>OX411325.1:21927573-22570097 GCA_948150665.1 Conistra vaccinii
CATGATGCCGCCATTTTGATTATTTTTCAGAATCGCGGAAAAAATCGAAAGTTATATATTTAGATAGAGGACACTTACACAAACAAAAAATGTCATATGACATAATATCCTAAAGCTTTCGCAGTTATTCACCGAAATACAAGTCAAAAACTGAACCCTGAAATAATATTTTTTTTTGTTTTTTTTCCCTTCAGGTAAGTATATTGAACTATGAAAACATAATTGCATCATGTATAGGTAATATTTTAGTTAAGAGCGAAAGAGACAAAAATATATGTATACCCTCCGCCGAATGAGGACGTGTGTTATATGGTATATGTATTATATTGTGCATATCATGGTCGTGACACCAAGAAAATCTTATTCAGCCACCCGCTGCCTTCTTGGATGATATTATTTATACCGAATATGATTAAAAAATCTTATGTTTTATCCAGGAGGTGTATTCAATTAATTCATGTGTAAATAACTTAATTAACATGAAGTAACTACAACATAAATAAATAAATTCGTTTTAACAATTGTTATTTTTATCTATGAATATCTCAGAAACGTGACGCTTTATGATGGTATTGTAAGTATATGAAGTTTTATGTTTGTATAAGTGTCCTCTATCCAAATATATGACATTTATTGTGCACCTCGATTTTGAAAAAAAAACAAAATGGTGGCTGATTTTAGGGCCAAAATCTTCAAACCCCTTTCTTTATAAGAGGTAATTCTGGAGGTCTAATGAGATTTAAAAAATCTGTCAATGATAGGAAGGTACACGTTTGGGCAGCTATACGCTGGGTTCCATAGATATGTTTCTTCCACGCAGAAAAAGTGTCGGGCAGAAGCTAGTATTATATATCTTTTTATTCAATTAATGACTGACCGCCTCGTCGGTGATGGTGTGTATGTGTCCGGGGAATTTGGGCATGTTTCGTCCCTCCACGAACATACTCTGTCCCCGGTGGTACCAGCGATCGTACAGTAAGTTGCCGTGTTATACGCGTGCCGCTATAAAAAAGTTTACTAACCGCCTCGTCGGTGATGGCGTGTATGTGTCCGGGGAACTTGGGCATATCCCGTCCCTCCACGGACACGCTCTGTCCCCGGTGGTACCAGCGACGCTCGTACAGTAACTTGCCGTCTTCTACGCGGGTTTCTGTCGTCTCTCCACTGTCCCGGACTGGGGACTCACCTGTGGAAGAAACTTTTGATTATGAATAATATTGTTCTAACAATTATTCATTGATTCTAGCCAATGCACAAAGACAATTAAATATTTTATAATAATTATTTCATTATTTTTTTGTGCCTAAACCGGGGACAATACCTAATATTTAACCAATCCTATTTATTTATTTACTTATTTATGTCTGTAATAATCGATTTTGGGAGGATAATCATATCAAAAGATGTTTGAAAATACTCACAACTACTAGAATTCAAATGCTTCCTGGGCTGCGTGGCGTTATGCGCGGGCGCATGATGTGACCTGGGTGGCGGGGAGTGCCGCGAGATAGCGCGCAAGTCAGCCTCGATGTCCCGCTCGTCCAGTTGGAACGTCAGCGTGGTTGCTAGGGGCTTCCGCCGCTTTTCCGGCGCCGGCGCAGGCTCGTTCGCGCGCCGTCGTAGGATCCGTTTCATTACTGGTTTTACCTGAGGATTATACGTAATACAAGCACGTAAATAACACAATCACACACTAAGTACTGACTTTACGTTACGCACTATTTAGGAACTTTTACTATTATATTACCCAATATAATAGTAAAAGTTCCTATATACATGTTTTGTTCGAAATTTTACTTTTACCAATTTTTTTATACCGTGTTTTTATGCAAATAAATAAATTATTAATATTATTTATTTATTTAAAAAGTATATTTTAAATTATCAACAAAAAAAAATACACACCATCACGCATGCTCCGAAAGATAAGGCAGAGGTATAAAAAAATCATAGTGGTACATTATTGCAATGGCCAAAAGAAACAGCGACCACAACCAGTCGTGAGAATTATGTTGCAAAACAAATGATTAAAAATTACTTCAGTCCTATAAGAATTGTAATTACTGAACATTGCCTGTTATCAGAGGATTTCCGTAATACCTAGCTATAAAACAGCTGTTATGAACAGTATTCATTTGACAAAAGTTCGGTCACAACATTGCAGTATACAGCCATTAGTATTGCACATTGAGTGTTAGAAAAATACGCTTTGTACAGTAAAAGAAACTCGCTAGGTAGAGCATCCTGTCTGTATAACTGTACTAAATAATCTTCCTTCAATTTAAGAGGATTTTCTTACCTCCATAGAATCTCCATTGAGTTCCATGCTGTGCCTCTCACTCTCAATCATTTTCCTCTTGTCCTCGAAGTCACTGAGCAGGTTTTCCCTCAACTCTATCTTCTTCTCTTCAAACTCTTTAGCTGCTGCTTTCTTCTCTGCTATGTACTCTCGTTCTACTACGTCGTACATGTGTTCCCTGCGATTTTAGAGAGATCTAGTAAATATTATTTTTAAAAGCTTTTATATTGTATAAATACTGGATGGGATGTTTATCACTCCATCAAAAAAGAGTGAACATTTCAAGGCATAGTGGCTACTCCTAAACATAGTAGTTTTATATTGAATCTCACCTATATATTTTATTTATCCTGAGCCTCTCATGCAATTGGTGCTCTAGCCTCTTGACCCTCCTCAGAAACTCTGGGTGAATGCCATCTTCAAGCTGCTGCAACTGTTTCTTCAGGTTTGCCAATTTGTCTTGGTATAATCTGGAATGATAACACCTTTATGTTAAAATTTTCCTTCAAATGGCTACTTGATAGGTAAAATTGTAGCTGTTTTTTTTTATAAGGTTTGTGGATGTTCAGGGAGAAAGGTTCATATTACTGCGTGTTATTTTTCTCATTAAAATAACCCTATTTTCTGCTCTCTTTTTATTGACAGAAGAATAAAAATTGAATGCTTAAACAGATAAGTAGGATAGTGTAATATTAGCTAAATCCCTTTTTGTGTTTTGGTCTGAAAATTTTGCATTTCTAAGGGAGTTCCTGTCAGTAAGACATTAAAGAATAAAACGATGTAATACTAGCTTTTGCCCGAGGCTTCGCCCACGTTGAGGTTGGAAATTATCACACGGGAATGTACTACCGAGATAAAAAGTATCCTATGTTCTAACCCAGGTCATGGTCTAACCATGTGCCAAATTACATCCAAATCCGTTCAGCCGTTTATAATATTAATTAGGATTTTTTAACATTAACATACTGTTCCTTGACTTCAAGTGGCTCATCATTGTTGGGTATGTCTGTTTCACTGGCTTCTTCCGTATCTGTAATAAATAAGAATCCTAAGTAAAATTATACATTTTATTTATTATTTTATTTTTGGCCTGTGTTGGCCAATGCAGGATAAAGGACTCCCTTTCTTTGTACTATTCCACTCGATTTTGGGCAAGTGTGGCTGGTCCACAGTTGCCCTTCTTCCTGAGATAGTACTGGTGACATATTTAACATAGACAAAAATGTTGTTTGCTGCTATTTTTAACAGACTTCATAAAGGAGGTGGTTTTCAATATGACGGTATGTTTTTGTTTTTCTTAATGTTTATTACTTGATTACTCTGCCAAGTATGAATTGATTTAAAGATTATTTTTTTGTTTGATTGGTCATACCTCAGAGGAGGTCCCAGATAAATTTTATTAACTTTGCTTGGGTAATTTTTGAGTCAGCTTCAATAATACGTATTTTTCTCACTTAGTCTATGTGGAAAAATTACTTTAATTTCGGATGATGGTGACAAAAAGCGAAAATTCACCCTGAATTCTGCAATTAAAGTTACTTTTCACTTCATTGTTTTTTTTTTTGGAAGTTGGTTGGCCAAAGGATATTCAAAGGTTATTCCCAGTCTTCATCAATTAAGGTACAGGAATGTTATACCACGGCATTATTCAGGCCATTTCTATTATGATAGGCTTTTAAAACTATTAAATATGTTTTTATTGGCTTGCATTTTTTTTATGTAAGGAATTGTTGAAATCTTTCATTATCATGTTCTCTTATTATTTACGTTATTGAATAATGGCACCAAAATGAATGTCTTTTTGTCTGTATTCTAAAGACAGACATGGACAAAAAATCTGGTATAAGAAAATATAATCTACAAAATTGTATTGCAGATGCATCTGACCTAACAATATATTCCCAAACTCCTATAACTTTATAATCTTCAATACAAACATGTTCTATCTTATTTCTTATCAAGTAAGTTTACAAATAAATAAAACATGTTTACTAAACAAATTAAATTAAGTATACAACATATACATATTTCCACTATAGATTTGGATATTGACTAACACAGCTGATTGAGAATTGAGTTTAAAGTGTTATGTGATGTAAAATATGAATTAATAACCATTTATGTTCATCTGAAGACAAAAAAAAAATATATTTCCTTGTCATGATATTTTACAATGCAAAATATTATGTTTTATAACAATGTTTTTATGATATTGTGGTATGAGAGGGTTTTCATTCCAGGGTGGATACTAGGTACAATATTGAATATTTAGTACAGAAGGTCAGAGGCCATAGCAGGTGGCTAATTTGGACAATTTGATGGCCATGTTTCCAGATATGATAAGGATAATGGATATAGCAGTATTGAACTCATAAAGACCTGATATCTAGCCAGGTATTTTGTAAAATTTGATAATTATGTGTCCTGTTAATAATAAAGGAATGTAATCATGACTCTTTAAAGTGACATGTGACCAAATGTTTAACCAAGAAAGTTGGCCACTTGCTACTATTTATACAAATGAGATTTTTTATGGAGAAAGTGACATCAAAACGAACCAATTACGTCACCAAACAGGTTGGTAAGAAATAGGCGGGAATGCAACAGTATGGTCAACATTGTATATAAATAACCTTGTTGTAATTACATAACCAATGTTTACATGTCATCTAGGAGTCTATAGGAAAACATATACTTAGGTATAGTGAAGATAGGTGAAATAAGATACCAAAACAGGGTTAGACAAAGATCGTAAACAAAACATACCTTCGTCACTGTCCTCGATTGGCGGCACTGATGGTAGCGTGTCGTCTCTGTCCCTGTATTCGTCCAGGTCGTCGTACCCATCGTCCTCGAAGTCATACTCGTCCCCGGGGCCCGAATATGATCCTTGGCAAGACATAGTAGAGGCGACGCGTAATAGTTGCATACAGATTGGGTGCGATCACCGTCTCAGAAACAAACTCTGACAACGAGTAACACCGATAGTGACACGAGCAACAAATGGCAATTACCAGTTATGTCACTCATATAAAGAATTTAACATAAAATCCACTTCGATGAAAAAATGAAATTGGAGCAAATTGAAGCTGTTTTACGTCAAACTGGACAAAAAGCATCATGCAAACCTTTCAAAACCAAAAGATCAACAAGATAACCGTAGTGTGGCGCTAGTGAAGCTGACAATAACATAAGAGTAAAAGAGAGACCCGATTGTTTCGTGGTTTACAGGTTATTATTAGCATGACTGCATTGGAACCATAAACAATATAGCTGATTTGTAAAAGATCGACTATGAAAAATTTCTAGTCGAGTTACAAATTACGAATATTACGATTCATGTCTGACCTTCATTTTGTATCAATAGGTCGTAAATCGATTAAAATGAGGCGTAATTTAAAAATACCAATCCTTACTTTCACATTAATAAGAAATCTTTATTATCAGTCAAAGATTTCATCATTCTAATGTGAAAGTGTATCTGTCTGTTGTCTTCAAATGTCTTCAAGGAGCTTAAATAACCAAGGTTGTCTTTGTGTTTTAGTCGTATATTATGCGGGCGCCAGACATAGCTTCAAAGATTTTCACATATCTTTGACGACTTTGCAAAGCATTTGAACACATATTGACGTAACCTGCCCGACTTGCTTCGCAAACATTTTTCTCCACAGTATGCTGGTAGACAACAAACAAGATGGACGACGATTTCGTAGACTCAGTGTGCCTGTATTATTTGTGTGCATGTAATTATTTTTTACATGTGCAAGAAAACAATAATTACGAGAAACTGAGAAGAAGTTCACACACAAGCACACAACCAATCCGCTCAACAACACTCGAGCAACTGAATCAACTGAATACTGAACAAGTGTGGCAAGCTACGCAAACATTTGAACACATTCAACTTTGAACGCTTTGATGTGTGAAAAGACCGACACCGCATGGCAAAGTGCAAATCTTTGTTCAAACTTTGAACACATACCCAAAGTCCCGTGCCACACTTGGCAATCAAACATGTGTTCAAACATGTAAAGCTAAGTCTGGCGCCGGCTTTAAGAAAAATACTTCAGTGACTTTGTGTATCATGTGTATGGGTGTATTATTAATGTTCAATTTTTCATCATGTTACGTGAACGGTACGCAGGGTCGTTAATATAAAAACAAAAACAGTGTCCAAAAATAAGACTCTACTTTGAAGAAAATTTTAGTCAACATACATACACCATCATCAACCAACCATCATCTACACGGTTGTAAACCACGAAGGTTACCTCTGTCGGGACGCGGTTGGCGACCGTGTAGAAAGCGTTAAACGACCCAATTTCGTTTGACCTTCTTGGTTTAAAGAGCTGTGCTAGCGACCAAGGACGAATAGAGGAGGTTCCGTCGGCGGCTGACCATGTAGTTGGCGGTTGCCAATCGCGAGTACGTCAGTCGCTCGCAGTCAATCGTCGCGCGAAGCACACGTGTTACGTGCAAAAAGGTGGTAGAAATTGTTACCGAGTTGATCTAGCTGTACAGACTAGGGCTACCAACTTTTTTATTACAAATATAGTATTTTCGAAGCCATGGCCTGTAAAAATATAGTAGACGGCGAAAGAATATAATAGGTATGTTTCAAAACAAATACTTAAAGACCGCGGTTTTTAAGCTCGCCGACTTAGGCTAAGAACTCACGGAGCGATTTTCACCCGCGCCCGCCGCGGTTGCGGCACCACAAATACTCGTACGAACACGTAGTACATGGAAATTTAGATATTGATTTTCACGACGCGGTTTATGACCGCGGCGGGCGCGGATGAAAATTAACCTTAGCCTGCCCGCGCAAATCACCGGTCTCGTGAGTTTTGAAATAAAACCGCAGATCCATGACCGCGGCGGGCGCGGGTGAAAACCGCGCCGTGAGTTCTTAGCCTTACTCGGCTCACCGTGGGTGACACGCGTGAAGATTTCTCACACTGTAATGCGATGTTTTCGAATTTCCTGAACCAAACTATACGTACATTAAAGGGGTGAAAGACGTGCGAGCAAGTACGTGGTCTTAAGGCTCGGCGACCTTACTCGACCGTGTGTCACCCTAAGTACGCGCACTTTAAAACCGCCGAGTAAGATCGCCGTCGATCCAACAGGTTTGAAATTATGGTCGTAGCCCGCTTTGGTTCGGAAATAAATTGTTAAAAATAAATGTGCAACATTTACGCTGCTTGTGGATGACTCACATCAAAATCTTCAAGCACTTGTCGGCAAAGTAGTGCCATCAATAAAGGTCTGTATTAAATAAAATATTTATCTCCAAATGTCACCACGTTCACGCCTTTTTTGCCAAGCTGTATAATAAATAGTAGGGTCGAGCTTCGTAAGCGAAATAGCCAAAAAAACAATAAAAAAGTTGACTTCTCCCCGCCAACTTTTTTATTTTATTTTTTATAAAAAAACTAAGAACGAACAAAAAAACAAAATGATCGGACAATAACAAACAAACGACGAACAAGCGAAATAGCCAAAAAAATATTTTTAAAAATTGACTACTCCCCGCCAACTTAAGGCTAATTTTTTGTTTTATTTTTTATACAAAAACTGAGAACGAACAAAAAAAAATGAGCGAACAATAACGAACAAACGACGAACAAACGAAATAGCCGAAAAATAATAAAAAAAAACGATTTACCCTCGCCAACTTTAGGGTAAATCTTTATTTTAATTTTTTATAAAAAAACTAAGAACGAACAAAAAAAAAAATGATCGAACAACAACGAACAAACGACGAACAAGCGAAATAGCCAAAAAATTATTAAAAAAATCGACTACTCCCTGCCAAGTGAAGGGAAATTTTTTATTTTATTTTTTATAAAAAAACCAAGAACGAACAAAAAAAAAATAATGATCGAACAATAACGAACAAACGACGAACAAGCGAAATAGCCAAAAAAATATTTAAAAAATTGACTACTCCCCGCCAACTTAAGGGTAATTTTTTATTTTATTTTTTATAAGAAAACTAAGAACGAACAAACAAAAAAAATGATCTAACAATAAAGAACAAACGACGAACAAACGAAATGGCCAAAAAAAAATATTAAAAAGTTGACTACTCTCCGCCAACTTAAGGGTAATTTGTTATTTTATTTTTTATAAGAAAACTAAGAACGAACAAACAAAAAAAATGAGCGAACAATAAAGAACAAACGACGAACAAGCGAAATAGCCAAAAAAAATTTAAAAAAGTCGACTACTCCCCGCCAACTTAAGGGTCAATTTTTTATTTTATTTTTTATAAAAAAACTAAGAACGAACAAAAAAAAAATGATCGAACAATAACGAACAAACGAAGATCAAGCGAAATAGTCAAAAAAATATTAAAAAAATTGACTACTCCCCGCCAACTTAAGGGTAATTTTTTATTTTATTAAAAAAAAAAAAACTAAGAACGAACAAACAAAAAAAATAAGCGAACAATAAAGAACAAACGACGAACAAACGACATAGCAAAAAAAAAAAATTAAAAGTTGACTATTCCCCGCCAACTTAAGATTTTATTTTTATTTTTATTTTTTATAAAAAAATTAAGAACGAACAAAAAAAAAAAATGGTCGAACAATAACGAACAAACGACGATCAAGCGAAATAGCCAAAAAAATATTTAAAAAATTGACTACTCCCCGCCAACTTAAGGGTAATTTTTTATTTTATTAAAAAAAAAAAAACTAAGAACGAACAAAAAAAAAAAAAGAGCGTACAATCACGAACAAACGACGAACAAACGAAATAGCCGAAAAAAATTAAAAAAAAACGATTTGCCCCCGCCAACTTAAGACAGCCACATATTCCTTTTGCCTCATTTACGTTCAGGTCATCACGCACGCCCCGGTTGCGATTCGTTCTGAAGAACATCACCAATAAGGTCAGTACCTGTATGTCCTCCTAGGGCGTCTCCTCCCGGAGTTTGCAGTCACATCTGCCAAGAGAGACAAGAACAAGAGAGAGAGAGAGTACAGTGAGTTGTAGATTTAAGTCAGACATAAATAAAAAATCGACTAATAAAGCTTACTAAAACGATGTCTAGTGAACGTTGCGTTGCGATTGCGAGGGGGACGGCCAAAAAAGTTTATTATTTGTCTATTGTTATGATTTGACGTCACGAAGGTGGACGTCATCTTGAATGAAAAATTCTTATTTTATTATTTATTTTGCTAAATTAAACACGTAACGCGGAGCTATATTCAGTGTTAAACGATTAAATTAAACAACGTTGCCTGTGATGTGTTCAATCGATACCAGTTCTGTGTGTTTGTAGGGAGTGAAGGTGACGCTATACGCTATTGTGTCGGTGATGTAATTTAGGTGATTGGGTGGCTTCCTAGTCCTAAGTACTAACTACAATGGAAGAGTCCTCATTCACGATCCCGGCCGACGACAATGGTGATACTGAGCTCGACCCTAGAATACAGGTCAGTGAGTGAAAAATAATGTACTGAGTAACTGTTATGGTAGGCCCTTGTAACTGCAAAGATGAGTGTCAACTTTGTAGATTATTTCGCCAACGAGCACAATGGATACGATATTTTATATCAAAACATGAAATACGGACTCATAGCCAGCAAAGAGCTCTCAGAGTACCTTAGGGAAAGGTCGAATATAGAAGAGACTAATTCGAAATCGTTAGCTAAATTAGCGAAACAGGCGAATAGTAACTGCGCGCAGGGCACGTTCGCACCCTTTTGGGGCGTATTGAAATGTTCCGCCGAGAAACTGTCGAATTTACACCAACACATGTTCCAGAAGCTAAGTGAACTAGTTAAAGATGTTGCTAGGTATGCAGAAGAGCTTCACAAGAAGCACAAGGCTGTCAAAGACTCTGAGTCTAACACTTTAGAAGTAGTGTTGTTGATACAGAACACTAAGCAGGCCTTACAGAAGGCTAAAGATGTGTACACAAGTAAGTCAGCTGAGCTAGAGAAACTGAGGAAAGATAATGCATCTGCTAAAGATATTGAGAAGGCTGAGGTTAAGATTAAGAAGCTCCATGAGGACTATAAACAGTTAGCTGAGAAGTACAACCTGGTGAAACAAGACTTTGAAAAGAAAATGACCCAAACATGCAAACACTTCCAAGATGTAGAGGAAGCACACCTCAAACAGATGAAACAGTTTGTGAATTCATATGCTGATATCATTCAGAACAACCATGACCTCATGGGGCAAGTGCATAGAGATTTCAAACACCAATGCCTGGAATTAACTGCCGAGAAACTGCTGGAACAGTTCCTCATAGAGAAATATAACGCTATAGAGAAGGCAGTTTTAGTGGAACTGCCTCTTTCATTACCTAAGCCAGGGTCAGCTAATAATTCCATATCGGAAGCTGACCAGATATCAACTGTCTCAAATGGGTCACACAAACCTGCACCACCAGCTAAGGCACCAAAGAAGGAGCCATCTTTTGCAACTAAGACTTCAAGGAGAACTACCTCACTTTTGAATTTGTTTACACCAAATTTCCAAAGCAAGGAGGAGCCAAGTGGAAGCATCGAGGGTGCAGCGCCATGCTCTGCGCCGTCCAGCCCCAGTGGAACACCAGCAACCCCAGTGGCACCTGATAAAGATGCTGATATGGGCCGCACTACGCTCAGAGAATCCAAATGGTTCTTGCGTAGCAGGAGAACTAAGCCTAAGCTGAAAAAAGCCAAAAAGAAGAAAGATGAGATTTCAGAAAACTCGAACCCTGGCGAAAAGTCTGATTTAGAGGAGAAAGAGGAAGAAGTACAGACAAAAGATGATTTTATGAATTCCCCAGAAGTTGATGAGGAAGGTTACTGCATTAGACCCAAAGATGAGAAAGGTAGTGTATACTCCTCCACAGATTCAGATTCAGAGGAGGAGAGGGAACAGAAGATCCATGTGGAGATCAAACCCATAAGCAATGGTGTAAATCCCATATCAGCTAGTGTGGATGAGCTCAGAGCTACAGTTGAGAATATCTCCCTCTACAAAATCGGCACGACCAGGCGCGGCTCGAACGCCAACACCAGCAAAGCAAGCAGTGACTTATTAGACTTGAACTTCTTCCAAAGTCCCACAGTCAGCAACCCCGCGTCGCCGCACGGCAATGTCTCCAATCCTTACGCTCCTTTGCAGGGCAATCAGTCACATTTACTCGAAAGCCCTACTCCTGTTTCTAATCCCGATGTAGGCGATCTATTTTCTGAAGTGGGTGAAATGGGGCAGACGAACATCCGAACTTCCACCCCTACGATGTCATCTATCTCGCTCCCTCGACCGCCATCGAGGCGATCTGAAGGAGACTTCCGCACTGCCGGTTCCTCGGGGTCGCGCGGTCCTTCGCCTCTCACAATAGGCATGGCGGATACTATACCGTTAGCTGTCGCGTTCCACGAGATTATTCATTCCTATTTCCGTGGTACGGAAGAGTCGAAGTGCCAAGTTAAAATGTCAGGAGATATGATGCTCTCCTTTCCCACCGGTATCGTTGGCGTATTGGCCAACAATCCGAACCCAGCTAAATTATGTTTTAGACTGAAAAACATACATAGATTGGATAACGTCCTACCAAATAAACAATTGATAAGTATCAACGCGATGATGTCGACGCGCGATAACACGGTAGTCGAGTTTAACATGCCTGCTTTAACATCGCTCCTGAAACGGCAGTCGGAAAAGAATCCGACTGCGCAGTACTTCAACGTGGATATACTTAAATATCAAGTACGACCTAAAACCGGAGCGGCATCGTGTCCACTCCAAATGGTGTCTTATTGGAAGTGTGAGGAGGACCACACTGACTTGAAGGTGGATTATAAATATAACCTGCACGCAATGAGCCCGCCGTCTCCTCTGTTGAACGTGTCGGTTTGCGTGCCCATGAATGGGGCGGTGAAGAATGTGATCGCGATGCCGAAGACCGCGTGGAGCGGCGAAAGTGAGCAGGCGATGTGGCGCTTCACAGAGCTGTCGCAGCACTCGGAGGACCGCGGCGTGGGCTCGCTGAAGGCGCGCTTCGAGCTCGGTAAAGGTCCGTCTGACAAAGCGACCATCTCGGCACAATTCAACTGCGAGGGCGCGACCCTCTCCGGCATTGAGTTCGAACTAATAGGCAGCGGGTACCGCCTGTCCCTCGTCAAGCGGCGGTTCGTGTCCGGCAAATACATTTGTGATAGTGATTTGAACTGATTGGTCCAAAACACTTATGGGATACACATGTTTGTATAGATCTTGTTGTCGTATATTCAGTGTGTATGGGATGAGTAGGTTTCTATACTACTTACATGTTTCTTATGTGTATATGTTTTGGTACCTTATAGGACTGTTTCCTGTCCACATAAAAATAATTTACAATAATGTATCACAACATTGTTTGTCAATTTTCAAGTTAAATTGTTAGTTATTAATTTGGAAATTGTATTACTTATTGATTAGGTATTATATGTTTCACATCTACTAACTTATTTTTCAGAATAGAGAATGTGCCATTTTATACTGTATTTTGTAAATTTATCACGAGTACTGACTGTTGCACTAGTACACTTATATAATAGACACAATATTTTTGTTCACATTACTATTAAGTGGGTACTCAGCCTATTTTTTTAATAAAAAAATGCATCACATTTTATATTGATTGGAAATACGATCTTTTCTCATCAATTTATTTAAATGTCTTTTTTGTCAAGAATAGCTATATTTTCAATGTTGTTTTGTTTATCTACTGCTGAGCAGATTTACTAATTAATTCAATCCATTGAATTTTATTTTGTAGTTGTATAACCCCAGGATATAAAAGCTTTAAAGCAATAATATGTCACATAAATTGGATGTGTATGAAATTATTATCACTTAAAATAATGTTTTTAATAATTCTGAGGTCAATAAATGATAACATCATTTCTTTTAGAATAAAAAAGCAATTGTGTATTTTTTTAAAGTTTAAAATAAACTTTTTTTGTACAATTGTGTTTTAGATAGTGTCTGTTATATTTTTATAGAGGCCTAAATAATGCAACAATTGAGAACTATAAGGCCACAAATCTCTTATATAAATAAAATTATATTTACTTATTTGTTTCATTTCTGTGAGGTTTGACTCTAATAGTGGCATAAATCATGCAACATATTTTTATTTCTTACATAAATTGCTGTTTTATTCACTCTCAATTATATTTTTTTTTTGTATGTTGTCTCAAACAGACTATTAGGTCGATATTAACCAGTATATTTTTTTATAAAAAAAAAAAGTTTAAAAAAATCTTGCAGCTATTCATTTTAACTTTAGGTCCAGGCCACACTATTTGTCACCAGCAGGTTTGGGATTTTGGCAATGATTTACCCATAAATGGACCAGTTAGGTGTACCTACCCAGTCTTTAACAATAATCTGAATAATACAGACTGCTGTTTGTCAAACCAGTACCCATCCAAAATTAAAGACCAATGAAATTACTGATTATATTATGTTAAATGGTTTCAGTTAAAAAAAAAATATTTAAGTTTTAAACAACTGGGTCAAATATCACATAAATGGAACATTATTTTCATTGATAAATGTAACTTTTTTAATATAAATTATGCATATTTACATTATTGTTGCAAGTAAGATTCATTGAATCTCGAAGTAACATATTGTATTGTCATTGTTTTTTTTTTATCATTTTCAACATAGAATTATTTAACCTTTATGTTGATGTTGTATTTTTGTAGTCAGCATTTAGATTTCGACCACAGGAGAAGTTTAAAAAAAATATTATATTATAAAAATTGTTTTTTTTTTATGTTTGCAATACTTACTATAATGAAAAGTAACTTATCATATAATTTTAACTCATTTATATGTAATCTCATATTGTAATTTTATATAAAAAATCCTTTAAATATCCCAGCGGCCTAATATGAGTTACGAAAATATTTAAGACTTTACCAAAAGTTTAGTGTTCATAAAAATACGATTATTATAAATAAAGGTCAAACCATAATATAATAGTACCTACAACTGAACCATTCCATTAATATTTACATTATATTATGTCTCATAATTAAGTATTATTTTATTTTATTATGTATCACAAATTATTATTTTTACACATAAAGGTGCGTAGCTATTCGGCTGAGTTAATTTAAAAATGTATTAAAAATCTCTTTTCATTTATAAAAATTAGATAAAAAAAATTGCTAAATGCGTAATAAAATATTTTTGTAACGTAAAATTTATCGCATGTATGATTCTAATTATAATGTAAAACTATGTTAATTTTAAATAAAATGTAATTTAGCATTTATGTAGTTATTTTATTAGTGTAAAAAACCAAGCCGTTCTTAAATAAAATGGACGTAAACTATGTAAGTAATACTTTTAGTTCGCTTTTGTCGTAGGGACAGGAAACGTTCGTCGTATAAGGTACAGTAAGGCCCTTTGTACACGGCACGGTTTCTTTACAGCACGGACCGCCGCACCGTAAAATAATCGTGAGCTTGTATGTATGCATATAAAATTAATTAAATCAATAAAAGTCAATAAAATTGCATAGTGATCCATACAACACTGACGACCGTGATTGCACACGGCGAATCAACCGTACATTTTCGTGCAAAAACCGTACATTTTCACGAAAAATCCGTACATTTTCGCGGCAAGAAAAACGTGTGTGTACAAAGGGCCTAACAGAGATAAAGTGCGATATTGTGCCGTTTATCTAGAATAGAGATAAATATTAGTTTAGTGATAAAAGCTGATGAATCTATAGTAATGTCTCGGATGTTTCCCGTCTCTACATGTTTGCTTGCTGTTGCCTTTCGTTTGGGAGTACCATGTACGGGTGCCGTGCGATTGTCTCAAATTCTTCAAACATTTTCAGGTGGAGTTGGAGAAGCTGAATGCTGCTACTGATGAGATCAATAAGCTGGAATTAGAGCTAGATGTAAGTGCAATTTTTGTATTTATTTTAGTGTAGGAGTGGGCTAGGAAGAAGGTTTAATTACAGTCCGACCGTTGAAAGACTGCGTTCTTGACAGCTGTCAGTTTCATACTAACGAAAATTTGTTTTGCGAATTTGATCCTTATTACTACTAGAACTTGTCCAACACAGGTGTCGGAACGTGAAACGAAATTGTCTTGACGGCCGGACTGTATGTGTATGTAACGGTTACCTGTAGATATATACGAAGAAAATGTTTTATTGTACACCGAAGTTTATTAATAACTAGCTTCTGCCCGCGACTTCGTTCACGTGGTATAGTTACTTTGGGCTAACGCTAAAAAAAACCCCCGATTTTGAAACATTCTTCATTGGTGCTCCGCTCCTATTGGTCTTAGCGTGATGATCCATACCTTGCTCGATAAATGGGCTATGTAACAATGAAATAATTTTTCTAATCAGACCAGTAGTTCCTGAGATAAGCGCGTTCAAGCAAACAAACTCTTCAGCTATACAATTAATGTATAATAAAAATAATAAAAAAGTATAGATAATTGAGTTTTATAAATGAGTAATTTAGTTTGCATTAAGTACGGGATAGTACACTATCGCTGTTTATAAGCTCATAGGTATTTTAACAAGATAATTGTAGTATTCTCTCGTTGGTAATACATAAAATAAATAAATAGGTAGGTAACGTACTCATTATAACAAAAAAAAATGTGTGGATCTATTTATTATAACTTACAGGTTTAAATAGTTTTAGCACTGAATCAGTAATGCAACACATCTAACATTTAAAAATAATTAGAGTTGCGCCAATAATTAATTGTTTAACGTTTAAAAAATAGAAAACGAATTTAAAAGGCTCGGGACGGGACATTACCTTTTCGTTTTTTATTTACCTCATAAAAACGTTCACTAACTAGGCTAATTAAGTACTAGGAAACATAATTGACCCACTTACAATTTAATATCCAAATGTCGTGAGACTCACGACGAACGACTAAATATTCTGGTTAACCGCAGTCGTAAAAACAAAAAAAAAAAATGGAGTCTATATATTTTTGGAATTCTACAACTTGGCAGCGCTTAGAGCGTAACTTGGGGTTCAA
This sequence comes from Conistra vaccinii, assembly GCA_948150665.1. Lineage (NCBI taxonomy): Eukaryota > Metazoa > Arthropoda > Insecta > Lepidoptera > Noctuidae > Conistra > Conistra vaccinii. Next base: position 21,943,910 of record OX411325.1, read on the forward strand.
AGTTAAAGTAGGTACTCGCTGTTGTAAAGTTGAAATGTATTGTTATGGCATTTCAACTTGGCAAGCCTAGCTTTTTCATCTGACCTAGTAAACTATTTTTGTGAACTTATTTCAGTAGCACAAAAGGTAAAGACATTTGTACACAGTTTCGGAAAAGCTTACCAACATAAAAAAATTGCTGACACGCTCTCAACCTTAAGGTGGAACTAGTCGCGGGCTCGAACTCAATGGTGGGCATGGCCAAAAACCACGCTGTCTCACCTGGCATCGTGTCCGACAGAGATAGTATCAGTGATGAGCAGTTAGAAGCTGGTCTACATGGACAACGTATAGTTCGCACGCACAGAAACACCGTACCGACCAATTTTTGTCAAACGAGCGCGTCAAAAATTACGAAAAGGCCTTTGGAAAAAAGGTTTTTCTGAAAAAACCACTGCATAACTCAATTACAAATAACATTTATTGAAATCTTCGATAATTTTTCTGTGTCGGTACGGATTTTGTTTTCGAGATTTCACACTTCTTGTATTACTTATTTACGAAGAAGTTGCGTTAAAATTAGCAAGAAAAACGAATCTTTGTTGGCTTATAACTTTTTAATGGCTTTTTATTTTACTATTCCGCTTCCGTACAGACAAAATTAATAATGAGACCTAACGATATCATGTTTAACTTTGAATGTACGATGTCAAACAGTGGAGTAAAACCCCTCCGAAGTTTGTATGGAAAAAATATCAAATTGTTTCACCTTAAGTCAAGTTATTTGATTGGCTTTTAAGCGGCACTTAATACGATTGCCTCGTTGGTCTAGTGTTCGCAAGCGCCGCTACTAAGCATGAGGTCTTGGGTTCGATTCCCAGGTCGGGCAACGTGTTATTCGGTTTTTCTAACTGCAGTTCTCAGTTGGCTCTGTGCCCGGTTGATGGGGGGCTCGCCCCCTATTACATGGGCCTTAAACATAACTGGCGAAATGTGGGTGTACTGTAGATATACCTCTGCCCAATACAACCGGGAAACAACGCGTATTTTTTTTTGTTAGTGGCAATTTGGCCAGATCTTGACCTCCATCTCGCTGGGTGGAAAGCGATGGATGAGGTCTATGATGCAACGAGCTAACCCAGAAGATACCTGTTCGCTCTTGTTTTGTTATCTTTATGTTGTGTAAAAGCCAACTCCGACGGTGCGCCATATCGCGGACGCGCACCAGCCCGCACGAGGACGCACCGCCACGCACGCGTACAACGCGCGTCTGCGCTACCACGCACGCTAGGTTTCCCACGGTGCGTCGTGCGCGTGCGTCCGCGATATGGCGCACCGTCGGAGGGCGGCTTAATACGCTAAGTATTATACAGATTCTTAAACCGTGTATACATACCTAATATTAAAGAAAAATAACATTTGCTCAGAATGTTCATTGAGTCATCAGCAAAGCATGAATATTTAATTATCAGTTTGTGTAAAGAGTGAATTCCGCATCTTTATCTAAGAACGTATACGAGGAAATGTACATTGAAAGAACGTAACGTGTCTTGATATAATGAGAAAATGAGGGGGGAAGTCCTAAACACAATTATTTTTGCTTAGATCCTGTATTTATGTAGAAGGTACAGAAAGTCAACGTGGTGAGGGTTCCCGAAACCTTTGAAGTTAAATATATTTTTGACATCATCATCATCAACAGCCTCACCCACCGTTGACTTTCTTTTATGGCATGGTTCCCTGGTCTGTGCCTCTCATCCAGTACCCTAATTACGTAATGCACGATCAATAAGAAATTGAAATGAATTGAAACAGATTGGTAGTCCATTGCTTCATAAGTTCGAAAAAATAAATTGATCAGATTTTTTTTTCGAACTTGTGAAGCAATGGACTAGCAATCTGTTTCAATTCATTTCAATTTCTTATTGATCGTGCATTACGTAATTAGGGTACAGGTCTTCCCAGCGATCTTCTGTAGGTCGTACTTATATTATAGTCTTTATGGAGCTAGAGAAAAACAGAACAACATCATAGATTTAAAAATAGTTTGTCGGAGTCCGAGCATATTTAGCACTGTAAATTAGCACCTGCATTTTCCTTTCCCACACATCGAATAAACTACAGAATTGACCAAAAACCGGATAATTTCCACCATTTCCTGACTCAAAACACTGGCCAAATCACTTAAGATTAAAAACAAAGAGAATAATAGAAACGAAAATTCAAAACCGTGTGATCGATAAAACATTTTATGTCCAAGTATAACTGGCCTAGATAAAAGGTACAGTCGGCAAAATTCGCGGCTGACCACTTTCCACCTTATTCCTATGGGCAAGATTCATAGATCGCACTTATCCTAGGCTATAATGTTCAAATTCGTATATGCGAATGTGAGCATGTTTTTCATGCGAATATCAACCTTATATGAGCTGGAAAATAAGATTCATACTCGAATGAAACGCTAACTTAGAAAAGTCGTCTAAGTGCGATTTGTGTGCGAGGGTGTAAAGTGGTCAACCGCCAATTCGGGTGAGTGTACCTATTAATGATTTATGATCAAAACAAGGTCTCTTGGAAGCTTTTTCACACTGTCATGGCGTTTAGTAGAAGATATTTTCATGGACTTTTGTATAAATTCTGAATTCAGGCCGCGTCAGGCATGATTGATTGTATTTTGTTGTCGAATTTGAAGGTAATGCTTCTATTTCGTTGGGGACGCTGATGAGCCAAAAGGCATTGTCTTATGTTTTTTTTTGTTTTTATTATAGGCGTGTTTTTGACGTAAATCTTCTCGGAAAATATAATCGGAATGAGAAATAGAGATAAGTGTTCAAAGGGGTTCAATAAAATTTGCATCAAATATCAGTTTTTTTTTTTTTCGTTTCCTTTTTTTAAATATTGAACCGAAACTACTATGGTTTAGTTAATTATGATGACGCTTCAAAAGACAGTAAACTAAACAAAAATATTCAAAAGTTTTTCTTTTGATATTTACTAATTTAGATTTATTTTCATAAATAAGTACACCTTAAAAGATCACGTTAAAGAAATAAAAAAGTAAGTTTTTTAAAGCCATCGCAACAAAATAAATGACTTTTCCATCCGAATAGGCAGCGGTCTTCGTCCACCCAAATGTAATTGACTACTTACCATCGATCGTACTATAGTAGTAGTACATCTTTCTACCGATTCACCCCACAGAATATTTCACGGGCAAACTGCAGAAGCCTTATGCCTCCAGAGAGGCCCTTTTATATCTAATTTTAGATTGGCCTTGCGACAAATGTAATAATACAGACGGTAACTTAATTTACTCTTCATATCTTGGCGAAATTGAATTCCAGATTTTTTTAGGCCGTCGCAAAACGTAATATGAAATACCACCAAGCGTTTTTTCTTTTCTAAAATTGTTATTTATCTTTCTGCCTAGCGTTTTCCCAAGTATGTTGGGGTCGGCTTCCAAGCACTAACAGAATTCAGTTTAGTACCAGTATTTTATTTTACATGAGCGACTACCTCCTCAACCCAGCTACTGGGTAAGACAATACCCCTTGGTAAGACTGGTTTACAGTGTGTGTGTATATTTGCCCCATAAGGACATTAAAAATAGATTTGGTAGCAAAATCGTTCCGCTCGATAATTTTACTATCCACCACAGCGCTCGGTAAACATTGAGCATTAAAATTCATAAACGAACTTCCGAAACTCGGAATAATCGATTGTAACGACTTCCTAAAATATCTCTGATATCCCCGTTACATTTAACCAAATGAAACGGAACCCTGAGGTAGTTTTTGGTAATTTACTCGGCGTAAATCGATTTTCTAAAGGCTTTTTATTTCGTGTTTTTTTCTAGGCTTTTCTTTCAAATGATGGAATCATGGAAGCGACATTTAATCTGCTTACGGTTCCGTCTGATGTCTCTTGAGTTGCTAGTCTTATTAAAATAACATGATTTAAACTTAAATTATTATAAATGAGATTGTTTTTGAACTCTGTCTCGCAAGATAGCGAGCGATGGATAAGGTCTAAACAATGAGAGTAGTCAAATGTATGAAATTCACCGGACGAAAAAGCAATAAATGACTTAATTTTGATTTTAGCAATTAATACATTTTGAGAGCAGTTTTTGAGATGTCTTACCCAGGTGCCATGTTGATTTTAGTTCAAGAAATGCCCTTTTTCGCCAATTTAACCACAATCGAAGCAAGAGTGAACAGGCATCTTCTGGGCTTGCTCGTTCCTTCATAGACCTCATCCATCGCTATCCACCAGATGAGATGGAGGTCATGAGCTGGCCCATTTCTCAATCCTAACATAAATATACGTAATATTATTATCATAAATGCGAGTGACAGTGCGTTGTGAGTCGTGGGTTCGAACCCAAGCAGGCGCTTTACTTTGTGTAAATAATTTCATCACCACTGCTCTCAAAACGGTGAAGGAAAACCTCGTGAGGAAACCGGCATGTCTTAGAACCAAAAATTCGAAGACATGTGACATCCACCAACCCGCACTGGGCCCGCGTGGTGGATTACGGCCCACTCCCTCTCACAGAGAGGAGGCCTGTGTCCCAGCAGTGGGAACATTAATAGGCTGATGATGATGAAATGCGAGGTGAGTTTTTTGGGATATTTCTTACGCTTTTACGCTAAATCGGCTGAACGGATTTGGATGAAATTTGGCACATGGGTAGACCATAACCTGCGTTAGGACATAGAATACTTGTTATCCCGATATTCCCACGGGGTCGAGACCTATGCGAGCGAAACCGCGGGGCGCAACTAATAAAAACAAATAACATTGTCGCATAACTTCTCCAGGCCAAAGCAGGAGTGTAGTTAAGTCGGGTCGTGTAACAAACAAGATGAAAGAAATCCTGTTATATACGTTCCACTTCGTAGTTAACGCGACAGGCCCGTTAACTAGGCTTTGTTTTTACAAGGTTTTCGTGCTGTTAACCTTAGTTTATTTTAACTAGAGTTTCATTTGATGCTACCAATAAAAACCGTGGCCGGTAATATGTGTAAACACCCCATAAAAAAGTTCAATCATGTAAATCCAAGATTTATGATTTGTTTTGTTATTATTATCTTTGTTTTGATGTCTTATGATAATGCAATTTTTATCTTTATAGCATATATTTTTATAGCACAATTATATTTAGTAACCGATTTAGAATTTAAAGTCCTTTCTTTGATGTAAATGGAATTGCATACTTCTCCATAGATACCTACTACGCTTTGGAATGGGCTTCATCTTCAGCTTCATCTTTCTGACTAACCGACCCGTTGACAATTCAAAAGTGCCTGTAATTGGTTTATTTGAAATAAACCATTTATTTCAAATAAACCTTACTTGAGTTTAATAATATTGGCACAATGAGTGGGTACATAACTGAACTGCTGATTCAATTAAATCAGCATCATAAATAATAATTAAATCAGCATTGGATTGTCGTTACGGATCGCAGCGTTTTCCAATTAAATTACGCTTTACAAAGTTTCATTACCTGAGACAATAAAGTCGATCGCCCACTGTTAGTACGATGTGCGGGTAACGGTTTGCGACGTTAGTTCATCATCTTCCTGCTCTTCTTATGTGACGTGGGGTTGGCGCACCACGTCTTCTTCTTCCATTCCCTGCTGTCAGCCGTCTCGCTATCATTAACTCCCATCTCTTTCATATCATTCCACACACAATCCATGGCTTTCCTCTCCCTCTCCATCCATAAACATTTAAGTATGCGTCACATGCGTTTCCTCCCTCCTCATGACATGCCCATACCAAGCCACACGATTTCCTTTCAACTTTTCTGTTACTAGTGTCACTTTGAAAATGTAATACCCATTTCTTACTTAACCATTTTCTTCACTTCATACATCCATCTCAAGATTCTCATCCATCTCCGCTGCATGCAATCTTTTTTCATCCATCTTCTTCACGGGCATTCCGTTCCACGTTAGCTGCGCCGTCCATTTGTTTGCCAGCTGCAGCCTCTGTGAACGATTCTACATTTTCATACAAATCGAGGCTAATTATGTACACGTGCGTAGCTATGCCGTGAGCTGTTGTGGACCGGTGCCTTAAATACTGTAAATAGTAAGTTACAGAAGCAAAGATATTTAACAAAGTAACTTATTATCGCTTCAGTTTCCTCAGACCACGACAGATTTGCTTCAGTTGCTCATTCTTACGTCAGATATAGTATTCTATATTTCTATATTATAAATCACGTACGCTCCTTATTGGCTGACCCTCGTTTATGCCAATATGGCAGGCCAAGAAGAATGTTGCAATATCACAAATGCCAATCAATTGACATTATAAAGAATAATAAAAAATATCGTCAAGGTGATAGGAAACTGCAGAGTTCTATACTATGCAGTTTACTTTTTGGTTGTTCTTTTTACTACATTGTTTATTTAGTGTTTTCTGTCATTCAAACGGATGGAGTTCCTACTTTTAGTTTCATTTTTACGATCGTTTCCGCCCCTTTTTATATTAGGACATTTAAACGCTCTACCGGCTAGGAGCGAGTCGAAACATGGGCACAGGTGGCGACAGATGTCAATGACCGAATGGTACCACATTCTTCTATCCTGGTGCAATGGCGTTTGATTTACATCTTTGAGAGTTTGATGTCGGACTATTAGGTATACACAATGGGGCTTATTTATAAACGTTGCGTAAAGTTAAGTGATGTTCGAACGTCAAAAATGTGTGTCTAAACAGTCGCTAATGATTACTTTAAGCATCGTTTATAAAAATTCCTCTTCATGTTTAATGCCTGCCACAATGTGAACTGAGTTAGTAGGTAGGTGGGGGTTTGTAAGGCAGTTGTCATCTTTTGGGACAACATAAATGCTCAACTGTCCGAAAGACTGATGCAGCTCGATAACAATTAAATTTTTATTGTGTCTCATTAGTGACAGTCAAGCAGTTTGGCGTATCATGTAACGAAGTTGCTGGCGTCTCTACCCTTCCAAAATATCCATCGATGATTTTCTGGGGCTTAAAAGAGGCTTGAAGATCAGTCAGGATTTTCTCTAAACTTCATAATCTTAACCAGTCTTATTTGAGTCATCGATATCTTTGTGTAGGTAATACCTTTCTACGTCTCCGAAAATAACAATCGCAATTCAACAGCGCCGTATATCAAATAGATACACAAGGTGCGTCAACAAGCGATACGACGGAGGTCGGCGCGGGCGCAACTAGCGTAGATTAGGTCAATTACAGCGGCCCCGACGTATGACACCACCTCATGTTTCTAGTGTGATGTAACGCGCAATACTTGTAGCATTTTACGTTTATTGTGTTGTGTGTAATAGAGGAAATTGGTTCGCGAATCTTAAATGGCAAGACCAGTTCGTTTCTAAAACTAGGAAGGTTTCGCTGTTCGCAAGAAAAGAAAGTGTCAAAACAGGATACAACTAATCTTTAAAGAAAGGGACTAGGTATGTAGCGTAGCTGTCTTGTGAACTTTACGCTTAAGAAGCTTCAAAAGTCTGGTGGTATTCATCGATGCGAAGAGATGTGTTGAACAGCTAATAAGCTTGTGTTATTTTGATATCCCACTACTTAGCTTCAACGTATTTATTAACCAATCGTTTGTGTACAAGAAATCTCTCCGCATCTATCTTCTGAAAACCGTACCTTTTACGTAGTAGATGTTCATCCTAGCGACATTATTCATAATCTCCGTCAATCTCCAGGAATCCATGAAAACATTCCACCTGCTCCTGAACGAGACTTCGCGTCGGCTGCAAGCGTGGACTAAGCGACTGGGGACCTGTGTGGACAAGTCCAGGCCTTACTATGATGCTGTGGGGATCGCCACTACTGCCAGGCAGGAGTGCCAGAAAGCTGCTGTGCAGTTCCAGAGGGCTAGCGGTAAGTTACTTGGACATTTACACATTTTGATAGTGGATCCTAGGTAGCTTAGAATCTGTGAATTCGTGGGATCGGCCGGTCTTGGTGGTAGGGCCCGCTAAGCATGGTGGGCTGATACCAGTCAGGGGGGTAGGGAATCTACCAGTATTATCTGGGCCCTTGAATCATTGTACTGGAAGGAACCGTAGGCTTTCCTCCTTTCTGGAGCCGGAGCCGGTATTCGTCAGGTTTTCCCCACAGAAAAAAAAGGTAAATATACTATCTTCGTAAGGCCAGAAGGCGGTGGCTATGAAATCTTTTCTGGTTAGGATAATTCAGCTTCAGCATTCTGCGTGAGTAGAAACACAGATGAAAACAGATGGTTCACTCCGCATTTTCGGTATGAAGCTACAAGCTCCGCGGCGGGCCCGTCTTGTCGGACCATTTCAGTGAGTGTACCGTAGTCAGAAAATCTAATAAGAGTTACGCGATAGAAAGAGAGGCAACTTCTAGGTGAATGTAACTTGAGGTAATTAGTACTGTGCGACCTGAATTGCACTTTATTGTGTCGTAGCAAGAGTCACTTTTTATTTAAATGATTTTACGGAGTGAATCATCTGTATTCATCTGTGATAGAAGTAAGGCTGGTGCCTTAGTATTGTCTTCGATGGATTTTAAACGCATCTATTTACATGTAGAGGATCTGGGGGTCAATGGTTATCGTAAGATTTGTATATAGTCTGAGGTCTTGTTCACAATACTTACCACTAAATATTGCATTTCAAAATCATGTTATCGATTATTACGTATATTCTTACGTTAGATACAATGCTTATCTGAAAGATATACAAGAATTTTGCCAGTAAATTCAAAGTATTGCAATAATTAATTAACCAATCGCATTAATGAAATAGACATTTCGAAAATATGTTTTTTGATAAGCGATGTTGCGTAGTCCGGAACTCGATAATAAATATATCTTACATATCTCGTTGAACAAATCTTTAAGTTGGCAATGGCATAACTTGAACCGATATAAAACTAACATGGCGGCGACTAGATTCTTTCATCGAGTAACTTCCTGTCGGAACTATACCTATACGACAAACAGCAACGATTTGGCAACGCTGCCAACTTTTAAGCAGTATAACATACCAGATACGATGGAAGCGAACCAAATAAGGTCACGTTTCTCTTTATTGCTTATTTGGTTGTATCTTGATTTGATTGATTACTTATTTTAATTGAATTAATTGGTGGTCTATAGTTCGCGCGGAACTAGTTCGCCGCTCATGTCATCACAAATCATCTCGCTATTGCAATCTCATGTGCATTTTGTCTTAACTAGCCGGAACTTTCGGGTTGGTAAATGTCACATGTCTTCGAATTTTGGTTCTAAGACATGCCGGTTTCCTCACGATGTTTTCCTTCACCGTTTTGAAAGCAGTGGTGATGAAATGAGTTACACAAAGTAAAGCGCCTGCTTAGGTTCGAACCCACGACCTACAACTTGTAAGTAGGGGCCGATACCACTGGGCCACTACTGCTCCTTTTAACCTTTACTCTATAATATTTCTCGTTTATTATCTTTTTCATTTTTTTCAATTTCCGTTGGGGTCGCATGATACCGCGCAATTTCCGATATCCATGTTTTGGTCAGCCCTTATTTTTATGTAACATTTTCTGAAAAAAAAAATCTATGGTAGGTACCTACGTATTTTTACGTATTTTTCCGGTAGCAAAATGTTCTGTCAAAACATTCTTGTGACATCGTTCAGTTACAAATACAAATTCATTAATAGATTTGCCCATATCATGCAATGATATAGGTTCACTGACACCAAATTAAAGAGAAAGTAGCGACAAATGCGAACTAAACTGAATTTACCAAGGTTCTTGAAAATATTCAGTTAGTCAATTACATTTCACTTTGTTAATTAGAACTGTGTCATTTACCCGTGCGTTCACCTTAATTCACGCAAAAAATGGCACTTATACTAACTAGTGTACTAGGAAATATAAATACTGCATGAAGTATTAATGGCTGTCATTTCATGTGGTAGAATCTCTCAGGACTTATTTGTATTAGCTCAGTCAATACCCTCATTTATGCAAATACTGCGACAAAGGCTACAAAGTATTCTCCTCAATGAGATCAGATACAAAAATCTCTCCATAAAATTGATTCCGAAATTGGCCGTGAGTTTCCTCCAGTACCTTACTATTAAGCGAATCCATAACTGGCATCACGCCAGAAAAACTTGGATAGAGATGAGATTGTAACAAAATATCCACTAACCAATATAGATAGATAGATAGATAAAACATTTATTCAGTGTATACAAAACACACACAAGCACAATTAAATGATAACAAATTACAAGAATATATATAAAAACAAGATGCCAATATACAAAAAAAGAAAAACATAAGTAAGTACTTAAAGAAATGAAGTGACATTATGACATACTTCAAATTAATTAAGTAAAAACAAGGTGCGGTGTGCGTTTCAAGGTTGCACCAAATGGGAGTCCAGCTCAGCATGTCAGGCAAATATACCTGACGCTGATATTCTAAAATTAAATGGAGTTCTATATTCTACGAAACTTAGCAATTTGGTCCATCTTATTTAAGTGTGTAGGTACTGGGCTGTTGTCAACGGTGTCACACGCATTCTGGAGAAACTACTTCCTGTACCCGGATAAAAAGTGCCTTATTTTTAACCACCAAATGGTCGATTTGAGTGCCGAATTTCATTAAAACTCTTTCAGCCGTTTATGAGAGATTTAGTCACAAACATACAAGAATCTTCCAATCCTTCACGTTTCTAATATTGGGTACCTAGAGGTTTTTACACTGAATAGACTTGAGTTTGAGCTCACTCTCTCCCTGAAATAAAACGAAAATTCGACCGGCTTTGCATAGCAATAACCTTTTCAGTCGCACCAATTGGCATGCCAAACATTTTGATCGGTGCACCAATAGATAAATTGGCACAAATCGCTTGTGCTCTTATCAGGCCGACATCCGGCGATCGAGCGGGCCCGAGGCCGGCAGTCCAGTTCAAGGCCCTTGAATATTTGATCATGTTTGAAGGTCCATCGTGCTAATTGCCTTGCGCCCTAAGCGAAGGTCACTCCAGTCATTTGGATTAATGTGATAATTTGTATAGTGGGGGTAATTGGATTTTTTTCTACGTGTAGGTTGTTAATATCTAGTGCTGATGGGTTAGATATACATTTTTATTAATGTTCGTTAGTCCGTTATATTCTATTCATATAGGTAATAAGTAATGGACAATGGTTTTTTTATGAATTTATGATCCAGTTTGCGTTGCCAGTATGTCTAGGTGCGTCATAAAAAACAAGTGCCCATCAACAAGAGGTCCCTGAATATTTATGATAGACCGACCAATTCTGACAATGGATTGACACTCTTATCAGAGTAACTGATGATTATAGAGATGTATTAGTCCAAAGATAAATTCTTTTGTTATTTTGTTATTTTTCTTAGCGTGTCGATGGAAATCTAAATTACCCGGATTTCAGCAATGAGTTTGTTCATCAAAAAATTGCCATCATAATTAATATTTTAGTTCACTAGTTAGCCATATTTCTCATTTCCATACAGTAATATTGCCAAATTAATCAAAACAGCGAAATATTTGCGACGTTGCCCAGTTTCTGTTATTGTGGGTGCATTCTGAAAGTTGGCAACGTCGTAAATAGCTGTCAAATATTTACCTGTTTTGATTAATTTGGAAATAATACTGTATGGAAATAAGAAATGTGGCTAACTAATTAGAATATTAATAATGAATTGCAATTATACTACTATAATTTATGTGGTTAAAATACAATATTCATTAGTAATAGTAGTAGTATATTTATTTATTTACAAAATATCAAAAATAAACAATTTATTTAAACACTTTTCATGAAGTATGAAGAAAAATTTCTTACCTCGCAATCTTTACGTAATGTCAAAGACTATTTCGATATTTACTTTGTCGGTTGCTAGGCAACGGATCTTACGGTCACCATCCCAACAAAAGTGCACAACGCCGCTAAAGAAGTATTCACTTAAAAAAATACATACTGTCCACAAATAAGCCAATAATATTGACCGAAGTACACGTACAGTCACGAGCATCAATATGTATCCACTTAGCAAAATTCAAAAGCGATTTTCTCGTGGAATATTGACTGCAACTTTGAGATAAGACCTATTTCGTATTAACCTCTAAATCGGGGCCGTCGCCGAACGGCGACGAAAATTTCCAATACCGTAAAGCGGGTCTGTCGCCGAACGGATACAGTACGTTCACGCTGATTCAAACTGTATTTGTACTATGCATAGGGGCTAATATGGTCTACAGTTAATTTTATTCTATGGATTTGGTAATATACTTGTCAAATACATCGACTAAAACGTCAAAATATGCAGAAACAATTCTAGAAAAAAGTAAAAATTGGACATTTTGGCACGGCAAAATGGCGACTGCGCATGCGTTCAGCGCGCTGCACTACGCGTCGTATTTATTTGTTTTCTATTGTTTTTTAAGTGTAAATCGACGGGAAATGGTGATAATTCAATAATTAAGTAGTGTCGTCATCGTATATAGTTAATACTTGCACTAAATAACATCGTAATTACCTATTACGGACCCATCAAAAAATGTAAACAAACTCGTTAGTGAAAAAACGTGTTGATGTGGAATTTGTTGTTTTGTGTGTGTTTTGTGCATGTAATCGCTGGTAAGTCATTTATTTTATATTCTTGAATAACTAATTAATAATAAAAATGCATAATACAGAAAAAAAAGAGTTCAATATTTTTTTGTCAACTAAATAAAGTTACGTAATGATACGGTTATCTATTTATTGAACTTTTTTGATTATATGTGTTTTTATTTATTGTGTTTATGCGTTAATAATGGTTTTGACCGATAGTATATGTATTCATAATGTATCCTGCGAAATTTCATGTGAATCGAACCAGTAGTTTTATTATAAATAATCAAAACAATGAACAACGGAATTTCTTATAAGAATCTTATAAGAATGTTTATTTATCAATACTAGCGTTCGCTTACAAAGATTCGAGGTATTATAAAAAATCCTTTGTCTAATCAGGAACCCAAAACCATTAACGATAAGACTATTTACGTAAAAAAAAGCTCTCAGTTTTTGTTTATGTTAGCGAGCTCTTATCTCTGACGCGCCGCGGGCGTGCCGCGCGGCTTGGCGGGTTGTCGCGAACTCGCGCCGCGTAGCTATAGAGGTTAAGATGGGTTCCAAAATACTATATTCGTAACAACATAAAATAACAATCAAGGAGCAAATCACTTTTGAAAGTTGCTAAGTGTATACATATTGGTGCTCGTGACTGTACTTGTAGATAGTAACTATTGCAAAACGAGTTGAATTTAATTGAAAGGTGTATGGTGGGCGCGCATTGTTGCAAGCCTCATTGCGAACGTAATTAGGTAAAGTGGCAAAGGTCAGAGTGGTATGCGAAAGGTTATTGATTTACACATCTTTTGCATGTGAATGTTGTCATAATTTTGACATGGTTTCCTATTTATGTGTTACTCTTCAAGCAAAGTAGAGCTAACTCTAGTGGTCACAAGCGCAACTGCTGATCATGAAGTCCTGGGTTCGGTTCCCAGGTCGGGCTAAGTGTTATTGGGTTTTTCTATCTGGTATTTCTCTTGTGCCCGGGTGACGGCAATAGGCCCCCATGACATGGGACTTAAACATAACTGGCGAAATGTGGGTGTACTATAGGTAGGTACGGTACACCTCTGCCCAACTCTTCGGCGAAACAAGGCGTGATGTTATGTTAAAGGCAGCAGTTTCTTTCTAGCATGGCATAGATTACAAAATGTAACCTTTTAAGCAAGCTTGGTGATAATATTCATATTTCGTCATCATATCCGACATTTATAAGTCACTAACGGACCTGGCAGAGTTAGACGTTGTTCTGCCAGAATAGCGCCATGTATCGGGTCCAATTGTATTTTCAAACCCTTTAGAGACCCACTCAAATATACACACAAAATTTCATTAAAAACGGTCCAGCCGTTTAGGAGGTGTTAGGTAACAAACACAAGTACCGAAGAATTATATATGTAAAGATAGGCAGTGTGGTTTATGAAGAGCACGTTCATGTCCTCATTGTGGAAACAGGCCAATAGTTAAAAATATTTATCATTAAAAATGGAAAATAAAGGTCGTATTAAAAGGTTTACCAAAATAAATTTTCCTTTCATGGACCAAATTCCCATTAGGGGACGAAAAGGGATGAACGGATTTACCGGGCTACACGTAAATCGGGAACCGGAAATCCGTCGACGCGGCGACGGCTCTGTGCGCGAAGCGTCATTTTTATAAAAAATTGGCTTTTTTATAGCCTTAACGGTTCAATCTGCGTAGCTTTTTCCCAAATATATTCGGATCGGCTTCCAGTCTAACCGGATGCAGCTGAATACCAGTATTTTAAATGGAACGACTATCTGACCCCCACGACCCAGTTACAGGGTGACGGTATATCCCTTGGTAAGACTAGTTGTCAGACTTTTGGGCTTCTGACAACTTGTAACGACTGTCAAAGATCAAGTTCTGACAACTTCTGACAACTTGTAACGACTGTCAAAGTTAAAAAATTTTGATATAAAAAAAAAACTATTCTTGGCGTTCAAGGTTGTTTAAATACTACGATGACGGAATATTTCTATAGTATTTGGAATTTGCAATTCAAATAAAACGTTTTAACAGTAATTGTGGCCCCAGTTCAAAGAAACCGTGACGTATTCGTCGTAATATTAAAATAAAAATATAAAATACAATAGGAGACGTATATTTAATAACCTAATCCGCTTAACTGTTCTTAAAGAGTCATAAAGAACCCTGTAAGAAATGACAAGTGTTTCATCTCTCAACGAGGCATCCCCAGGATGACGATTGACTTTTCGAACCCGGACACGACGGATTAGGTTACTAAACATACGTCGTCTATTGTATTTTATAATGGAGGACCGCAAAGTCACGCCTGAATCAATAAACTATTAAAATAAAAAAATAAAAATTATGGGCTTTTGGAATTCACATAAGGTGTTCTGTATCCTACTTAATTGCGTAATACCTGATCAATCACAATTTGAATCGTTTTGAAACTGATTGCTAATCCATTGCTTCATAAGTTGTAAAAAAAATCTGTTCAACAACGCAAATAACGCAATGAATGTTGTTGAAATGTCAAAATTAAACAGATTAGTCGTAATCGTTTACGAAAATGTGTTACGTTATTAGATAACTAGTCAGTTCAAGTACGTAATCGACTTGGTGGTGAAATTGGGATAAATACTTAAGAATAAAATTGAAGAAGATGCAAATTAAAAATTATAAAAAGAAACACAGAGAGAGAGAAAGTCGCATGGAGGGGGCATAACACTTTTTCCTTACGTGACAATGTCTACCAGTCAACTCCTACGCAAGCCGCGTTAAGGAACCTTTGTCCAATAATTGCAAACCTGTACGAATAGGCCAGGAAATGTATGACATTAAATCCACCTGTGTATCTACAATATTTTCTTCATAAAGGCATATAATTTATATATGCCTGAGTTAACACCATCTGTTAGCTTATTTACTATTGCTATAATTAAAATAAGTGTCGATACATAAAAAGCGGTCATAACAGCTGTTCAAGGCGTAGTACGGATTGCAATGACATAATTATCGCAAATCTTAGATATACGCTGATTCATAGCACGTAATAGCTGTAATTGAATGAAATGAAGTAATTCGCATAACTGGGCTAATTCACAGCTAGGAGTTTTCGTTGTTGCTCGCATGTTGAGTTGTTTTTAATACTTACTCAGACCAAATAAAAAACCACAACCCTAGCGCAGCGAACAATATAGTGGAGCATGCCGAAACTACACCTCCACTGTGTGCATACACGCACACATTTACAATCAAACTACACCTCACTAAGTGCACACCTGTTTACGAAACCGGCCTCACGTCACTGGTGACAGCGCTATGTCTAGGGTTTTTCGAAATAGGACATATTTTGCGGAAATCAGGCAGTTTTGGATTGTATTCTCACATTATTTGCACCGCCAATGACTTATTAAAAACTTGTTGGTATAAAATGGGTCTGCCCTGTATGCGTAAAGGTCGGTGAGGGTCACCCAAATTATACTTAGTAGATAATTGCGTAATACATGATCAATCACAACCTGAATGATTTTGAAAGAGATTGCTAATCCAGTGCTTCATAAGTTCAAAAAATGTTCAACAACGTGATTACCATGATGAATATTGTTGAAATGTCAAAATGAAACAGATTAAGTTTTAATTGTTTACCGAAAATGTTTACGCAATTAGATAGCAAAATTTAAAAGGAGATGTGGAGAATCATCATCATCTTTCTGTCCTTGTCTTATGTAACCGGGGGTGGCGCATCCCGTTTTCTTTTTCCACTCTCCCCTGTCAACCGAAACGCTATCATTCACTCCCTTCTCTTTCATATCATTCCTCACACAATCCATCCATCTTTTCTTTGGCCTTCCTCTTCCTCTCCATCCATGAACATTTATTTATTTTTATATTCTTTTAGTCACATGCGTTTCCTCCCTCCTCGTCACATGCCCATACCAAGCCAAACGATTTCCTTTCGACTTTTCTGTCACTGGCGATACTTTCAAACTTCCCCATTTACAATGTTATTTTTTGTTTACCAAACCTCTTAAGGGGTTATTATACTCATCATTATGAAAAACTTTCACTATGGGACCAAATCTGAAATCGCGAAACAAAAAATCTGCTGTTCCACACCTACATTTTGACGAGATATTATTATGCGAACATAAATGTAGGGAACACCTGTTTTTTTTCCCCGCGATTTCAGCTTTGGTCTTATAGTGAAAGTTGTTCATAATGATGAGTACAATGACCCCTTAAGAGGTTTGGTAAACAAAAAATAACGTTGTAAATGGGGAAGTTTGATAGTATCGCTCACACAAGTGGAGAATAATAGAGATTTGTCCTAATAGTCCATTAACGATCGACAAAAGCGTAAACCGTATCAACTATGAACGCTATAAAAAGAGCAGAATCACACAGATTCCTGTGTTAATAAATAGGTAATGATCTACATAAAATTTTGCACAACAAAACCTGATGATAACCACATTCATAGACCAGTATGTCAGACAAACAGCTCAGTAACATGATCCTACAATTCATTATAATTAGCGCTCGCATGGCGCGGTTCCTGATTACTCGTGTACATACCATTATCTGTTAACCTGGCTTAAATGATTTTCATTATGCACGTTTATTACAAGGCTAGATTAAATTAGCTGGCAAAACTTCACAGATTTAATGGGTGTTGGTATCTAATGACAAAAACAACTCATAACTTCAAGTAAGTAAGTAGAGCTGATTAGGGGGTCAACTTGAAGTTTTTATGAGTTTTTTTTTAATAATTAATTTTTCTCACGGTTTTTTCGACTAGGCAATAAATACATCGAATTTTCTTTATGTAATATAAGCAATGCATAATATCAGCCTATAATGTTCCCACAGCTGGGAGACAGGCCTCCTCTCTGAGAGGAGTTGGGCCGTAATCCAGCCCTAGTGCGGGCTGTAGAGTTGCTTTATAATATGTAAGTTTAATATTAATGTATTCAAAATGTATCCGGAATTAATTCTCTAAAATTCTAAATGATATTATTGCGTTGCGTCGTAGTTTAGAACAGTTTTCCAACCTTTTTCATGACGCGTCTACCTTGGTATGAAAATTTTTTTTGCGACCGCCTGTCCTCCACTGTTTATAATCTGTATTTTATTATAATACAAATATCAAATACGTACAAAATTATTCTTATTTTTATAATTACGTATCGACAAATTTTATAATTAACAGACATTATTACATGTCCAAAAGCCTCCACGGAAAAGCGATAAGATGCAGCAGACGTGGGGCAGCGTATCCCAACTCCCTTAATTAAATCTGAAGTATACAATGTCGCCCATGCGCATGTGACCGCCCGTAATTTTCTGAATATTCATGAAAAAATATCGAAAATAAACTTCAAAAGGGGGGGTCTATCTATAACATTTTTCACTAGTTTTTTTAAAATAAATACACAATTTTTACCGAAAAATATACTTCGATTCCGTTTTTTTTTCGTAGTCGATAATTTTTTGTAAAAATTTTAATTAACCTGTTAAAATAACTCATAAGGTTTTGGAAATAATAAACAGAATCCAAATCGACCCATAAACTTCGGAGATGTGTCAAAAAACAGAAAGCAAATCTTTAAAAAATAAAAATGTTATAGATAGACCCCCCCTTTTGAAGTTTATTTTCGATATTTTTTCATGAATATTCAGAAAATTACGGGCGGTCACATGCGCATGGGCGACATTGTATTTTATGTCGTAATTGATGGATTTATATGAGGGTCATGGAAGGCTACGAGAAATTTCCCAGTAGAGTAATGACGTTTTTAAATGCAGCTATAGATGAGGCAAGTTTAGGAACCAACCTAAAAGAAAATCAGCTGGGGGGTCGAAACCCACACGTTGAAAAACACTGGTTTAGAAGAACAACGACACCGTCACACAGACAGACACTAAAACGACTTTGATTTATAATAAGTAGGTATTTGCAGATATCTACCATGTCTGGGAAGTTTCATCAGTTTATTTACTTAGGTAATTTGACATCTAATACCTTTAAACGAGCAATTCTTGTATATTTTATACTTTAAATAATCTGAATCTCGGAAACGGCTTCAACGATTTTCATGATAGTATGCAGGGGGTTTCACTTTTATAAAACGTACCAAAAAAAAAAATATTCGGGCACAGCTCGGTACCCAGATATTTGTATTTATACAAATACTACCTACTTAGGCATGGCTGAACAATATGGCATGGCAACACAGCCCTGTGATGCCAATTGTGTTACTAAGAGCATTTCTTAATTTTATTTTTAGGCTTTGTGGTTTTCCTGCTTCCGCTTACCTATAAAAATATTTAAAAAAAACCTATTTTTTTACTTGATAATCCTTTTCCTTACCTGCTTAATATAAGCACTGTAGGCTTGGTCAAAACATTGTATGAAGAAAGCAGATATTTTTTTTATAATAAAATTATATTCGTTTTTAGTATCATATACTTAATATGTATTCATTTTGATTGTAAGCACACCACGACATAACATCACGCTGGTAAACACAGGGTTGGGTAGACGTGTACTTACCTACCTTTAGTAACTTAAAACAGCGGATTCATTTGACATTAAAAAAAACAACGGGTTGCAACTCCGGGAGTGCCGGCAGACGTGGAAACTTGATCATTAACGTTGTGCATTTCTACTCACCCTCTGTCTTTCGAATTTTCGATCAGGTCACGTGTCCTGACGCGAGTTTAACATTTTTTACCCATCCCGAAAAAGTACACTACGCCGCTAAAGAAGTTTTCACTTCAAAAAACGAGCGAAGCTAAAGGCTCGTGTGAACAAAACAATTTCTAAGAAAACTTCACGGAATAACAATAATCGGTGTCGCGTCGCGCTAGTCTGCACGAAGCTTTACAGTGGTCGCATATGATTTATGTAACATCTTGGCTGACAGTACCAACCTCTCGGAAAATGGGTTGGTACCATCTGACAGGCAACTCTAGCACCGCGCGCGCTCATTGGTCAAATCAAATAGCGCGCGCTTCCGGCTTCCTGTTACACACTTCCGTCCCTTTTCACGAAATCAGTCCCACAGAATGCAGAAAAGCAAGAGGGAAGATGTTACACATCAAAAAATAAAATTTGAAGTTTAGTAACGAGAAACAAATATTAGTTAAAATCTCATCTTCACAAGTCAGTACGACTTAGATAATGATTCTGATCGTGATGTAGGTCTTAAACTCAGAACAACAAAGCATAATTGGCTGTGTCGCACGAGTGGCTCAGTGACCCATTTTGCTCTGTCGCTAACAATCTGACATCTTGTGCAGACAAGTTGTTTTCTTTTGAAGATCTGATTAACAACATCTATTGGTCAATAATAATCCGATCATAGAAATGTCTAGATAATAATTCTTATCAATCAATAACACCATAGAAACATATATAATAATATTGATTTCAATCAATAACAATGCGATGCTAGGAATGTCTTGATGTATTTTTCCTATCAATTTTGTTAACACATAAAGATTTTCTCGATAATTGTGCTGATTACTGATCTGCTGGATGATCGTCATTATGTCTTGCATTACTTAATAAAGCTTAGGAGTTGCCAGGCAGCTCCTAGATGAACAGTACAACATTGATGTTACTTCAAACTTCAAACAGTGGGTACAGTAGGCTGCACGTCAGCGGTAGTACACAGTTTCAATAGAAGTAAAGAAAAGAAAGAAAGAAAATACGTTTATTTGCGGTAAACATGACGCATAAAAAGACAACAAACTAAAAAAAAACAAGTTCAGGGAAAATATGCGTCACACCCACGCAAAACGGCCATCGCACAGCATTTTTTTTATTTATTTTTTAAATAGGCAACTAAGGCCCATAGACACAATACACAAATAATCTTACAAAATAATAAACTAATACATAAAATTAAAAACATCACTACAAAATCTTTATTTACGTTGGGTCGGCGACGTATTGCGCTGAGTCATGGTGTCATGTAGCCTTCCGCGAAAACCGGTACACGACACCGGTCGGCCAAAATTCCTCCTTCATAAAAGTCTCCTGCAGGCTTAGCCAAGTTGACAATCTACAATCGTTGTCGCTAGTAGAAAACTAATCAAATGTATAGGAATGACATCATCACAACGTTAAGTCACGTGGTCAGAACAATCGAATAGAAAATTCGTAGACAAGTTTACAATCGTTCAAAATGTTAGAATGAATGTAAGCGTTTCTACAACGTTGATCGCTACACCCATAGAAATGGTAGCCAAGTTACAGTTTTGACAAGCGCTAACGAAACGATGTCGAAGTTTTTGAACGATAGCTAAGCGATCACCGAGACCCAAGAGTAAACGATAAAAAAGGCGTCTTTATGATACAGCTGTGTTGATACCGAGAAGTGTTTTGTTTATTCGCCAAATTGGACTATATTTACCATTTAGCATATAGTCGGTCAGCTTTTATTCGGCCTTGCGGACCTTGCTGGGGTCTCGTTATATTATTATCGCCATGTCTAGAACATAAGTTACAACTATTTCAGAGAAACAAAGGGTCTATTGATTAAGTAAAGGGTCAAACACGATTCTTTTGTTTGTTTCTTACGTATTAGTTCATGGCGCGTATCACGTCATTGTTTATGTTTCAAAGTTTCAAGCGCCTGAGTACCTATGATAGATTTACAAATAACAAAGGAAGATATTTACGAAATAACTAATAATTATGTACCTTTCCATGAATTCCAAGCTTACTCGAGATCTAGATTCCATCCTATAAAAGTTATCAGTATCTTTAATTCATATTATGCAGAATAATAATCACAACATTTCAAGACACACTAATGTTTAAAATTACAGTCCACACGGTGATATTATGATAAACCTATTATAAGAAGAACTTTACCATAATTCGCTTAATTTTTTATCACTTTATCACTTTGAAACAATAATTATCTGCCCGCGCACAAAGTACAAGTACACAACTGCGACTTTGACGTTTGTAGGAACGCTCACCATAGACTAAAGTATAGGTTTTTTCTAAAGACGTTGTAGAATGAGCGATCGACTCAGTCGTGTCAACTTGGCTACCAAGTTATCGTTTTCTACAATCGCTTACGCTGAGGCGTTAACGATTGTAGAAAGAGATTCGTTATGAAACGTTTGTAACTTGGCTAGGCCTACAGATGGTGAGTCGGATAATGCTGCGACCCTCTATGAGACAGAGCCCCAGCGGAAGTAAGAGCAGTGATAACGGCCCCGACTTCCGAGTTGTAGGTCGTGAATTCAAACCCAGACAGGTGTTTTACTTTCATCCACACTGCTCTCAAAACGGTGAAGGAAAACATCGTGAGGAAACCGGCATGGCCTAGAACCAAACATTCTAAGACATGACTGACATCTACCAACCCGCACAGGGCCCGCGTGGTGGATTACAGCCTACTCCCTCGAAGAGAGGAGGTCTGTGTTCCAGCAGTGCGAACATTATAGGCTGATTTATGTAAGCTACCATCTTATACGTTACGACCCATGTGTAGCCTATCCGTACCTATTTAGGTTCTCGTCAAAAAGCTAAAGGTTTACAGTACGACACAACTTAGATGTAGCATCGGCAAAATTCGTTAAACCGATCACCGTCTGAACTGAGTGCGCCTTCAAAATCACCAATCTTTATTACTGCTTTAGGTGAAAATGATCTTTCGAAAACACAATAACTTGTAAAGTCTTATAGCCAAATACATTCGTGAAATTGAAATGAATGAATGAAATTTTTCAAATCTATGCTTACATCCAAGTTGTGTCGTACTGTACAAGGTTGTAATAAAATTTGTTACCAACCAACAAGATACGTGTGGCCGTATGTTTGTATGCAAATAACGGTGTAGTGACATCTGTCGACAGGAAATCGCTTATCAGCTTGTTTATCAGCTAATACAATTGTGTTCAATTTTAACACTCGTTGCGGCCAGTTATGGCTAGATTCAGCACTACAGCTGCCTGGCGTGTGTCGTATGCGTAGTTTTTCTTTATATATACAATTCTTCCGTACATGTGTTTGTCACTTAACTGCTCCTAAACGGTTGGACCGATTTCGATTAAATTTTGGCTGTATATTTGAGTGGGTCCTCAGAAGCCTGAAAGACTGACACCAGTTTTACCCAGTTACAGGGTTGTGGAGGTCAGATAGGCAGTCGCTCCATGTAAAATACTGGTATTCAGCTACATCCGGTTAGACTGGAAGCCGACCCCAACATAGTTGGGAAAGGGCTAGGCAGATATATATTTGAGTGGGTCCCTGGATGGTTTGAAAAGACAATTGGACCCGGTAGGCGCTGTTCGGGCAGGACAACGTCTGCCAGGTCCGCTAGTAATATATATTTTGTTTTATTGCGAATCACATTTAAAAGTACTTACACTCAATCCATATAGTATTAGTAACAATGACTTAAAAAATATGTTAGTAAAACTTACAAACTAACCTAACAACAATACAACAACAAATAACTACGTGGCTCAAGAAATGTTGTCACGTGCCTCCGTACCCAGTGCCTAATAAAGGGGTTTACCACCTTGTTGTACAATGTTTTTAGAATGCTGTTGGAGTTTCCTTGCAACCTACCTGTTATTGACCCCTCCCGCTTAGTCATTATGGCATGAAAATCCTCAATACGGGCTTACGCGAACATCTGCGAAGCGCTGCAGAAGCGCGGGAGCCCCATTAACATCCTAAATTCATTATTATACTGAACGCGTAGGACTTTACAGGCCCTCTGCGTATACTTCACCCACAAGATGCAAGTGTCTTTATGTACTTACTAGCTGTCACGTGGGACGTGTCACGTTTATGTCTTGTTTTGAGCTCAAGTATTAAAATCTCAACTTCAATGAAGTGGGAGCTTAATAATTAGCAGGTTAAGATAATAAACTCATATGAAAACATCAATTCGCATAAATTATTAGCACCTAGCAAGACTGATTGACGTACGGTATCATGGAGAATCGCAGAAAAGAAAGGAGGCCATACTCAGCAGTAGGTGATTCCGGCCTGAAGCCTGAAATCATGATGATAATGAGATTTATTTTTACATCCGTCACCTCATACGCCAGGTCCAGTTGAAAACCAGCGTCAGGCACTAGTTGTCTGGCATTTTTGCTGAACTGGGCCTATTTGGCGCAGCCGCGAGGCACACATTCCTGTTAAATTATTATTTTACACTTTTTATTTGTTTCCTTTTTCTTATCTTTTTTTTTTACTTGTGTTATGATTATGTTGTGCTGTGTGCCTTTTTGTCTGTGCTAAATAAATGTATTTTCTTTCTTTCTTTATTGATACAGAATATCTCAATTTATGGCATGTATTCAATTAATTATTATTATTGTTTTCAAGCATCCCAATTATCCACAACATCTAGTGATTGAATATGGCAACACAACTTGTGTATTTAGTAAAAAATAAGAACCGTCAACTGAGGCATCATTTTCATGAGCAACTTTACTCATGAGTTAAATATACAAATATTTCTAGATTACTAAAAATCGGTTACAAATAGTCGGTTTTTTCTACTCTTGTATCTCTTTGATATTAAATGACGGCAACAGATTTTTAGTAATCGAGAGATATTTAAGTAAAGATGGGTAAACTTACCCATGGAATGTAAAGATGCCACAGTTGACCGTAATCAAATATTTCATATATTATTGACATGCGTTGTTATCGTCAACCTACCTAGGTTGACGATAACAACGCATGTCAATTAACTCAGCTGTAGGTACGCTAGAACTGATTGACATTGATCCGTAATGAATGAGGTAGTTGGCGACCCATGTCGATATAATATTTACTAAGAGCCATAAATATGCATGAGTATATATTACGGAGACCTAGCAATATTCAAAACAGCACAAAATATGCGTAGAGTTATGAATTATTGATAAAAAGGTGCTCATCTAAGTTTTTGAGCTTATGGACTTACTTTTGATTGGTACCTAATCTTTCCTTTGATTATTAATTAATATTGTGTTAATTAATGCAAAAGTAATTCTGTCTGATACCTTTTCATCCCGAACGTTGGAATGGAATAAAGCTAGAGGTTTACTATGACTTTGACGCCGCAACATAGCGTCCGCCAGTTACCGTCGAATGACGCTACTGAAACCTTATTTATGAAAGTAAATTGGTGTGTTTTCCTAGAGAGGGTTTTTGACACCATAAAGTTCAACCCCATCGTTTTCATGACAGCCACCAGTGCGGCCGAAAATGACAGCCACCGCTACTCTACAAAACCGTAGTTTGAGACAGATTAGATAGCCTGGGAGCTGTAGAAGGACATTACCTACTTTTTATCCTGCACGCATAGTACAACCATAGAAATGGGTATTCTACGAGTTTTGTCGACGAAAGAATAGACAGATTGTGATTGTTAATCTGTCATTTTGTCTATTCTTCTGTCGACAAAACCCGTGGAAAACCGTAAAACCGTTTCTATTGGGGTCGCTAAGCCTACTGGATCGCAGACGATGACGTGGGCTAGTAAAAGATCGATTTTTCAACCCCAGTAAACCTCTAAATTGCAATCTGATAAAACGTTGGTGTACAGACGACAGCACATCCAATCTGTCAAATTTCTTTAATAGATTTTCAACTTTATCGCTAAAGAATAAGGTTCAATGTTGATTGGGAAAATTTGACAGATTGGAGTAGGTTGATGTGCTGGCGTCTGTACCTGGACGATATGTTTATTGTTTATACATATTTTCACCCCGAGCAGAGTCCGGTTGACCAGATATTTTACTTTAACTGTGGAATAATCCGTGATGACAAAAATGAATTCCATGCAAACACGTGTGATTAGATAATGTATCTGTGATGTGATGCGACGTGTAACACCGGGTCCTATCTGCGACCTTGTTTGAATAATAAAATTCTGAATAGTGCATAACATTATTTGTACTGTTGGTTTTTTTTTGTTAGATCTTTCATCGAGATTTCGGTTTGAAATGGTTTTATCACAGCAAATCTTCGTTTAACGTTGGATCAGCTGAATAAACAACATTAGGAAACAGTTTTTCCTTGCACATATACTTGTCATACTCAGCCAGGATGTTTCAATTATAGTCCAAGTTGTTAATTTTGTATTAAGAACTTTACCTTCTGTAACTGGCCCGATTATTTAAGTTCGGACCAACGTTGGAACTCATTTTGTAATATGACACTTATCGTCTTACCAGATATGTTGCTTCTTGTTGAATCTAGTTTTAATAGTTCGCATTCTTTTCTAGAGTTACATGCAGCCGCCAAAGAGACGGTCACACTTGCAGAGCAGCGGTTCGTGAGCAAGCAGGACGAGTGGCAGTTTGACAGCAACTGGCAGGAGGTGCTCAACCATGCCATCATTAAGGTGAGCTGCTAGTAGTAGTAGTTACGAGGGAACATAGGGACGGACATACAAACATACATACAGGTCAAACACATGACCCTCTTTTTTTGGTTTCGCTGCTGTCGGGTAAGAGACACTACAAACAACTGAAACAAGAGTTATGTGGTCTGTGTTGTCTATATACAGGATACCTTTTACCTACTAATGTTTCGTTTGTGTTACTTTTTCAGGTTATGGACGCTGAGAAACGAAAGGCCGAAAGCGGACGAGAGCATCAGAAGAGAGCGGCCGCGTACATCGCAGCTGAGAAAAAGGTAAATACATTGATATTCTTGAAATCAATAAACTATTAAGTTCTATCGTGTTCACCACGTGGGGTAGATCAGTACAAGACGTTCTGTTTTTCATTAAAATACTTAAGTAAATACCTACCATGACGCATTTAAAGATATGCGCGTCGCATAGTAATGAGACGCAGAGATATGTTGAACGAAAACACATAATGGAACAGTTAATAATAGAAATCTATTATCTCCAGGTGACACAACTAGAAGAGAATCTTAAACGTAATATCGTCAAGTCACGAGTTTACTTCGAAGAGAAGAAATTATGCGACGAACAGTTACAAACACAAAATCAGAAAATTGAGAAACTACAGCGTCTAATCGCTGACGCTAAGTTCCGATACTCCAAGTCCCTTAAAGCCCTTGAAAAGATTTCTGAAGAAATTCATAGAATGAGAGGCGAGTATCCACCAGACAAGGACACCATCCCTGTAGGACCCAGAGAACCAGGAGTTGGAGCAGAAAGAGACGCCATACATGACGAAGACACAGCGAAAGCTGAACATGAAAAAGACGAAGACTCCAGTCTTCAAGAACTAAGAATGCGAGTTAGAGAACTAGCTTCTAAACCTATTGAGAAAGACATTGAAACTGACGAAGCGTGGGCTTTAGAGCTGAACGAGACTATTAACAAACTAGACCAGTTACTAATGATGAAGGAGAATAATCAGCAGAAACGATCGAAATTCACAGCTAGCTCTCCTAGGAATTCTAGCGCGCCATCTACAAGTACTAACTCGGGGAAATATACCCATCCACCGAGCGATAGCTGGAAGACTGAGACGAACTTGACAAGAACAAAATCTATAAGCAAGGATGTTGTCTACGAGCACACTAACCCACCGATTAGTAAGACAGAGAAATCTAAAAGCATGATGTCTTTAGATGTTCTCGCTCTAGCAAGAGACACCAATATGATGGACAGAGAATCCTACCTCAAAGCGGTGATCGAAGACAAGTCCCCAACAGGGACGTATACCGAAAGTAATTCGGACAGGAATGATACTCCCGACGAAATATTGATGGTGGAATGTGACTCCAGTGATTCCAACCAGAACCCAGTTATAAGGATGACCAGTTCCACTGTCTCTGATAGTGATAACAGCTAAATATGACGAGACTAACACACGGTCCTTGGAAAAGTATAGATTTCTTTAATTGGTTGTGGAAATTTTACTCATTAAAAAAAATATAATAGAAAAAAAAGTTGTGCCGTTTTTGTTACAAAAATCGGTTTAATTTTGTTCGTGAAAAATGCTTTAATTTGATTTTCGTTTATTTTTAATGTTGATCGTGTGTAGTTTAATTAAATCATGACTTAAATTCAATCTTTCCAATATTGAACGTCAATTTATAAATGTTAGATGTTTTTCTAGTAAACTTGAAAAGTTAATAAAAATTAATAAAATGATTTTCGTATTGATGTTTAGTTTAGTTTTGACGACGGTGCTAGTATTTTTATCAATGAAAAGATACTGATTTTAAAATACTCAATTAGACTTATTACATGGCTTTTTACACAAGATAATTTATTAAAAAGAATCCGCAGTTGTAGCCCGCGTAATTAAAATTTTCTTACGTTTTTTGCAATTTGCAGGTCAGTGTCAGGTTGTATCTTGATCAAAATTTATGATTAGCGACCATAACAAATATATATTTACGGAATTATAATCATTAATACACCTCTCTCAGTTGGATTTGTTTTCAAATGTCATGATTTCTTGAAAAATTCATTCAATGGAACAAATCTACAAATTGCAGACATCGTAAGAAAAGAATTTCGCGAACTACCACTGCGGTGTATAATCTTTAGTCAACAGGTTGCATATAGGCATTACTCAAACAGTATATTCATATTTAAAGTGTATTGTATTTAAAAATACTCATTATTTATCATCATCATATAATTACTTGCAAACTTATAATGCATTACTGTAGTTTGAATGTAATTAAGATAACCCACAAGCCGTTGATTATATTGAATACATTGTAAGCACTTTGATAAAAATTCTAGCATTTTTGTAGCACGTTCTTAGATTTTAAATGTCTTATGAGTGATTTAGGACTGTCGGTTTCGTAAAATAATTGAATGATGTCAGTTTATGCTACATTACAAATTAAAAATCCTTCATAAATGCCATTTCTGGTAATGGCATATTATTTCGTTGTATTCACAACACCACACATAATTATAATATACCATAACTATTTCAGTCTTCAACAGTATTATTATTTCACTGCCTTTTTTATAACATTTTATTCTAACATAATATTTACGAGACCGACTGCTTTAGTTTTAGCTGTTACACTTTTAGGCCCGTGTTCTTAACGATACTCAAACATTAATCTCTAATTTAAAACTAGATTTTGGTAGAAATACGTAAGTATGAAATCTGACAGTTTTAAATTGTAAGATTCATGTCTGAGGATAGTTGTTGCAATACGGGTCTCAAGCTGTGCTCATACGGACAATTAATTGTTTAATTCTTGGCTAATAAGACCTTGACGACTCGGCAATTCTGAGCAATTTACGGGAATACCAATATTATGTAGAAACTGCCAAGAAATTGCACAATTTTAGTTGCCCGTGTGTACGCACTAATAGATATAAATGTTAGATATCACTTTAGTTCACTTATGAGCCATAACAGTCCACCGACTATAGCTCACAAACTATAACTTATTTTTAAATCGTATAATATTAAACTTTCGTATCTCTAAGACCTTGTAAGGAAGCATAGTGCACGAATAATATAGAAACCTTTACCTCGTGCGATCGTTCGCGCTATCACTCATTTGATAGGATAACCAGATGGCGCCCTTTGTGGGCGTGACGACGCGCTTAAGTTCGCCGAACAAAATCAACACACGACGGCGATGGTCGCACGTTCGCGCGACGTTCTCTTTGGTTAGGACACGACATCAAAATTCCATCATTGGCAATATTTTTTCTACTAGTTTCGAGGCACACTTAAAGCCCGTTGTACCGTATGCACCATTGACCTGCACCATCAATGGTGCAGAAGAGACTAATTAGTTTCGTTTGCACCATTAATGGTGCAAACGAAACTGCATTGTTAGTATGGTCTCATCTGCACCATTGAGAATGGTGCAAACGAAACCGCATTGATAGTATGGTTTCATCTGCACCATTGAGAATGGTGCAAACGTTGAAAATGATGAAGTCGCAAATTCCAGAATGCAACCCTTCTAAATTTATATCGGACTACGAACAATCGTTTATCGGTGCCGTCAGAAATGTGTTTTCTTTATCAAAGCATCTTGGATATTATTACCAAAACCAATTATGGAGGAAAGCAAAACGTCTTAATTTAAAGAAGTATAATAACAAAAGTGAAATTGTATCTCTATGCGCTGTCCTGCCTCTTCTGACTGTATCAAGTATTGATGATGGATTGGATTACATAGTTTTGGCAAATGATGTTGTAGAAGGAGATGTTAATATGCAAAAAAATACAATAGACGATGCATATTCAGTAACTTAATCTGCTTAACTGTTCTTAAAAATTCAGACAGTTAAGCGGATTAAGTTACTAAATATACATCGTCTATTGTATTTTATAATGGATTTACCGCAAAGTCACGCCTGAGTCAATTAACTACTATGCAAAAGCTTTGGCGGTCCCACGCGAGCTTATTGTCGCAAATGGTTTAATGCTCACCACCGTCTTGCTGGCCAGCAAGATGCGCAGCCGACGGCGAGCGTTACAACCACCTACTCCTCAACTCGCGGGCCGCCTCGCCTCTCCGCGCCTACGCGATTCTAAATTACACTCTAGGGGTAGGGCAGACAAGACTGCATGGAGTCGGATTTACAGCGATTCGTTTCTGTCACTATTTCACTATTTATACCATGGAGTACCGTCCTATCTGTATTTCTAGTCGCTCAATTAGTAATTTAGTCGCACGGCTAGAATTTTTATATCTGAAATGGATTAATCACCACCCACTTTTTGTAAGCTCGTTCTGGATTTTATTATTAATCAGTATTCGTAGTTCGTTTAGTTAATTTTTCGCTTACTCAAATTCATACCGCTCAAGTTATTAAAACAGTATCTCATCATCAGCTAACGTTTTTTTTATTCGATCGTTTTATAATTCCCCATTAATTAATGGCGACATTGATGTGCCTTTATTTTTAGAAAAGTGGTATACTCAGTGTTCTTGTTATAAAGTTGCCATTTCTTATTTTAGGCAAAATAAAATATAGGTATGTGTTTGTGGGTCATTATTTTTATATTATTTTTATATTATTACATGTATTAGTTGTGGAATTTATTTGTAAAACATATTATTGTTCGTTGTTGCTTTTTGGATGAAAAAGTGGTTCCGCACACAAACAAAATACGACCTATTATTGATTTTTATTTTACCTATGACTATGAAGGTATGGTGAAGTAGTTGTATTAATATTCATGGTGCAAACGAAACTAATAAGTCTCCTCTGCACCATTGATGGTGCAGATCAAAGGTTCATACGACAAAAGTATGGTGAAATAGTTGTATTAACATTAATGGTGCAAACGAAACTATTTAGTCTCCTCTGCACCATTGATGGTGCAGGTCAATGGTGCATACGGTACAACGGGACTTAAAGGTGTTTAGTACAATTCACGAATGGCACAGATTCATGAATTGAAAAAGCTATCGCCAATTTTGTATTCAAGGTTTTATATCGAAGGATTTGAAGATAGATAGAATGATAAGCTCAAGAGTGGTTGTTTGAATAGATAGAAGACTTGTTAGAGGCTAAAATGTTGACGCCTAGTCATGTCATGTTTCAACGCGAGAAAAGGTTGTCGTCCTGAGCATGTTGGCCCGGCTGGAGTCAAAATATAGGTTCTAGAATGTAATTGACAATCCTTTAAATTTTACTCAGTGTCTGATTTTGATATTTGTCTGACTTGTCGACGTTTAACACAGTGATTTGGATGAAATTTGACACATGGATACACCATGACCTAGAGAAGGACATTATGTAGGCTACTTTTTATCTTGGATCGCAGACGAGTCGCGGTCAACATATAGTATACTATAAATGGAGCTTGACATAACAACTCACAGACTACTTATTATTTTTGACATTTAATTGAAATAGCATCATTACATAAAATTATTAGTTAAAAGCGTGGTTATCATTGCTTAATAAAGAAACATAACATCTTTACAGTGCCTTCGTTTCTCATTAACATATTCATTAAAATAAAATAATTAAGCCCAAACAGAAGACTGGACGAGGTTGGTACTTAAGACGGTTGTAGAGCTAAAACAATTAATTATATTTGTATGATTTTTTTATTAAAATTATATAAAAATAACACGATGAGGGTTCGCTAACATACTCATAAGTTTAAGGATAATAAAAATATGTTTTTAACGTCAGCATATTATTTTAAGGTGATGCATTTACGAAAATCGAGTGAGTTTGTGGCAATGAGTTTTTACTAAAGCAAGTTTTTATTTTATTGGTTCAATACTTGCAAAGCAAAGTTGGACAGTACAGTCAGTGACCGGCATAACCCCTCTTCTTCTTTGTAAAAGGGATCAGGTAATGCAGAGCACTGACCGTACCCGTATGGCTATAAAAAACTAACATTTATACTGTTTTACCACAGATTAAAACAGATGAGACACCCCGCAAAATCATTAAAAAAAAGCGACTTGCTACTACACAATAAAGTGCAATTCAGGTCGCACAGTGCTAATTACCCACAGTTACCCATAGTTCACCTAGAAGTTGCCTCTCTTTCTATCGCGTGACTCTTAGATCTTCCGACTACGTTACACTCACTGAATTGGCCCAGCAAGACGGGGCCCGCCGCGTACTTGTAGCTTAATACCTAAACTACGGAGTGTCCGATCTGTATTCGTCTGTGGTTTTACTGAATTTCTTATTATTTACTAACCTGAGTTGTGACGTAGGACTCATTGTCACTTGGACGAGTAAATAAGAATAAAATTATTTACATTTTAAGATGACACTAGGTTACTTATTTAATAATATTGATAGCACGGCAACGTATAAAATGTGTATCCCAGAGGAACTATGAAAATATGTGTAGGTATCTGCAGGCATAATTTTAGCCTATTGAGAAACAAGAGTCAAACATTTTCATACTAAATGTGAATGGCTACAAACGATAATACTAATCCGTACTATGTACCTACTGAATAATGCTACGGCTACATTGTCGCGATAAAGCGAACTACAATACGCACGGTGCTCTCTGTTTCTCAGCGAGACGTCGAGCGGTGTGCGAGACAGTTTTTGAAGACTGACAGTTTCATAAATGGAGTAGTCGTTTTTTATTCAACAATTTTTTTTACCACGTCATCTTTGACCCCTGTTTGTGGTTTTCCATTATTCCAGTTTAAAAAAATAGGTGCTAAAGTCAATTGAAATTTGCAGCATCTTATAGCAATTCAAAAATGTTTGTATGTTCAGTGTTCACTAAAAGCACCCTTGGTAATATTGTGTCGCACTTTCAGAGTTCTCACATAAATGTTGTACACATAGTTATCAAATCTGTATGTTCGTAATCAAAATTAAATTCCACTCTACGTGTTTTCAATAAAAATTGTTCTAAATATTGGTGTTTTATTTATTTGCATTTCTAGCGCGATCGATACCTATGGCTCCACTGTATTTTTTTATAGGTGTCTTTATGTAAAATGATTTTGCAATACACATAGTCTTCGAGAAAAAGAAATCCGAAACTTAAAAAAAAAACAATTTTATTACGTAATTAAATTGATATTTTACCACAGATAATGTACAGACGCCAGCACATCAACCTTCTCCAATCTGTCAAATTTTCCCAATCAACATTGAACCTTATTCTTTAGCGATAAAGTTAAAAACTATTAACGAAATTTGACAGATTGTAGTAACTTGATGTGCTGGCGTCTGCACTAATTTCACTCCCAGGTTGGTCCGTTTTACGTTCACGTTCGAAAAGGATGGCGGGGTCTAGTGAGCTAGCAAACAAAGACCCCGCCGTCCCCATAAAGAACAGAGCTTGCGTCGATATTATTATAGTCCAGCAGACATGAAAATCAGTCTTACAAAGGGATATCGTATTACCCAGTTACTGGGTTGTGGACGTCAGATACGCAGTCGCTCCATGTAAAATACTGGAATTAAGCTGCATCCGGACTAGACTGGAAGTCGACCCCAACAAATAAAAATGT
Source organism: Conistra vaccinii (assembly GCA_948150665.1). Classification (NCBI taxonomy): domain Eukaryota; kingdom Metazoa; phylum Arthropoda; class Insecta; order Lepidoptera; family Noctuidae; genus Conistra; species Conistra vaccinii. The sequence continues at coordinate 21,977,405 of OX411325.1, forward strand.
AATTGGGAAAATTCTAGGCAGGTTCCAAAGGATGGTTCAGAAAATAAACAACAAGTTATTCTTTACTCCACATAATATATTTAACATCTGATATTATCAACGGTCCCATATAAACAATAGCTTACACGATTAACATCACGAGGGTTACAGAGAGGAAGGCACTTCTACAAGTAAGGTAGTTAATAAACATCTCGTTGACGATAAAATGGCCACAGAGCTAGCTGGCCGATTGGAATTTATCTACAAACAGGATTTTAAAATACGTTCTGTGACATTAACGCCCCGAAAATCCCCTGAGAGCGAGAACCGACTTACAAAACAGTCAACTTTCCGAATTCCTGCATCAAAAGGAGAATGCTCAAAAGCGAACAAGATGTAGCTCAGAATTTTTGTGATATCATTCTGTAAATATTTCACTGTTAACTGTTTGAGTTGATTTTGACAATCTGCGAGTCTCTGCCTACTCCTATGGGATTATGGGCGTGAGTATAATGTAGGTATGTACTTATATCGTCGAGTATAATGCCCAAATTGAAGATGGCACTCCTGATGAAAAATAAATAGCAATATTACACATTTAGCCATCGAATCTTATAGTTAAATATTTACAGAATGGTTTCACTAAATATCACTAAAATTCTGAACTACATTCTTTATCTGTTCGCTCTGGGTTTTTTTTTCATACTTGATGAGCCTTTCGCAAATTGCTTGGTTTTGCGAAAGACTTGAAAATATTAAAGAGTTTTATGTAACCTTACAAACATGGATAAATTATATGTTATTTACATAAATAAGATGTTTCTATGATGAATATGAGGTATGGAAATGGTAGTTTAGACCTTGGCTAAAACTACATGATAATAAATGTGACTCTATTATTAAAACTACAAGATTGTAACAATTGTAATGGAAGTTAAATACTGCAATACTACTTCTACTTTCTTTAAGAATTATAAATACAATAAATAACAGACACTGCGCAAACGCATCCAAGTCTCCACCCTTCGTTTTCTACAGTCGGGTTAAAACTGGCCATTCTTTCCTAAAGCCATGTTTACTTTATTGAAATTCTACGTTGGATAGGAAAATTATTGATTTAAAATTACATTAAATGACTGACCAAAAAAAATATAATAATCATAATTTGTACTGTAAACACAAAAAAAATGCGAGATATGATGCTAAGCACTAAGTAAAATGGAATTAAAGACATAGTATTGAGGTCTTCGTTAACTTAGTGTCAACAATATCAATAATTTAGTTTAAAAATACACTTACAAAAACTAAGTTTGAAGTTCATACGGCATGGAAACGATTGAAATAATAGATTACAAGGATTAATCAAAATGTTCTTAAGATTATTTATATACAATGAAATCTCAAGTATTGGTAGTTAAAATTTCAATGATTATGAATCTCAATAAATATAGCTCTTACTTAAAAACAAAACATGTTGAGGAGTTCGTGGCTAAGTAATAACAGCCGCACGGGTTGATCCATCAGGTTAAGCTACGCTTGCCGGGGTTGGTGCGTGGATGGGTGACATACATATCGAGACTTCTCCGTGACTCGAAAATTACGTTAAGCCTGGTTGGTCCTGGCTGTCATTCGTGGATCTTTGACAGTAGTTACGGATCGTCAGAAACCCGAAAGTTTGACAACCCCGACATAGTTGGGAAAACGTGGGAAAAGGATTGATTGACTTTAAAAAAAACTCCATTTTACGCAAGCACATAAAAATGTGAGACAAGTTAGTGTCCACCAAGCCGTATGAAATTACTAGACCATAAAAATAATAATAAAAATATATAATCATGAACATTAGGCTTAAAATTATAAAAACAACATTCAACTATAAAAACAATTACTATCATAAAATAAATTGTATAAGTAATCCATTCAGTAAACATTGAAAGAATGTGATTTTCAATAAAATAAAATAATAATAATGTGCTTACAATTAAAATCAACTAATGTATTATTGATAACGGTTGAGAAATGGCCTTAGTCTAGAAGCACGGGGCAGTGTTAAAATATTAATACTATACCAAGGTAACGTTACTTGAAATATTATATATCATTTTCTATGATAAAACTTCGCTTCTGCAGTACACGATATTTTAAAAGAAAAATACAGTATTATACAATACAGTTTCTATATGCAAAATAGTCGACAAAAATATTAAATATTTCAATTAAAATCAAAACTATCGTGCACTGTAAAAACGATTTATAACTTTTAAGTAATTCTATGAGCACCCACAGTGCCTTAACACTAAACATACACTTCCGGAAGCGAAATCAAGCCCTGCTTTTTAACCGACATGTTGGGTAGTTTTTGAGTCAGCTTTAACAATCCATATTTTTTCACTAAGCGTAACTATGTTGATGATGTAATTTGTGTTTTTTTTACAAAAACAGACTTCCGATTTTTTTAATAATACTTTTTAAACTGTTGTGAAACCATTTAAAAAGTATTATAGAACTTATTCAAATTTGGAATAAAGAAGACACCAAAACGACAACCAGTATGTCGGCTTCAAAACTGCAACAAGACTTTTTCACTGTTTTGTTTTAGGGTTTTATATCTAACTAGCGGACCTGGCAGACGTTGTCCTGCCAGAACAGCGCCACCTTCCGGGTCCAAATGTATTTTCAAACCATCCTGAGACCCATTCAAATATACACACAAAATTTCATCCAAATCGGTCTAGCCGTTTAGTAGGAATTAGGTAACAAACACACGAACGGAAGAATTATATTTATAAAGTTAATGCAAATGCATAAAGGATCGATTTGTTAGTCCGGGAGTGTATTATTTGACATGATAATAAAAATATCTATTTTGACCTCTATGCCATAGTAGTCGATTAGTAACTATCCGAACATATTTGTACGATAAACGCAAACTAAATGCATCGTTATGAGGAGCCTCACTCAGACAAGATTTTTTTTTTTAAACACAGTTACATCCCGATTAAAATACCACATAATCTCAATATTAGAATTTAGGCGAATCCAGTAAAAAATTAAATAAAGAGTTTACTGAGAAGATATTATTAGAAAACCGGACAAGTGCGACTCGTACTCGCACAAGAAAACGTAGAAAAAAAAATACGTTTATTTAATTATTAACTATTAACTTTATTAAGTTTTTATTATATGTTGTTATAGCGGCAACAGAAATACACAATCTGTGAAAATTTCAACTGTCTACCTATTACGGTTCATGAGATACAGCCTGCTGACAGACAGGCGGACGGACAGCGAAGGCTTAGTAATAGGTTAAAATTAAGTAGAAAGAAGGAAATTATTAGTAATGCTTATTCAGGTTAATTGGAAGTTTGAAATAGAAGAATGTTTCGATATAAGTCATATTTATATTAATTGTAGATTAGAACTAGTGATATATTGATTTAGAACTATCAATAAAATAGTTAAAAGACTCGCATAATTCTACATGACAGCCTAGGACAGTCGTCCGACAAAATTAAATTATACGAAAATCTCTTGAAATAATACCATTCTCACGACGAAGCAGAAGAGAGTCCCTAAAACCTGGATTCGCCATCACAAAACTCGACATAACTAACCTACAAACATTTGGTCATAAGCTTCATTGAACTATTATATCTTAGACTTGGGTATAGTGACCACCTCGCGCCACCAGGGTGCGCGCTCGAACGCTCCGGGGTGACTGAAGAACGCTTTCTGGATGTTTTGGTAAAGCTGCAAAGGAAAATATCATTTATTACTACTATATTCTTGTAGTCGTCTTCTCCACCATTCGCATGAAGTAAATGAGAACGGCTCATATATAATGCGGCCTTTACAACTCCAAGACCTAAATAGTTTCTCGTCGTCTCCTTGTCATTGATTTTGTCGCCTCGCGTAAGTCCCGAGGTATAAGTCAGTCAGTAAGATGCAAACAGATCAGATTGCTTACTTTTGCAGGCTTAGAGACTTATTTCATTTATCATTAATGAATGAATCTCCAAGTAAAAAAAAAATCGTACCAAGACCAAAAAATCGTTCAAACTAGGCTGAGAATCAGCACTTTTCGAACGTGTAAATTACAAAAGACTATCATCCAAAAACGGCACTCTTCACAAACAAAACAACAATAATATAAAGTCGCTCAAAAAATCTAGAATTATTGATGAAAATATCAAAATACTCCACTACCACACAATAGTAAAAAAGTTATGTAAACACTCACATTGCCATCGCTCTTGCCGAGCACGGAGTTGAGCACGAAGTCTGTGGGCGCGAGCGCATCCACGACGCCCACAATTTCTCCCTTCAAATCGTTGCATAGCTCTAACACTGCCTCCCGCAGCAATCGTGCTAGTGATTCACCCTAAAAAATTAGTAGAATAAAATATTAACAAACCACGTTTTAAGTTATGATAACCACGCTCTTGTATTTGTAATTTAAATGCCTATCCGCTGTCGTCAACAAATATATTGTAAAGAACTGCTACAACAGATTAAAAAAGCTTTAGCGGGTAACACTGTACTGCTACTGCTTTTTTTCATGCTGCGTCTACGCATAATTATTTAAAACAAACAATTGAAGAGTCTCTAGAAGATCACAATCATGAAGTAAAAAATGCATAAAATTTTATACACATACCTGTGCATACCCTCCTTGATACAACTCGACCAGATGCTGATCAAGCGACCATAACCCATACAGACAGAACAACTTCGTCAGTACCGGCTGCAGGCTCTGTTCCTTCTTATCCAAAGACTCCAGGAAGAATATTATCGCCAAGTATTCAGCATATGTCTTTGTAAGGTCCCTCCATTTGTATACTTGTGACTTCGCGCGTGCTTCGAACTTTGATAAACCTTTGGCGATCTCTGATTCGTATTTCTCGTGCGTTTGTTTTAGGAGATAGCATATTAACCATCTGTATGTTGTTGTTATGACTGTAGAAGAAAAAAAAACTGTTTAGGTGTCATAAAGTAAAAAGTAATTTCCAATTTAGAAAATGTAAATGTATTAATTATCACTTAGTTTTGGTCATAAGATAACAGGCTTTAATGAATCGTCTGAACTTTATCAAACACACAAAAATAATGGGCCTAAGATTGAACCTTGCGGTAACCCCAACTGAAACAGTTTCTCTGAAAAATGTTTCGACGTCAATTTTAATATAATATCCCTTTACAATCTTGCCGTAAATAATAACGAAAGAACCATTTTCAAAACTCCATAAAGACCAAGTTTCCAAGTAAACCCATCATGATGACCACAATCAAACGCTTCACCAAGATCATATAACACACCAAAACCATTTTCTAATAAACTATTAAAGAAATCAAATCCAACTCACACTCTCTAGTCTTCAGTTCATCAGTCCTGCTACACCGGAACCTCACAGCGATCCACCTTTCCCAATCCTTCAGGAATGTCACAGTATTAAGGGGCGAGTCCACAGTCCCTCCGGAGCGGGCTGACTGGAACTGTCTGAGCAACCAGTTGCCGGTCTGTTGGGACAGCACGTTGTTGTCGCCTTCGTAGGTAACGGTTGCTTCGTGGTTACTGCGGATGTCGCCTAAGTTTGCGCACTGGGGAGAAAAAGGAGTGGAATTAGCATTTTTTAAATTCGTTTCGGGATTCTCAAATTCAAGTATTTTACATGTATGTTAGGTAGTGTAGATTCAATATTTTAACAGACCTTTATTCATAAAAACTTCTCTTATTTTTGGAGTCAGGTCTTTCTAAATGGTAGCCTCGTCGCCTCGCATAACCATGAGGTTATACGTTACGGTACGTTAACGGACTGATGAGACAGTTCTATTTCTGTTTTCAAAGTTAACTTCGATAGCACTCACTAGAGGTGTATTATCGAGAAAAGTTTGTATCCACATGCATGGCAAGTCTAGCAACACTGTTTCTATTTTGTTTATCATTATAAACCAACTGGACGGATGCAAGGACGCTTGGTTCGCTTTCTCTAACGATAAATGCAATTATGGAAAATCTTTTCCTTTCAGCTCATCATCATTTCAGCCAAAAGATGTCCACTGCTGAACATAGGCCTCCCCCAAGCACCACCACTTCGACCGATTCTGTGCTTTCCGCGTCCAGCGGATCCCTGTGGCCTTCACAAGGTCATCGGTCCATCTTGTGGGAAGCCTTCCAACGCTTCGTCTTCCGGTACGCGGTTTCCAATCCAGAACATTTCGGCCCCATCGGCTATCTGTTCTACGAGCAACGTGCCCTGCCCATTGCCACTTAAGTTTGGCAATTCTTCGAGCTATGTCGGTTACCTTGGTTCTCCTACGAATCTCTTCATTTCTGATTCGATCACGTAGGGAAACTCCAAGCATAGCCCTGTTCATTGCCTCATTCATTTCAGCTATTTCAATACATTATACTCACTTTTAGGTATCCATGTCCACCACACGCCTCGCGGCACTGCTGTGCGGCTGACAGTACGGTCCACGTTAGCAGTGGCTTACTGCACGATACCATCGCGTGAATCTCTGATACTGCCTCACTCTGTAAGACATATTATTATTGTGGTGATATAGTTTTTAGACGTATGAGGAACAGGGTGTAAAGTTCACTCATCCTCTATAGAAAAGGGAGGATCCTCCGACCAGACGGGTGTTGTGTCTGGCGGGCAACTGCCCGTAAGTTGATTTTGGATAGTCTTATACAGGATGGAAGGGTAAACACCGTTGTCACTCAAACTATGGGTAGTTGGCTTAAATATAAACATAAAAAACCGAGTAAAAAAAAAAATACGTTATTTTCTTTAACAATATTAAAAAGGTTATTGTCCGACACCGTTCGCAAATTCATGGATATTGGCCCGCCCGAGTGACGTAATCGATCGCCGCCCGTCCTACCTACCTACACAACACATAAATAAATACAATACAACCTTTTCCTGGCTTAAGACAGGCAAAAATACCTACCTTAAGAATTGCGTGACGATTCTAAATGTACATCTTTAAAAAAAAAAGTTGTGATTTTCCATTGAATTTACGTTCTATAAACGAAACCAAACCACTGGTTTGAAGGATAACGGTGTTTACCCTAACACCCTGTATATGTCGTTCGCGCGGTAAACTCTAACTGCGCGATGCAGGATTTCTGTGGCGTCATGTCTTTGATGCGTAGTTCGAATGTGGCGGTGTAACCGCTACAATTTCACATTAAACTAGCTTTTGCCCGCCATATCCCTTGGGTACTCATAATCAAAATTTATTTATTCAAACTAGGCTGACAATCAGCACTTTTCGAACGTCAAAATTAAATTACATAAGACAGTCCCCCGGGACGCCCATCCTCCACCATTTCCTAGTGCTTTAGTTGGGAAGAAGTGGCGCAAAAAACTCCCCAACAACACAGCAGTCTGTTCAGTTAGAAAAACTTGATTCTATACAATAGTATGCAAAATAATTTACATTATGCGACACAAAACATTAATTTAAATTATTTGCAATAAGGCAGCACACGCCAATATACCAACAAAAACTATACTCACGCATAAATTAAAAATAAAAACGTAAACAGAACTTAATACATACAAGCATAAAGGGCATGCCCGCTTACATATAGCTATACAAGGTGTTCCTTTTGATATCCAATAACTCTAGGGCAGTTCAGTCAAAGAACCAACGCAACTAGACTCTCGATGTGTGTATCTAAGTTTCATTGAATAAGTACGAGTAAATCATTTTCATTCAAAAAAAGATGTGACGTTGCCATATATTTATTTTTATGAACAAAAATAGTTCGAATTAAATGTTTATTTTTTATATTTTACGTAATGATGTGTTACATAAATAATCGTGAGATTGTAGAGCATAGAAAAAACAAGGAAAATAATTCATAATGCCAGTTGATTCTTTGGTATTAATGAGACCTTGTGTCTCATTAATACCCTCTAGAGTTATGGGATATCATATGGAACACCTTGTATACAGAATGGATCTTGAGATACGGCAGTAAGGGCACCTACCTAAATCGTTAGCTACAGGAAAACGGTTTTACGAAACTCTCCTCAAATTTTTGAGACAGTATGATCTGCATTCACAGATTTTGAAAAAAATTTACAGACAGCCAGAAAATGGGCAGTTTTCACAAAATCTTTTTTGATCCCAATCAATCCTACTTCCTCTAAGGATCAAAAAACTCTATTAGAGTAACTGAGATTTAAGTACCCGAAGTCGAAAATTGCAAAAAACTTTTCCCTCTCATTTCGTACGAAATGAGACTCCAACCTACTTTTTACGATGGATAGACTGGCCGAAAATAAATGGAATTACAAACGAACGAATACGCGTAATAATTTTATTTGATTTGAGAACAAAATCTAGATAGCTTGTTGCTTTTGAAAAAACTTTTTCCATACAATTTTTTTTTTGCGATTTCCGACTTTTGTAGAAAAAAATATAACAAGTATTCGTTCGATCAATATAATTTTTAAAGTAAAGATGTTTGAATAATTTGCACTTACTTACAGACAAGATAGATCGTTGCTCTTAAAAAAACTTCTCGCGTCTCTCACTTTCGCGTCTTTCCATAAGTTTTTTCAAGAGCAACGAACTATGTAAATTTTGTTCTCTAATCAAATAAAATGAAAACGCGTATTTTTGAAATTTGAAATTCTATTCTTTTTGTTAGTTTTCGGGCAGTATATCCACCGTAAAAAATACGTTAGAGTCTCATGTTCTACAAAATGTAAGGGAAAAGTTTTTGCAATTTCTGACTTTTCTAGTAAACCTCAGTTAGTCTAATAGTTTTTTGATCGTTATAAGAAACAGGATCTATTGGCATCAACAAAAGTTTTAGTGACAACTACCCATTTGCTGCCTCTCCTTTGCCAACACTCAAAAATACTCCAAATACGTTGTCATACGTAGTTGTCATAGCTATAAAGTCAGAACATTGCATTTAAAGAAATAATAATTCAGATTAGTAAAGAAGGTTCACTCCTCAAAATCATTTAAATAAAAAGCGAGTAGCTTTTGCTACGACACAATAAAGTGCAATTCAGGTTGTACAGCGCTAATTATCAAATATTACCTAGGTATATAGTTATATTCACCTAGAAGTCGCCTCTCTTTCTATCGCGTAACTTTTATATCTTCTGACTACGTTGCGCTCACTGAATTGGCCCGACAAGTCGAGCCCGCCGTGAACTTGTAACTTCATATCTAAAATGCGGAGTGCACCTTCTGTACTATTCTGAGGTAGAAACGAAACTGCCCGAAACAATAGAATAATGTTCGGAGCAGGAGTTTAAGACTTTAATAATAATAAGCAAGAAAGGAAGTTTCTCTGAAAGATGTTAAAATATTTCTTTTACATACCAAATTATCTACTTTCATTCCTGCGTTGGATTTCTCAACGATACTTAAGTATACTTTGCTAAAGTTTTCTATGTACATCCTGAACACGACTGCGGCCGCTACATAGCCGAATAAGCGCCATTGCTGTGGAAAAGAAATAACAATAATTAATTGTTGAATAAATTGAGGGGCTCGTAGTAACAGGCGTACGGATCGATCGATCAGGTGAAGCTACGCTTCGGTCAGTTCGTGGATGGGTGACCATCTTAACATACCGAGACTCCTGCGTGTCTCAGAAAACATGTTAATACGTTGGTCCCGGCTGTCATTCTTGGATTTTTGACAGCCGTTACGGGTCGTCTGAAGCCTGAAAGTCTGACAACCAGTCTTACCAAGGGGTATCATGATACCCAGATACCTACCAGAGTGTAGGCAGATCATGAAATATTTATAAAACCATTGACCCCCCAGTAAATGAGAATGTAACTTTTCATTTACTGGGAGGTGAAGGGTTTTATAAAGGTTTCATCATCCGCCTGATTTTTCCCAACTTGGGATCAGCTTTCGGATGCAGCAGAATAACAGTATTTTACATGGACCGACTGTCTATCTGACCTCCACAACCTAGTTACTGGGTAATACGATACCCCTTGACAAGACTGGTGTCAGACTTTCGGGCTTCTGACGCCCCGTAACGACTGTCAAAGATGCAAGAATGACAGCCGACAACAACGGCTTAACGTATGTATAAAGATTTCATTTAAATAAATGCTTTGCCTTTGAAAAGTATTTTGGACCCTCAGATACTATAACATAATTGTCAACTAACATGTAGCTGGTACTCGATGAGCGAGATCTCGTTGTCCCTCTCTCCGAACTGCGCTCGCGTGGCCGCGTACCGGATGGCGATGGTGACCGCGCTCGCTATCGAGTGGCAGCTCTCTTGCATTATGCCGATGCGACCTGCAAAGATGAACACGTATTTTAGGAAAAAATATGTGTGGTTTTTATGAATCAAAAATAATTCTTCCAAGATGTTTAAGTGTTTTTAGATCGAAAGTTTTGGAGTCGGAGTTCCCCTACGTGATCGAATCAGAAATGAAGAGATCCGCAGGAGAATCAAGGCCAAACTTAAGTAGCAGTGGGCTGGGCACATTGCTCGCAGGCCGATGGGGCCGAAAGATTCTGGAGTGGTGACCGCGTACCGGAAGACGTAGCGTTGGGAAGCCTCCCACAAGATGGACCGATGACCTGGTGAAGGCCGCAGGAATCCGTTGGATGCGGGAGGCACAGAACAGGTCAGGAACAGGAACAGGTCGAAGTGGCGGTGCTTGGGGAGGCCTATGTCCGGCAGTGGACGTCTTTGTGCTGATGATAATATGCACTTTGAGTTGTATATAATGGATAATGCAACTCAAAGTGGATCTCGGCTTTGTGACAGGTGATAGCACATGATATCTTGTTGTCACGATACATCAGTCTTTCAGATATATTTATAAAGAAAGTCATGAATGATAGTAGTTGAAGACACAGCAATTTATATAGGATTTTCCCTGAAGTTTTCAAACAGATCCCTTGAAACTTTCGTTTGATAATATCGTCATACATCTACAACACACCTGCTGACAGGTTCTCCAATGCCGCCCCCAATATCTTGGAGGGATCTGAGAAGGAGGACTCGTAGATTCCCTCCTCCGTGACATCAGCGGTGCGGTTGAGAAGGTTCTCTCTCGGTATCCTGTACTGATTGAACATTATGAACCTGGAACAAACAGAAACAATGGTTGAAGCGTATTTCAATAGTCAAAAAAACATTAAGAAAGTTAAATTGTTTGCTATTTGCAGGTCAGTGTCAAGTTGTATGTTGATGGAAATACGATTCGAGACGATAACAAATATGTTTTACTTATAGAATTAAAATCATTCAATAGAGTCATTAAACTCATAGATACAACTCTCTAAGTAAGAATTGACCCTAAAATGTCACGATTTCATGAAATACTCATTCAATAGAGTACTTAATCTGAACTTAGAGAGTTTTATTGATGACTAGCTTCCGCCAGCGGCTTCGCCCGCGTGATGAATTTATAAATTATAGCTTACTATCATCATCATCAGCGTATTAATGTTCCCACTGCTGGGACACAGACCTCCTCTCCGTGAGAGGGACTGGGCTGTAATCCACCACGCGGGCCCAGTGCGGGTTGGTAGATGTCACATGTCTTCGAATTTTTGGTTCTAAGACATGCCGGTTTCCTCACGATGTTTTCCTTCACCGTTAGCTTACTATATTAAGCATGTATTATACATATAAACCTTCCTCTTGAATCACTCTATCTATTAAAAAAACCGCATCAAAATCCGTTGCGCAGTTTTAAAGATCTAAGCATACATAGGGACAGACAGCTGGAAGCGACTTTGTTTTATACTATGTAGTAATGTGTGTTTGTTTGTGCAGAATAAACAATTTTTCCTTCTTTTCTTTTTACACGAAACAATTTATCACAATCGCGTGATTCCCTCGTATTTCACAACTAATATCATATTATTATTAATTCCAATCGAATCTATGACAAATCCTCTTATCAATAGGTAACTTACGAGACAGTCATTATTGCTATCATATAAATCATACGATTGATTCTTCTAGAGTCTACGTGTAAATTAGCCTGTAATTTTCCCCTGCTGAACAAAATTTATTACTCATACAAAAACGGGCGAGACTTACAATAGTCGCATAAAATGTTTAACATCTGATATCTTGGCTGACAATAACCAACCTCTCGGAAAATGGGTTGGTACCATCTGACGGCCAACGCTAGCACCGCGCGCGCTCATTGGTCAAATCAAATAGCGCGCGTTTCCCCGGCTTCCTGTTACACACTTCCGTCCCTTTTCATGAAATCACTCCCACAGATTGCAGGAAAGCGAGAGGCCACGCTTGTTTTCCGTTTTGGTGATTTCAGATCATTAGGTCTTTCCAAAAAAATATCCACTCAGTATAATCCACGAATCAAAAGGAGTATGTAAGGATCGTAGCAAATGGCGTGCAGTAGCTTCTGCCTACCCTATTACCTGTAATTTTTCTGTATCGGTCAAAGACAAGTTCTGTGTTGAGTAATGTAAATTATTTGCATACTATTGTATACAATCAAGTTTTTTCTAACTGAACAGAGAGCTGTGCTGCTGGGGAGTTTGTTGCGCCAGTTCTTCTTCCCAGCCAAAGCACTAGGAAGTGGTGAATGGCGGGCGTTTTTGGGTGACTGTCTTATGTAATTTTGATGTTCGTAAAGTGCTGATTCTCTGCCCAGTTTGAATAAATGACTTTTGAATGTTGAGACAAATGACCCCATCCAAACTAGTATTATTTAAAGCATTACAAGAGACGACCTTCATGTCGTATGTCAAGCTGCAAAGGATAATGTTAAACTGATTAGATTATAAACGTACCTTTATTCATAAGATTATACTTTTACTACGTATTTTTTGTGAGTCATAAGTGCTAATATTGAATGAGTATTACGTGCAGTTTATCAGGCACTTTACACCTTGTAAAGGCTAGTGCACACCTGGCAAATCAAACTCTATTTTCACTATAAAAAATGTTGTTAGTTAAATATAAACATATAATAATAATTAAAACATTAAATTAGGCTTCTTTTTGCATTATCTTATATAGTTTTATGTGAAACCAAATTGCCATCGTATTTATTTAACGCAATGCGCGTGACCTTGGGTCGCTACAGGACAACTAGGCTGCATAGCGATCTCCTCTTCCCTCTCCCCAGCACAACCCATGACAACCATAGAAATGGGTTTTCTACAGATTTTGTCGACGGAATAATAGAAAGTGACAGATTGTGATGTCGACGGAAGAATAGACCAAATGACAGATAAACTGTCATTTGGTCTACTCTTCCGTCGACAAACCCCGTTTCTATTGTAGTCATGTTAGTGCTTGCATATTAGAATGCTACGTTGAAATAAAGTTAAAATTCATAACTTACCACTAGTCTGTGCGAAAATCTCCGAAGTATACAATTAAGTCTATTAACTTAACAAAGAGCCTCTATTAAAAATTAGGTCAACCGGCTGGCCTAGAATCTCTGGAAATGCGATGCTTTTGGTATCCGAATAATCTTATTTTCAGAAGTCTGAATATTTTACTCATTTCAATATAATTAAGTTTAGGGTTAATTCCCGCCATTTCTGATCTAGAAGTTTTTATCCATGGTTTTAATAGACCAGAAAAGTTTGCCACCAGTCGTCGATTAGAACAATTTACCTTTAAGGAATATTGATGAAAACCCTTAGTTGGAGGGCTTAGGGCCTGTTTCACCACCTACGATTAAGTTCCTATTAACTTACTTGGCAGATAATTTCACACAAAATTGTTCCATTTTTGAATTTATTCAGTAAGTAGTTGCTATTCGTAGGTGGTGAAATAAGCCCTTAGACTAACGGCCGAACCCAATAACCTAATTTCAGTTAAAAACAGATTGCTATTGATTGTAGACATGTGTCATTAAATATCGTCCCACACTTCCGTAAGTTCCTTAGGTTGCCTGTCCACTGGAGCGGAGAGGAGAGGAGAGAAGCGGAGAAGTGCCATTATTAACCAATCAAATCTAAACTCAGGGGCGGAGTCAAGATTCTATTGGTTAATATTGGCACATCTCCGCTCCTCTTTTCTCCTCTCCGCTCCAGTGGACAGGCAGCCTTATTCTCTGACAGATTATTGGGACGTTAAAACCATAGATAATAGATAGTTGTTCTTTCTCAAATATGCCAAAACTGGTGACAGATAGGTTATTGGGTTCGGCCGTTAGTCTAAGCCCTCTAAGGACTTGTACGCAAAACTGCGGATTAGCGCGATGCGAATTCGCAACACAGAAGCTTCGGAACAAAAATTTAAGAGTGCCGTCGCTGACTTATGCCATGCGACGTCACATCGCAGTTTTGTATACAAGCCCTAAGGCAATGTTTTACATAAAAAAAATATATACTTAATAACCATTTTCTAGAACTTGCCAATAAATCATATGTAATTATCATACGATTCCCACTGACTCATATACGACCCTGTAACATATCGCGACATCGTTTACATAAGGTATCATTACAGATAAGTGATATAACTAAGATTGTAAAAAATACGTAGAAACCGATAAAAATTAACACGTGTAATTTTAGAACATACAGCCTTGGTAGTGGTAATGGTAGCCTATAAATAAGTTACGACTTTAAGTCTGTGCACACCAGAGTCAAAACAGTTTTTTAGGGTTCTGTTCCCAAAGTGTTTCACGGAACCCTATTATTGTATATTCTTAACCGAGAGTAGTCAGTTGAAATTTTCATGGAATACGTTGTACTGTGGCCTCATTGCAAATATTATATTAATATTAACTATATAGTTTTTTTTTTTTCAAATTTGGCTATTTAAATACTGAGACTAAGTTTTGTTGCCAGTGTGCGCGTGCGTCATAATTGTTCCATAGTGCAATAGTCTGTCTAGAGACACTCTTGACTTAGACAGACCTAAATCCAGAGTGTCTTTCACAACATAATATAATCAGCCTATAATGTTCCCACTGCTGGGACACAGCCCTCCTCTCCGTGAGAGGGAGTGGGCTGTAATCTACCACACGGGCCCAGGTGCGGGTTGGTAGATGCCACATTTCTTCGAATTTTTGGTTCTACGACATGCCGGTTTCCTCACGATGTTTTTCCTTCACCGTTTTTGAGAGCAGTGGCAATTAAATAATTTACACAAAGTTTACTTTGTGTAAATTACCTACGACACAACGCGGCCGCGGCCAGTATGATAAATGCCTTAAAAATCGGACATGGCTTTTTTATTCCTCTAATCGATAGTACGCACTGTTTTGAATGCGAGAGTAGAACTCCCAGATCTTAAATATACTTTATAACAGACTTAGAATTTTTATTCGGTTTTTCTGGATTTTCAGAAAAACTCTAAAATAAACGATGTGGTAAACATATTTGAACATTTGTTTTTGTAGTTTATTGATAATATGTACAAGTTATTCTATGGGCGAAACAGAAAAGATTTTTCTATAATAGAAAAACAAATATGCCTGATTTTATTTTTTTTCCTTTTTATTTTTTTTCTCGGACATCTTTTGTAAGTAGCACCTAATATTTATGTTAAAATATTCTTCAGAACAGTATTATTAACTGTAAAAAAAATCAGATGCTAATCTATCAGGAAATCGGAGATATGATGATTCTATGGTTTTCAAAATTTTCTCTGATAATAGGGTTAACACTCTCAGAATACAATTTTTAGAAATTAATCATTCATCACAACAATTTTATTTTATATCTTAACACGGGTCCCGGCGCCCGGGTGCAGTACTTATTGATGTCTGTACTAGTTATAAAGAGATAAAAATTGTGAATTTGTATATTATGGGGTTATCTCCGAAACTTCTCACCAATTTCAAAAATTCTTTCACAAATAGGGAGCTACACTATTGCCAAGTGCTATAGGATGTTTTATGGTAATAAAAGTATGTGACTTTCACGTGGACAAGCTTGCGGGCAGAATCTAGCAATTAATTAATTAATTAATTAAAGAAGAAAGTCCTCGTTTTCTGTTACAAGAGTTTGTGTGTCAATATGTTCAAACTCTACGAGGCTTGTGACTTGGCTGGAAGTGGAACTAAATTGGTGCTTGGGTTTCTTCTCTATTAAGTACTAAGTTGAATTCGAATATGGGAGTTCTACTCTCGCATTCAAAACAGTGCATACTATCGATTAGAATAATAAAAAAGTGATGTCCGATTTTTGAGGCATTTATCATACTGTGGGCCGTTACCACTGGGCCACCATTACTCTCTGGGCCACCACGGCTCTTCTGGGCGAACACTGCTCTCACAAACGAACTTAACCTAAATGCTTAATTAATAGTGGTCTCAACAGTCTATCAGACTACACAATAATTAAACCATAAAAAAATACCTACTGGACTTTGAAAGAATATGAATCATCTAATGATATTAGTATCTAATGATATATGTATCTTTGGACTTTGAATCTGGAGTTGTGTGACTGGCAATCTGGATATCACGCCATGATATCACGTTACGTGTACCTATTACTGATTAGTGATAACCTAACTCAGTTACTTTTCCTATTCTAGACGTACATTCATACCGATTGCATATCCTGATAAGGGGTTTTACGTGCATGTGGACGGAATGTACTGGCTCATGATATATTGGCTAGGCGCGAAAAACTCCTTGTGCAACCGATGGGGTTCAAAGTTTGGACGGGCGTTTTTGAGGGACTGTCTTATGTAATTTTGACGTTCGAAAAGTGCTGATTCTCAGCCTAGTTTGAATACATGACTTTTGAATTTGAACTCCCGACTGCTCGCTCGCTTGAGACCTTATAAAATTAGGCTATTGCCATTCCCGACTGTTATGTCATTATTGGTATTTTTGCTAAATTGGGCCTATTTGACGCAGCCGCTAGGCACACTCTCCTGTTAATTATTATTTTAAACTTTATATTTGTTTCCTTTTTTATATTACGTTGTATTGTGTGCTTTTTTGTCTGTGCTAAACAAAATAATGTATTTTCTTTCTTTCTTTTCTTTATATCTCGCTAGGAATGAGGCCACTTACTTGCAATGCAGGTAGTTTTCACTTTGTATGGTTTTTTTGGAAGTCGGTTTTTTTTTTCTAAAAGTTTTTGTTTTTCACTTTTTAGTTGTAGTACCCCCACACAAATTCGAAAACGACTACCTACCGGCTTTGTAATTTATAACAGTGACAGGAATTTATCATCATATCATCCACATATGACTAAGTAGGAAAAATACGTACGAGTATTATTGAAGCTAACTCAAAACTATCCAAGCAAATTTAAATATGGGACCACCTCGAGCTCCTTTCAAACAAAAAAGAACTTTCAAAATCCGTCCACAACTGATGGAGAAACCGGTGGTAATACATAAAAACCTCCTTCTTTTTGGAACTCGGTTAAAAAGTAAAAATTGTCTTTCTTCATAGTTTTCCTCAAACATAAGTTTAATCGTCTTCGGGAATACATAAAAAATTGTTACATCGTACGAGTAATATTTTCTCTGAATTTTGATAAGAGTACGCTTTAATGTAGATATCATAAAATTCCTGAAAATATCTGAAGATCTCTTTGATCTTTTTATCAAACGACATTGTGGGAAGTAAAGCGGTACATTTCAAAGTTAAGAACGACCGTGTACCAGTAAGTACGTACACGAAAAAAACAAAAAAAAAATTATTACTAAGAGAGGTTTTTTTTGGGGTTATCGTCTGCGGAGTTTCGCTAGCGAATTTTGTGTGACACTGTAGAGTAGTTTTTACAATACATAATCGATTTAACCAACTTACTAAATACACGAAGTTGGTATTTTAATTTTATTGTTTGTGTATCAGTGTATGTTACTACAACAATGGCATTTCTATCGATTTGCCAGATTTCCGAAAAACGGTGCAAAAAACCCGCATCAGAAAGTGCTTCAGTTAATTTTATTCTGTTATATAGCTCCCAATTGCCCCCAATCATATGCTGTGGGGTTAACGCCTCAGACTGGAGACAGGAAGCGCACACGCATAGGGGCCGCGTTGCACCGACAATTGTCTTCATTGGGATGCACCCATTATTGAGTGAGTCAGAAGTTAAACAGTAATGAGTAATACAAGAATAGCGAGGAATGCGATAAAGATAAAACAATTAAATGAATAAGTTACATATATATAAATTTTGTAATAGGAGGAGCTCGTGGCTAAGTAATAACAAGCCGCGCAGGTCGATCCATCCGGTTAAGCTACGCTTGCCGGGGTTGTTCAGTGGATGGGTGACCATCTTTACATACCGAGACTCCTCCGTGCTTCGGAAAGCACGTTAAGCCGTTGGTTCCGGCTGTCATTCGTGGATCTTTGACAGTCTTTACGTGTCGTCAGAAGCCCGAAAGTCTGACACCAGTCTTGTCAAGGGGTATCGTATTACCCAGTTACTGGGTTGTGGAGGTCAGATAGGCAGTCGCTCCGTGTAAAATACTGGTATTCAGCTGCAGCCGGTTGGACTGGAAGCCGACCCCAAGATAGTTGGGAAAAGGCTAGGAAAATAGACTTATATAAATTTTGTAATACACATCATCTTTTTTGTGACTAAAAGTGTGAAAAAAGAAAAGTGAAAGAAGTGAAGTGAGTGTGTGTGTGTAAAGTGTCTTTTGTGTGTGTTTTCTGTCCACCAAAGCATGTGAACACGCAGTTGAGGCTGTTTCATCCTAGTGGTACCATCATCAGCCTATAATGTTCCCACTGCTGGGACACAGGCCTCCTCTCTGTGAGAGGCAGTGGGCTGTAATCCACCACGCGGGCGCAGTGCGGGTTGGTAGATGTCACATGTCTTCGAATTTTTTGGTTCTAAGACATGCCGGTTTCCTCACGATGTTTTACTTCACCGTTTTGAGAGCAGTGGTGATGAAATGCAGCAGCTAGTAGCCGTATTTAATTGCTGGCGCGGGAAACAAAAACGTTATAGAAACCAATCGTGTCTCCGCACACTGAGTACGTGAATAAATATGCACGGTCTTCCCCATCACTTCCCTGTAGCTATTAGGAACTAATTTAAGAGGATAACGCTACGATCAAATGCTATAATTAAACCAAGCGTCTAACAGCATAATAAACTTAATTTTATTTGTAGGTATTTATGTTTTTTTCCTTTTATTGAGCGTTGCAGTTTCCTCGGGTGTCGTTGTTACACGCATGAAAACTCATCTTGGGATTTTGTTTTGCTATCATTGTACGTGAGCTGTGCAAGGAAAGAGAGGTGATGTGACCTACTTGTGGCAATACATTACAAAAGTATAGGTAAGGCACAATAAAAAGCCCCTTCACTTTTTCTACACTATTTTATTATAAAAAGAAAAGATTTGTATTGTTTTTGTACCTAATGAATGAACTCAAAAATTCTAAGACCGATTTATAATTCATTCACCAGTTTTCTTCTCATTTTCGTGTGGTTAGTGACTAACCTTCACTTAGTCTTAAAGCCGCCCATGGGCCTCTGATTTGGCTTCAAATGCCGTCGAGAAATATCTCTCAGATATGCCAGTTTCCTCACGATGTTTTCGTTCACCGTTTTTTAAGCAAGTGATAAATATACAATACATTCACCAGTAGAATGCTTATTATCAATGAGTAACATATTATAAAACAAAGTTGCTTTTCGCGATTGTCTGTATCTACGTCCGCGTTGTTCTTCTAAAATACGCAACGGATTTTGATGAGGTTTTCAATAACTTACAGAATGTAATCCGGAAGGTTTATGTGTATAAGACATTAATATTAAACTTATAAATAATTAAGAAATCTCCATGTTTTGTTAAGTCGTAAAAACCTTGCGAAGCAGGGACTAATTTAGGAATAATTTATAAAGCTATCACGCGGGCGAAGCCGCTGGCGGAAGCTAGTTGTTCATAAAATAACTTAAGGTGGAACTAGTCGCGGGCTCGAACTCAATGGTGGGCATGGCCAAAAACCACGCTGTCTCACCTGGCATCGTGTCCGACGGAAATAGTATCAGACATGAGCAGTTAGAAGCTGGTCTACAGGGACAACGTATAGTTCGCACGCACAGAAACACCGTACCGAACGATTTTAGTAAAAAGAGCACGTAAAAAATTACGAAAAGTCCTTTGGAAGATGGAGTTTTATGAAAAAACAACTGCATGAATCAATTAGAAATAATTTATTAGAAAAAATTAATTGAAATCTTCGATAATTTTTCTGTGTCGGTACGGATTTTGTTTTCGAGATTTCACACTTCTTGTATTACTTATTTACGCCCAAAGTTGCGCTAAAATTAGCAAGAAAAACGAATCTTTGTTGGCTTATAACTTTTTAATGGCTTTTTATTTTACTATTCTGCTTCCGTACAGACAAAATTACTAATGAGACCTAACGATATCATGTTAAACTTTGAATGTACGATGTCAAACAGTGGAGGAAAACCCCTCCGAAGTTTGTATGGAAAAATACCTCATTCATAAAATCATAAATATATAGGGGAGTGTAAGCACACTCCCCTGCAATTTCTTACATCGCGCTGGGCCTTTTTGGCGCGCAAAAGGCCCAGTTCAGCATTAGGTTCATAGGTCTCGAAATCGAACCCAAGGCACCTCTGACTTTTCGGATTCAAGTGCGTAGTGCGTATTGCTTCAAAAAACGGTTAAGGAAAACAATGTGAGGAAACCGGCAGGCCTTTGATATAGTTCTCGACGGCATGTCAAGCCAAGTCGGAGGCCCATGGGCGGCTTTAAAACTCTGACACCTGGTTAGTCACTAATCAGTAATCACGAAATGAATGATGAGCAAAAATGCCAGACAACTATCTATAAGTGCCTGACGCTGGTTTTCAACTGGACCTGAGAGTGTGATGTGACCACGGAGTCTAGAAAGAGAGGTGACGGATGTAAATCAGTTTTATAATGTAACGTGTGTATGCATACTTAAATTAACTTGAGTCAGGTAAAAATAATAACGAATATGTGATTGTGCATAAAATTGCAAAAAAAGGCTGATAAATAAATGAGTAAATGAGACGGGACGCATGATAAACCATTGTTAAATATGTAAATAAAGATAACCTTTGAAACGAGTCAGAACAAAAAACCTGCTTTAAAAGTTGCCAGACTTCAGATGAGCTTCAGTGGTTTCATGAATAAGAGGAGTTCCTTCCTGCGACGTATAACAATTTTGCTACTTTTAATTGTAAGAGTGTCAAGCGCTCTGTAGATGGAATACGTGAGCTGTGTAAAACATGTGACATGATAGCTCTTCAGGAGACATGGTTGTTGCCGAGTGATATCTCATATTTGAGCAGTATTGATGACGAGTTTAGCTGCACGGGCACCTCGGCGGTGGACATGTCGTCGGGCATGTTACGAGGACGTCCTCACGGCGGTCTCGGAATACTCTGGCGGCAAAAAGTGTTTCCTAACGTGATAGTGGTGCAATGCAATAATCCGCGAATATGTGCGATACGCGTAGTGTTACCTGAGCGGTCTATACTAGTGGTGAATGTTTACATGCCTGTGGACGCAGCGGCGAATCTAGTCGAGTTTACGGACATCCTCGGGTCGGTAAGCGCTATCATAGACAGTTGCAACATTGATTGTGTATACATACTAGGTGACTTTAATGCGCACCCTACAGAACAATTTTATAATGAACTATCGTTATTTTGTGTGGACCAGGAGTGGACTTGCATTGATGTAGAAATGTTGAAGGGCGTTTCTAATTCGTCTGATTGTTTCACTTTTGTGAGCGATGCTCACGGATCGCAAAGATGGCTTGATCACTGTATAGTCTCTAAGGCAGCTGTGCCGTCAGTGCGCAGAGTGTTTGTCAAGTATGACGTACTGTGGTCGGACCACTATCCGTTAATAATGGAGTGTAATCTGGGCGTAGTCTCACCTAAGTTACTAGAATATAAACCGACTGTAAATGATGTTATATGGGGGGAAAGAAATGTAGATCAAGTTAATGTATACATGACTGAATGTCATAGACTCTTAAGACTTCTTGACTTTCCAGAGGAGTTTACAGAATGTGCAGATTACACTTGTAATATTTTGCAGCATAGACAAGTCATTGACAGTTTGTATAATAATATTGTAAAAATATTAAGAGAGGCAGCATTGTGTAGCAAACATGGTACACATATACGTAAGAAAAAGAAACCTATTGCAGGGTGGAACTTACATGTTGGCGAGGCACACAGGGAAGCTAAGCAGAAATTTTATTTGTGGTGTTGGTATGGCAAACCAAATTCAGGTACAATTTATAAAGAGATGTGTGAGGCCAGGAAAATCTTTAAGAACCGACTGAGATGGTGTCAGAACCATGAAGAACAGGTAAAAATTGATATTTTGGCCTCTCATCACTCAAAAAACGATTTTCGATCTTTTTGGAAAGCTACAAACAAACTTAATAACAAACCGGTTACTCCTGTGTGTATCGACGGCGTAAGCGATGCCGGTGAGATAGCAGATCTGTTTCGACAACATTTTAGTGTCAAATCGCCATTGGGGTCCTCGCAGTCGGTGATCAATGTTAAGAACGGTGAAAAGATAGGTTTTGGATGTACAGCTAGAGAATTGAAGTTGATAATTAAATCAATGACTAGGGGTAAATCACCCGGCCATGACGGGTTGAGCATTGAACATCTGCAGCATGCTGGACCCCACTTACCGAGATTGTTGGCTTTGCTGTTTAACCTTTGTCTAAGCCATTCATATTTGCCTGAAGAGATGATTAAAACCGTTGTTATACCTATCGTTAAAAATAAGACAGCTGATTTATCAGATAGGAACAACTACAGGCCTATCTCTCTTGCCACAGTGGTATCGAAGGTATTTGACAGCATGTTGAACTCACAGCTGACCAAACACATTGAACTTCATGACAATCAGTTCGGCTTCCGGGGCGGACTCTCCACTGAAAGTGCAGTTTTGTGTGTTAAGCATGCTGTCAAATACTACACAAAACGTCAAACGTCAGTTCACGCATGCTTTCTTGATCTTTCGAGGGCCTTTGACCTGGTTTCCTATGATATTCTATGGGAAAAGCTAGAACACACTAATCTACCAATAGAACTCATCAACATCTGCAAGTACTGGTACGGGAACCAGGTCAATGGCGTTCGATGGTCGGGAACCATGTCGCAGTCCTACAGGTTGGAGTGCGGGGTGAGGCAGGGGGGTTTGTCCTCGCCAACCCTATTTAACCTGTATATGAACGATCTGATTGTGGCACTCAGTAGCACCCGGGCAGGTTGTCACATAGACGGAATTAATGTAAACAACATAAGCTATGCTGATGACATGGTGTTACTGAGTGCTTCGGTATGTGGCATAAAGAAACTGCTTACCATCTGTGAAGCATATGCCGAGCAACACGGGTTAAAATACAATCCACTCAAGAGTGAAGTCATGGTCTTTGAGGCCAGAGGAAACAGTAGTACAGGTAACGTGTTTCCCAGCATTATGCTTAATGGTACAGCTTTGCGTAAAGTATCTAAATTTAAATACTTAGGACATATGCTGACCTCTGACCTCAAGGACAATGATGACATCGAGAGGGAACGGAGGGCGCTGGCAGTGCGGGCGAACATGATAGCTCGCAGGTTTGCACGTTGTTCGACAGAAGTCAAAATTACTCTTTTTAGGTCTTATTGTACATCATTCTACACGTGCAGCCTGTGGGCCGATTATACTCAAAAGTCTTACAGTGCCCTCCGAGTCCAATTTAATAATGCGTTCAGGGTGCTGATGGGGCTGCGGCGATTCTGTAGTGCATCAGGGATGTTTGCTGAACATCGCGTAGACTGCTTTTACGCTACGATGCGTAAAAGATGCGCATCCCTGGTGCGTAGAGTACGTGGCAGCGCCAACAGCATTCTTAACATGATCGCCAGTCGGCTGGACTGTGCTTACATCAGTCATTGCTGCGTCATTTCTCATGGAATGGCGCAGTAGTGATTGTTGAGTTTTCTTTTATATGTTTTATTCTGTTTAATTTTAAGTATTACTAACACTAGTCTATAAGAACATTGTTACTAACAAAATGGACACCATGGTCTGAAATAAAGTATTTAATAATTTAATAATAAACGTTTAATTGTTGAACAGGAGATAATTTACGTAAATAATATAAAGGGGGAAAGTATAGACATGGGGTACCAATTCGAACAAATTATAATTAGTCTTGAAAAAAGGTCATAGATGGCAGCATAGGTAACAATTATGAAATTAACAGTCACTAAAAAGCGATAAACGGAAGATTTTGGCTGAAGTAAGATTAGTAAAAATCAAAACTTCCTTGTTTAATGCTGATTTATCTATTGTAACTCATAAATCTCGTATTTTCAACAAAAAAAGATAAAACCTTTTTGTTTAGGGCTCTTTGCAATAGATGGCGTTTTACTCAATTTGTCATAACTGTAGTACATTTAGCCAGTCAATAGCCCGACTAGGGAGGTCTCATTTCTTTGTATGGGATTGGGTATCTGTACGTAGTATTATATTATCTGTGGTATAGATGTATTTCCGAATACAACATAAACATAATAATCAAAACTTTTAGATTTAGTACATTACTGTCGCGGCCTGCAATAGGGGTAAAAGAAAGAAAGAAAATACATTTATTTAACACAGACCAAACTGGTACTGACTGATTAACGTGAAAATGTGAGCCAAGGCAATAGATATGTGAGTCTATTAATGCCTGGTTGCAGCCAAGGTTTTTATAACTTTTCTCAAATAATACACGAAAATTCAAAATAAGTAAATTAATTATAAATTCCAGAATCAATGACAAACAGCGATAATTTTTCAAGCGCAAATTATTTTCGAATATTAAACATAATAATATTGCATATAATTCCAGAATTTTCATTTGTCGACAGCAATGCCTCAAACATGTGGTGGCCCAGTGGTAACGGCCCCGACTTGAAAGTTGTAGGTCGTGGGTTCGAACCCAAGCAGGCGCTTTACTTTTTGTAAATAATTTCATCTCCACTGCTCTCAAAACGGTGAAGGAAAACATCGTGAGGAAACCGGCATGTCTTAGAACCGAAAATTCGAAGATATTGACATCTACCAACCCGCACTGGGCCCGCGTGGTAGATTACAGCCCACTCCCTCTCACAGAGAGGTGTCCCAGCAGTGGGAACTTTAATAGGCTGATTATGAATGCTTCAAACACTGAAAACGCGCTGATAAGTTAGGAAAAAAATACAATTTCAAGCAGAGAACGTGCTGCAATCTGCATACGAAATCAAAAGACCCAATGACGTCATAATTATGTAACTATTAAAATCGTCACTTACCCATTATCAATACCATTGACTCCGATCTTCTCCCCCATATCACCCACGATCAGTCCAGGATATGTCTCCAGGGTCTCAGGGTTGCGGATGGGCACCAGGAACCCGTGTAAACCATGGTTGGTGCCGTCGGGTGTGATCAGCTGAGCAAACAGCAGGGTGTGGGTACATGTTCTACCTGGGAGGAAAATATTTGATTTTAGTATTTAATTACATACATAAACTCACGACCATCGGGAGAAATAGACCTGACCGGAAACTATAGAACACTGTATTGTGCTGCGATCGGGCCCTAGAATATACAAGTTGTTTTTTTTAATATTCTATGGGATATAAAAAAAACACCTTTTATATTCTACAATAATATCATAGAGTTATGACTCTAGGGTATTATTGAGACCATGTCAAAGAATCAACTGTTCTAGCATTTTTTTTTTTAAGGTAATTTACCACTACTCTCGATGTGTGTATCTAAGTTTCATTGATAAGTACGAGTAAATCATTTTCATTCAAACCAATCATTCATATTTAAAGCTAAGAAAATGCGACGTTGTCATATTTTCTTTTTATGAACAAAAAAATTGCTTTCAGTAAGTAATATTTCACCTAGGGTTTTTACATAAATAATCGTGATTTATCGAATTAATTGAATAATAAAAAATACGCCAATTGATTCTTTGATATGGTCTCATTCATATCCTTGAGATATGGGATATAAAAAGAAACACCTTGTATAATAAATTACCTAATAATATAAAGGAAGCAAGTTATTTTATATCATTTAAAAATAAATTTTAGACTAAATAAGACTTCTAAAAAGTCTATTATAAAGTTATGATTATTTAGATTTTTAACTTAAGGGTAAGCCAAGGTAGCCCGCGAAATTCAAATTTTCTTAGGTTTTTTGCAATTTGCAGGTCAGTGTCCGGTAGTATCTTGATTAAAATATGATTTGCGAGCGTAACCAATATGGGTTTACAGAATTATAATCATTAGAATCAGCAATACAACTCCTTAAGTTAGCATAATGCCCAAATGTCGTGATTTCATGAAATAGTCATTCAAAGGGATTACATGAACTTATAGAGTTGTATTGATGAATTCTATGATTATAATTTTATAAATAAACATTTGAAACGGTCGCAAATCATATTTATATCAACGTACAACCTGATACTGACGAGCAAATTGCAAAAAACGTAAGAAAATTTGAATTTCGCGGGCTACCCTGACGCTTTCACCTTAAGTAAGTAATGAAAATAAATTTATATTTATAGTAATATTATAAAGCGGTAAAATTGGTTTGTTTGTAAGTTTGTATGTAGGGGGTAATCTCCGAAACTTCCAGTCGTATTTGAAAAATTCGTTTTTAATTGGATAGCCCAATTCTTGAGGAAGGTTATAGGTTATAGGTTCGCGAACGAAGTCGCGGGCAGAAGCTAGTAATTAATTTGTAATAGTTAAATGTATGAATAATGTAAGAAATATGTTTATTATTATAGATATTTGAACACCTAGTTTAGGTAGGATACGGTATATAGAATTATATGTCACCTCAAGCACATAAATGATTTAATTTGATTGATTTAATTTTGATCTTTACATACCCAAGACAATATTTTTGACACAAAAAGTCGAGGTAATTTCTACAGTCTGTTTACGCTTTATCGCTTAACTGTTAAAAATAACCTCGACACTCCCTCCCTATTATTTTATCGATGGAGAAAAAGTAGTTTAAGGAAAATACCGGCAACAGATTTAGTTAAAGGTTCGTATAAGAGAAGATAAAATTGGTTTAGGTAGGATTTCGATGAATTGCAGTTATTAAGATTCAATCAGCCTTTTTATATTTCAGGACAAAGACCCCTTTTTGAAAATTACAAGAAGTAAATGCCCAGTCACCAAGGCCCACACACCTGACCAAAACGCTACTTGACCTCATGAGGACATGAAAAACAAAATATTGGATTGATGAAAAGGAAAAACCAACTTGGAACAATGCATTATGTAAACCAAAATTACATTTTATAAATAAAATACAAAATAAAATGTTATCGCCATGCATGAACTTTTTATAACTTAATTCTTTGTTTTTGTGTATTAAATACCTATTACATCCTCCAAAAACATTGGCAACGTCGCAAATAGCTGTCAAATATTTACCTGTTTTCATTAATGTGGCAATATTACTGTATGTAAATAATAAATCTGGCTAACTAGTGAACTAGAATATTAATAATGAATTGCAATTATAACACTGAGTTTGATGTCGTAACCGTTTGAAGTGCAAAAAAGGCATTTGGAAAGTTCCCAAGTGCTTTTTAGGGTTTCGTATCTCAAAAGGTAAAAAAAGGAACCCTTATAAGATCACTCTCTTGTCCGTCTGTCTGTCCGTGTGTCACCACGGATTTTCTCAAGAACGGGTGGACCTAGCAAGTTGAAATTTATACCAGATATAGATAGATACTGAGGTCTATAGTCCCTATTAGGTGTAAATCAAGGTCCTGAGTCAACACGATAAAAAGATATGGGGAAATTTAGGTTTTCGCGAAAACTTGTAAGTACCAAAGTTTACCTTAATTTTCAACTTTTTGAATTTTTCGGAATTTTCCCTTTACTTGTGCTGTAAGCCTTGCTTTTAACCAAAATTGACAATTCTAGGTCAACCCGTTACCCTAGAATCACGAAATTTTGCAAAAACTAAGGTCTTACAAATAAAGGAAAATTAAAAAAAAAATTAAATAAGTTGAAAATTAAGGGGTTATTACATTTTTTTCCATCTAAAACTAAATATTCGATGTTACGATATTCATTATTGCATTTCATAATCAATATTTTATTTCCAGACAGTAATATTGCCAAATTAATCAAAACAGCGAAATATTTGACAGCTATTTGCGACGTTGCGCGTTGCCCACTTTCTGTGTT
This sequence comes from Conistra vaccinii, assembly GCA_948150665.1. Lineage (NCBI taxonomy): Eukaryota > Metazoa > Arthropoda > Insecta > Lepidoptera > Noctuidae > Conistra > Conistra vaccinii. The sequence continues at coordinate 22,005,557 of OX411325.1, forward strand.
TTTGTGCCTGCCCAAGGGCACAAGAGGGACAAGACCCATGGTATTAGGGTTTGTATATAAAATGTTTTAGAATAGAATATTCTTTTTAACATTAGCTGCCCCGTTACCATTCATCCCCTTTTCATTCATTCATCTCTCGCACAATCCGGAGGGATCCTTTGGAGTCCTTTCTCTCTTATTTTTGAAAATAAGTTCATAAACATAACATCGCATTGTTTTCCCGAAGGGTTGGTTGGTGCAGAGGTGCATCTGTATCCACATTTCGTCTGTTATGTTTAAGTCTCATTTAATAGGGGGCGAGGCTATTGCCATCAGCCGGGCATGAAATCCAGACTCCGGGCTGCTACTGAGAAATTCTAAATAGAAAACCCAATAACTCTTTGCCCGACCTGGGAATCGAACCCAAGACCTCATACTCAGCAGTAGCGCTTGCGACCACTACACCAACGAAGCGGACTAGACGTCTCAACGATCATAAACGTCTTGAAAAATCTCCATCAAGAACCAAATCAATGAAATTTTCACACGTGTTGCTAAGCCATTACAGGTAACCTCGATTCATATTTTTTTTGATAAAAAGTAATAAAAATCAAAACATTTCTTATAAATGACTCATTCATAATTGAAATGATTTAAAGAACTGATAAAATAATTCTTAATTCCGGTAATACCGCTACTTATTTATCTATGGCTTTAAATGAATGATGCATGTAGCTGTCAAATTACGAAATGCGGAAATAGCTGTTTTTATTGCCAATAGTAAAAATCCTTAACCAAAACCTGAAGGGTCTCCAGCACAACTGACGGGGGGACTAGGGCCGATGCCTGCCGGGGTTGCGGGAAAGTACTAAAGGGTTACCGTGGCCCCTGGCAACGTACAGGGAACTGAAGGAACAGGGGTGGGTTTTAGACAGTAAGAGTCTGACACGCACTTCCGCTTCGCCCAGAGCGGGAGAAGTTATTAGATGATTTCCCAAACACAAAAAAATGGTCTGTAGCAAGCGTGCTGGAGACCTTTTTTTTACCATGACCACAATAGAAACGGGTTTTGCCGCAATCTAAATTTCAAAAAACAGGACGCTTAAGAGCAGCAGTAGTTAATAAGAGTAACACGCAATGAAAACAGAGAGAGAGAGAGAGCTCTAGTGCGCTAAAATAGTAGTGAGAAAGAGACAACAAGCAGAGCGCACGATAAATGTAAGGTTGAAGGCGCGAAATTAATAAAACAGGAGTTTACCAGGATGCTTTAAAAACCCAGGACGTTACTTAAAAACTATCCAGTGATAGGGTGTCATGACATTCAAAAAGCAGGACATGTCCTGGGAAAACAGGACGGCAACCCTAGTATAAGTACCTACATAATTTTATATTTTTACATCTTTTTCCTTTTATAGTCGTATTTGATTTTGAACTGTTATCGATACACTCGAAAATTACCAAACAATAAATCAGACATTTTATCTTTACTACCTACCTAATTATTAAAGTAATCTGAACTTCAATGTATTTTGTAACAATATTATGATTCAAAAGAGTGTCCGTAGAGTTTCTTCCCCGTTCTTCTCCATAGGAACCTACTACGCTTTGGAATGGATGTAATGTGTTTGAAGTGCAACTAGCTTCATCAGTCTTACTGACCCCAGGTCAAATAAACCAATTACAGCACTTTTGAATTATCAAGTAATTCAAAATTGCCTGTAATTGGTTTATTTGAAATAAAAGCTTTCAGTGTGAGTTTTGAATGCTGCTTCGAGCGAAATCACGCGTTTTTAATCACGTGTTTATGTTCCTTTAGGTATTTTTATTATTGCACGACTCATAATGCGAAGCATTAGAGTGTGCTCTACGATCGAAAAATTGTTTTTGCCCCATTTCTGTAACTGTTTTTATTGTTACACTCCTGTTAATACACAGAACCTACTTAATTTATATATCATTGTATAGATGATTAAATGGAGATTAATACTGTACTTTTTAACAATTGATTTAATGCAGCAGAAATGGAAAAAGCATCAAAATAGTTGAAAAAAAATTCCTGTCCGTCAATTTATGAACCCTGAAAACATTGTAGCTTGCGATAAAATCAATTAATTGAGTCAATTTTTATTTTATACATTCGTTTCAGCCATAGAAGGAACCCTATTGAAAATGGCTCTTTTATTCAAAGCAGTTTAATTATAATTAATAAAATACTAACTAAAATATAATATCTATAACTAAATATTTCCAACCTTCGACTTGACGTCCGTAAGTTGCCTAGCAACCGCCAAGTAAATATCTTTGTAAATAGTCTTTGACATTACGACTTCATGAAAAGTGATAAATTGTTAATTTTTGTTGGAAACTATGTTTTGAATTTCTTTTTCGTTTATGAATGAGTGTTATGTATGAGGCGTGCACTTTTGGATTTTCCAAACTATTTATTATTATCGTATGGTACCTATTTCATAGTTTCCACGAGGCAAATTCTTGGTAATGAAAATTAGTCCTTTTATTTATTTATTTATTATTTATTTATTTAATACTTCAAGCACAGGAATGTACAGAGGCGGACTTAATGCCATAGGCATTTTCTACCAGTCAACCTTAGGGTGGTGCAGAGACAAACAGTGGTAGGTGCAATTTACGAAAAATTGAGGATGTTTTATTTTATTTAAGTTAATATAAAGAAACACATATACCTATTACATATAAATATAAGTACATATAAATACATATACATAAATACACGAATATACTAAAACAAATAAGACAAACAATGGGAAAACATTAACGTTGTGATGATACTGCCAGCTTCTTACGAATATGCTCGCGAACTTTAACTTTAAAGGATAATCGGTTGGTTGCCATCCTGATTTCCTGGGGAAGAGCATTCCACAAAGAGATAGACTGAACGAAGAAGGAAGAATGAATGAAGTCTGTGCGGTGAGTGGGACAATGAAGAACGCGATTATTTGATGACCGTAGATTTTTACTGTGGTTGTCACAAATGTACTGAAAGTGGGGGGCTAGATAACTAGGGGACGTGGGAGAGTCGAGAAATGAAAACAAGGTGGTCAGCGCCCTTTGCTCTCTACGCTGGCGTATGGGCAACCACTTTAGAAGTGACCGATGCGCAGAAACATGATCATATTTACGCAGATTGAAAACAAATCGAATGCAGTTATTGAGAAGACGGTCAAGTTTGTTGAGGAGATCTGCATTCAGGTCATAGTAGCACACATCACCATAATCGATGATAGGGAAAATTAAGGACTGCACAAGCATTGTTTTCGTACTTGTAGGTAGTAAATTTTTCAGTCTGTACAGAGCCCGCAACGTTCCAATTACCTTCTGGCTGACCCTCGTGACTTGAGTACGCCAGTTCAGAGTTCTATCGATGTGCAAACCTAGGTCCTTCACATCGGTACTAAATGGGACGACCGTACCATTGAAGAGAACTGGTGGCAAGGTTGTAGCATCCATCTTACTTATACTCCGAGAACTTCCGATGATGATCGCCTGACACTTATTTGGGTTCAATGCTACGCCAAACCTATCAGACCAGGTTTTTATGGCTATCAAGTCCCTGTTTAATTTATCGATAGCGTCAGAAACTTCTTCAACCCTCCCTTGACAGTACAACTGCAAGTCATCTGCATACAGAAGATACGCACACTGAAGCTCGGAAGTTATAAGATTGATAAATATAGAAAACAGAAGAGGAGAAATAATACCGCCTTGTGGAACGCCAGTTTCCAAATCACACCAGCATGATGTCGAATCTCCAACATGAACGGACTGCTGACGTTCCCGAAGGTAAGAGGAGAACCATTCCAGTGCCTCGGGAGAGACCATAACATAGGACAGAATAGCCAACAGGATATCGTGACTGACGGTATTAAAGGCATTCGAGAAATCGACCAGCACTAGAACAGTAACTTTGGTGTCTTCCAGTCCTGCCCTTATATCGCCAGTCACTTTAAGGAGAGCGGAAACAGTGCTGTGCCCGGGCCTGAACCCAGATTGAAGAGGACTAATTAGTGAATTACGATGTACAAAAATTGAGAATTGTTTATGGACGCAGGCCTCAAGCACTTTGGATAGGAAGGGAAGGATTGAAATGGGGCGGAAGTGGGTAGGAAGCGAGGGATTAGAAACCTTAGGTAGTGGACGAACGTAGGCTTTGCGCCACAGGGAAGGGAATACGCCGGTGTATAGGGAAAAATTTACAATGTGGGTAATCGCGAGTAGGAGATGATCCAGAATAGTAATGATCATACCACGAGTGATATTGTCACATCCCACCGCTTTTGATTTAATGGATATGATGATTTTTTTTATCTCTCCCGGTTCAACTGGGACGAAACAGAAAGGATTAACAGCGGGACGCGTTAGACCAGAAATTAGGGACAGAGTTAGTTGTTTGGTTAGACGATCCATGGTAGAAACAGTTGAGAAATGACGGTTGAGATCGTCTAAATCGATTGAGTTAGGAAGGTCTAAATGTCGCGGTTTGCCGATACCAAGAGTTCCAAGAAATTTCCAAATATCGGCAGAAGAGGAAGAATTGATAGTATCTAGAATGTGGCGGCGTTTAGCATTGCGTATCATCTGATTACATCTATTCCTTGCAGCTTTGAATAGTGTCCAGTTCTCATCAGTACGATCCCTTTTAAACTTACGGAACGCGCGGTCTCTACGTCGCATTGCCATCTGTATGCCTCTTGTCATCCATGGAGCTGGTGGGCGTTTTAACTTTATTTTTTTGACAGGAGCATGGATGTTATACAGATTGATTACTACATCATTGAAGATGGCAACCTTATCGTCAACGCAAGTGGCTTCCTTCATAGGCTCCCAATCGACCACAGATGCATCTTCCTTGAGCTTATCGACATTCATCCGAGCAAAACAACGCCTGTACAGAACCTTGGGTTTGGGTTTGGGAGGTTTCAGGATATAGGAGAGGAAAATCATGTCGTGATGAGAAAAGCCAGGAGCGTCATGTTGACCATGGGAGGAAACGAGGGAAGGATTCGAGGTGAGCATCAGGTCGAGCCAGGTGTCATCGCCGACAGTGTTATGATGAGTAGGTTGAAGCGGCAACACGTGCAGACTAGCCGACTCAATAAGATGGAGGAGCTTTTGGGATCGAGGAGAGTTGTGGGCAAGGAGGTTTGTGTTGAAATCACCCATGATGATGTGATGTGCATACTCTGAACCCAAAGATTCAAGTACTGATTCGAATTCAGTGAAGTAATCAACAGTGGGAGGGCAGTAGACGACACCAACAATGGTTTTGGCTCCTTTGACACAGACTTCAAGGAAAATAAACTCAGCAGAAGCAGAATAGTGTGAAGAAGAAGTAGCAAGTATTTTATAAGGAAAGTCACTCCGCATGTATATAGCCACACCACCACCACCTTTACCAATCCGATCATTCCGTATCAGAACGAAACCAGTAAGAGGGTAAGTGGTGGACAGGAGATGCGGTTTGAGCCAAGTTTCAGAGATCAGGATGGCATGAACGTTGCTATTGTTAAACACGTCGTACAGCTCACTGTAGTGGCTTGGAATACTTTGAGCGTTAATGTGACACACATTCACCAACCGATTAGACTGATCCTTGAAATTATTTTGTAAAAAGTCGCTAAGAGTGTCACTGAGAGAACAAAAGCTTTCGTCGCTTGAAGTGGCAGTAGATTCGTTTGCAGAAAAGTAAGATTCATTGTCTGACATAAATATAAGTAGATAGATTATTATGTTGAAATAAATATATAACAAAAATAATAAATTCAACTATTCCTAAGAACAAAACAACTAACAGGTGCAAGACACTGCACCACCCGCCAGCCAACACCAATACGAAAAAACAATCAAATAATACACACTACAGAAATAAAACCCGAACACACATTTTAGCTATTCTACTGGAAGCAAAGCGAAATCCAATGTTCCCAAAATTTTAAAATAACAAAATAAAAATTGAAAAAAAAAAAAAATAAACAAAATAATCAAGTGATACACCCAACTGCAGATTGAGCAACGTGGAACGAAACGTTAGTAATATTTTCTGTGTGAGCGAAAAGAAATAACAAAAACTTGAAATAAAAATATTTCCGAACGTATTTTTGGAACGTCAACGTCGTTGAAATATATATTACTAACCTAACGTCATTGTTTGTCATTTTTGTCAAGTGAGTGACATCAGTGACATTTTATATAATGTTTTCTAAAGCAAAAACCATAAATAATACAAACTTTATGACTTTATGTAGCATTTTTATGCCGCTTTTATATTTATTTTTTATTATAAAATTTGTAACCCTGATCATAATAAAATCTACGCGAATAGCCTGACTTGCATAATATTTCGAATTTTTCTCCATTAGTACATTTTCTAATTATCGCCAAACCTTCACTAACTATGTACTAACAAAATATCATAAGTAAAAAGTAGTTAATAGTTAATTGAACAAGTCGTTAAGAACGAATTTATTCGGATTTATATTATTTTTCTGGTTTATGTAATTTTTTCAAACAAACTATGTAGCAGTGATAGGACGACTATGGTTTTTGTTTTTGCCAATCTTTGACTAGCTATAATGACAAAAAAAAAAAAAAAAAAAAAAAAAAAAAAAAAAAAATAAATAAAAAAATTCGTAGGCAGACTGGGAACGCCATTAAATTTAGATATACGAAGTTTAATTTATTGTCGTACAAGAAATGTGTGCAAATGAAATGTAGCCTATGTCCATCTCCAGGTCAAGGTAGAGCCTAGGCAAATTTTCATCCAAATTCGTTCAGCCGTTTTAGCGAAAGCGTAAATAACAAACAAACTCACTTTAGCATTTATAATACAGGGTGGCAGGGACATCGACGCGAAGCCGGTTACCATGGATTCAGTACATGATTCTGAACCCCCCTACGTTGATATTTTTAGTCGGTTATTAAAAAAAAAATCTGCCGTTCCATACATTTTGACCGCGTAGGTATTGCACTTTTCTATGAAAGAGCAGATTTTTTTTTAAATAACCGTCGAAAAATTTCAACTCAGGGGGTTCAGAATCATGTACTGAATCCATGGTAACCGGCTTCGCGTCGATGTCCCTATCACCCTGTATAGTTGGGATTGTCATTTCCACCTTGTATAATAATAAAAAATAAACATTAGTTATTTTCAAAAAGGAGGAGCTCGTGGCTAAGTAATAACAAGCCGCACGGGTCGATCTATCAGGTTAAGCTACGCTTGCCAGGGTTGGTCAGTGGATGGGTGACCATCTTCACATACCGAGACTCCTCCGTGCCTCGGAAAGCACGTTAAGCCGTTGGTCCCGGCTGTCATTTGTGGATCTTTGACAGTCGTTACGAGTCGTCAGAAGCCCGAAAGTCTGACACCAGTCTTACCAAGGGGTATCGTATTACCCAGTTACTGGGTTGTGGAGGTCAGATAGGCAGTCGCTCCATGTAAAATACTGGTATTCAGCTGCAACCGGTTAGACTGGAAGCCGACCCCAATATAGTTGGGAAAAGGCTAGGCAGATTGCATAATAGTAAAAAAAAGCTGATAGAAAGCGAACCTACCCTTTGCATAACAAATCCAATGACATTTACTCTCTCTGCCAAAATATTTGTTTTAGTTCAGGGACTACGTGGCTACGCCATTTGGGTAGTCAATAACATGAGGGTACTTGAGTATGTGGGTCATCAATCACTCAAATAGTAAACATGAAGAGTATTAGTAGAATGTACAATTACTTTTCACCCTTATGACCTTAGTAATAAGGTTTAATAGTGGTTCACCGCTAGTGTCCGCGATAGTACCTATATCTATATATATATTTATAACACAATCATCACGCGGCACGCCTGCAACCCGTGAGGGGTTGGGCACCTATAGTTCGACCACGGAGCGTTCATCGAAAAAGTTGGCAACGTCGCAAATGGCTGTCAAATATCTACCAGTAAGTACGTAAACACGATAAATCAGAAACTGAATCGTTTTGAAGCAAATTGCTCATCATTTGCCGTATAATTTAAAAAAAAAACTGCTCAACACAGTAAATAACGCAATGAATGTTGTTGAACTGTCAAAATGAAACAAATTAATAGTAATCGTTTACGAAAATGTGTACGTAATTAGATAGCGGTTTTGATTAATTTGGCAATATTACTGTATGGAAATATCACTAACTAGTGAACTAGAATATTCATAATTAATTGTCATTTATAACACGGAATTTTATGTTGTAACCGTTTTAGGTGTAAAAAACGCATTTGAAAAGTTTCCAAATACTTTTTTACATCTAAAACTAAATAATCGGTGTTACGATATTAATTATTGCATTTCAAAATCAATATTTAAGTTCACTAGTTAGCCATTTTTCTTAAGGATTCAATGAGAAAACAATCGTCACTAGATCCATCATGGATCTGGACAATGGATCTTCTGAGATTGAACGGTAATATCGCCAAATTATGGATATATATATATATTATTATGGGATTATTAATATAATTATGGGGACGGGGAATGGGGTAAGGATTACGGAACATTGTAATAACTATTGTTTTTTTTTTGCCAATTCGAGGTTTTAAACTTTTTTTTTAATGTACAAAATGTAAAAATATCTTAATTCTTTTTAAATTGGATTCTTAATCTTCTCATTACCTAATTATGGAAAATTAAGACAGGCGGTTGGCCGCGTCTGGACCTTCTGCAGCAATTGATTCTTTCGAGGTATTTGGGATATCTTGGCAATAACTTGGTGGATGTTCGTTTTTAGGTGCTCCAACATTGCAAATGTGGTTTAAACGCGACTCTTAAGAAAACCCCACAATAAAATCCAACGGCGTTAAATCGCACAACTTTGGCGGCCAGTTGACGTCAGCGTAACGTGAAATAATGCGACCTCTGAACGTTTAACGCAAAACATCTAACGTTTCACGCGCTGTGTTGGAAGTTGCGCCGTCTTGCAACGGTAAAGCGATTCATTTTGTAAATGTAATGTTACAAACTGACATTTGACGTTTGAAACACGCGCCATTACTAACAGCTGTCACAATCACAGTGTTGCTAATAGGAACCTCGAATTAGATCACCCTTTAGATACCAACTTTGTAGCCTTTGAATAACTGACTCACGTACTCTCCTTTAGATACCAACTTTGTAGCCTTTGAATAACTGACTCACGTACTCTTGTATTAGTGTATCACCGCAAGCAAGATGTGCGCAAGAGTCGATTGAGGCATATGTGGGAGGGTAGCATATTAGCAAGTGTACTAACCTCTTACCAATGAGTCTTAATTGTCATAATTGAACGCAAAACGTCTGTTTTAAATGGTGTTGAAATACTTGATAATATTGTGTTAGCTACTATAGTCAGTACCGTTCAACTTCTAAAAATATTTTTATTATATTTTACTAGCGACCCGTCCCTGCTTCGCACAGTTTTTACGACTTTATTTTATTTATTCGGTAAACCAAACAATTACACATTAGGGATTATAAAAAGATAGCTACAGAAATGATTTAAGTGTGAAATCAACCACGTTTTCCACTGATACACAACAACACAATTGGTAAATTTTAAGACTAGCGTTGTGGTTGTGAACAATAAAAAAGAGGAATATTAATATAATAAAGACAGCACATGTCAATATCATTGATAAATATAATAAGTAACAAAGGGCTCAGTATCGAGCCTTGAGGCAACCCTGATGGAACAGTTATGGGTTTGGAATGGAAACTATTAACTACCACTTTTCGTGTTGTATTTGTAACATAGGAAGTAAACAAAGGAAACAAGTCCCTAATTCCCTATGAATGCCGTTAAAAGCTAATTTGCCTAAAAGTAATTTAAGATCGACGAAAATGTTCTTAACTAAGTTTTTAGACCTTTGTATCCTGCATATGTGTATGAAGTTTTATTAAAATCGGTTCAGTCATTTCGAAAAATAAGGGGTTGAAAGTTTGTATGAAATGCCGTACGACGTAAACCCTCTTAAATGATTTTGCGGAGCGAATCATGTGTACTAATCTGTGGTTGGGTCTCATTGGGAGCCAAGCGGGCCGTAGTCAAATAAACCAAATTCAGGCAACCTTGAGCACATAAAACGTTGTTAATATAAGTTTTAAAAATAGCCTCAAATCAGTTTAATTTCGATGGCTAGCGTAGCAAAACATGCAAACTCAACACCCACAGAAAAGTTAAAACAAATAAGCAGTGAATGACGCAGACGGTATAATAAACTGGCAGAAATGCATATTTCACTGAATTTTGATGAGACAGGCGAAGTCTAGAATACGCTGAAGTAGGTATTAGTTTTCTCGAGATAGAAAAAACACGTCTTATTTAAATCAATTTAGGTTGATTTATAAAGGCGTATATACGCACGAACGAAAAACATGGCGAACACTAACATCGAACGAACATGAACACCATACGAACACAGTTCGACTTGTGTTCACGTTCAACCGCCCCGCTCTCTTTAGTAGTAGCCATGTATTCACCAATGTTCGATATTATGTTGCATCCTAAAACAACAAAACGAACAAAAAAATTGGATCGCCAGGATTGTTTTTGACGAACAAAGTGTTTGATGTTTGCGTTCACCATGTATTGTTCGATTTAAGGGCAAGGGAAAGGGCAGATTTGTCTTCGTCAAGCATATTTGACTAACTGACTCATCCACAGATTTCCATTAAGGTTAATAGATCTTTAAATAACAATTAGTATTGATAACCGGTATTTTTTGTCAAGCGACAGTAAATATCTAGTACCTATATTCGCCTGTCACCCTTGGTTAGTTAATGGTTCATTAACTTCAAACCAATGCCATATTTTTTTTGCAAAAGTGTTTTTCTTAAACCGATGAAACTGTACCCTCATTACGTAATACACGATCAATCAGAATTTGAATCGGTGTGAAACAGATTACTAATTCATCGCTTCATAAGTTCGAAAAAAAAATCTGTTCAACAACACAACGCAATGAATGTTGTTGAACTGTCAAAATGAAACAGATTAGTCGGAATCATTTACGAAGATGTGTTGCGTAATTAGATAGGGCCCAGCTATCTAATTACGCAACAAATCTTCGTAAATTATTCCGACTGTTTAATAAAGCTGACAATTCGACATATATGTCAAAAACTGACAAAATTGTAGAATTGTCGCGCTTACGCTGTTTAATAAAAGTGATAAATATGTCAATAATCGACAGGTGATTTGACTTTGACCTTGACATATTTGTCATTTAAAAACGCGTTTAATAATATATATTGCGAATTTTCCACCATGACAATTATGTCGCCTGTAAGTTTTATTAAACAGAAAAATTGTCAAATTGTCACTTTTTGACATATGTTGGACTTGTCGGATTGTCAGCTTTATTAAACAGGGCCCTGGTCTCATAAGTTATTTATAAAAATAAAATTAGGTTCCTTATTTCCTGTTCCTGTATAAAACGTCAAAAAAAGCCATGGCAAAGTAAAAGTCATATATAGTTTTACCTAGATTACCAACCCAGCATTTAGCCGCCTCGAAGTCTGGCGTGTGAATGACGAACTGCTTGTTTTGTGGGTCGTACGTCGCCGTCGTGCGCATGAGTCGCGCGTCGGAACCGTGTGCGATCTCCGTTAACGCGAAGCTTGCCAGCGTCTGTTGAAGATGAAGGTGTGTAAGTTTATAGGAGATCAAAATGGTTAGTTTGAGGGGGTGGCGGAGAGAAATTCGTTGGGACCGTACTAACCACAGGTAGCGTTTACAACAAGTCCTAGACCGACTGGGAAATCCGAAAGCATTACAATTATATCCTCATGAAGTCTGATTTATTAAAATGAATCAATAATACTAAACCGAACATTAATGTTTTTTCGTGATTGTCCTTATAAACTTTCAAACATTGACCATGGTCTCGGTCTCTCTCTTAATCTAAATCACGGCCAGGGTCAGCGCCCGAAAGTGTCAGTACTGGAGCATGAAGCATTTATTATACTGCAAACCAATTTTTGTCGATTAATACTGGTAGATTATATAGCTGCTGATTTAGAGATTATTAATCAGAATATTAGGCCACAAAAGGGAAGAATGAAAGGCAATCGCAATGCTAAGAGGGATGTGTGGTGTTACACGAATGGATAGAATATAAGGAAATGAATACATAGGAGGAATTCTGAAAGTGGCACCGGTGACTGTAAAGTTGTGCGGAAATCAGTTGTCATAATATGGTATGGGCATGTGATGCGGAGGAATGAGGAAAATGTCGTGAGGAAAGTTTTGAATATGAATGTTGATGGCTATAAGAGGAGGGGAAGACCAAAGAAACGATGGATGGGCTGTGTGAAAGATGATATGGCTAGAAAGGGGGTGTCTACGGAGATGACGACTATATTAGAGAAGTATGGAAGAAAAAGAGAGAAGAGATAGTTACGCCGACCCCAATAAATTGGGATAAGGGCAGGAGAATGATGATGACTTGTAGATTATTTAGCAATTATGATTAATGACCCGCAGACTTGCCAAAGAATTGCCAAACTTAAGTGGCAGTGGGCAGGGCATACTGCTCGCAGAACAGATGGCCGATGGGGTCGAAAGGTTCTGGAGTGGCGACGCCGTACCGGAAGACGTAGCGTTGGAAGGCTCCCCACAATGTGGACCGATGACCTGGTGAAGGCCGCAGGAATTTGTAGGATGCGAGAAGCACAGAACAGGTCGAAGTGGCGGTGCTTGGGGGCTTGGCGGCGGAAATGATGACCCGCAGACGCAGCAGAGTGATGGAATATCGTCGTGCATCACTATTGTAAAATTGGCAAAACGAAACAATGGTTCGCTGTTCCCATCACATTATGCAAATAAATGTGCTTAGGGAATTTATGCAAAATGGTCTAAGAGAATCCCATCGTCACCCAGATTACGTTGCTATCTCTAGTTACAATTCCACTGACCATAGTGTGTGACCATGGCCGCTAACGTTATCTGAACTTTTTGTTCCACAAACATTGACCTCGGAACTTCGGAAGTGACATAATGTTGGCATTTTTTGTGAGTGAGATAAGTACAACAGACTGTTATTAGCTTTATGCTGTAATAAGTAGGCGGTTTTAGTTATAAAAAGTTTATATTTCCAGTTATTTTTTTGTTTCCATTTATGTCAGTTATTTCCGTATTCACTAATGTTGGCGACACCTTAATAAAAGCCCAAATAGAAACACAGTATTAGATTTTCTACGCTCGGGTCAGTGCCTAAAAGTGAAAATCCAAAAGCGCGCTTTTATTAAGTTGTCGCCTATTTTTAATGCAAATGGACATTCGTTTTCGTTTCGCTCAGAGCCTCCCATCTGGGGTTCCTGGATCCCCGGGTTCTTGAGGTTTGAGAGGATAAATAAAAATTACGAAATAATCTCTATTTTATTAACAACCGACCTGTTCCGGCCTGGCGGCGCCGTCGTAACAAGATGCCCATCCATAAGACAAATTTCCCGTCTCTCCACTATTCCATTGCCTACTCTAGGATGCATATCCGGCACGGCTCCCAAATCCTTCCACACCCTAAGGACACGTCTTGGGATACCATTACCGCCTGGTCTACCCCTTTTTTTTTTTTTTTTTTTTTATTTATCAATAACAAGGTTTAAAACGACTCTTAGCTTAAAACTATGCCCCACAAAACCGTTTTCACGGTTTGTCTGCGGGAACAGAACACACAATAATAAAAAAAAAAGGTTTAATCGTGCGAACACTTAATTCCCACTTAATACACTTATAAATTAAAATATCTATTCTATTTGTTCTCCCTCAACAATCTGCAACCAGTTTCCTAAGAACAATGCTTACAAACTCCTGAGAAAGAACTGCTTAAGCAATCTGGCAAATTTACCCTTTATTTCCTGACTTCTTATATCAGAAGGCAATTGGTTGAGAAGGTATGGTACTCTTTTATCGAGCGTTCGGTCGCCAAAATAATTCCTTTTTCTAGGTACATCAAATTTACCTGCTGATACCATCCTAGTTGCGTGGTTATGGCTAACTAACGAGTGACGCCCCCAGCTGCCATGGCTGTTAACCAGAAGTAGGTATTTATGTTTTTAGCCTTGATATGCAATGGCCTCTGTAGCCCCATGCAGCACGGGACTCTAGGGGCTAAATAAATATAAATGGTATAATGTCTCTTACCTCTCTTTCCACAAAAGTAGCTTCATAGAACTTATGGTGCCTCTCAGTGCCGAGCGATAGTAAGGCATTTGAAAACAAATATATGCCGATCGCCATCTTCACTGATACGCTGGGGTTCAAAGACTGCACAGCCTCGTTTATCGTCATTATTGTGCGTGTCTGAGAAAAAAAAAGAATTTTAATGATATTTCCAAAAATTGTACCTTTAGCAAAGAAATGATTAATGGAATCGGTTTTTAGGCAAAAAAAAACCTTAAAAACTGTGAAGGTAATTCAAAAACAAGTTAGTAATGCTGTAAATTTTCTTTCGGAAGATATATCAATGGTTAGTTTAATGGTATTCGACTGCCTAAATAGACATATGTATGGCGTCAAATAGGAAAAAAAATTACCTACTAGAACAAAAAAGAATTGTCAAAATCGACTAAGTTATGCGCGGTAATACAAATATACACGTGACATAGAACCTCCTCCTTTTTTTTATCGGTAACAAAAAAAGAATTTACATTATCTTGAGTCTTCATTTGAAAACCGAAGCTAATAAATTGTCTAAGGCTTAGCCCACACTGCGAAATCTCACCGCGCGATATCTATTCAGTGTACGAATACGGTGTACATTTCAGCGCGAATTTTAAGTCGCCCGGTACTTAAGCTACCATGTGTTACAAAATTGAGACAATATTTTCGCACGTTTTTTAATCGCAGTGTGAGCTAGGCCTTATAAATGATTAAGGACATCAAATCAAAATTTTAATCATAGTTTCAAGCTTCCAGAAAAGTCCAAATAGGGTACTTAACTGGATTTTTTAAATTACATTTCTGTAGTTCTAGAAAAAAAATAAGACCAAAATTTTATTTTTATATTTCTTAACATAAACAGAATTGCTACCAACTGACGTAACAAACAATATAGAAGATGGCAGATAGCTGATGATAAGGAGTAACGACGTAGGCTACTTTTATCTAAGAAAAATAATTAGGGTATACTACATAATTATATAGTCCTCCGGACCGTATTTCGGCCACGACGGCCAATCTCAACGGAGACTAGCCTACGGCGCGGGAGATATTATAGTGCACAAGTGTGTAGAGGTGCACTCTCTCTTCCCTCACACTCATAGTCCGATGGGACAGGAATCCGACACGACCGGAGAGAGATCAGGCGCAGGGCCAACGGCTTAACGTGCTTTCCGAGGCACCGGGGTATCACACCCCCAACTTCTAATCTCCGGAGTTACAACTCCCAATATCACTTTGGCTTACCCTTCGACTATAACTAGAGTTGACCATTTCTTTAGTGTGGAATTTGTACTCGTTTATTTTCTTCAGCTGGAGCTGTGTGATGCGTTTTTGTTCCTCCACCGTTGGCGCGACGGAGTTGTGTGCGAAGAGCGGGTCCTTCTCCAGGGTGTGCCATATTTTGTACTGGAACAATGGAAAGGAGTTTGTTAGAAAGATTGAAAGATGAAAAGATAGTTTAGGAAAGAATGGCAATCACGGTAAAAAGAACTCTGTGCCAAATCCTCAGCGAGGTGTATACTATTAAATATATATTATTTTAGTTATAATCAGACTACATTCTCAAAGTGGACGAAAAGTAGTTGACAATGATAACGAATAACTTGATGGTGATTGTTAAATTATCAACGTTTCATTATAAAGGCACTTCGGAATGCACTTATGCATCATTTGTTTGACTGAATTACGTAAGAAAATATATAGGAATCTTAGTAGTTCGTTACTAGACATGTATAGGGGTATGAGGAACACGGTGCACAGTTAACTCATCCCCAGGGTTTAAATTTGACTCATCCCCCAAAGAAAAGGGAGGATCGTCCGACCGGTTGTTGTGTCTGATGGGCAACTGCCCGACGATTTATGTCGGGACGTTGTATATATTCTAGACGCGCGGTAAACTCTGCGTGCGCGATGCAGGATTTTGCGTGTCGTCCGTTTGATGAGCAGCTAGCATGAAGCGATGTAGATGCGTCACATCATTCCCTTTTGGTGCATTACCAGCACAGATTGAGGGGGGTAATCTGTGATTAACAGCTAACAATAGACGAACCCCGTAAGTTTGTTAGTGCAGCTATATTTCATAATGTTGTTTTAGTTAACGTCCGTCAAGTTCGTGACAAATTCTAAGTTCAAATCAAACCATGATCACAATGCATAACAGTGCATGCCTGTACCTACTGCCTTGATAGGAAAATCAATACAGTCGCATACAGAATCGAATCGAACGTTATCGAAAGAAAAAATTGCGCTTATACTGGCCCTGAAACTTCTGCCCTACTTGATATCTTTCATATTATTATTTTTTTATTTAAATAAATGAACACGTAGGTATAATTACCTACTCATGAATTATGCAATATAAGCATTTACTATAATTATGTATACACCTAAGCAGCCCGTAACGAGGAGTGTTTATAAAAACAAAAAAGAACCCTTTTATTTTCATAACAAAAAAATGTACTTAATCCTTTTATTTTAATAACAAAAAAATTACTGTGTTTAGACAAAAACACGCTCCCATACGTCATTCTACTTAGGTAGCGTGCCTGCTTTTTCAATGCTAGGAAACAGTAGCTTACTGATGGCCGTTATAATATTATTATAACGGCCGTCCTGAAAATAATTTTGACTAGTATTTGACATTGACATTAATGAAATGAAATGAAATGAAATCGTTTATTCTGTAAATAGGATATCGGAATCACTTTTACACGTCATATTAAAAAAATGTTTAAAATAAGCTAGATGAGGTCGGCGTTTCCTAACTGACTACTCTGAGAAGAAAGGCCGAAACAAACTCAGAGGTCACAGTCTCTTTTAAAGTCCAGACATAATCTTGGTCAAGCCATATGAGAACCATGTAGATTAGTGTCTGAAATGGTCTTTTGAGGAAAGAACCACACAGATTTGAGTGGACCTGTCCAGTCAGTGCAAGCATTTGTCAGTAATCGTGCAGCTTCACTCAGAACTTAAGGAGCTCAAATCGACGAACAATACCAAAGAAAGGACATTTGGGTAGGCCGCATCAACTACTCAAACTGCCAGACCATCATTAAAACTACCTGAGAAATAAAATTTAAAGAGGAAAAAAACCCACATAGTCCTCACATTCACAATAATTAAAATAATTTAATACTTTACAAAGTAATCATGTCATTTTGTATATAATTTTAAATAATGTCATGTGAATATAAATCTGGTTTATTTTGATGTTTATAAGTAATAATTAAAATGTCAAGTTTTATGGTTTTATCACAAGGCTTAGCAGAGCGAGCAGCTCAATCCCAAGCTTTTTTATCTTCTAAATAATCTGAAATTTTATAGTCCATTAAAGGCTTTCGTCAAATAGAACGCGTACGTAGCGCGCGTTAGAGCGCTAGCCAGACGCCACGCTAACGTAACGTGCGTAACGCACTGCTAGCGCTGACAGTAAATGTACGTCATAGTACAAAATTTTAGATTATGTATAAATTACATATTGAAATTAAAATGTAAGTATGTCTAACGCGGATAAAAAACTGAAAATCACGCAAAATCTTAATAATGCATCTAATTTGGGACAGCGCTCCTTGATGGGCGACTCCTATTACTGGCTGGGCGTGCGACGCGCACAGATTAGTAATTAAGGTGCCAACAACAGCTCTGTATTTGGACAGAAATTATTGTGTGACCGTTCATTGCTTTTTTAGTGAACCAAAGCTTTACCTACGTTACCCAATACTAGCAATCAGTCCACCCGCATTAAGCGTCGTGCAGACCAGCGCGACGCGACTCTCACAAAACACTTTCTAAGAAAACTTCACGGTAGAACGTCGCGCTAGTCTACACGAGCCTTAAAAAGGGGATTACCATTATCGCTTTTAAGGAATGAAAAGTACTCAGACAGTAGAGACTCGAGAGTGCTTATTCGGGATATCCCCCAGCCGAGACGAGATAAGTCACAGGATTAACGTCAGCACATTTAAGACTTATCGAGCATTCTATCTAAAATTCTCAATACCTTGAAAATTCTGGATTTATTTTATGTAATACACACACAACAACCTAAATAGATGGACTCCTAATATGGAAACTTGATATTTTTATCCTGATGCTAAAATGGCACCCACGTTGCCTACTTACTCATCATTTTCCTGCCCTTTTAAATACCAATTTATCTGTGGTCGGCGCAACATGTTTTTTCATCCATACTTCTCTATTAGTCGTCATCTCGGTAGTCACCCCCTTTCTAGCCATATGGCTAGTGTGAAAGATGATATCATCTTTCACACTACCTTTTCTTTGGTCTTCCCCTACTCTTATAGCCCTCCTCATTCATACTCTGAATACGAACTACTGAATTACCAAAAATTATTTTTACTTTTTATTAACTTTTATTGTAAATTTCTTGAATTATGATTTTTTTTTTATTTTTTATTAGTTGTTACTTTAATTTGTCAATTTTATTATCATCAATCTGTTTTTTTATTTTTATTTGGAATGAATTATTGTTATTATTGTTATACCTACACATGAATTACCAAAAATTATTTATACTTTTTATTAGCTTTTATTGTAAATTACTTCTTTGAATTTGTATACCTACTTATCATATTAAAACCATAAATGGTGCATGCTGTGTTAGTCTGTAAGTAATTGTTGCACTTATAAATGTATTATTATGAATGTATTTTAAATGTATTGTGTAAACAATTGTTGGCTAACCTAAATAAATAAATACTCAAAACTTTCCTCATTCCTCCGCATTCTACGTTGCCTACATACTCTTAATCCAATTTACGAATAATCCGTTTAAACCCCGTGGATATAAAATCGATTAATGGGATTACAAACAGCACTAAAGGCAATTGTCTATTTTTATAAAGACTTCATAAATTTTTTATGCACAGACTAATCAGTATAAGTAAACTACGTTTCAGACATGTTGATAGAGGACAAAGGAAAAATAAATAATAAATTGATCGCATAGTAGCAAAATTGGGGCTCATAGGTAAGAAATAACAGCCGCACGGGTCGATCGAACCCTTGCCGCGGTCGATTCCTAGATGGGTGATCATCCATTACGGACGGATCGCCGTGCCTCGGAAAGCAAGTGAAACCGTTGCTCCCGGCAACTGAACAGATAATAGTTATTTGTGTTACAAGGGGACAAAGTAATATTTTGTTCTTCCAGGGCGTTATTTTGAATTCAGAGCTAAGCTCAGCGAGCAATTCAATATACGCCGCCCGAGAACAAAATATTTTGTCCCCGAGTGATACACACTATTTTTCATCACTACCTATGAGAAAAATAAAAAGCTACTTAACTCGTTTTTTTTTTTACATTAAACCTTCACGCAAGCGCCTCCAACTCCAACCTAACTACGTAAATCAGTACGATATCAAAAGTACGGAGTGGCCCAATCAGAAGAGAGAAACCTCAAACTCCCTAGGGAGCAAAGTTGAATTTTGCGCCCGCTATCCTCTATCGGCAATTGTCGTTTTTCGAATAGGTGTGATAAAAAGAGGTTTTTTATCTGTTCTGTGCTCCCGGCTGTCATTTGTAGATCTTTGACAGTCGTTACGAGTCGTCAGGAGCCTGAAAGTCTAACAACCAGTCTTACCAAGGGAAGGGGTATCGTATTACCCAGTAAATGGGTTGTGGAGGTCAGTTAGGCAATCGCTCCATGTAAAATATTGGTATTCAGATGATCCGGTTATACTGAAAACGCTTGATGCATAGTAGCAAAATTGAGTATCGTATTTTTTCGCGACAGTTTCTCTATTTCAAGTAAATGAAGTATTATTTCTCTTTCAATGCCATTATAACACAATGCCAGCTATAAACACACACATAACTAGTCTTTGATAAATTTTAATGCGTACAGCCCGTTAAGTGTTTTACATAGACCAATCAACAATATAGTACTGAAGGCTGAAGTATGAATAAATTGACCAATAAATGGCGGTTTCACGATTTCAGGGTCATGTTGGCTCACGTGTTGTACGGTCATGCAGAGATTAGACATATTCCACTAATGAGCTGATAAAACAACCTAACGGTGCACTGTTTAGTGTATTTTATTTTGATATTGAATTAAAACAGGAATATGGTCAGAAAAAACATGGGCGGACTCAACGTCGGAATTTTGGAGTCTGATGCTTGTTACTTTATAGACATAATAGGCATGTTGTCAAATGTTTTGTACGTCACGGTAGATTATAAAAAAAAAAACAACGGGTTGCACTTCGGGAGTGCCGGCAGAAGTGAAAACTTGAACATTAACGTTGTGCATTTTTGAATATTTTGGAATGGTTAGGGAATAATTTCGCACGAATTGCTTTATTTATCACTATAAAAGTACTATAATTTATGTGGTTAAATACAATATTCAGTAGTAAGTAGTAGTAGTACCTAGTATATTTATTTATTTTCAAAATTTAGTCTAACAAAAATAAACAATTTATTTAAACACTTTTCATGAAGTATGTTTTTGACTGCTTTTTTTTTACCCATCAATATGGGTAAAATTTCTTACCTCGCAATCTTTACGTAATGTCAAAGACTATTTATTTTGATATTTACTCTGTCGGTTGCTAGGCAACGGATCTTACGGTCACGTCCTGACACGAGTTTCAATTTTTTCGCCCATCCCAAAAAAAGTGCACAACGCCGCTGAAGAAGTATTCACTTCAAAAATTGTATATGAATTTCTTCTTTTTTTACGTAATCAGAAGATTACGGCAATACATTGAGTTAAAATGTGGTATAATGTCACACCCCGATAGATTTTATACTGACTTGTGACGTAGCGAGACCCCACTCCCCTTTACTTACTACTACTAACTCTAATGCGTTTTATCTAAAACATTTCTTATTAATATGATAAAGCAAAAAATACGTGTCTAATATTTATTTATTATCTGACTGACATGACGGACAAAATTATTTTTTCATCCCACCATCTCGGAAAGAGTATTTTTAATCTTCAATATCTGAGTGGAAAAGCCGTTTTTATTCGCTAGAGGATAAAGTAAATTGAATTTAGAACATCGTGTGCACTAAGTTTGTGAATAAAAAAAAACAATAAACCTATTTACTGCTACCTCTATGGTGCCGAATATATCATACAACTTTTTTTTAATTTTTTTAAAAACTCAGACTCGGAACCTTCTTGGTGTTCTTTTTTCAATTTGCTTTGTACGCGGTTCTTTACGCGGCATTTTTTCACGTCATTGTTAAACCTTTTATTAAAAACAAGAAACTTGAAAACAAGTGAAAAAACTAAAATGAGTGATTCTAGCGACGAGGAAGTTTGCTTGACGCCAACAGAATTGACTGAAACTGTTAATAATGCGCAAATGAGCTTTCTCCCTCAACAATCACGCGAGAAGTATTTAAAACAGTACGATATGTTCAACACGTGGCGACTAGCAAAAGGAGCCAAAACTTTCTCAGAAAACGTTTTGCTGGCATATTTTATAGAATTATCCGAGAACAAGAAAGCAAGCACTCTATGGAGTACGTATTCGATGCTAAAAGCAACAATAAAGATGAAAAAAGACAAACATATCGATACCTATCCTAAATTAGTGGCATTTTTAAAAAGAGCCTCATCTGGTCATCAACCAAAAAAATCGAAGGTTTTCACAGTATCTGATATTGAAAAGTTTCTTAACGAAGCACCCGATTCCGTATATTTGGCGGCAAAAGTAAGTCAGTTGCACATTCAGTATCTACTTAAGTATATTAATCTCAATTAAATAGTATACTTAGTAGATGTTGATAGGCATAATTATGCGTTCATATCAATTTTATTCATTTATCTACTACAATACTCTTTACGTTACAGGTTGTTCTTATTATTGGAATAAACGGAGCATGTCGAACTAATGAACTAACACAACTTAATGTCAAAAACATTGAGAAACATTCAGATGACTTACTATTAATTAATTTACCTAATACAAAGACAAAAAGAGACCGCAACTTCGTCATTCGCAAGGAATACGTAACGATTGTTGAGAAATATCAAGCCTTACGCCCGCCTAACACTCCAATCAATCGATTTTTTCTACAGTATCGCAATGGAAACTGTGTTAGACAGCCTATGGGTACTAATAAAATTGGCAGTATCCCACGAGAAATAGCAACATTTCTTGAACTTCCAGAACCCCTGTTGTACACGGGTCATTGTTTCCGACGAACTTCAGCCACACTTTTGGCTGATTCCGGAGCTGATCTCCTGTCCCTTAAGCGCCACGGAGGCTGGAAGTCCAATGCAGTTGTAGAGGGATACATAGAGGATTCCATCCAAAATAAGTCTAAAATATGTGAAGGCATCGTAGGAGCCATTACACTGAAAGAGCCTCAATCGGATCCTTGGACTGGCCCTTCTACATCAAAAATAAGCCGTTATGAAACACCTAACCATCTCCCTCTCTCTCCAACATTCACGCCAAGGGAATCCGATGAATCGGTACAACTATTAAGTATGACAGATAGTTTACCGAAAAACAGTACACAAGTGACTAACACCAATATTACAGTACCAAACAAAAATATTACACTCAATTTAAATAACTGTAGCAACGTTACTTTAAAATTTTCTTAATTATACCTTAGTATTATTTTGTTATAATTTAAAGATTATTCTGTAATACTTACCTGTTATAATGTAGTAATTAATACCTAAACTGAAATAAAAGTGTACCTATCTTGTGATTGTAAACGTTTTTTTTTTTGCATTTAGTCATTTCCTCGCTGAGGTGGAATGAAAAGTTACGTGTTGCACTCGAGTGCAAAGATTTTTCACCTCGTGCTCTTTTGATTCCCTCGCTAACGCTCAGGCTTCTAATTTTGAATCACTCGCTGCGCTCGTGATTCAATTTTAGAATCCTTCGCTTGCTCGGTCATCAAAATTGAACACGCGGTTAAAAAGCAACTTTGCACTCTTGTATAACAAATAACTATTTCCGCTGCCATCGTCCCTATTATTGCCCAACATAATTTCATGAGGAAGTTAGGGGTGGTCAAATTCTTTCTCTGCATGAGTCGCACATCATACTGAGCTATGCTGCATTGCGGTTACATATTTTTGCGATACCATAATTCTGCAAACCAAGTAGTGTCGACCAATTTCGCGTTCAACGTCCTATGTCTCATTCGATACTCTTTGTCGGGGTTCCCCAGTCTTATCGATGAGAGCCTAAGGAGGAAAATTACTCCAGACATTCATACTTTGATCTCAATATCTAGTCACGGCGGCACTTAATGAGAGTTTATCATATTATATGTGTAGCAACATTTCAACTTTGAACCAGAACTGAGCATCTACTCCATCTGTACATTTTTTTTGTGTATCTATTTGTTACACAATTACTCCGCCAATATTATGAACTGATTTTAATGTTTCTTTTTTGGTTGTTAGGTTAAACTTGGGTAGTTTTTGAGTTAGCATTAATAATACGTATTTATCCTACTTAGTTAATATGGATGTGACTGTTATTTACATAATTATGTAGCAGGTATCGGTATTCGAATAAGTAGGGTCGACGTCTCTACTAAACAGTGCGAAAGATTGGTCAAGCAAATAGTCTCAGACAATCCGAAGGAGCTTGGATAAACAGGAGTAGGTGTCAATTAGGAGCAATGGGTTACTCCGTTGGCCGTCGCATACCCCTACAATTATGCATTAGTACCTATCATGTAATATAGAACCATCGTTTTGACTGTAGCAAAACTAACATTTCGAATAATTCCTGAGTGTTCCTTTTTACCAAGAAAAGAACTGTTGCATATTATGTAAAAAAAAACAAAAGCCAGTGGTTAAAATTCTGCACAAACCTAATCGAAGTCAGGCTTGTACACAAAACGATGCGATGCGACGTCGCATCGCAAAAAGGAAGACTTTCTTCCGAAGCAATTCTGCGTTGCGAATTCGCATCGCGCCGATTCGCCGTTTTGTGTACAAGCCCTAAAGTGATTGGATTTCACAACAAAAAACGTGTTCACCTAGACAGGAAATAATACCGAGGACAGCTAATAACAATAATCCCTACTATCACATCTGATTTAAAAGCGTAATTCGTTTATGAGTCGTGTTATCTCAATCAAAACATTGCAATATCTGACATTTTACATTGAATCGATATTAAGATATCACATCTGGAATGGGTCAGATTACTTCGCATTTAAGTTATCTTCCAATATCACACAGGTGCATTAATTAAAATATTATGAATGAGAAATTAATTCTGTTTGTGAACAGTTGAACACAGAACCAAGGGTTATGGAATTTGACAGTTTACGTAGTGTGCATGGGGACATTGGTGACCTGCCGAAGGACAAAGGCTAGTTTTCGTCCTGGATAAAGGTATTAAAAAATGATGAGTACCAGCCCGGAGTCTAGACTAAAACATAACTGGCGAAATCTGGGTACCACACACCTTATTTTTTTGGGCGGTATGTTATCTAATGACTTCTCCCGGTCTGGGCGGAGCGGGAGGGCGTTTCAGACTCTTACTAACTAAAACCCATCCGTTTCTTCAGTTGCCATGGCCACGATATCACATTCAGACTTTCCCGCGACCCCGTCAGTTGTGCTGACATCTCTTTGAGGCGCGCGTGGAACACAACGCGCCGTCGACCCGGGCCTGGTCCTTATCGGACGGCGAGCTACCATTGCTTACCGTCCGTAATCCCGCGCCTACTGTGGCCGGTAATCGACCTAGGATTCCCAACGCCCAGGGCGTCTCTTGCGGGTGTACTGTATGTAGTACACCGGCAGAGGTGTACCTCTGCCTAACAATTATACAGGCGTGACGTTATGATGTTAAACCCAGAGAGCTTTCAGCTCGACCTTCAGAATCGTTTCCAGTGCCTAGGGAGCTCCGTCGACGCTTATAACGATGGGTTCGTGAAAACTGTCTATATGGTCGGGTCTAACATCTCCAAGACCCAAAATACCGTAATAAAATACTCGTAAATAGAAACCAGATGCTCTCTGATCCTCATTTACACCTCATGGAGTAGAGACTCGAGATGATCCTACTTCTGATGATGTGCGCAACTACCGGCAGCTCAATAGACGGATCTCTAAGTCCTTGAAAAGCAACCTTCGGCGCTTTAATATAGACGTCAGCTTGTACGAGATTAGGATTGGTCTGAAGCAGCTTAAATACAACAAGGTGATGACGGAATTATGGCCGAATTCCTGAAGGCCGATGGAAAATCCGTTCTTGACGACCATGCAGAAGTTGTTCTGCTGTGTGTGGTAGCACTCTTATTTAAAAAGGGCGACAATGCCCTGCTTCCGAAGTTCCGACTAATCTGTTTCATTACAGTTCAAAAATATTCATTGCGTTATTTACGTTATTGAGCAGATTTTTTGCGAACTTATGAAGCAATGGATTAGCAATCGGTTTCAAAACGATTCAAATTCCGATTGATCGTGTATTACGTAATTAGGGTACAGGACAATACACAAAATCTGAAAAAATCATAAGTGCCTAAGTATATGGTTTTGGTTTATCCTAACCTAACTAATAAATAAACGCTTTCACGCTAAAACAGCTAAACAGATTTGGATGAAATTTGGCGCATGGGTAGACCATGACCTTGAGAAGGACATAGGCTACTTTTCATCCTGGATAGCAGACGAAGTCACGGGCAACTGCGGTATGCTGAAATGTACCATCGCGAAACTGGATGGTACACACGGCTACACATCATTTCCAGTTTAAGCTGACCTCGCATTGTAAGGAAATCGTTAACAATGCGAGATCACCATAGCCGTGCGTACGTCTACTGCGCCTTAAGCTGTTTTCAGACCAGCGCGATTTGTCGCGCGACGCGACACGAACAATACAAAACTTCACGGTATAACAATAACCGGTGTCGCGTCGCGCGACAAATCGCGCTGGTCTGAAAACAGCTTTAGTCAAGCTACTGTCTGTCAAGCCTACTACTTACTTACCACCTAGCTGACTGGCAAAAAATTACACTTCAGCATGAGCTATTTTTCACAGCGTTTGTGGTTCATTCGAAGAAGCAGACAAGATGACGCCTCGCAGTCTACACGTAATCCTTTAGTCATCTTTTATGATAAGCACGTAGGTAGAGACTAAGATTATTCTATGTCGAACACAATCCATACTAAGTATTTCATTCCATGACATAATACATTGACGACATCTTATAACAACTATGATAGATTAAAAGTTCTATTCACATCGGAAGAAAGCAATTAATAGAATATTACAATGACTACAGTATTACCTGAATTTGAACCTTATCTCTCTTCAATTTGAGTCTTAAATGATTCTCGACTTTCCCCGCACAGTTTGTTTTAGAATTTACTTCCAAATTCAAGCAATATGGAACTGTATTTTTCACTGATAAAGTTCAGAATCGTGATGAAATTCGTGTAGTCTTCATTTGCATGGCTATTCCTCAATATGAATAGTTCATTCAGTATTGGGAAAGCATACTTCCGCTTTATTATTTTCATGAACTGAATGCACAAGTAGTAGTTCTTTCTAGAATACGCTGGGTAGAAAATTAAACGTTTTTTCTAATAAAGCTTTTGTATTATCGTTACGTTATAGGTACTCTGCCTCCTCTATGCAGCATAGAATATTATGTTAGAATCATAATCCATCACTTTCGCATTTATAATATTACTAGCTGTTTCCCACGAGTACTTCCAGTTTGCCCCACCAGGCCGCCCCACTGGTGGGGCAAAATGGAATGCCAAAAATTTTGCAGTGGAATTTGCCCCACTAGGGTTGGCACTTTAGAAATTATGTAGGTGCTCGTATTTTATACATATTTATATGGAAAAGAAAGAAATGTATATCCAAGTAAAAATTTAAAACTAGGACTGGTAACGTTAGACTTAGTACATACTGCAGCATTGCGCTGCCGTTCAAGCCTCTTTTGTAGTTGTAAAAGTTTCATAAACTATTATTTCTTTTAAAAATTTCGAATTGAGTACATTTTCAAATTTTGAATTCTATATCGTTCAAAGTAAAACAATTTTTTTGACTTGCGTCATTCTATTGTGAGTCGCTCTGGATAAAACGTCATGGTATAAAATAATTTTTCTCTGCTTCAAGTGTCCTGTTTTCAGTTTAAGACACGGATTCAAAAAGATGACGATAGTATCTTTGTGCTAGCTGGTCGCAGTTTTGATGAAGCATATCGTGTTCATTGTGGTGTCTAGTCCTCAAGTTATACCTATAGTTCGTGCCAGCCAAGCGAGAGTCTAGAACCACTATTTTTGGTGAGGTATTTACTGTACAAACATGTGAGTATTCAACCAATTTCTCATTTAACAAACTGTACAGTCTCGCGCCACCGCCCCCTGCGTAATTTAGCCTATGCCGTTTCTAAAGCCCCCCGTTTTCGGATCTCGACAGAAAAGGTCGTAAGGCCTCCTGGGACCCCGGGCCGTCGAGCGGCCACCGACCCAAGTTCTCACATCGCGGCCTGTGGCCAACGCAGGCACGCACGGACTCCGCCGTGCACACGCCGCTCGCCTCCGTCACCTTCTCACATGGTAGAGGCCACAACGCACCGAACCCCAACGAGACGCCGTATGACAGGACGACACTTCGGTTCAGCGCAAAGGACTTAGGCACATTCGTACTTTAGCTCCTAGAACTTTCTCATAACACCAATAACTACCAAATTCTATGCTAGGCGGTTTCCTGGTTGACCTGTAATCAGGATCATTACGTGATACTAACCCTTTGCACAACTTTTGATTTCCGGGATTAATTAGGTAATGGCCAATACTTGTTTAACCCGTCGCGTTCTATTTTAGTTCCCAACCCTCAAACACGTAATCTTCCTTCTAAAACAAAAAATTCTAACTAGGCGGCTCGCAATAGCCTTTTAATCTAATTTATTACCTTTTATACCTAACTGTTTCTTTTTCTTTACTTTTAAATTACAATACAAATCATATTTAAAATCTCCTGTTATTTTTTCTTTGTATTTAGTTATCCTATGCTAGAGTGGGTTCGATTCTCACCAAGCATTCTTTTTAACAAGTGGCAGAAGCTGATTTCTAATGCTACAATACCTAGGTAGTGTTTTTAAATAAAAGATTATTTGAACCAGTGGGGCAGATTACACTGCAAAATTTTTGGCATTCCATTTTGTCCTACCGATGGGGCGGCTTAGTGGGGCAAAGTGGAAGTACTCGTTGCCCACGACTTGTCTGCGATTCAGGATAAAACGTAGCCTATGTCTATTTCCAGGTGATAGTCTACACAGTTGCGAAATTTCATCCAATCCCTTCAGCCGTTTATGAAATCTATGTTTCATCGTTGGTGCGTTTTGAGGAATAAAATTATAATATTTTTAATTTGTTTTTGTGAGCGGCTGCGCACCTGAATGGTGCGTTTCGAGGAATACTTTTGGTGCACTTAATTTTTGCGTTTCAAAGTTGGTGCGCTTCGAGGAATACCCCAGTGGGATAATAATGAGCTGATGGTATTATTACTTATCCTACACGGATTTCTTAGCAAGAGGAAAAAACTATAACTGTATTTACTTGGGCCGTTTACCTAATCGAACTAGAAAACCCCTCAAGGATAATATGTCTCAGTAGGTACGATACTTGTATTCCCAGTAAAACCCCAACAGTAATCCCTTTTATGTAAATTTTGTTAGTTTTAAATGTTCCTGTTTTTAGGGCTCAGTCCTCAAAAGGAAAAAATTCCGGCCAAGTGCGGTCGAACCACGCACAATGAGGGGTTTCGTAGTTGGGTTTCGTAGTTGGAACTTGGAATGAATTTATCCCAAGAACAAACTTAACATTGTAGTTGAATAACATGTTCTTCCATACATTGATGTACGTTACGGTTGTAATTGTCCAACTGCAAATGTAAGATTGAGAGCAGTGGTGGCCCAGGGAGTGCAATGGTGGAACCCAAGCAGGCGCTTTACTTTGTGTAAATAATTTCATCACCACTGCTCTCATAACGGTGAAGGAAAACATCGTGAGGAAACCGGCATGTCTAAGAACCAAAAATTCGAAGACATGTGACATCTACCAACCCGCACTGGGCCCGCGTGGTAGATTACAGCCCACAGAAGAGGCCTGTGTCCCAACAGTGGGAACATTAATAGGCTGATTATGATGATAAAATGTAAGATCGTAATAACAAAAAAAAATGTTAACTATGTGATAAAACGACAAAGTAACGCTTTTCAGACATTTTCCTTTACTTGTGCAGTAAGACTTTGCTTCTTGCCAAATTTCATGATTCTAAGTCAACGGGAAGTACCCTATAGGTTTCGATTTATTTGCGAGTACTGACCGGTAGGGTTCCGTACCTCAAAAGGAACAAACGAAACCCTTACAGAATCACTTCGTTGCCGGTTTTTTTTACTTAAAAATAAATCTTGACAATAATACTGCAAGCATCATTGACGAATCAGGTTTTGCGCCCCAGTTATGTGGAAAGTTTAAACAAAAACCAGACTTCAAAAACGAGACCAAGAGAGTGTTAGAAGGCTAATGGACTTGCTTTATGACTATACGACATGACGATGTTCACGAGACTACGAACTTTTGCAGAACCATAAGATGAAGGGTTACAAGATTCCTACCGACCTTCGAGACTCCTACAATCCTCAATAATGTTTCTAAAACAGTATCTTTATTTATTTATAGGATTTCAGACACATTGGCGTACAAAAGTGGCGCCAGTGACAGAAAAGTTGAAAGGAAATCGTTTGGCTTGGATGGGCATGGGATGAGGAGATAGGAAACGCATGTCTCTAAAAGAGTGATGAATATAAATGTAGATGGATGGAGCGAGAGAAGAAGGCCAAAGAAAATATGCATGGATTGTGTGAGGAATGATATGAAAGAGAAGGGAGTGATTGACAGGATGACGGTTGACAGCGGAGAGTGGAAAAGGAAAACGTGTTGCGTGCGCCTACCCCAAGTAACATGGGACAAGGGCAGGAAGATGAGGGACATTGGCGTTGAAATTGTAATCATGAATACAGCACTTGATTCTAAACTAGCGAAAAAAAGAAAAAAACAACAGGTTGCACTCCGGGAGTGCCGGCAGAAGTGAAAACTTAAACATTAACGTTGTGCATTTTTGAGTATTTTGGAATGGTTAGGAAATAATTTTGCACAAATTTCTTTATTTATAAGTATAAAAGTCCTATAATCGATGGGGTTAAATACAATATTCATTAGTAGTAGTAGTAGTAGTAGGTATATTTATTTATTTTCTAAATATAGTCTAACAAAAATAAACAATTTATTTAAACACTTTTCATGAAGTATGTTTTGACTGCCTTTTTTTACCCATCAATATGGGTAAAGTTTCTTACCTCGCAATCTTTACATAATATCAAATCAAAGACTATTTATTTTGATATTTACTTTGTCGGTTGCTAGGCAACGGATCTTACGGTCACGGATCTGACGCGAGTTTAACATTTTTTACCCATACCAAAAAAAGTGCACAATGCCGCTAAGAAGTTTTCACTTCAAAAATGCTGTTTCATAGAAAAGTGCAATACTTACCTACGCGGTCAATATACATGGAACAGAAAATACGAGTGTAACCATCATCATCAGCCTATTAATGTTCCCACTGCTGGGACACAGGCCTCCTCTCTGTGAGAGGGAGTGGGCCGTAATCTACCACGCGGGCCCAGTTAGTCACATGTCTTCGAATTTTTTTGGTTCTAAGACATGCCGGCAGGGCCGGATTTAGAGGTCTGGAGGCCTCGAGGCAACAAACGAGTGGAGGCCCCCTGGCCCCAAATAATTTTCCAAATAAAATGGTAATTTTTTTTCAGTCGACGTTTCCATTAAATTGTGAAACCAAGTATAGATTCTTTTATTATTTAACAAACATATAAATATAATCGGAAACAAGAATTATCTGCCGAGCTTTTTTCGCCGAAAAATCTTTGATCGCCATGAATCGCCATTTGATATTTTGTTAATTTACTGATTGCCTGATTGGAGTGAACAAATATAGAAGATCGATGATTCTGTTAATATTTTTAATATAGTCATGTTTGTACAAAGTACTGTAGGTAAAGTTAAAACGCGAAAAAAAATATCAAAGGAAAAGTTGTTTACTAGTGTTTACTAGTCTGAATTTGAATATATTTTATTCCGAAGTCTCTTTTGTGGAGGCCCCGGGGCTGCAGCCCCGGTTGCCCTCCCCTAAATCCGGCCCTGCATGCCGGTTTCCTCACGATGTTTTCCTTCACTATGTTGTGGTCGGCAGGTCCAGTCTAACCAAATGCAGCTGAATACCAGGATTATTACATAGAGCTACTACCAATCGATCCTCCATAATCCACAACCCAGTTACTGGGTCAACCAGTCTTACCAAGGGGATAAGATCTACGAATGACAGCCAGGACCAACGGCTTAACGTGCTTTCCGAGGCACGGAGGGGTCTGGATATGTAATGGATGGTCACCCATCCAAGGACCATCCGCGGCAAGCGTAGCTTAACTTTTGATCGACCCCTGCGGCTGAAATTATTTAAGCACAAGCCCCAATTTTGCTACTATATGATCAATTAATATTTATTTTTCTACGTTCTCCATTATAATTATTAAGAGCGTTAATTTTACCTGTTTTGATTAATTTGGCAATATTACTATAAGGAAATTCGAAATATGGCTAACTAGTGAACTAGAATATTATTAAAGAATTGCAATAAAATTATAACACCGAATTTGATGTTGTAACCGTTTTAGGTGTAAAAAAGGCATTTGTAAAGTTTCCAAATACCTTTTTTTACATCTAGAACTAAATACACGGTGCTATATTAATTATTGCATTTCATAATCAATATTTTAATTCACAAGGCAGCCATATTTCTTATTTCCATACAGTAACATCGCCAAATTAATCAAAACAGCAAAATATTTGACAGATATTTGCGATGTTGCCCACTTTCAGTATAAATGAAATGTCTTTGTAATCTTTACTAATTGCTCACTTCATGATAATTATGATAATAAGCATTATAGGTATATTACACACTAAACCTTGTAAAATGTGTACTTGTAAAACTATTAGCAATTATTTCCATGAAAAGCTAATAAATCATATTTAATTAAGTAGGTACAAGAACTAAGCCTCTATCTTTACTGTCCAAGGTATTAAATATTACGTTGCTGAATTAATAAGATATTCATATTACACGTAAAAAATTTAATAATTTTTGTTATTCCTGTTTTTTTTTTTATGTTTAATATATTATATTATGGAAAACTATTAAGTATTTGTACGTAAACAGTTAACAAAGAGACAAGTTAATTTAGTAATAAAATAAAATTATTATTAGAATTAAAAATAGAAATATTACCTCATAATTATAATAGTTGTTTGCAAAATACTTAAATTCCAGTGGGTATTTCAATAGAAACCATTTTGCTGAACTTTACTTTTGTTTGTTTATTTATTTGAATTATTCTTTTGTTTCCTTGAAAAGTCACATTTTCATTGCTGTTTTCTTTTATTAATATATTTTGAACTAAGTAAAACAGGTTGCACTGAGGTTTAAGTGAGTTAAACCGTGTTCATAGAATTTGCTAGCTGTAGACACATTTTTGATACATTGGGATATACCTATTATTGGAATTTTCGTAGGGATATCTAATTTATTTGAAGAATAAAATACAGTCCCTGCTACTTGCTGATAATGTGGCTTTCCATAGGAGTTAATTTTTATTCATTGGTTAAGTATTTTTTGAGTTTATCCATTATAAACAAACATACAAAAAATCAAATCTTTTCTCTTTTAGTTAAGACTGGTTACTAATTAATTTCATACGAGCAGGGTCTTAAATGTAGAAAATAAACACTTTTTATGTGCAAAAGAATATGGGTCATTCTAGTAAAAAAAATTAGAATTTGGAATATTATGTCATGGTTATGAGAAAATATATATGCACTTAGCAAAGTATTTTTAATAAAGGTATCTAATATCAGCAGGTACCTATGTCAGTAAGACTCAATAATTTTAATGTTCACCTGTGATGGTTTTAATAGCGCTAGTTAATATTCTCTGGCTATGTTGTTGTGACTACTTGACGGTGAGACAAGACCCAAATATCTTGCTTAACCTTGACAGATGTGATAAAACTTTGTATTTGCATAACATATTTATTTCAAGCATGGGTGAACATTTGAATACAATTAAACCGAAATATATTTATATCAACGACTTAAAAGAATGGCAAAGTGAACAATATTGAATCTAATTGTTAATTTCGTAAATTTTTGCCTTAGCATAGTTTTATTGTTAATTAACATTATCAAAGCACCTAAGGGCCTGTTTCACCACCTACTTTAAGTTCCTATTAATTTACTTGGCAGATAATTTCATACAAATTCTGTTCCATTTTTGAATTTATTCGGTAAGTAGTGGCTATTCGGACATCGCGAAATTGGCCCCTACTGAGAAAATAATTACAATATTTTTTATTGTGGTCATGTGACACACTATAGTTATTCTGTTGTCAAAATTTTAATTTCTGAATTCAGTCTGAATACTCTCCTAGATAACTACATAGATTTCTTATGAATTCAAAATTTATTGGCGCGAGTTTGATAACAAAATGTTGTGCAATGTTTAGGAATAAAAATAAAAATAAGTATCACATTTCTGTCACTAACCTTAAGTTTCAGGAGCTCTATATCACCTTCCAAAGCCAATTTGAGGCGTTTCCAGTCGAAGGATGCGGTTTTTCTGAACTTATCCAGTGGCCCGTTCGGGAGATCGGGAACGAAACTCAAATCCTCCATACTAAAACACAATATCACGTTATAATTCAGCCTTCTTACACTAATAATGGTTATGAGCGCGCACCAATTTTATTACACCGGATGACTAAACATACAGGGACATTTCAAATTCCCTCGCAGACACAAATTCAAGGTCTACAGCAACCCGTGAAGTACGAACTAGTCTAGTCGGGCGTGCTGTTTCTATACAACTCTCACCTTGACTATGAATGGGAGGATGAAAGAAATTGTTAATAAACGTTAGGGCGTCCGTTGCCTAGGTGTTACGAACGAAACTGATAATTTTTGAGGAGGTTTTAAAGAAGGAAAGCGTATGATAACGTGAAGGCGGCGCACGCTGTTTTATTGGGCGAACCGCTCGCACACACACGTCATTCGACGGAATCGGAAGATTGCTCGTACTGTCACAGTCAGTCACAGTCATCTGTCAGCTGTCACCGAAATGTATGGCCAATTGGCCATGTCACTGTCAAAGTGACAAATAGTTTATTCTAACATTTTATGCTAACATTTTACGTATATTATTTATCTAAAACTAGCACGCAAGTAATTAATCAATTAGATAACAAACACAACTACTGAAAAAAAAAAATATTTATTAGGTTGCAAAATCAGCACCTATTCTAAAATTGTCGACTGTTGATGTATTTACAATGTCGGATTGCTGAGACATATTTATATAAAAAAAATACGTTTTACCAAATAGCTCGATCATGATGGTGGCTATTATCCACAGAGCACTATATAATTAAATCCGTCAATCCGTCTGGCGTCTTGCCTGAAACAAATAGGTATAACTTCAACGTTTAAGAACTGTGACTAGAGCCACCTACCATAATTTATAAGAACTAATTTACCCGTCCTGGAACACAATGTGTGCTCATGAGTTGCTGACATGGCGTGAATATGGCTAATGTTTAAAAAGTTAACCAATAGATGGCAGCACTAGGAACAAGTATAATTAATGAAAAGTGTAACAGAGACAGCCAGATTCAAACCTTGCGTTGTAGACAGAGATGGACATAGTCACTCACACAAAGAAAAACAGTCACACATAGATATTTTAAGTTACAGACGCATAAACAAGAAAAGAGAAGTTGTAAAACAACAAACTGTGTTCGCTGCTTTTCTATCAGATGTAAAATGGACGGGCGGTCGTGTCGTTGCGCGCTCGCGAACTCCGCGTGTTCGTTGTGAAATCGATGTTTATTGTTTTATATTTTGACGTGAATACGAATATTGTTTACGCGATTGTACGACTACTTCGGTGTTCGGTTGCCGAAGGAGATTGTGTTTAGTGCATGTGTTTTTGTATGACGTTAGCGCTCACTTCACTTGCAGTGATTTCGCTGATAGCTCACTCACCGGTGGGTGCGCGCGTGATAAACTACGTGTTCGGTACGAAAAAAGGCGATTAATCGTCTAGTGTGGGTGTTTTACAGTAGCATCATGCTGTGTACGGTGACATAGTGAACGTTGAATAGACCCTGACCTCTGGCAATCATGTCTGGGCGATCGGATTGCAGGAAATTTGCACCAAACATCTTCAATAAGAGCAAATGCACTAATTGCTTCCGTCAGAAGGAGGAGCATAGTGCTGAGGCTTTGGAATCTAATCGGGTGAGTATCATTACAAACCTTTTAAATTCAAGTTTTGAACGTCGTTTATTTCTAATCAACAAGATGAAATATTCGCGTGTAGGTGTGCTCGTTGAATAACGTAACGTGTACAGTGCATGTCCGTGTGTGCGTAGGCCGACCACTCTTCAGGTGTTGATCTAACGGATTTCATCGAGTTATTAAAATGGAATTGAGTAGTAGGTACATCATATGAACACGCCTAGCAAATAATGTTTGGTGTGTATTATTTTCTTACGGTGGGTAGTTTGTCAAAAACGTAGTGCTGAGACAGTTTTTTTGGAATTCTAAAACTTATTTGATGGTTGCTAAAAGTCGGTTCATCTTTGTATTACCTAGATACCTATATTATACAATAAATGTAAGTAGGTAGGTAGGTATAAGCGTGAACTAAACATTACTTTCTAATATCCAAAAACAACAAAAAGCGGTAGATTCTATATAACCAACTAATAAACTATAGGTACTGTTATTTTTATTGAGAAACTAGTCGCACCTCTTATTTGAATAGCGCAAAAAATTACAGAATTGACCATCAAATTAGCGGGAAACAACGGGAAAATATCAGTTCGATTTCCGAAATTGTGACAACGCTCGTATTAGTCGTAATAAAATTGAGGAATATTTTTTCTTTTTATTCTTTTAGGGCAACTAGCATTAACTTTCTAATTAACTGAACGATTCCTTGAAATTTTTATTCAAAAGTGTAATAATTCTAGATAACTTATAGCTATTCAATAAGGTTTGACTTCCTAAAAGTTGGCAACGTCGTAAATAGCTGTCAAATATTTACCTGTTTCGATTAATTTGGAAATAATACTGTATGGAAATAAGAAATGTGGCTAACCAATTGACTAGAATATTAATAATGAATTGCAATTATAACATTGAATTTGATGTTGTACCCGTTTTAGGTGAAAAAAAGGCAATTGGAAAGTTTCCAAATACTTTTTTTACATCTAAAACTAACTATTCGGTGTTACGATATTAGTTATTGCATTTCATAATCAATATTCTAGTTTGCTAGTTAGCCACATTTTTTATTTCCATACAGAAATATTATCAAATTAATCAAAACAGCGAAATATTTGACATCTATTTGCGACGTTGCCAACTTTCAGAATAAACACTCTTAACACCATCAGTAAATAATTAAATATAACAACACAACCGTTGAATTGAACCTTAATTGAGTAAGTATTCGGTATTCAAGAGTACGAAGCCACATTAACACAGCAAGTCGCCAAAAGTTAAACTAATTATTAGACGTACGTCTTCAATCTATTACCTGAATTCTTGTATGTTGTAACAAAAAAGCCGCGTAGATAGTGTCTCGTCTCGTACCGCCCTAAGGTACCGTTGCGTGTACGCCGCGGACAGGATGCACGACATGCTCAGCATAAAATCTCTGGTTGTTTGTGGAATTGTATCTATGGGACTCGTTTGTACTTAGTAAGTTTGTACGTACATAATTGAACATTCCTCATAAGGAGAGGAGGATGTGAGAAAACTTTCAAGGCGTAGAAGAAGTGGAGTTTGAAAACTTTCTCAAAAGTACGGATTTTTTTAATTAAACTAATATTATAAGATTTTTCTCATAAATCCGCTTTTTTGGTGTGAAACAACTTCTAGCTAGATAAGTGGTACCTACTCACCTAACAGGCTAACACTGCTATATCTAAATTATATTAAACACGGCACGGTACACGGTTGAATGTTGTCAACATCACCACATTGAGCACCATAAAAAAAGTTACTCGGGAATAGACACATAACCTCCTCTCTCTCTTTTTTTGAATTTAGTTAAAAATCTATTTTTAATCGTGGCAATTTTGCTATTTCCGTTATATATCAAACCATTTAGGTTCTCGTCTCGTCGAGTACCTATTTGGTACTTTTCACAAATCTCGACCGATAAATAAAGTTTATCTGTACCTACATGGTCAGATTCTGTTTATTTAACCTGTAAATTCGACTATGGTTGACGAAAGATAACTCTGAATCTTTTAGCTGAGATTCAGTTCCTATTTCAATTCTCAAACTGAATAAAAAATCATGACAGTCACTGTCATGGTTTTTACTGTGTTGTCAAGTTACTGAACTACAATTGTTTTTCTACCCAAAATATTTATCGATATCATTGTCAATCCACAAATAATAAAATCACGTAACTTGATTTCCCCTTTGTTTTTACACCATAGTTACGGAAAGACTTGTATACCTAGGTACCAAATTTTTATCTTATATTAGCTACGTACACACCTTCCGTGGGAGAATGATAAGACGAGTAAATAGAGATTTAATCTCCACTATCAAACGGGCATTAAGTGCTCAAATAAAGTGATGTCATTAGACCATCATCACCATTATTTTAATTCTAATAATTTACTTTACGATACCATTGTTTCCCTTCGCTGCAAGTTGAAGATAATTGGTACTTAATGATTTATGGTTAGTTATTTTATAAGAAGCGACCTTCATGAGATTCGATTGAGATTGATTTCGAGATTTGTATGCTTACTTAAACAAGTTTCCATGTGAAAACTTGAAGTGAAGCTCAGGGTAATAACTAAAGCAAAGTGAAGTGAGTAGTCAAAATTATCCCTTGCCGACATCGCATCGGCACCGTTGCCATAGACAAAAATAGAGTAGAATAGTATCAGCTGGAATGACAGCTCAGCTATCTAATCACGCAACACATTTTCGTAAACGATTCCGACTAATGTGAGCTGTTATCCTAGCACCTAAATTCTAACATAACCTAACCTAAGTTTTCATGTAAGTAAGTAAGTATTAAAAAGTGATTAAAATATTAGACCAGGTATATTAGGTAGGTAGTTCTAAAAAACTGTAAGTACCCTAAGAATACTAGACTTAGTATAAGTCCGTTTAAACGTTTGACAGAAAGACGTGATCGGGTTTCACCAAAATCTTTCAAGTTACATTTTTATTTTGCAATTTCTGAAAGTCTTATTATATTCTGCACACCCACTTTCGATTTGAGACGATTTTCTTACAAAAACTATAATCAATTTCAATTGTAATTTCGTCTCAATAGCAATTTTTGACAGAAACGTGGAGAACTTTCACAATATTTCAGTTGTAACAATAACAAGATTGTAAGTACTATCGAGGTCACTTTTACGCATGCATGAGCATGATTCATTTCAATAACTATTCTAGTTCTAACATTACGAGTAGGTGCCTAGACAATAGTGTTAGAATATTTACACGTAGCGTAGTTAAGTAGGTAACGAGGTAAGTACCAACCTAATAAGCTGGAAGTAGACAGCAAAAATGCACAGAACATTTTATTTTTTTCTAAATTAATGACAGTTATTTCAGAAGACGACGTGTCAAGTTCATTGCAAAGATATCAAAAAGTGAAATACTTAAAATTGAATTTGAAGTAAAGGTATTGAGTTATCAAAATATTGTGTAAAAATCTAATCGTTACATAATTAACGCCACTGAATTTAAAGTAACGATGACGCATAAAAGCCAACTCCCACGGTGCGCCATATCGCGGACGCGCACCAGCCCGCACGAGGACGCACCGCCACGCACGCCTTCAACGCGCGTCTGCGCTACCACGCACGCTAGGTTTCCCACGGTGCGTCGTGCGCGTGCGTCCGCGATATGGCGCACCGTGGGAGGGCGGCTTAAGATTGACATCGGAAACCTTCAACTTTTTTTTTATCTGTCGTTGATCAATGTTTGCTATTCATATTTTTTTAGTTATTACTTTTTTTGTTAGACAACTCTTATTAAGTGTTCCATTACTGTTATCAAACGAAGTTATCTGCTCAACTACCAATGCCATTATCGGAGTTAGCCATTCACCAAAAATGCTTAGAATGTCGTTATTCATAGCTGCAAGAGCGAGACAGACATTCCGTTTACTTAGAGAAAAAGTGAGATAGGACATCACCTGTCAAACTGAGCCAGGTTTTTAATCAGATAATAAGTCCATCGTAGACATTGCTGATAATTTCGGTTAAAACAAATACTTAGTGCGTTACTTCGTGGAAGCACCTGTGATAACAATATGACAAGACGTTACCCCATTGAGGCCCTACTTATGGTGTTTTTATATCGCTATAAACAAAGTATTTATGACCAGTCACGTCTATAAGTATACTATAAATTTGTGTATGAAAAAATAATATTAAAAGTTAAAAACGAACAGACTTAATTCTGAAGCCACAACGAAAAGGAGTTTTGGGTCATCTATAATCACTAATCAGCGTCAATTCGGTTTTTCTTGAAAGAACCAGTTTTAATAAGAACGAGACGTATTAATTTTAAATCCATGTTACATCTAATTGTCCAACACATTTGTGCCTCATTGTGAAATTCACCTTGAAGGTTCAAGTTCTCTTAACGACATTGAAATCAGCTGCTAACAAAACATCTTGAAAGTAGCTGTGACATCTCCTTGTATTCGCACTGGCCAATCCGCGCTTGTCAACGTAATTGAGCACAAAACAACCAAATTTGGTCGAACACGACACAATGTCAAAGCCAAGGCTGAATCACACAATGCCCCGCCTAATAATGCGGCTCAGAAACTCATTTCCATCGCAATCTGTTTCTTATAT
The DNA here is from genome assembly GCA_948150665.1 of Conistra vaccinii. Classification (NCBI taxonomy): domain Eukaryota; kingdom Metazoa; phylum Arthropoda; class Insecta; order Lepidoptera; family Noctuidae; genus Conistra; species Conistra vaccinii. The sequence goes on from OX411325.1 coordinate 22,045,769, forward strand.
CCGGGCAATAAGGGTAAACACTAGTTTCAATAGGAAATTACAAAAGGTAAACTATTCATAATAATCAGGAAATGTCAAAGCCTCAAATGGCGGTGCTCGGACAATTATCTTGACAAATGCTCCACTAACGAAGCGGACTGACGCGCGCCATGTTGGATGCGCGTGCGCAAGGTGACGCGAAGCGAATAGGAAGTTAACGATCGATACAATGTACGCTGACTTTACACGGTTTGCTAAATAGATGCTAATTTTTTTCTATATTTATGCTTGAGTAACGAATCTTGGAGAAAGTCTTGCTTATTTAGCAAAAATGTCTTCCTCGTATTGATTGGCTGTCGCTTGTACTGAAACACGTCACGCTAGAACGATATTTATCTTTTTAATCTTTGTTATATGCTTGGAAAGTTATCATTTATTGCTTTTCTTACAACTATATTTTATAGTCGTTAAAATGGTTTATAGCCTTATAGCTAATTTTCCGGTCTCGTGCTGAAGCTTTCCTTCCACCATAATGCGTTAGTTGGAGGTCGTTTATCGTTCTTCATTCTTACCGCAGTTTTTCTACTGTGTTCTATGTAGACAGTGAAAACCGCAGCCAGATACCTTAAGGTACTTACATTCTAGTGGTTAAGGCTTTTAAGTATTTTTTGCTTTGGTAAAAAATGTAATTTACATGCCGACACGTATCCATGGTAAACACATAGGTTTACCCGTTATTATACTACCAAGATCCTTTTTTTCCTAAAATGTTGGTCTTTCGGAAGCTGAATCTTGAATAGATATAAAAACTTTCCACAAAAAACAAAAAAAACCGACTTCCAAAAACTAAGACCTTAAAGAAGGAGTTCTAGATTCAACCTTTATGATCTTTCGCTTCGACCTCTTTTGGTTCCAATGTGCGTGCCATGGTCAGAGGTTTTCAACATTTTAACAGAACACCTCCTCTAAATAATTATCTAGAATATTTAGTCTACCACCATTATATCATACACGTCGACTTTGACGCCCCACCTAATCATAAAACCAACACTGACATAATGTTTAGTCTATGATAACCTTATCTGTCATTAATAAAACCGTTTGTAACAGGATGAGTGAAAACTAAAGACATACTAAAGCCAGGTTTATACGAGCCCAGTTATGTGTTTATGACAGTACAGTAGTCAGTCCAGCGCTGACTTGCAACTGGGCTCGTGTAGACACTAGTTTCAACCTAGTCTAGTGCTGACTTCGCGCCCTCAAGCCTCGGGCCCAGTAGCTTCCCCCGCATGACTTACTGCCGAATCTCGTCTGCATGAACCCACTGGACTGGGTCCGTCAATGCCATCGTATAGGAAAACCAGGAATTACTTTCCGGTTTACTGTTATAGAGTTTGTTAGCGTCCAAAGAATGTATGTAAGCCTTGTAGGAACGTCGCATTTCTTGCTTACATGTCTGAAGTATGTAACATGTGAAGTAGGAAATTTCGTAGAAAAACATTAGTATGAGTAAGTACTGGTTACTTAATTATTACTGAGGTATGGACATGTCGTTAAGCGTGTTGTAAGAGATATTTCCAAGCGATATTACCTTTGTTCTATTATGGAATATGTTGCTCCTAAAAAAGGAGGCGGTTTTAGTCTTCAGGCTAGGCAAGCAAGTTAGTGTTATGTGCTCTATTGTAGTGGCTCCTAAAGAACTTAGTTCAGGATTACAGTCCGGCTGTCAAGTCGAGAGAATGCGTTTTTGACACTTGTCAGTTTCATACAAACGAATATGTGTTTTGCGAATTTGATCCATATTACTACTAGAAATTGTCTAACTGACAGGAACGCTTTTCTCAACGAACGAACTGTAGATTTTCTCGCTCACGCAACGACAGGGTCTCAAGTCCTTAGCTACGGATACTTTTTGATGATCCTTTGGCATATCTTAATGTTGGTCAAAATCAACTGTCGTTTGGATTAAAGTGTTTGGAACTGTTCTTCTAGAACAATCGCATCGGGTATCTGAAGTTCATGTGGTCTTACGATAAGGGAATACTTGCAGACTAGACTAAGCAAATCCAGCCCACGAGTAACGAATTCTTTTTGCTGATTAGCTGTTCTGCAGATGCAGACTCAGACGAAGCAATTATGTTAAAGGAGTCCGAAAGGCACGTGGCTAATTAGACTAAACTTCAATTACATGCAACGATAGTAAGCTGCCCAGGCGCCATTTCGAACAAAGTAATGAGCACAATCTGAAAGATAGTGTTAATGCATTAGCACTGACATGTAACGACATAAGAACTAAAACTATAATAAACTGCATTTCTCAATGGAGTAGGTTAATAAGCAGCTGATACTATGTTTACATTACTTGATATAAATACGGAAGTAACACGGATAACACTTGTTATCTTATGTTTATTTAGCATTCATTCAGGCTGTGCAGTCGTTAAGAAAACAAGACTACTATGTTCTTAGAATTGATGACTGTCACCATGTTTATGAGAGAACAGAATTTTATCGTGGATCATGACTATTCATGCATGAGCCGTTGCCTACTGATCCGGAAATCTTGAAGAAGTTAAGAATTTCGATAGATTGTGAAAGGGCAAATCCGTAAGCAATTTTGGCCCTGCTCGTATAAGACAGCGAAATTCTAATTATATGGAATCCTTGATATCTTAGAATAGAACTGATAAACTGGGCACTTGTGGGTAGTAATTTTCATTCTACTCTACCCAATTCTAATTCTTATAGCTTTAAGGAAAAGTCCTTCAGCTCGTTCGCAGTTCCTTCTTGGTCTTCTTTGATTTCGTGACTAACTTATGTTTCTCCGTCATATTATGTTCCTGTTCTACAACAACGTAGCTCTTTGGGTCATATGCAAATAGTATAGGGCAACCAATAGAACCACAAAACTTATAGCATTGAGCTTAATAAATCCGGAGGTTAACCTGACTCGAAGTAACTGAACGCCGTGAGCTGTCGAAACCTTTGAGTTGTGCCGTAAATATCGTACTTAATATACAAGTTAAAGTGAAAATAATTTAGCTTTTCCCGCTTTCACGTAACGTTAAGTCAGGTTTGTAGGTCGCACACATATGTGTGTTTGTTTTACAAAATTAACGTTTTGCTCGAACAGGTTTGAAATGTTTTCGTTGGCCGGTGGCGCCGACGCAGCGCACTTTTGCGGTTAATGCGTAAGCGCAGGCCGCAAACGCGTTTAGTACTTTGACACACTTATTTGTCACACAAAAAACATATTTTTCAACTGGTTATACAACGTGCTTGTGTCCTTAATGTTTTGCAATTAAAATTGCTAATCTAGTACCACATGTGTAGCTGCTGTATCCGGGCGTTTCTTTAACTCGGCGTATCAACCGTTACGTTTTCGCTGAGATGAATAAATTTCGTTTACGAGGCAGTTTCAATAAAGCTTTAAATCTCGCCTTAATAATTATATTTATCCTTAAAATTTAAACGTTTTATGTCCCAATTTACGGTTTTTCATCTCCAAAACAAACAGTCTTGTTCTCACAAACTACTCCGGCCAGTTTATATCGTATGCTCCAATTAAATGCTCAACCAATTCGTGTGTGCCCGCTAACTCTTTCTGTCAAACTCAAGTGTTCTCTTCAAGCGGTCATAAATCCCATACAACAAACACAACACACTGTTAATATTTGTTCTCGTGTTTGTAGAGGCTGTATATCCCGGGCTCGTCTCCAAAAAACTTTTGATCCGAACTGCCGAGCAACAAAGACGTGGAGATGGAATAGTTAAATTAAAAAAAAATTAAAATAGGAGATGTTGCGTTCCGTTCCTACTATGGTGACCAGCGTAAGGAGAGCTGCGAGACGAGAGGAGCTGCCGCCCTTTCTAGTCTCTTAATCTTCAGCAGAGAGGGGAAAAGAGGTCCAGATTAGAATGGTTGGGCTAAACTTGTAGTGTAGCATAAAAAGGAGTGCGTGAGGAATGCGCCGGCGCGATCGCCAGGTGCAACGGCCGCGCGCCCCGCCCCCGGCTGGCATTTTTGTGTACGCGCACGCCTAATGTGTGAGACTCAAATGATTTGGAAATCGAACCTGGCGCCAATTAACTCTGAATTAGAAATAGAAAATCTTATCAAACTTTTTAAGACAGTCACGATTACTTCTATATAGATTGACCCACTCATATTTTATTCCATCGATCGGTCGGAAGCCGATTTGAATTTGGAATGCTATCTACGAACCGTTAGCAATACAATGAGTTGCCAGCGCTAAATAACAATAATATGTGGGTCGCGTCGCGAACTCGACGCCGGATAAGGCGAACAATTAAAGTCAACATTAACACCTATTTGACAAAGCGAAATGAGCTCGCGTCGTAACTCGATAGTGTATCATATTTACGTCTTCATTGTTAACCGTCTAATTAAAAATTCACGCGTAAAGTCCACCGGTGGGAGCGGACCGGTACTCCGTAATTTGATAGCGTTGGAATGTGTTGCCAGTCACCAATGAGGTTTTATCTATGTAGGTTGCAAACGAAAACTTGTTATTCAACAGTTGTTTGGATGTAAATATTTTTGCGGCTGTTTTGTTTTGCCTTGTTGAGTATGCAAATATTTTTTGAATAAATACTTAGGCGTAAGTGGGCAGCAAATGAGACTCAACATAGTTTATGTCACATCGATCAGATTAATGACTTATCAAAGTCTTTAGATATCTGACTAGTTTTAGTTCTAAGCTAATTATGCGTTGACCTTCGATATCCTTTAGATAAGCCAATAGAACACGCTTTTGGCTGACGTCATTGGTTACTTTGAATATCAGAATTGTCTACGTTGGATTTAATCTTCTGTTTACTTGAACCAAACACAAGATAGTTAAAGGATAGCAAACATTTGTCTCGTTAAACATTTTGTTTAAACGTGACGATAAAAACTTTTCTGATGACGTTTCTACATTGGATTGGATATACCTACTCCACTCTATATTTTTGATACCCATCATAATACAAAAGCAAGGTACTTAAAGGTAGATAATTTAAATCCTCAGACACAGACATTAGTAGAAACAGAAAAAAGGTGTTAAAGAACAACGTCGAACGAAATGCGTTCATTTCATTGTCCGGATCTCGCATCAAACAAGTTCACAGAATCATAGCCACTAATGATTGTCCTTTATTCAGCCTCTCTACGTATTCTTTGAAGCTCGTATTGCGTTACACCGTGGTAAATCTCTACAAAGGTAATTTATGCTTCGAATTAAACTTTACGAGCCACTCTGTCTACGATCGGAGAGATGTCACATATCAAATTCATAGAGAAACTCGTTCTCACGAGTGCACCCGTCAGATTAATTCTGGTTACGCGTTTGTGGCGGGCAACGTAAACATTTTTATGGAACGAAAATATAATACTGGACACATAAAGAGTCTTTTACACATCGTTAGTCAGGTGCAGTAAATCGAGAACGGTCGTAGTCGAGTGCTAATTTAACTTAGTCGAATGCAGCAGGCGGCGTCTCTATTCAGTGTTAATGTCGTTCCAGACGCGCAATACTTACACCACTCATTAACAACTTTTTATTTAAAATAGATACTTACCGTAGTTAGGCTATCTCAGTAATGTTTCAAGAGTCACGATGCGTTTTCACATTTACATATTCACAATCTAGACGAGAGATAGCGGCTCCGAGCTAAAGCGAATCTCTAATTAAAACATTAAAAACACAATTTGTTTCATTTTCCGAACGCAACCGTAAAAAAGTCAATATGGCGGCATTTGCATACACAAATGAGTGCATCGCGCGGCCTGCGTGGTTTTAATTGCCAACTATTTTTATTATTTTATTTAGTCGAGTTTCTGTGTCGATACCTCGGACAGTTTGGCTTCGTCCAGCGGTTCACGCTAAATGGACGCTATTCCTAGATAGTGTTGTTTCAATGTTTATCGGTCGTGTTCCCATCTGAAAACACATTCCGGTTTGATGCGACGCGGTACCAAACCAAAAGCGTACCGTTAAGTACACGTCCAATAAGATACTAGCCGGCCGCATATGGTAATTTTGTAATTGCGTGTTTATCCGTGACCACGGCTATATTTAACCGCAAAATGTTCACCTGCGAGGCGGAATCGCTTAACCAAATAATTATATATCGATTACACACTAAAGTATTGTAGAAGAAATGACCAGGTAGCTACCTGATGCGACTTAAAATTGCACCCACACCGCATTGTAATTCCTCGATTAATTCAATTAGTAGTTATAATGAAACGTTTAGTTTGATCAATTAGGGATCGGGATAAATGAAGATACAAGTGTAACTCGATAAGTCAATGCCGTAAAAGGTCTGCGATTACGAGTTAAGCAACGGTGGTGATGCAAACGGTACGCAATATTGTAATCGATAAACGAAGTCGTGGAATCGAGTCCGGAGAAAGGTTACGTGTTTTTGATTGTCAAAATCGAAACCAGATTTTTCGTGCCGGCGAATTCGGTCGTTTCCGTGCGTGTACGAAATTCGATACTGTACTAACTAGGAATTTGAACCACTGCTTCATTTGGTGAATATCCTGAGCCACGCCTTGGGCACAATAAATATACCTTGGGTCCATTCCATGTTTAATAATCGTTTGCTAAATTTTCTAATAAATGGGATTTATTTTAAACATTTAATTAATTAATCAAGGGCTATGCTTGGAGTTTCCCTATGTGATCGAGTCAGAAATGAAGAGTAACCGGCATAGCTCGAAGATTTGCCAAACTTAAGTAGCAATGGGTAGGGCACATTGCTCGCAGAACAGATGGCCGATGGGGCCGAAAGGTTCTGGAGTGGCGACCGTGTACCGGAAGACGAAGCGTTGGAATGCCTCCCACAAGATGGACCGATGACCTTCTGAAGGCCGCAGAAATCCGCTGGATGCGGGAAGCACAGAATCGGTCGAAGTGCACGGCCTAAGTATGTTCAGCAGTGGACGTCTTTTAGCTCAAATGATGATGATGAATGAATCATTCCCCTAATCCATATTTGCTGTCGCGTCATTGGCATACCATCTCAATAATGAATACGGTAAACCCTGAAAATTTTATCACCCACTAGACATAAAGATTATACGTACCCAATTAATGAGAAGCTGGTTGGAAGGGGGTCGAGGCGCCGAGAACCTAGACTTGGTACTTGTATACGAGAATGTTTAATTAAGTAGTAATATTTACTGCTAACTGGAATATTGAATGGAGTTAGGCCTGCTGTCCACAGAGGCGTAGCTTCATAGACGCGTATTCGTCATTATACGATTGGTATAAGTTCGATTCAAACTTAATGGCGGCTCGGAAGTTAGTTACTCGCTGCGCAGTACCTCACCCCTCACCCCCGCTGACCCATGATTTCTTTACTGCGCAGCGACTCGCCTCATGTTCCGAGCGGCCATTAAGTTTGAATCGGGCAGTACGCCTGGTTGCTGCTGCCTTCATAATAATTTATCGCAGGAAAATTATTATCCTGCGATAAATTATGTAATTGGAAAAATCTAATCTTTGCGGAAATCCTAGGATTTATGCAATACTGGTTTATTGATAACTAAGAAGGATTTTCGTAATTATACGAGCTAATATCAGAGGTTTGTGGCTAAGAAACAGCCGCACGGGTCGATCGATCAGGTTAAGCTACGCTTGCCGCGGTTCGTTCGTGGATGGGTGACCAGCTTTACATACCAAGACCCCTCCGTGCCTCGGAAAGCACGTTAAGCCTTTGGTCCCAGCTGTCATTCTTACATCTTTGACAGTTGTTACGGGTCGTCAGAAGTCCAAAAGTCTTACCAAGGGGTATCGTGTTGCCCAATAACTGTGTTGTGGAGGTCAGATACACAGTCGCTCCATGTAAAATACTGGTATTCAGCTGCATCTGGTTAGACTGGAAGCCGACCTCAACATAGTTGGGAAAAGGCTATGCAGACGATGACTAGCTTATATCAGGATTTTTGCAAAAAAAACCATCTTGGGTTAATCGCGAACAATGGCATGTAGTAGGTATGTTCGAGTAGAAAACCTACCCATCTACGCTTCGTGGAAGTTTTAGTGCGCCAGGCGTCACAAGCTGTACGGCGTATTTTGAAGTATGTATGAAGCTACGCCTCCGTGGACGATGGGCTTTAGTTTGCTTTATTCCCGTTGTACCCCGGGGCGGCGCGACTACTCACCCACTTAATGTTAGCTTTGAAATGATTGATGTTGATCTACTACACTGACTGTATGTACAGTCAAACCAGCTATTTATATCACGTGATCACGTCTACGGAGTTTCGACCTTACACTACCTAACGAATTAAATTTGACCCTGAATAAAGCCAAAAAATATTTTTTTTTCTCTACACTGTCAATATTCATTTTATTGCACACATAAACTCACGCTTTCTTTCCATGGAGGTAGGCAGAAACTACAGAACGCCAACTGCTACGATCCTTACATACTATTTTTGCCTCGTTTACGTTCATACAACTTGTCATACACGCACGCCGGTTGCGAGTACTACGAACTTGACCTTTCTGAAGAACATCACCAGTAAGGTCACTATAATGTCCTAGTAGGGCGTCCACTCCCGACGTTTCTACTCACATCTACCTTGTAAATATATTTTGTTAGTCGCCTTCATCCTTTCAACATGACTAAACCATCTAAGCAGTCTTTTTTCAATTATTTTATTAATTATTTTTTCTTTTATGGCATAGGTATGCCATAAGCTAAATTGAAAAAAGTTTTACCTCACAGTCTTTTACTAAGTATCTACTTAGTAAAAGACGGTGAGGTAAAAGAATTAGCTACCTACTCTGCACACTCATTACATTGTTTGTAAGTTTAGTAAAATAGGCAGTTGCAAATAGGTACCGCCATCGCCAGCACCTGACTACCAAATAGTTTGTTCGACTGTACTAATCTACTTCTGCTTATTGTGTGTGGCTGTCAAGTGAATTCGTTAGCACACTAATGGACGTTAATTAATATGGAATAGATTGTTCTTAGACCATTGAAATTATCGTTTTTTATTTGCCATAAACAAATGACTGCTTGCGAACCCGGACAGTCAAAATAAGCTTGATTTATGTGCTATAAATTAAACTAAGTTTAAACTTAGACACTGACTTAATATACGCAAGGCTAGATTAATAATATGTTCAGCTGAATTTACAAGTTATTAGCAATTTAAATACGAAATGATCTAACATTACCAGCTGACAACGTTTTACGGCTAGTGCTATATAACACTTCATTGGTGAAATCAGCCCTAAAGCAGTTAGTTCAAGAGTATCTATTTTCTTTGGCTTCTACGTTATAAATATTAATTAAAGTAACTATTTCCTAAATATGGACTACACCTTAGCAGTCTTCGAAATTAATATCTAGTTTCAATATTCATATAAATATCCTCACATTCATGCTTTATATTATTATTGTAATGACTAGCTCTTACGAATTTAATTTAATTAAACGTGTGAAAATTATATTGTATTTATTTAAATTTGCCTAATCTTTAAATAAAATAACAGCTACTTACTGTTATTTCCAGAAGTTGCATGGATTACCAATGTGGCCCGTCTGTATCGAAGGTTAGAAGTGGGTGCGACTATAAAAAATACATTTTATGCGAGATTCAATATCAATATTATAAACTTATTAACTGAGAAATCGCCTAGTTGGATTGTAAACTATTATTTCCGATAAATTACTTAAAATATGTCTAAAATTTTAACACTTGCACTGCTGAGATAACGGAACGGATCGGAGTCGAATTTATTATTTTGTGTTGACATAAGAGTATAAAGGCAGAGTTCATCGGCTTAAAATGTCATATTAAATATTACGTCATTTAATAATATGCATTTTAGTTTGCGTCGGTATGAAGTAAATCTATGCTAAAGGTTACGTACGTCTCAATATTTTAGAGATTGGTTTGGGAACCTCTAGCCAATGCAACTCAGATGTATTTGGAATTAGGAATGCGTGATTTCAAAATCGAGCCTTTCAATAGATTAACTTGGGAACGAAATTACTTTGACATACCAAACCGAATATTTGTATGGGTTCTTAGAATAAATATTGGTATTCGATATTGAAGAAACCTCGTCCATCAAAAAGTCTTTGCGAAAGAAAAAAAAAAGAGATCTCTCACGTATCGTTGCATTTCGGGCTCCGTGTTACAAAACACGACAGTTATTTCGTCGATTGTTCGCGCGCTGTCAATTTCGCGCGGGAACCTGAATCCGCCATTGTTTAAAAACGTTCGGATGCACCGGGATCGAATTTCGTCACATTGCAATGGCCGTCAAGCATTGTTCTTGCATATTTCCAGACGAATGTTGTGTCAACACGTTTGTTTTCATTGTTCCTCATTGTTTTGGCATGCTTTGTTTGTTGTTTGGAAGATGATCAGGTATTGTTGAATTCTCGATAGTCAGCGGATGCTTGGGTATAAACACGGGCGATCATGATGAGCTCATATTTCCTTTCAACGTACACACTGTTAATTGGCTTGGCATGGTTTTCGCGATGATAATAATCAACATGCAAATTCTGCATTGCGTAATTTTATTTTATTTTTATTTTATTTTATTTGATAAGGGAAAACAAACAGTAGTATATTAAACATAAACATAATAAACTTAATAATAAATATAACGAATATACCACCCACTACATTTTCCACAGATTACAATTTAGATTTTCACAAACTGATGGCAAACGTAACTGTAGTCAGGGCAAACCAATTAAATGAACGAAATAAACTAAAAATAACAAAACTAAAAATAACTAAACAATAATCGTAATCGTCCTTCAAATATTTTACGTGTTTTATTCATTCATTAAAGTTTACAGTCATTTGAATATGTTGTAGGTACCTATTTGACATGGTTTGGTACGTGCCAGAAAGGACGGATCATTCATTCAGTGGATGGATCTTACAAATGATTGTGGTTTTGTTTGGCTAGTTAAAACTTTTGATAGTTTTAACAAAAAAAGTAGTTAAGCTATTATTATCGCAATTACTAATTTAAAACTTTTTCCTGCTTTTTAAACTGCAAGTAATTGTTCTGGGTCAGTACCTCACAGATATTTCAAGCAGATCTGTAACTACGTCCCGTTAATAGTCGTAAGAAAAAAAAAACATCATAATTTTCTTCGTCAAATTCATTTTCTTTTTACGTCTATCTTCGAATAGGCTCTGACCAGTCCCCACAAAACTCCACATTAGCCAGCCGTAGAACCAGCGTGTCGCAACTGCGACTACGCATGTCCCACGACGAACAATCGAACGCTCTAACCATGTACCAACGTAACCTCCGTCGTGTACCATGCAAAGAATTAGCATACTCGCAGAACACCATGCCCACGCGCAGCACTGCCAATCCATCATATTTGCTGCTGTGTGCGTGCACGGAGCCATTTTAGTTCTTACCAACATAAATCTGCGGGGTTTGAAACGGGTCTTGTGCGATTTTCGACTTTTCTTTGTTGAGTTTAGAAGTTTTGGGTCTCTTTTCTTGGCTGGCTCGTTCGAGGGTTGCAATAGGAAAGCTAATGGCGCGCGTGTATCTACACGGTCACCGTGGTTGAGCTGAAACGATTTTGCCTTGTTGGACGTCAAAACTGAATTAGCTGGCTTGGTTTTAGTATTTGGAGCATGCGATGGGAAATCTGGTCCTTCGAGCCGAGTTACTCGCATCCAAGGCTTTGTGCCTTTTACTTAATTAACGTATTATTTGCATTCGAATTTCTAGAAATATCAAATATGCACTGCCTCCGATGTCTATTACGGGACAGGAAATACTAAGATTCAATGACATTTTATAAATCTCATTGAGATATACCGATGAATGATATCTGTTTGCTATAATCGTATGCTGATCATTTCCAGATTTGCTAACTAATTATTTATTGAATCCATAATTGTATGTAATGAATAATTATAAAATATTATTAAGCTATTAATAAGAATGTAAGTAATTATTAGCATATCCGCCAATCAAAGTGGTTATTAAAATAATGATTATGTTGACACCTTCCATATTTGGTCTAAACTGTTTTTGCCCGTTGTCATTGTATAAATTAATATTAAAATATACTGTTATCATTATTTTGGTCAACGCACTGAGTTATTTCAGTTATGCAAAGTTTCTGATCATTCTTTTTTTTTTGGTCCTTCTCTTTCACGCTCAACCAACGCGCGGATCAAAGGAATAGCAAAAATTCTCCAAGAAAATAACAACACTAAATAACGTAAACACTTCACGCGTTTTTCTAGACTATCTCTGTTATTTCCAATCAGCTGCAAGTGGAATTCCTAGGCACAGGTGTTCCATACCTGGTATCACGGAAAACATACCAGGTATAGAGTTAACGACTTCCGGATGGCATATTAATTCATTGCTTTCCTGATATATAATTATTGTGGCTGGGCTTGCTGCCTTGTTTTCTAATAACCTTTAGTGGTGTAAATGGTATGGGTGGTAGTAGGGCTTGTTCTAAATCCGCCTGGTTTAGCTACCACCATCTTAACGAAGTCTATCGCCATAACAACAATATTAACAGCATTGTTATGTTTCGGCAGTTAGAGGTAAGATAGCCAGTTCCTTTGTGGGTTGAGTATTCCGGTTTAAGCTCGCTTCCACTTTCGGCCTGATCATCGCTTACCATCAGGTGAGATGTAGGCCAAGAGCTTCCCCGTTGAAGATTAAAAAAAAAAACATCTTGTATGAGAAAGTGAGTTTGTCTATGATCTGCATGGAATGGTTTTTCTTCTAAAATTAAAAAAAATACTGATGTCTATCTTAGTGCAGCAGGAAGCTAGGCCGCAGCAAAAATATGTGATTAAGAAACCGTAGGATTATTTAATTATAAAAACAAATTGTTATTTGCGTCGCGAAGGACCAAATAAATTACGAACGTTTGCTTCTCGGAGACGCACATAAAGAACGAGAAGGCGGAAGAGTAAAATGGTATATCTCTGGAATCTACTGAGATATGGGGTACTTTTTATCGTGGAAAATTAAACACTGCACGCAGGCGGTGTCTTGATCAGACAGAGCAGCTGCTGCTCTGAAATAAATAAGATGCACTTTACGATGCAATCAATAATTACGCCTATTACACGGTTGTCGTAAAAGTCTTGATTGTAAACGAATTAATTTAGCATATCAAACACTTTTTATTAGCATTAACTGGATCACATAATAGGACCAGTCTAAACTAGGGCTGTACTTCTTCTTTTCGTATCTATGCTGCTTTTCTTCGCTTTTTAAAATATTGTTTGAGCCCAGTAGATGGCCACGTTGGTTGCGGCATCAGTGGCATTCTTAAGGTCATCCGAGGTGTAGATGCTAATCTCGCTTTTATGAGGCAGGCTATGCAAAATGTCTGTATCGACCGACAATACGGGGTGTCCGGGACATCGACGCGAAGCCTGTTACCATGGATTCAGTACATGATTCCGAACCCGCCTGCGTTGAAATTTTTCGTCGGTTATAAAAAAAAAAAAGACGTGTGGCACTCGGGGACTGCCGCGGCAAAGCTATTGCATAGCATTTTTTATCAACTTATGCAATTGTAAAATATTAACCCGAATACAAGAAATAGCAATGATGACATTGACAGGAACTGTTATTCACATTTATAGTTTTTAAAACTTGACACAATGTAATGGGAACATCAAACTAATAAAAAGGTTTTAATTTAACTATTAATAGTCAAGGATCATTCGTCTAAGTAAATTTGAACTTTATTGTCAAACAGTTAAACATAATTTTCAATACAACACTCTCGTATCATTCGTCTAAGTAAATTTGAACTTTGTTGTCAAACAGTTAAACATAATTTTCAATACAACACTCTCGGTATCATTCGTCTAAGTAAATTTGAACTTTGTTGTCAAGCAGTTAAACATAATTTTCAATACAAAACACTCTCCTTAGGTTCAGGTATTTTCGTTACGGAATTTCTGGATTAGGTCTCCACGCTCAAGGCCCGCGATAGAAGCTATGCAATAGCTTAATAATCTGCTGTTCCATACATTTTGACCGCGTAGGTATTGCACTTTTCTATGAAACAGCAGATTTTTTTTTAAATAACCGACGAAAATTTTCAACGCAGGGGGGTTCAGAACCATGTACTCGTACTGAATCCATGGTAACCGGCTTCGCGTCGATGTCCCTGCCACCTATACCATACATAGAATAAGAAGAACACAAATCTAACAACAAGACCTAGACTCACATATGCTACCGAAAAGCTTAAAATGTCAATCCCGTTGAAAAGTACTTTGGAGAATGTACAGTGCGTTTCATAAAATAGTTTCTATCTATGCCGTAATGCTGGCTCCACTGTTGTACGACGAACACGAATACGCTACGGCTCTACCTAATAGGTCAGTTGTTAACAGAGGAGCCAACATTAAGGCAAAGGAACTATTTGATGAAACGCACTTATAACAGTAAAACGTTTTGAAAGCGAGAGCCACTTGCCGAAGTACGACAGATAAAATATCACAACATGGCGCCAGGGTCAATCTCAATCCTATTATTTTAATCTAGGGTTTCCTCTGTGACTGCGGTGGTCGCCACATAACGTCTACAATTTACCGTCACGTCACTAAAACGTTAATTATGAAAGTAAGTTCGTGTGTTTTCCTAGAGAGCGTTTTTGCCCGTGCCATCATTTTCATGACGGCCGTCATCTGCGGCGTAATTTGGCGGCCACCGCTCTTCTAAAAACCCCTGGCTTTACTGACCAGCCAAATTATGTGTAATTCTCATTTACAAAAGCTAATTGTCAGTTGTCAGTACATACTGTCATGGTTTATTAATAATGATAATTTGTCTTTCATTGATTGTTTGCTTGGAGGCGCGTGTGTCGGCCTCGACGCCCACACGTCATCTAATGCTAACTCAGCTATGTCCACAGATATTTTGTCTTCTGTGTTTTGTGGGTAGGTGACAAATGCTAATATACCGGTACTGTGGATGGTAATTTCGATTATATTTAAACGAATCTTATATTATTATGATTAAGTTTTAAACAGAGGTAAGGTGACAAGGCGAAAAATATTAACAAAATTCTGTTTGATTAACATTAAAACCAATTAAAATATTAATAAGCTAACTTAAATGCCTCTTTAATGCGTGTAAGAGGAACTTATGAAAGTTTTAATCGAATTTACTCAGAAAATAGTTTTACATTTCGGTTTATGGCAGTTTTAAGGATGTTGTACATGTTTAATATCGAAACAGGCGAGAGTTCGCATAAATTTAGCGTAAATTTTCTTTTAACGTCTTTATTTACGATACGTAATTTCATTTTGATTCGGAAGTTTGCGGTTTTTTTTTTCATAAACTTAAGAAGTATGGTGACAAAGTTCTCTTTAAAAGTGATTCGATTGTGAAACATAGTATCCTTATTTTTATAATTTAATGGTTTATTTGCCTTGTTTTATGGATGAATAAATTCATAATCTCAGGGGAATCACGTAGGTGGTACCTATCTGTCCCGGAAGAATAAGATCACCAATATTATTTTCGATTTCTAATTCTCAAACAGACATGGGACATGGACACTCATCTAATAGACAAAAAATATAATTGATATACGACCTCAACATTTTTTAAATAAATAAAAAAACATTTAATAAACAAAATAACTTCCCCTGAATATTAAAAATTTAAAACCATTTTTTTTCGTATAAAAATCTCAATTTTTCATTTAACGCAACTTTATAAACGCGGAATAAAGTTTTTAAAACATTGTGCTCTTCACCGCATTCATTACGAGTTAAGACGTTTTTATTCGTACATTTTAATTAATGATTTTCTCTCTTTGCAGGTAAGTTATGCCGTTTTGGTACTCAACAAAGTCATTATGGGGTTCAGATTAAGTTTTTGCTCTCATTATGGTAAGCAAGTGTTGATTACTATTTTAATGAGCATGATGTATGTTTAATGAAGTATACTTTTTAGTCACTACAGTCCGGCTGTTAAAACAATGCCTTCCTGACGCTTGTCAGTATATCACAACATAGCACTGGACAATTTCTAATAGTAAACACATATTCCTTAGTATGAAACTGACAGGTGTCAAAAATGCATCAAAATTCAAAATTCAAAATTCAAAAGTCATTTATTCAAATTAGGCTGAGAATCAGCACTTTTCGAACGTCAAAATTACATAAGACAGTCCCCCAAAAACGCCCGCCCTTCACCACTTCCTAGTGCCTTTGCTGGAGAGAAGAAGTGGCGCAACAAACTCCCCAGCAGCACAGCTGTCTGTTCAGTTAGAAAAAATAACTTGATTCTATACAATAGTATGCAAATAATTTACATTACTCAACACAAAACATTCAATAAAATATATGCCATAATGACAGCTAGCACGCGCCAATGTACCAACAAAAAAAAAAAAAAAAAATAAAAATATCGAAATCTAAACTCAAGCAAAAATAAAAACTAAAAACGTAAACAGAACTTAATACCCGAATTATAATGCCTCCAGGCATAAAGGGCGTGCCCGCTTACATATAGCTAATAAAGCTGTAACTCGAAGTCACATAATTAGATATGATAAACTAGGACCATTGAAGTAAAAATAAATCAAAAATAGATCAACAGTTAGTCAAGAATAATATATATTCTACTGTCGAGGTCGCTAGCTAATCACATATTGCAATACAACTCATACGAAAACATTGTAATGAGTAGATCATGTCAACAATAAATAAAAATAAAAATAAAAATAAAAATAAAAATAATAATAATAAAAATAAAAATCATCCTCTCGACGCGGACTGTAATTGCAGAACGTTTGTCTGAATGGAGGAATACAATGTTTTGTCAATAACATGGAATGGAGAAGACCGGGCAATTGGCATGACCATAGCTCGGTCCTTACCGGCCGTAGACAGAGTATACTCTGTCTACGTTACCGGCCTATGTAAATTTGACATTTTGTCCATTCCATATATTATATCTAAACAGATAAAAAAAAATAAGCGATGAAAAATTTCAACGCAGGGGGGTTCAGAATCATGTTCTGAATCCATGGTAAAAGGCTTCGCGTCGATGTCCATGACACCCTGTATATTCTAATTAAGGACAAACAGCACATTTACAACAAATGAGACCTTCTGTAATTAGAACGATTAGGAAATATTTTCTGTATCACGTTATTGTTAAATAACCTTCGTTAATGACGTCATAATTATAAAAGGCAATCGTCATTGAGTAAATTTTAAAACGAATTAATTCTGCTCCGCAGAGTCAATTATTTGACATGGAAAGTTAAAACCTCATAATAATACACTCTATGGAAATAAAGACAAACTCATGAATGATCACGCAAATCACGCAATGGAATGAATGGACCACTACTGTTTCATAGAAAAGTACAATACCTACGCGATCAAAATGTATGGAACAGCAGATTTTTTTTTAAATAGCCGACAAAAAATTTCAACGCAGGAGGGTTCAGAATCATGTACTGAATCCACGGTAACAGGCTTCGCGTTGATGTCCATGACACCCTATATATATTAGAATAGGTATTAAAAAAAAAATTACATAATTATGTCTCTACAGTCCGGCCGTTGAGAAAATGCGTTCTTGACCTGTAATTTTCATACTGACGAATATGTCTTTTGCGAATTTGATACTTATTACTACTAGAAATTGTCCAACTGACAGGTGTCAGGAACGCATTCTCTCAACGGCCGAACTGTAACTACAATATCTAAATGTATAGGTTTTGGTATAAAATTAATATAGTATATTTATTGCACGACTCGTAATGCGAAGCATTAGAGTGTGCTCTACGATCGAAATTTTTTTTTTTCCCCCTTTTTTTGTAACTGTTTTTATTGTTACACTCCTGCTAGTACACAGAACCTACTTAATTTATATACCATTGTACTCGTATAGATGATTAAATGTAGATTAATACTGTACTTTTTAATAATTGATTTAATGTAGCAGAAATGGAAAAAGCATAAAAATTGTTGAAAAAAAAATCCTGTCCATCAATTTATGAACCCTGAAAACATTGTAGCTTGCGATAAAATCAATTAATTGAGTCAATTTTTTTTTTATACATTCGTTTCAGCAGTAGAAGGAACCCTATTGAAAATGGCTCTTTTATTCAAAGTAGTTTAATTATAATTAATAAAATACTTACTAAAATATAATATCTTTAACTAAATATTTCCAACCTTTGACTTGATGTCCGTAAGTTGCCTAGCAACCGCCAAGTAAATATCTTTGTTGACATTACGACTTAACGAAAAGTGATAAATTGTTCATTTTTAAACTGTGTTTTGAATTTCTTTTTCGTTTATGAATGAGTGATAAGTATGAGGCGTGCACTTTTGGATTTTACAAACTATTTATTTATTTAAACTTCTCGCACACATTGAGGTACAAAGGCGGACTTAATGCCTTAGGCATTCTCTACCAGTCAACCAAGGGTGGTGAAGAGATAAGATGGCAGGTGCTCTGAATAAGAGGAGAAACCGTAAATTTTTTTATAAAAAAAAATCTAAATGCATTATAAATAAAATAGGCACACAATTACATATATAGGTTATAAGCTTAAAATACACATACACATATATTCTAATAAATCTAAAGGTACATCTATACTTCTTTAGTAATATTATAAAGAGGTGTTTGTTTATAAGTTTGCGTGTCCCCCCTACACGCAAACTTATAAATAATCTAAAACTACCTGTCAGATTTGAAAAATTCTTTTTACATTGAATAGCCCAATTCTTGAGGAAGGCTATGAAATATCACGCTACGACCCTTAGAAGCCGTGCAAAATAAAAAAAAGTCAGAAAGAACGCTAAGCGAACGAAGTCGCGGGTAGAAGCTAGTCATCATATCAGCCGAAAGACGTCCACTGCTGGACATAGGCCTCCCCCAAGCACCGCCACCAAGAAGCTAGTAATTATAAAAAATAAAATAACATGACAGAATTTACAATAATAAGACTGTTTATATGCCAAAAAATCTGATGCAGAATAATAGCAGTTATTTATTAGAAAAGACGTATTAAGGTATTTCTTAAAAAGTCATAAGGTTGCTTAATCAGTGAAGCTTATTTCGTTTCTAACATTATTTTGTATTTGTCAGTCGAATCTAAACAGTAAATAAATGTAGCTTCAAGATTTAGCATACGTAACGGATTCCATATTGTCCGATATTCAAACCGGTTACTTATTTTCGCAACCTGTATCCATTTTATTAAACAGCTACTGTCACTGTCATTATTAAAATGGACGAGACTGACTCTTTTACATGGATGACCTTTAATTAATCAGTATAAATTACTAATTGGAAATAACATGACACATGTATGTTGTAATGGTAGCCACACACGTTACGATTTGCTTGCGCAAATTTAGGCTTGCGCAAGCAAATCGTTACGTGTGTGGGAAGAAATTTGCGCAAATTTCTAGGCTTGTGTGATTTGAAATTTTCGATTTCAAGCTTGTGCGTTTGCGCAAATTTGCTTGAGCGTGTGTTCAAATTTCAGTAGATTTCTTTTATCAAATGCGATAAACTCAAAACCTACCGAACGGATTTTCATACGGTTTTCACCTATGGACGGAGTGATTCATGAGAAAGTTTTATTGGCTGAAATATGACGATGAAGACAATTGAAGGTGTCGAAAAAAATCTTGTCGTCTGGGAGCTTTACTGGCATGCGCCGGGTACAATTCGGTAGTTGATCACAGGTGGCAACTGCAGGCGACGTGTCGCCGCGACAGGACTGGTTTCTATGTATTTTTAAGAAGGCGACGTGCTGACGTGTCGCTAGCATCGGAAGGTACTTCATAGAAATTCATTGAAATCAGTCGTGTCGCGGCGCACATGGTTCGGTTTATTGTACCTACGTATATATTTTTTTGTAGCGATTTTTGGTGACCACACACGTAACGATTTGCTTGCGCAAACTTAGGCTTGCGCAAGCAAATCGTTACGTGTGTGGGAAGTTTGCGCAAATTTCTAGGCTTGTGTGATTTTCAATTTTCGATTCCAAGCTTGTGCAAATTTGAGTTTGCGCGCTTGAGCGTGTGTGGGGCATGTGTTCCAACTTCAGTAGTTTTTTGAAGCAAAAACTTCTTTGGCGGCATTGTGCACTTTTTTTGGGCTTGGTAAAAAAATTTAAACTTGCGTCAGGACACGTAACCTGATCGAAAATTCGTAAGACGGAGGGAGAGTAGAATTTGTTAGTAACCTAATAAAAAGTACCAGGCTTGCATGAATTCACGATAATATTTCAATTATTACACGTTGTGCACAATTTCTGAGCAGTAACCTAACTAAAAGTACTAGGCATGCATGAATTCACGATAGTATTCAATCATTATGTTATGCTACTAATAAGATTTGGATGAGGCAGATAGATAGTTTATTACTTGGATTAACATAATATTATAGGATACTGTTTTCACTTCCATCGGCAGTCCCCAAAGACTGCCCCTCATGTTTTTTTTTAATCAACAATCGAGCTACTCATTGCTCTACGTCCGCAAGCCCGCGCCTACGGTGGCCGGAAATCAACTCGCGATTCCCGACGCCCAGGACGTCTCCTATGGCGGCGGCTAGGGGCGCGAGGTTGCAACATTTGTCTCTCCCTCGCGCGCTCCGCCTCCTCCTTCGCGAGCATTACTGCTTCGCAGAAGGAGGTGAAGGCTTGCCATGCCTTCTCGCTCCGTACCATGGCCTGGACCAGGGCCGGACGCGAGTGGTCACTGTTGCCCATCGCCTCCACGAGGAGTTATGCCAGTCTTTGGGTGCAATTTTCAATTCGTTTAATAAGTTTATGTGAGAATAATGCTCTCTTTCCCTTAACCAGTCTTTACACCATATGGTTCGGTTAATTTTACGTCTTTGTTTTATTTTTTTGTAGCGATTATTAGGCCAACTATAGCCAAAGCGTCATCAATAATTGATGCCATTACCGCGTAACACACCTGGACGGTCTCTAAACAGAAATGATATCACAAGCAAATTTGAGCCGTGTGTAGTCAATACCGGCGTCAAGCAAATTTGCGCAAGCAAATCGTAACGTGTGTGGTCAATACCGACGTCAAGCAAATTTGCGCAAGCCTAAGTTTGCGCAAGCAAATCGTAACGTGTGTGGCTACCATAATGTGTTTTCGTAACAAGTGCAAGGCCCAGATAGTATAATTAGTGTTCTGTGACCATGGCTGCGCGTGCGCAGGCAGCGTCGGCGTTTAATCCGTAAAGGCGTTCTTATGTCATCACATTACACTCATCACTGACTAGCAAATATATTTATAACGGTTTACGGATTCAGTTTAAACCATTACTGTTATATTTTATTTGGTCGCCCAAATAGGAACAAAATATCAATAAATAACACGGATAAGAGTCAGATATACCGTCTGTGTGGCATTTATTTGACAGTTATAAATAATCATGGAGATTGATTATAATTTTTTGCTGTATTCCGTTTTTTTTTTTTTGGCTTCTTGTTACGTAGGCAGAGATGTGACAAATAACAACCATGGGCCTCATTGGGCAGTAAAATAAATCTACGCTTTAAAAAAACCCGATCAAAAATAAGCTTGCTTGTTTTAATTTAAATTTTAGTCAATGGACAGAATAAAGTACACTGTGATAAATTGAATTCTGATTATCTATGGTTAAGCCTTCATGAGTTAGAACTTTCATCTAACATTGTATCCATAACCCTGCATTACGGCTTCAATTATTCACGCATTTCGTCATACTCCCTTATCTCAACATAATTCCTTAACTGCTCGAGTTAAATCACCGTCGGTTACAAATTCAGCGACATACCTACTTAGCTGTAAACTAATTTAAATTGAATGTAATCATTATTCATTGAAAATTGCATAAACTTTACAGACAAGTTGAAACGGCCATGTCGTGCCCAATAAAAATTAAACGTGACAATTTCCACAGTGCTAAAGCACGCTTGTTTATTGAAAAATGTGTTTACAGTGAGCATTTCAAAATTGTTGCCACCCTTTTATAGAAATAGTCGACAATTTTATAACTTGAGGTGTTGATGGGATCAGTAAACATTTAACACCTCCTTCTAAGGTGTGGAACTGGCCGAAAGCAAATACTTTAAGCAGAAAAAAAAAGTTATTTGTCGAGTTACGCGCGCTGTCACCGTGACGTTTGATTTCCCGCCAACGCGTTGCGTCTCGCCCACGTTATCTGATGCTTCTACTTTCTGATCCAACGGGACGGCTCCTTGTCAAATGCAACAGGTATCTTAGCGTATTATGATGTAAAATGTCGTGACACCGATAAAAATTTGACATAAAGAGAGTATTTATTTATCTGATTGTGGACGTACGAATGTCATGTTGCATTTGTTAATTCCTCTAGTCCATAAAACATGGAGCGTAGATTGTATCTGCTGGACATACGTTTTAGTAACAAGTTCGTATGTTTTACTTTTTAAGTCGGGAGGCGTTTTGCTTTTCTATAAATTCTCCTCTAAAGTGTCGGAGATGGCTTTTGCTACATGAAGTGTAGTTAATATTCAACAAGTTGGATTTTTTATTCAATAAATCAAGACAGCTTAGTTAGGTAATTACGTCTGCTTGGAGCAAAAAGAACGCATCTGTAGGTAGCATGACCAAATATAGATGAACATCACAAGTATAACCACAGGGTCACTTGCTAATCTCTCCATGTACGGACCGTTTGGTCGAGGTTAACTAAAAGGCTTTATTTAAAATTGAAATGAACACATTCATGTGTATAGAAAAAGAAGCTTACGAACAAATTCGTATACATAAATAAAAAATTCTAATAAATTTCGCAACCGAACTTACCAAAAAGTATTGCGCCGACGCTGACCATGCGCTGACAATTGAATTTTTTACTCCTGTCATGTAGCTCATATCAAGCACAAGACAAAAATATATTCTGCCATAAATCTTACGCGTACAAACACACAATAAGACCGGAGAACATAAAACACGCCATCAAAGTAACTCTCGTATGAGTTAAGACAACCCAACTCGCTGCGAATTACCTAAAAAGGCTGGCCAGGAAATTACCACATCGTAAATAATTCATGCATTATTACTCAATCATGTCTGTGCAACGGTGAACGTTTCAGAGGGGCGTTTTTTTTGTCCGATTCCCGTTTGTGCCTGGGCCGTTTTTCTTTAGACATTGTCCTGTCCGTTCCGTTGGAACCGCCTATGCAGCAGAATGAGATGAATCATGCTCCCTCGAGCACTTCGTTGACAGATTCAGTTTTGTTCAGAAACTCCTCGGCTCATAATTTTAAAAGGTATAAATATTTCGTAAGTTCCATGTTTAAAATCTGTAACGGTACTCCAAATCGTCACAGTGACCTGACGAAAAAGAGCAGAACCACGGTAGACGGTAGGCCAACTTCATAGAAACGGACGAAGCGCGAGCTATACCTACGCGCCTCGATCGAGGTATGCGCGAGGTACGCAGACAGTCGCGTCTGTGCCGCAGTGACGAACGAACGGTGTGTTGTTTTTTAACAATAACCGCGCGATTTTTACACTAAAAATAAATTGTACATATTTAATATGACGAGTAGGATATATTGTTGCTGTTTTTGGTTGCATGAATTTGGCAATAACGCATCCAGAGATAACTTTTTTTATATTACATGGAAACTTTGAAGGGTATTATTATTAACAAACAACAACAACAAAATTATTTTATAGTCTTACTATAAAATAATTTTACTTACTGGTAGGTAGGTACTTATTGTGTGTATTTTTAATGGATAAGTATTTCCTTTTATCTCCCGAAAAAAAGATGTCTGGATTAATAAATAAAGTGAATAGAGTAAAGGAAAGTGATAACACGAGTGAAATAGGTAGTTATAGGTTCATGAATTAATACGGTAGGTACGCTTGTTTTAAAACCTCGGGCATTTGTGTTTTGTTTTGTTATTCAATTCACAAAGTATTTTATTTATTTGTGTAGATAAAAAAAGTATATTTACAATCACAAAACTAAATGGAAATACAAAGTAGGCAAATGTAATTAAAATACTGGAGGCGGGCAGCCCTATCGCATGTTTACGTACCGCGCGGCTGTAGGCACTTATTTCTAAGATATGGCTTAGTTATTCTACCGTCTACCGTGGCAGAACGGACCGGTCACGGTTAACTGTCGTCACAGGTGCGCCTACGTTCACTTTCAATCAAGATGCTACGATTTATGTTTATAGTTTTATACTACTTGGGCCTGTGATACCGTCGATTCCAATGACTTAACTGATAATTCGACTTATAATAATTGTAACAGTCGAGTTTTTTTTAATTCTAAGCCTAAAGTATAAGTTCATTAATCTACTATATTTAGCATTTCGTTATTTCGACCCGCTATAGTACCAGTTTTTTAATTAAGAAAGAGTAATCTGCCAGAGTTCGTGCGAAGATGCCGCGTTGAATAGCGGTCATGGCCTCAGTGGAAAATTAAAAAATAAACGTTGGTTTAAAAAATTTAAAACATGATTCGCAGTCCTGATGATTAAATAATTTACAACCATGACAAAATAACAAAACGAGAAATATTAAATATGAAATGTTTTATTATTTTAATCAAAACATCTTTGTAACACGATTATGTTAGTCGAGTTGTGTGACTTGCATTCGTCCTAGTTTTTTTTTTCTGCGAAATGATCGTGACATTAACATAATATTCCACCTCGATTTACATATTTATAACAGGGGTAGCTAACAGTAAAGTCTTGTTTTAAGAACCTCTACATACCGGTTGGACGAAAAATATAGGGTGGTCTGTTTGTATGGAAATTCGAGTAATATTTAAATATCTAGAGTGACTATAACAATAAATTAGGATGTATAATGTAGTCGTTGTCATTTCACGTTTGTAGGTGCAATGTTAAAGGATCTTTATTGTTTTTTAATGTATATTCATCTACTTATATTAACAAATTGAGATATCAATTCGGTTTTGAAGTATTTACTGACATAAGAAGACATTTAATGGCGTCGAACTGGTCTACGGCCGTATAATGCCATGGGAATCGGAATTATGGGGTTCATTTACTTTATTTATGTGTCAACGAATTTATGGTGTATTAAGATTTGGGCAATAATATTCAAATTTAGCTATTAACGTTGATTTTGATTTATAATTGCCGTCAACTGATTTTAGCTTAATTTCTTTTTACTTTTTCTAATAATTAACAGCTCTGCTGAGACTTAATAGATTTTGAAACTTTTGAAACTAAAACTAATGGCATGCTACTACAACTTACTAGGTAAAGTTATGCTCTGTAAGCTTTGGTTCAAATACTGGATACGAATATACGGAATGTCGAATGGAACTGAACTAGCACCATTTTCTTAATGAATAAAACAAGCATCATTATAGTTCAAAATGGCGATGTTAGAGGATGTCATTACCCGATGACGAAGCCTCCTAATGAAAAACTTCCAAAGTACTCGTATCCCTCATAAAACTGAATGAAGAAGTGAATTTATGTCGCCAAACGAGTTTCCCTAGGGTTACTGATCCTAAGCTCCCTTACAGAGCTAGCTACCATGTGGTTTATCGCTTTCACAGACATCTGTCCTACGTTTTGGTATTGTGTAACTAAATCTATTAATCCTTAAAAGGTCCGCACATACCGCCCGGGCAAAACAAGTCATAAAACACCTTATTAGGGAGCCAGGTCTTAGACACTCGACTAACATGTGCCCAATAGTCAGGCCACGCACTAATCGACTAATTAACTCAATGTTTTACTATAACCGCGTTTAGAAAGTTGTTCCGTGTGGGCGAATGTTTAACATTTATAGATGAAACTTGAAGTTTAACGATGTAATAATGTGAAGTGATAGACAACCGATATAAGTAAAACCGAAATTTTGTGATTTCTTAATTTGAATAATAATGACACTAAAAATAAAAAGAAAGCCAATGTTGTCTATGGCCGTAATTGATGAAGCCTTTATTAGCATTAATTAGTCGATTATTTGCGATTTATTAGTCGATTATGAGCGTCTTAATTATCAATTATTACACTGAATATACTTATAATAATGCAAATTATGTAAATAAATGACGAAGCCGTCTTCCATTTTATCGATCGAGAAAACAAGTAACACAGGGAATATTTCCACTTATTAACGCACATAAAAAGGAGTTTAATTTACGTATATAAGTTGTAAAAACGAACATGTTTGTAACTACACAATTAGTGCGAGTACATAAAAACGAATTGACTTAATTAAGATAACTTGATACCGACATTACAAGTTAGTCCATTAGTAAGATGTCGCATCACTATCGAAGTAGTGAGTCGATTCTCGCCCAACACTCGACAGTAATCGTAACTGCGGCTATCGATAGTGGTGGTAATCGCTACACGTATTAAGTAAGCCACTATGGCCGGTTTGACCGTATATAATATATATATACTTATATATATTTTTTACAGCGCAAATACATACAGAAGCAGATACGTAGTTATCTGGAAGTTTCTGATGCCTTAGAACGTCAGCCTTGTTGGGTTTATGGCAAAACATCTGTTTCTGAAAGATAAAATTATATGTTTTTTTTTTATATACTTACAGGGTGGCAGGGACATCGACGCGAAGCCTGATACCATGTATTCAGTACATGATTCTGAACCCCCCTGCGTTGAAATTTTTCTTCGGTTATTTAAAAAACAAAACAGCTGTTCCATACATTTTGACCGCGTAGGTACCTATTGCACTTTTTTATGGAACAGCTGATATTTTTTTAAATGACCGACGAAATATTTCGACGCAGGGGCGTTCAGAATGATGTTCTGGATCCATGGTAACAGGCTTCGCGTCGATGTCCCGGACACCCCGTATTTAATCAGTATGCATGCTTAGGTATCTAAGCATTACACTATACTTAGTCTAGAAAACTTGCTCTTTAGAGTACTAAGTTTTAAATACAAATTCATAGCTCAGAAATCAAAATTGGAAATTCAGCAAGGTCTTGGCGATTAAATTCAATTCTAAAAAACATTTCTTCAATAATCGGCTTCTGCACATCCCTATCCTCACAAAACGGTTATAAACCGACTCAATTAAAAGTGCAGCCACCGGTTAACTGCGCATACGCATCAATACTTTGTTTTAATTGTCCGATTTATATCTGTAACTTCTGATACGGGAAATTAGCACCACATCCTACGGGTAAGCGGTTTGTGGTCGTGTTGTGTCGCTTTCGAAGCTCAGCTGAAGATATTTTCTGAAGCAGAATAATTTTTAGTGTAGTTTTATTGGAAATTTCATTGATATTCATCCATAGACTTTAGTTTTAACTAAAAGTATATTTTATTGACTTAACGCCCAGTTGCACAAAGACAAACATTACGTAATGGATCATTCACGCTAATAATTTCATTAATTTCTTCAAAAAACCATTAAGAGGGTTTACGTCGTACGGCATTTCATACAAAATTTCAAGCCCTTGTTTTTCGAAATGACTGAACAGATTTTAATGACGCGCATTCTAATGATACGCATATGCAGGATAAAAACTTAATTAAGAACATCTCGAAAAATAGTGTTACAGCCAAAAAGATCGATTTTAAATTTTCCAAAGAAACAGAGATTTTCAGTTATCTGTTTTTAAATAAGACAATTTCGAGACATTTCGTACTACGTAAAGTTACGTTGCTCTCTCGCCTCGCTTCAAAAATACGCGCAGGGCCTTAAATTTAAATTAACCAGGAATATTTATGAAAACAGTGAAGTTCTATTTGTATCGCAACAATTTACCTGTATTTATACTGATAGGTACAGAAATCTATTTTAGTTCAGGTCTAAATGGTACATTTGAAAGTCCATTTCGATATCAGAGTTCGCAATCAACTTAGCGATTCGGATGTTAATTTTAACGAATATTATGCACTTTATTTTGTACTTACTATGATAATAATGAGAGATACTATTTAAATAACATAACATCAAGCCTGTATTCTAAGGGTTAGGCAGAGGTGTACCTATAGTAACATTTTGCCAGTTAAGTTAAGTTACATGTAACAGGGGGTAAGCCTATTGCGAATGCGATAAACCGGGCACAAATCCAGACTACGTTCTGGTACTGAGAAATTCTTGATGGAAAAACCCAATAACACTTTGACCAACCTGGGAATCGAATCCAGGACCTCATGCTCAGCAGGAGCGTTTGCTACCACTAGACCAGCAACGCAAATCGTATTAGATAACTTTTTTTTTTGTATTTTATTCTTGTTTGACTACTTGTTGCTGTCTCTTCTAAGGAAAGTTTATTATTTCTCTGGATAAATTGTATTCTTTCTGTTCTTTAATTAGCAATTTTCTTCTATACCCAGAACAGTAAACAACCAGAAAGATTTATTTTCGCATGTTCAGCCTAACTGTCAGTAGTGTTCCTATAAAATTCGCCGGAAGCTAACCTATTTTAATTGTGCTAGACTAAATGCTAGCCAGATGTTGCAATGGCTTTCTCAGAAATCAAGTTCCGCGTAGACATGTGCAGGGCATATTTTTAGGTCTGACTGAGGCTAAAGGAATACTAGATTAATAGTACATTATATAGTTCATTATAATTTATTCGGCCGCTAAACACGACAGCTGATATGGATTTTCATACAAAAATTCCCGGCCGGGCGCTCGCATATATTTGACCAGTACAATTGAGTACAGCATTTTCGATTTATGTCGAAGAAGGTTGTCACAAATTCACAATAATGCTCGAATTTCCAAGCATGTTTGAGAAAAACAAATTAACTAACGATGGTTGGTCATAATCATCATCCTATAAAAATATGACACATTGTGCGCTTGTATAATTTCTACATTAGGATAATATATTATCTTGGAAGATCACGTCTCGTCACATTGTAGATATTTGACAGTCGTTACGGGTCGTCAGAGGCCCGAAAGTCTGACAACCAGTCTTAACCAAGGGGTATCGTATTACCCAGTAAATGGGTTGTGGAGGTCAGTTAGGCAGTCGCTCCATGTAAAATACTAATATCCAGATGCATCCGTAAAATGCAGCCGACCCCAATATAATTGGGAAAAGACTCGGCAGATGATGATGTCGACGTTCACGTCCATAAAATGTATGGAAATACGTCCACGATCATTATAAAAATTATAAAAACGCCAATTGCGTCTCAAAAAAGAAAATGAAAGAAGAAAAGAAAAAAAGCTGTTTTGAATTTCGAATCAAGGATGTTGTTCCTTGATTCGAAATTCAAAACAGATTTTTTTTTCTTATGTCAATGTCATACAGCCAATAAAGCAGAACACGTGTGACGTGACTTTTAACATCAAAGCTCATACCTTAACTTAGAATTTTTGAGCCGTCTATTTTCATCTGAGCCATCAATCTTTGCTCCCCCCTCCCTCGCGCTGCACCTGCGCTGCGCTTGCGCATCTTTATTATTAGACGTCGCGACGCGCCGGTCGTTGACCCCGGCGACCTGCTTACCGAAATAAATCGTGCACACGTGCCAGTTAAGCTTTTGTCAAGCTTGCAGAATTCTAGGGTTGGTTAAATAGTAGTTGATTTAACATATCTTACCCGCTTTTTATTTTCGCAGCTGTTGAATGATCAAATAGGAGTATCTCTATACAGGGTGGCAGGGACATGACACGCAGCCTGTTACCATGTATTCAGAACATGATTCTGGACCCAATTGCGTGTTGAAATTAAAGGAAATATAAAAAAAAAAAATTGAAATATGATTAAAATTCCATACAAAATCTGGTGTTACCTACAAAAGTGAAAAATAATCCTGTTCTATACATTTTGACCGAGTAGGTAATTGACATGATTTTTTTTTAACACCAGATTTTTGTTTTGCCGGGTCGGTGAGGTTTTATAAAATTCAGAACAAGAAGAGGTCCATTTATCTCAATAATTTTTTAAATTTTAAAATTAAAACACCATGCTGTCGCATATAATTTATTTAATTTCAAGTTTCAGCGATTTGTAACAAACCTTGTTTATCAGAATAATCTATTTGATCTTGGAATTTATTTTGGATTTCCAGCGCGTCGATTACTGAAATAATTTCTACAGATAACTTACATTTTTACCCACTTCCCCGTTTTGTTAACGAAGTATAGCAGTACGCACGCGGTAATGCGGATTTCTATGGGTAATGCGGAAGTGGGGAGCGTGAGCGCGTCATTTCAGAGAGGAAAAGCTATACCTACAGTACCTACTTACATGTAAGGAACATAGCAATCTCTGCTAAGTTTAGACTTAGTTGCTGTCCGTTTTTATGTATTTCCTCATTACCGGCCGTTTCTGTACCGAAGTTTGGGTTCGACTGTTTATCGGCTGCAGCTTGTGTGAACATCGGGTTGGAAAATTTTGTATGGAACTAGAAGTGAGTTGAAGAGCCGGTGGAAATGCCGCAAGAAAGAAAGAAAAATATAGAAAATCTATACTGTAAGATCCTGTTGATCCCGTATTTAAGCTGATATATCACTACACTGGCTCATCACCACACCTAGCCTCCAGTGCAGGCACGCTCCACTTTTAACTGTTTCCCGCCATTCGTGGTGAACTGACAGTTGACATTAGTGACAGCGACCTCACTGCTGACGTGCATGAGATAGTGTTTACATTATTTATTAAATAGATACACTACATTATACTAATACAAAATTTATCTATACCTACTAATTTAATAAAGCTGAAGAGTTTGATTTTTTATTTTTTCATTTGATAGCCCAATTCTTGAGGAAGGTTATAGGACATTTAAAAATCACACTACAACCCTTAGGAGCCGAATAAAAACAAAAAAAAGTCGGAAAGAAAGCTTAGCGAAAATGAAATAAGAGAAAAACAAGAAATTCCATACGGACGAAGTCTCAGGCAGAAGCTAGTTTAAGATACTATTGAAATAGCTTTTAATTGGTGGTCATTGGCATTTATTAATTACCAAAATAAGTACGTCTTTTTGCCAACAATTTATAAAACTTTAAAAATTGTGTAAAATCTCGTTTTTAATTATTTATTTTAATTATACCTAACTTTGAAAGTTTTATCAATGACTGCCAAAGAAGGCGCCACTGCATACCAATTTGGTCATTGACTTTAATGCAAAAAATGATGTTATAACACTATGTACTTAATGTATGCAGTAATTTGGCAGTGATTCTTCTTTACTAACGAGTTTTTGATCTTAGGATTTTTTTTGGACTAAGCAATGTCTGTAATACTTAATAATTAATCTAACATAAAAAAAACCTATAACACCAGGACGTACGGCCGATTACACAAAAAAAAAACTAAACCGCAGTTCTATTCCAGTTGACTAATCCCAACTCCGGACACAAATAAACTCATTGCTTGCAATTCAGAACATAGTCCAGACGGAGAAGTAAAACAAAACCGGCGGAGCGCGTCTGCTACCCGTATTGATCTGTCTGCTAAACTTAGGTTAACATAGTGCACCCAGACAGTGGTATAGCTACATGTGTAGTATGGCTTCGACTGAGCGTGAATCGGACGGATCGGATCGATACAGAGTGCAGAATTTCAAACTAAGAATGTGAATATTTTTTTCTGGCGATTTGAAAATCAAAGGAGTCTTGACAGGCTGTTGAACCATAGACCTTAGATTATTAGTGGACATTACCTAATACAAAGTAGGTACATTATATTATCCTGATTCTAGAGAAATATTTTATTTTATTCGCGTGATTATCTCCGACATAAATCTTAAATAACAATGGGGCGACCGTTGTGAAAACGTCACATCATTCGCGAATTACACAGTTAGATCAAATGCAGTTGACTTGCTAGACAGGACTCAGAAATCTAAATAGATTATAATCAATTGTCAAACTATAGTCTGCCAGAAATCAAATGCCTGGCATGACTGGTAATAAATCAGTACGGACAAACAGTAGCCAAATTAGTTGTGGAACTACTGTTACTTTAATGCACCATAAATTGAATATGGACGAAACAATAAATTATTATGATGAATGCAACGGCAGGGTTGCCAGTTGTAGCATGAATTGTAAATAAAATTTTATAGGTAGAAGTTACTTTTTATTTTCCTCTATTTTAATAAACAAGATAACAGTGTTATAAAGAAAACAATATTAAGCAATAAATTTTTCTAAATTCAAAATGCAATCTGACACCACTTAAAAATAGAACTGACTGCATCACTAAGAAAAGCGCTGACATTTTAAAATTAGATTGAGAAGAAAAATTAATTCAAACTAATGCTAATCTGTGGGTCGTGGGTACATAATACAATAAATGCATAGGATTATTTTAAAACTATCAAATAAATTCTAAAATCGAATTTAAAAAGTGATTTAACTACAAACTAATTAGTAGCACTGATGGGGCGACTACGGGTTTTGCCAATCTTTGACTAGCTATAGTGACTAAACTATTGGATACATTTGTTTAATTTTTGTATGCGGACTGGGAACGTAATTAGAGAATTTATTCTTGAATTGTTAGCAAAATAATATTTAATGTGTACAACAAATTATTCGCTACATATCCTTACAATAATGTTTTCAAGTAAAATCGCTAGGAACACGAAGTTGGCAGTTAAACGAGAAATACTCAGAATCGTTTTACAATAAAGGTATAAAATGACGTGACGATATAAAATAAAGGGTCAACTTAGTGACCGTAGTTTTATTAGTACGTTTGCGGGTATAACTGCAAAATAGGTTTCTTATTCTTTGAAAACTTATACAGGACTAACACAGGTGGAGGTTAATGACACTGTTTGTATGGTAAACAATTCAAAGATATTTTTTTGTTGTTTAATAAATAGCGTCATTCACAGTACCTTCCTTAGGTCATAGGTGTGTATGTATTTTTTTTTGTTTAATTCTAAAAATACACGCTGTATAATTTTACTATTTAATGCTAATGAGTAGGTAGAGTAGGTATTATTCAAAGTATTTTTTATGAAGTTTTCCCACACATAACATTATTGAACAAGTCCTTTTCCTTTGTACCTATTCAAATTGAGTAAATACTGAACATCAGATTTTATGGTTCTTAAAATATATATAACTAATCTAAACAAAAACCAGCTTCTAAAATTCTGAACATTTCTACTCTCATGCTGCGCCCGCGCCGCCGACGTACACACGAACAACATCACTATCTTTAACGAGTCCAATCATGAAATAGCCCGTTTTTTACACTTCCCGGTACTCCATATAAAACGGTTTCCTAGAATAACCATATTGCAAATGCAGCCATATGGCCTAAAGATAAGGTGCGCTCAAACCTGCGCTGGAGTTGCTGTCAACATGTTAGTAAAATAAATAAAGTTGTCAATTTGTGAACTGTTTTGTTTACAAAACTGTGGACTGCACTGTGTATGTTAATGTAAACATGTGTTTTGCAACGCTACGTGTTTTCTGCCACAGAATAGCAAATGTTAAAATAAACTTGATAGTTAAAATCTATTTCAAACTGGTCAATAATTTACGAGCTGATACGTTATCGATACTATTGTTATTATTACTAATCATTACTAGTAAAATGACTCATGCAATACCTATAATACCTACTAAACAGGTTACATGCAAGAACGTGCAACAAAGACTCGATCAAATACACACACATGTTTAAAAACATAAACAATTTTCCTAAAATAGTCTGTTTACAAAGTTTCCCAACACTGCATCGCATCGTGGATAATCTGATCTGTTTATATTAACCCAAAAACAATGAAGTAGGTTGGATTTTATGATGTGGTGTTATTTTAGCTATAATGTTTTAATGCACTAATTCTGATTTAGGTCATTCTTCATTCTTCAACTGAGTTTTTCTTGGCAAATTACTTATTTTTATTAGGATTTTATGTTTTGTACTCAGTAGGTAGAAAGTTAATTTATAACACATATTTCTTTTTGTCATAAAAAAAAATCTAATTAAAATTAGTCAGTAAAGTTCCTCTTGTAATATTTTGAATAAAAAAAAATAAAAAAAAATGAGTGCGACACCCCTACCTATAGGCGCCACAGTCTACATGTCAAAATTCACACCTGCGCCACAGATTAAATAAGTTACCTGCACGTTGACAGGTTGCTTGCTGAGAAGGGTAGCCCTACAAAATGACAGGGTGGAGTCTCCCCTATCTGTTTACTAATGGCAAAAAAAACATACACAAAACGTTTTCGGCTTCAAGCTCCCGAAATTGGATACGTTTATCCCTGATTTCTAAAAGCTCTCGGCTGTCAAATATTATACGAGCTGCTGTGCTTGGTGAACCAAATTAACAAGGGCCAATCAAATCTCTTGACATTTAATTTTGATGTGACAACATGTTTGACTAAATTGCACAAATGTTTACCACGCACGCCACCCTGTCAACGTCATTCGAGCGCCAAAAGATTGTTTCAATGTTTTTACTATGCCATTAGAAGCCCATGGCATAGACAATCCCGGAACATCACATTTCAAATCAAGAACTCAATTTCTTCATCATCAAATGCCAATACAAAAAGGCATAAACTCACTAACTGGCACGCTGTACCCACTAACCATGGAGAATGATACCATTCCATTGATTAATCTATAATCGAGTGTATGCTAATTGAACTAATTATTTACAGTGCAAGCTAACGGTGTAGCACACGGACGTACATTGTGATCAGTTCGACCGGAACATTACCTCGGTAGACTAATTGGCGACCATTGTTCTATGGTATATGTTAGGCGAAATAGGGTTAGGTGCAAGAGTTTAAGTAGAGGGTTAGGGTCTAATTGCCCTTGAAATGTCGTGGTGATAAAATAGATGATCTAAAGTTCGTTTTTTAAATCCCAGACTAATTTGACAGGTGCAAATGCTAAACTCCAAATTGAATTCGAATTTTAAAAAGTACGCAAGTAAGTTAGAATTTTTTTATCACTAATCCCAAGGTTTGTCTTTCGCTTTCCTTTTCCAACAAAATATGCTTTATTTCTTAGAGATTATGTAAAACTAATAATCTTACTATGTGTAGGTGCATAACCATACTGCACGTTTTTACGTGCTCCATACAGCACGATGTTGTTACAAGATCACGTAAAAATGTGACGTAGATTATGTTGATTACATAGTGCATATGTAGTAAGTATAGTTATTTAGTTAAAACTCATTTCATTAGGCGCTTAGCAGCGTGCAAGGTTGCCGATTGCAAGGTCGGCGTTGTGGTTTAGTTTTTCCTAAAAGGGTGACTATGACTAAGTGGAATCTTCCAGCTGCGTTTGCGACTGCAAAATCCTCCTTCATAATTATAATTTTAGGCTTCTCAAACACGACTCTGTCTCTTCGCTAAACATTTTCAAATCAAAATTCCTTTATTCAAACTAGGCTGAGAATCAGAACTTTTTGAACGTCAAAATTACTTAAGACAGTCCCCCGAAAAGCTCGCCCTTCACCACTTTATAGTGCTTCTTATAATTTTGGTCATCTGAGGAACCTGGAGAAGGACAAACCATATCCGTATCCAAAGTCATTGCCTTAACGCTTGTCCACGTGATTCAAAGAGCCAAAAAACATGAAGTCGATGAGATATGAGTTGTCATAATGATCAGTCTTCTTTGAGTTTCGTCGACTGGTGTTAAATAACTTTTCGCCTTAGAATAAAATTATTTTATTTCCATTATTTATTTATTAATGATACATTTATTTTTTAACAAATATTTATATTAGAGTATTTATAATAATAATTTATAATAATATATTTTTTTGTATAATAATAATTTATAATATTTTTTTACAAGCTGATATAGCTAGTTTCTCTATTAGTAATCATTCTATGTATAATATAATAAATAATAATATACTGTTCCATGATAACGGAAGACTTGCGTGCGGCTTCAAGCTCCATTTGTCGTTCTGTACAATGTTCCTGTCCACTAGCTTTGTTGTTCGATGTCTTAATATGTACATACAATGATTTACTATATCTTTACTATTTATGTATGTTGGTAATGGATTTAGGACTGCTTGAACACCGGGAAAGCCGCTGATTCCGTTTGAATAAAAGTTTCGTAAACAAAAAGATTTAAGGCGAAAGCGTCATGGTGGCCCGCGAAATTCATAAATTCGTATAAAAAAGAACCTGACACTGACCTACAAATTGCAAAAAAATTAAGAAAATTTTAATTTCACGGGCTACCTTAGCGCATGCATCCCCCTTAATTTAATCTATAAGTACTGATATTACTTGTTGTACAGGTATAATTTGTGAGTTTGTATTAGGGCAGTCTTCGGAACTACTAATTCCATTGCGAAAATTATTTCACTTATTGGGAAGCTATAGTATTGCCTAGAGTCACACGCGGACAAAGTCGCGGGTAGAAGGTAGTGCTACTTAAATAACAGTATATTTATAGGGCCTAGCATCCAAACTATAAAAATCAACGATACTCAGTAATGTAGAAGTGATAAAATAAAATAATATTAAATAAGTCTGAGAAAGTTTAAGTACAATTTTATTACTACAGTCTTTTATAGTCCCATCTCCAAGTTTAAAAAACAATTATTAATGTATAATTTACAGTTCATAGGAACTTCCAACTTAACATATTTTTAAATTACTGGTCGAAGTCATTTTGTAGTTGTAACTTTTCTCTAGAACGGTTTTATAGATCCACAAGCTCCAGGCTTATTATATTTTAAATAATTATATTATTTTTTCTTGAGGGGATTCGAATTGACAACTCCAGAAAACGCCTCAAGATAAAATTATATTATTTAAAAAGCTCGAAACTACGACTTGAAAAAACATGAAGATTTCAGTTAAATATTAAGTTAGTATGACTTCTCGTCAATTACCTCACTATTACTTCTACATTGATAGCTCTAAGCCACTCAAACACAATAAAGTAAAATAATAATTACTTACACATAAACATTCAAAAGTCATTTATTCAAATTAGGCTGAGAATCAGCACTTTTCGAACGTCAAAATTACATAAGACAGTCCCCCAAAAACGCCCGGCCTTCACCACTTCCTAGTGCTTTGGCTGGGAAGAAGAAGTGGCGCAGCAAACTCCCCAGCAGCACAGCTGTCTGTTCAAGAAAAAAATCGAAGAAATTCTCTAAATGATGATGAAAACCGCATCAAAAATCGTTGAGAAGAACATCGCAGTCACACAGAAACGCGACTTTAATTTAATGTATAGATATAGATAAATCTGTGCGTAGCAATCATGTACCCTGTTTAGAATAATCATTACCCGGGCATTCTGTGCATAATCAACGCATTAGTATTCACCCAGGATCCTCTGATTCCTGTTCCCACAATAATTACCCTGTAATTTTTTACTGATTAGCAAGCTGACGTTCCAGGGCACTGACATGTCGCAAAACGATCGCCTAACGGGTTCCGAAGGATGGTCGGCTGGTGGTCCAGGGAAATGAGTGTGACTCCGAGAATCTTGGCAGTTTGGACATGATTTTATGAGGGTCCTTGTGATTGGACGTTTTAGTGGCACTTTGTGTGAATGATTAGCCATAAAATTGGAGTTGATGTTTGTCTCGGAAACGCATTGACAACAGCCCTTAGCGCTAACGACTTGGACAGTTTATTGTGAGTATAATCGCCTTCAAAAACAGTGGAGGAAAATATTCTGAGGAAACCAGCATGCCTGAGAGATATTTCTCGATGGCATGTTAAGTCAAGGAGGAGTTTGTGGGTAAGTAATAACAGCCGCACGGTTCGATCCATCAAGTTAAGCTACGCTTGCCGGGGTTGGTCCGTGAATGGGTGACCATCTTGACATACCGAGACTCCTCCGTGCCTCGGAAAGCACGTTAGCCGTTGGTCCCGGCTGTTATTCGTGAATCTTTGACAGTCGTTACGGGAGTCAGAAGCCCGAAAGTCTGACAACCAGTCTTACCAATGGGCATCGTATTCCCCAGTTACTGGGTTGCGGTGGTCAGATAGGGAGTCGCTCCATGTAAAATACTGGTATTCAGCTGCATCCGGTTAGACTGGACGCCAACATAGTTGGGAAAAGGCTAGGCAGATTGATTGGCGGCTTTAAAACTCTGACACCAGGTTAGTCCTTTTAAAAACAAAATGTCCGCCCAGCACCTTGATGTAGGAAGAAACACGGAGTCCCGATACAGGAGCGAACGGTAATTAATAGAAGGTCACGTTGCGCCGTTAGATGCGCCGGCGCATCTCGACATATATAGCGAGCGGTCGGCGTCCGGCCTCGCTGTATATAGACGACGACCCTTTTTAGCCGCGTGCGCAAGTACTTGTGCAATAAATCGATCTTTATTGGATTAGTTTTTGCTGGATAAGTACCGAAATTGATGGGTCTAGTGGTAGGGCGATGGAGGAGGATGTAAGAGTACTGTTTGATGGTTTTTCTGTTCAAAGAAATGTAAATCGAATTGATTTTTTTCGTGTGTGTGGTTAGTGACTAACCTGGTGTCAGTTTTTATGCCCCCGTGGGCCTCTGAAGTGGACTTCTCATGCCGTCGAGAAATATCTCTCGGGCAGTGTTTTCTCTCGGCGATGTTTTCCTTCGCCGTTTTTGAAGCAAGTGATAATTATACAATACGCACGTGAATCCGAAAAGTCACGAGTGCGTGCCTTGGGTTGAACTCGAGACCTGTGACTTGGCAGTCCAACGGTCCTACCACTAAGCTATTACCACTTTTACATTGACTTAACATTTGCAATGGACCAAATAAATATCATAACAAATAGATTGGATACACTAAAAATATACTTGGATCTCTTCTGAAGTCCAAACATGTGAATGTCCAAGGATGGTGTGCGAGAGGCTGTGTTTAATTTACAAACTCTAATAAGGTACATTGTTCTTATGCTTTAAAAAAAACATAGAACATTGGACTCCCTTGCATACTTCCTCTACCAGAACACCAGACATATACGTATAATTTTACTCCATTCATCCGCAAACACATCACATTCAGGGTTGGCAGTCAGAAGGGCGTTGAGCATCTTCAAAGTACGACACATTGGGGATTCAGCTTTGGCTAAAGACCACCAATTACTATTACTTGCAGGCAAATTAGTACAAATAGATTTCTGGAGTCAGAATTCCTGAGTTAACTTACAGTTGCATAGCAAAGGGCCCTGCTGCACATAACGGAGACCTATGCAATTACAAATTTGTCAAATCTTAAACACATTAATATAATTAAGTTGCAGACGCTAATTACCTTCTCGGTATGCAGCGCACGCACTAGAAGTTATTACTTTGACGTATCTTACTACAGATCCTCTTATTTATGAAGGTGGTAATATTTACTGCAGTTCCTGGGATAACTGGAAAGGAGATCCTGGATTTGATTGCATCTAGATACAAATATAATAAACCTGAAGATTTTGTTTGTTTGAACGCGCTAAGCTCTGGAACTACAAGTCGGATTTTGAAAATTCCTTTTGCATTTGATAGCTCGATTCTTGAAGAAGGTTATAAGCTATTTAACATCGAGCTACGACCTTTAGGAGCCGATTAAGGCGGGTGAAACCGCAGGGCACAGCTATTAAACGCGTGTATCCTAAAAGTTGGCAACGGTCGTAAATAGCTGTCAAATATTTACCTGTTTTGATTAATTTGGAGTTTGGAGTTTTGGAGTTTGCTAGTTAGCCACATTTTTTATTCCCCTAAGGTAATATTGCCAAATTAATAAAAACAATAATAATAATATGTTTTTTTATTTATTTTTTTATATAACTATGTATCTGAATTTAATTTAATTTTAATTGTATTTTATTTTTGATGTAATTTTATTTGTAAATGTGTCTATTCTAATAGTCTGTCACTCGAAATAAATGATTTTTAATTTAATTTAAAAACAGCGAAATATGTGACAGGTATTTGCGACGTTGCCCACTTTCAGAGCTCTTAATAACAATTTCTGATTAGCCTGTAGACAAAAAGCTGGCCAGAAAAATGATGTTCAAGGGGAGACCCGTTATTAGCGAAACGTGGAAACTGTGAAACATCTCTGCCTGACCTTTAAGGGAATAAATGTGCAATAATATACGTATTTCTTGAATACTTTAATAGCTTGTCTTTTAGTTAGTAGGTAGTTTTTATCGAGGTCGATGCTTAGGGTTAAGATGGGCGCGTCGATATCCTATCAAAGACATGCGAAGTGTCGATAGTTCCCGATAGACACCGTTACCTCACTAATTAGAGGTATTACGTATATCGATAGACATTACTTTGGAGTTACGGAATAGAAGATTGTTGTTGATTGCTTTATTAGTCATTGATAGCGTGTAGGTGTAATTGTGAGGTCTGGCGTTGTTGTGTTAAGTGTCTTGTTTAATTAACTTTTACGTTTAATTTCCTTTTGCCGAAGGTGTTTGAAGTTGGTGTTATATGTTGTATAAGTGTTAATAGCGACCGCTACTTTTCTTTCTTGTCACTTGAATGGCATATAGACACATTTCCGCACAGTGTTCGTGATCAGAATAGAGGTAGGTTAGATTAGAATTAAACCCCAAGTTAGTTATAATTCTTCTACCCTTTTCAATTTATTTGGGGTCAGCGCAGCAACTTGATTTCATCCTCTTTATCGGCCGTCATATCCATAGCTAGATTAATTCCACTTTTTATGGTACCTAACCATTATATGTAGGTTTTCGAGGTATAAAAGTAAACGTAATTTAAGAATTAGATTCAACCGTACATAAATAACAACTTATACCTAATTCATTAATAAAATAAAAATATGTATTCTAACTAATATAATCGTTTTTATTTTAACAACACCCTTTATTTTTAAATAAGATAATATTTACATAATATAATATGTACGCTAACAGACTTAAATTAATAATATGTATATTAAACAAAGGAGGGGAAAGACTCATAGGGCATCAAAAAATTCGCCCGCTGTTCCAAAACGCTGGCAATATTGCCACATTGTATGTCGATACTGATTTTTTGGCCAAAAAATAGCCCAGGCCTCTGGTCACGTGAAGAGACGACCAACTGCTACATAATCATTAATCAATTTATATCAATTGCTTTCTATCAACAGACACAGTGGCTATCTCGTTCCGTAATACCACCATGTCCAGTTTGCGACAGGCGACACCTTGCTTCTAAGTACCGGGTACCGGTAGTCATTCGAGGAATTTTAACTGATATCAGAGTGCGTGACCCAAGCGGTAAATATTTTATATCTTTATACCGCGATTTTTACCTAAAGAGGTGAGGAGTATTAATGGTAGCGGTAAATTATATTTAGATGCAAAGATATTGGGTAAACTGCTGATGTTGGCTGGAGATGATGAGATAGCTAGATACTGTAGTAACTGACATAACACTTTAAGTGCTAAGCACTTAAGCAGTATAGTTATCGAAGTGGGAAGGCTGGATTTAAGCGGTAAATAGTGTCCTTAGGCTGCCTGTCCACTGGAGCGGAGAGGAGAGGTGAGGAGCGGAGATGTGCCAATATTAACCAATAGAATCTAATCTCCGCTCCAGAGTTGCGATTCTATTGGCTAATATTGGCACATCATCTCCGCTCCTCTCCTCTCCTCTCCGCTCCAGTGGACAGGCAGCTTTAAAAGCCATCATTGGATTACGATAGGTACTTCTAGTGGTAACCTTAGAGGAGTTCGTGGCTTAATAATAACAGCCGCTCAGGTTGATCGAAGGTTAAGCTACGCTTGCCGCGGTCGATTCGTGGATGGGTGATCTCCGTGCCTTGGAAAGCACGCGAAGCGGTTAGTCCCGGC
This sequence comes from Conistra vaccinii, assembly GCA_948150665.1. Classification (NCBI taxonomy): domain Eukaryota; kingdom Metazoa; phylum Arthropoda; class Insecta; order Lepidoptera; family Noctuidae; genus Conistra; species Conistra vaccinii. The sequence goes on from OX411325.1 coordinate 22,087,509, forward strand.
TGTCATTCGGCCATTGTTACGGATAGTCAGATAAGCAGACGCTCCATGTAAAATACTGGTATTTAGCTGAATCGGTTAATCTAGAAGCTGACCCGAACATGACAAACATGGCAGATTGACTGCTAGTGGTGATTTTCAAAATGGCAAAAAGTTATGAGTAAAATAATTTTTAATGCAATGAACTTTCAATCAATTAAAAATAAAAATGTCCGTTTTTGAGATTTTCACCAATATTTCGTTTTAGGTATATGTCGAAACAAATGAGCTTATATGAATAGTCTAAAATATTTAATAAAACTAATTAATCGCATAGATGCAGGCCACACGGCACGGGCACACAGTTCTGCTGAGCCTTCGCAAAAATATGTAGCTATAAAATATGCAATTAACAAAACAAACAACTAGGTTAAACATTTAATTAACCGCAGAAACAACGATTTTCCTTATTATTATAAATATTAGTTTATTAACTATAAGTAATTAGTTGAAGGTAACCTTGCCTCGAGTTCCGGACGGCCGGCGGACGAACGGTAGTAACACAATAACCTAATTCGCTGGTAGCGCTTGAATATTCATGTTTTATTACATTTCTCTAGTAGTTATTAACCTAATTTTCAATGTTAATTAACCTCTAAATGTTTTAGTGATAGTTGAGGCTAAGCAGTTTAAATTATACAGACATACTTGGAAATTCTGCGGTTATAGAAGGTTCCGGTTTTCAAATGTGTGGGAGCCGAAATCGTGATGCTGGCTCAATTTTCTATTGAAAACGGAGACGATCGGACTTCTTATAAGTATTTCCGGCTATGCGAAAGGGACAGGTCTAATGTAAAACTCATTAACAAACACACAGCAGCTATAGCCGGGCACACTGAAATAATATTCAGTGATTAGGAGCAACTATACTCCATTTCAAATAATATTGAGTGATTAGGAACAAATATACTCCATTTGACAAACATTTGCGTTGGTGGCATGACAAATGGCAGCTGCAGTAAACAGTTGGTATTGTAACCACTTTTTTTGCTTTTTATGCCATCCTTATGCCTCCGGTAGGTATCGAAGTCAGAATCGGTTGAACGGACTGTAAAAAAGGTTTGTTTATTAAATGTGATCTTATTTCAAATGGAGTATATATAGTTAAACCACCTATAGTGGTTGTTATTGCCAGCCTCTAACAAATCATTTGCCTAACAACATTATTAATTGCTAATTTTAAACGACATGTGTAGACTATTTATCACTAGTATTTCGAACCTATCAATGCTTAATCGTAATTTAATCATATACTTAATTAAAAATAAATATAAAGAAAGTGCGCCAGAGTTAAAATATAAATTCCTCAACCAGTTTCGGCGGACCTTGAAATAAAAAATACGTAAACAGCAAAACCAGTTTTATTTTTACTACCTGGGCCTAGAATTTTAAGTCTGGTAATACTACATTTTGAATCACTACCGTATACATTTAACACCGTTACAATAAGCAAAATATAAAGATTTTTTTCATGTTAAGGCTTTTAATAATTCAAATAGACGATGGACGATGGTGCAAGGTTGCCCAGATATAACCTACTAGCTGTGCCCCGCGGTTTCACCTGCATAAATCTCGATACCGTGGGAATATCGGGATAAAAAGTATTCTATGTCTATCCCAGGTCATGGTCTATCCATGAACCAAATTTCATACAAATCCGTTCAGCCGTTTTAGCGTTAAAATGTAACAAACAAACAAATAAAAGTTAGGATTTATTCTAGAATTGAAGACTTCCAGGTTATGCCTATCGGGAAACAGAGTCTGGCAAAGAGCCTCTCCTGTGAGGTACCCACAAAGGTTTATGTTACTAGGCCGGGTAGAAAGAAAATGTGCTCAAGGTAGAGCACCGGTGAGATGGTCAGACGCGGTCAAGAGGGCTGTTGGAGGCAGCATTTACCAAGCGGTCTACACTGCAGAAGACCGCATAGCTTGGAGACGCGTCGTATGTGGTCGCGATCCTCAGCATTGAGGGAACGACGAAGAAGAAGAAGAAGAAGTACCCACTTTCATGAGAGCAATTGGTTCTGTAAGACCAAGATTTACAGACCTCGTATTGACTTTACTTTACAAATCGCTTACTTTACTAATAGCTACTTTATGTGTCCAAAAGTATTCGGACAATCCGAAAACTGCTTATCACCGTAAACAGTAACTTACGTACGTTCAAGTTGGTGCAATCCATACACCGACAAACGTCTTTTCTCTTGGTAGAGACGGCACAGATGAATTCTCATAAACTCCGCAAATCAATAATTCTAAACAAGCGAATATTTCTCAAAACCAGTCGGTTGAGGTCGCATGAGTTTCCCCCGTGTCAAAGTGCAGGTGCGAGTGGAAAGCGCATTTCGCTTGCGCCTGCGCACAGCAAGGTTGAAAGATGCCTTTTTGGAATGAATTATGTTTTTACTTTATTTATTTATGCATGGAATCTGTTCCGGTTTAATTAAGTTCTTTTAAAGTATCGGAAGTACCTAGCAGGGATGTGCTTTGATTGTGAATAGAAATTATTTTTTCTTGTAATAAAAAAATAAAATTAAAAAAAATACAACCTGAACTTAGTCTATGTTAGTAAAAATACAATAATTTTAATTATAAATTAACTGGTTACATGAACATGTGCACTCACATGTCTACCAGCCCAGAGCCTAATAAATGATTAAGAATATACGTAGATCCTTCCAGGTGTTAAATTCTTTAATTCCTAAAGTCCAAAATAATTTAAATACCCTACCAGCAGTTTATTTTTACAAAATAGATTTGCAATACTTCAATTTCTCAAAGAAATATGACAGCCATTCATTACAACAGACTTGTAGACCACATATCGCGGCAAACACTAAAACAAAAAAGCAAAAGATAAGCACAGAACGCATTCAAATAATTGTGTGCTCACTCTCCTTAACCGCACGCGTGATGTTTACGAAACCCTCTAGGTCTTGTGATAACATTGTAAGGACGTGCTAAATGTATCCCCCCCGTGTAAACATTGTCTCGTTATGATGCATCATGCGTGTTTGCGCTGCGCTCGCACATCGTGACGTGTTTCCGATATTTGAATTTGTGGGAACCGAGGAAATATTGCGGAAGGTATTTTAATTGACGGTTTTGTTGTACTTTAAATTAGGAGGAAGGTTAAAATTAAAAAAAAAAGTATTATATAATTGAAAAAAAGAATGTGCTTTGTCGTGCCAATAAACAATGTCAAATCAACTTGAGAGGAAATTTTTCTTGTAAATACGTCTAACGAACGCCAACAACTAGCCCACTCACAGAAGCTTATGAACAAACCAACAATATTGGCTAAAAATCCTCTCTGAACAAAGCCACATAAAACCAAAGCAAACAACTTTTACCTGCAAAGCCAATATCCAGCACAAACCGATAGATTTCTAAACGCAGCACCTCAATGTCGGAACACAGGATTCACAAGCGCAAACGAACTGAGATACAGACAAACAGACAAATGTTTGGCACAAGTATATCGTGCTAGCGTGGATGCTATAGATGCTGTTGATGACTCGTAATTGTCAGAAGTTCTTTTTGATAAGGGAGTAGATGGATTTACTGATCATTGGGCGACTGTTGATAAGGATACAAGTGAATGGATGCAAGTGAGGTTTGGAGTTAAGACTTAACGTAATAATTAACAACAGAGGAGTGGGTACAAGAATCATTTGAATGTTAAGTTATTCCAACAACTTTATAAAACAGAATCTAAAAGAGGAAAAGCTGAAGACGATGAGTCTACAGCTCCTTAAACGCTTTCAACTCAAGTCTTGCACACAACAAACAAACATACACGCACGTAAACAGTGAGGAGTGTGAATGCGAAAGTAAATCGTGGTACAAAACTCAGTTTGCTTACTGCACGCATGCGCCATTCTCCTAGCAGCCATGTTTGACCAGCAAAATAAATCGCAGGACGCAACCGAACGATTCTTTCAACAATCCTTTTACCTCTTCCAAATTAGGGAGGCCTTATGGAGTTCCAAGTAATGTAATTAGTCAGAGAGTCTTTGAGGCCGTTAAAAGCTTACCTATTTTAAGTGTCTAGAGTTTAGAAGAACTGCTAATAGTGTTGGAGTTGATGCCTTGTAGAGAAATGCGTTAACAACTTATAGTATAGGATGAAAGAAATTATGGAATAGCAAATAGGAAGGACAAAGTTGCAGTGTTTTTCGAGATTGGTGTATTCTCAAAGTCAGCTCAAAATGAGTATCCATTGAACTAAGTTTACATCTTCAATAACCAATAAAATAAACTCATTATCAAACCAGAGAATCTGCCACTTTACAAAATGTTACTATCAAAACCACCTCTCAAGTCCCGAGATTTTTAATCTCCTAAATGGACGGACCTACAAATGAGCTCAAGTAATTATGTACATAAAGGGATACAATAGGTAATGTCGTTGACTATAAATGGCGAATAACATTTATCGATTGATGGTAACGTTTGCTGTTGACGGCCCACAACCACATCGGGGGATCGAGATGCCTTTAAAAGGTAGATACGGTGTTTGTACCAGTTTTCTATTACTGCCCTATATTCTGATTTGGAAAGCTTTATGGTGAAATAGATCGGGAAAAGGAAAAGTGGATTTAAAATAGCCGTCTTCCATGTAAAGAAGCTTTGATTTCTTCGGCCTAGTATCATAGAGGACGAAAGCACCATTCCTATGTTATTATTTGTTGTTTCTATTCCAATTATCGCTCTCAAGTAAGAGACGAGCTTCAATAAAAGTCACAAGCATAACACAACTCCTCAAACTGACAAATCTAATAAAAAAAAACATCGTATTATAAGAGAAACTTGTGTAAATCTTATCTCCATGCCTCCAGGCTAGCAGTGAACTTCCCAACTCTTGAAGATTGTCACAATTACTCTGATCGGACTTAATAAAGTCAATGAGAGAAATTTTTGCTATATTGTATCGCCTCTGGCTAAATCGATAAACGCAAAAGTCGTTCACGCTTTCATTCCTTAAGTGTGAGGAGTGGTGGAAGGAAAAATATGACGTCACACCTTTTTGAGGTCTGCGAGAAAAAAAAAACAGTTTATTCGGTATTTTTTTTCTGCATTACCAAAAGAGGTTCATTCATAAGTATCTTGGAATAACGAAAGACGTTGGAAAGACAAGTACTCGTATCATGTGATGCCTAAAATGCCAAAAATCAAGTCCAAAATGGCGGCCGTAGAACGCGGGAAATCAAACAGCTGATTTATTTTAGTACAAAAACAATTTTATTTATAGTTCTACTATTGTAAACAGACAGTAGAGTAGTTATACAACCTGATTTGCATCTAGGACCTTGATATACAGTCAAATAGATCCGAAACCAGAACGACGACATTACGCTCTATTGCGAAACAATTTGATACTTGCGGAATCAACGTCACAATTCTATAACCCGTAATTGTATCCAGATAAGGTTGAATATCGATTGATGGTGACAGAATTACCGTTTTATCGATTTACAAAATATTTTGATTAGTCAAATTTATTGGAAGACAATCTCGTTTTGACGTAACTGTCTAGAAGTTTCATCGGTTTTTTATTGTGATTAAGTTGAGAATTATGCTAACGACTCCCGATTTGTTTCTGCCGCATTGTTGTAATGTCATTATAAATGTATTTGTGAGTTTGTAAATAAATGTTGAATATATTGACCTTAACGGGTCAGGCTGCGCTTGCGCAGATAGGGAGCTGTATAGTAAGGAGGATTCATGGACTATTCTCGTTCGCTGAGATACTTTGGATTCTACACATTATATTACTGTCTAATTAATTAACTTCTTTTATGATTAAAATGTATTGTATTTTTATTGATGATTGCCCTATGATTATTGCCTTTTATAAATGTCTTTAAACGATTAGCCTTAAAAATGCGTCATAATTTTAAAACAGCATACTCTTATAAAAATGACAGCATGTCTTATCAAATTGTATTCTCTAGTCTAGGCATATAAATAGCAAAAAAAAATGCTGATTTCAAATCATACATTGGCAAGTTCCGCATTCATTAAACGAAAGTAGAAATTCCGATGACATTCAGTTTAAAAAACCATTGATAAATAGCTAAAATAAAAACTTAATGAGTAACTAACAAAATAAACTAATTAATAATAATCTAATAACTTGTGTATTAAATAATAAACATGTAGAAAAATAAAGAAAACGTAGCAATGTTTAAGATCGTTATCGGTATGTCGAAATATTTGTAAACGATATCGATATTACCGATAGCAACAGTCACGATATCCACTGTCCCGGGCTCAATGAGAAAGGCGCACTATTGTCATAAAGTGGGACACGATGAGCGCTAAGTATCAGATAAAGCGACCGATCAATTCGACTAATTGCCTATCGAACGTATCGACCACTGACGAAAATCATCGACATCTATTGATACACCTCTACAGTTAACGAACCCGATTTATAATAGTTATAAATATTCATTCGATTTTTAAAACAACGGAATCGACTATTAATTGAAATGGCTTCCCGATTTAAAATCAGAACATTGACAGACGAGGTCGCTTTTCGAGCTACATAAAAAGGATTCCTTTTTTTAAAACCGCGTTTTATTGAGGAACATTATCCGAGATATGAGAATCGAGGTGATGAATAAAAAATCGATTGTACACTCGAAGGGCATTACAGTACATGACCTGTCAACGAGACGCGAGATACGTGACTAGTGTTGCGAAAACTTATCGATATTCATTCGACGCTGTGCGCAATATGGTATTTCTTAGAATTAATGAGTAGCGGTATTACAGGTGTTTTTATAGCTTATAATAAACCTGTATTTTTAAGACGGCGACATATAAAATGAAACTAGCTAATAATACATAAAATACGTAATAACATATGAATTCATTGGAAAAATGATTAGATATGTGCATTATTTCTGTAAAAGGTATACCTATACAGTTAAATCTTGTCTTTTCCTTACTGCATCGGGTTGCGAACTGTGAAAGTATTAAAACCTTTTCTTCATAAACCTTATCTTCAGTGATGGGAAGCCATCTGTTCCTGTTCAAAACCCACGAGAGGTGTAAATTACTGCTATTCACAAGGCATAGGTGTGATTTTAACTTATCATTAGTTATCATTTATCATCACATCACTGTAAAGATGACTTTATCTATCATTTCTTATTTTCTAACTTCACGACGCGACTGTGGCGTGGAATGTATACGTAATCTGGCGTTGATTTGGTGTTTATTATAAAATATACGCTTACGTGTTGACGTTTTACACAATGAATACAGAAAGGTGAATAATCAACATACTTAGCATACTAATTGTCATACATTCATTATTTACGACTTATTAGCATAATCAAGCAATTAACTCAGAAATATCATATAAAAACATTTCATAGATAACGCCGATAAAAACTCGTAAACAGTGCTAAATTTGACAGCTCGATTTTCCCGTGCACAATAGAATTTAACGGTTTTTACCAGTTCTAGCCATGTCGGACTGTGTAAATTCCTCTTATTTGTGTCCGCAGTATGTAGGCCAATTTGTTACTTTTTTCCACAGCGACAGGTTTTGAAATGTATTTGTATAAAAAGAGCTGGCGCCGACACCGTTGTGTTAATCTGTGATACGTTATTTGCGATTTTTATCGATGTTTCTTTTGATGAGTTACGGCTCTATTTCTTTTTTTTATATGGCGCGCGGTTGAAATATTGCGTACGTTTATTTGATGTTTAGTACAATTAAATTACAATATGAATCACTTCTGACGCCATTACTATCTTCATGGGAGTCCTAATTGATGGATACAGTTAACATTGATGTTGAAATCTAGATTTTTTATGGCATATAGGTAGGGAGCCTGGGGGCAATATTTATTTAACTATAAAGATTTCGATAATAATCTGAATCTTCACTATTGATGCGAATTGAATTCCTAACACTCAGTTTATACTTTAATTTGTTAGTTTCCTCGTTTATAGCCTAGTTTATAACTTTAGGATGCACTTAGAATAGATTGATGGCATCATTCTGATTATTCTTCTATAAAACTGTAAATTAATCGGATCTTTGATCAATCGCATTAAAACTAGTTTTGTCAGATACGCTGCTACTGACCAAAACATAACTATTTGTAGTTTATATTTTGGTATTTCATTGAGAACGAGAAACTGCATAACAGAACTGTTACAATCAATTTTTTGAGTGCTGATCGTGTCATAGCTTGATGTAATATGTCAAGTAATGTCAACTTGATCAAAAGCCATACCGCCAACCCAAATTGGGAACATCGTAAACTTTAATCCATAAAAGGACATGTCACTACCGAAATCCATGACCTACACCTTTGCACGACCAAAAACCGAAGCCATACGACAGAAAATTAAAAACGCGCCAATAATTTGTGATATCGCCGATCGACCTCATCGGTTTTCAAAAAGGAGTGTGCCTTAACAACCAAGTGACACTTACGGTAATTAAACAATGAGTCATGACATGATATCCTCGTTTCATAAAAAAATCATTTCCGCAGAGTATCGAGTGCCATATTGAGATCGAGTTACCTTGCGCATGCGCATATTGATACTTGTAGAGACAAGCTGGTCTCATGTTGTGGTAAAGACGAAATATGATAAGTGGGTTTATGAGACAAAGGTCATATGTTGAACCTTTGATGCAGTATCGTTAATCAAGTCAACCTCTGATTGGCACTTGGATCAATTTTCAATTTTGTTTGGTTATTCCGTAAACCAAGAAGTAACCGCGGTTTGAGGATGGTTATCATTTGGAAGGTCAGTGTCATGGCGACTCAACGAAAGTTCAAAACAGAAATATATTAATTACATTAATTTCCCACCTTACGTAGATAATTTGAAGCAGTAGAATTTCCGAGAGCTATTAGCATTGATGTGTCATCATGATGTTGCCACAAGCAAGTTTTCTTCCCTCTACGGAGGAAAAATGACACGATATACTGGCGGATATTGCAGAAGCCTTGCTTGAAATACTATAGGAAATGGAACCAGAATTCTAAAAAATATTCATTCTAAGAAATACAAAAGAGGGCAATACGCGCTATCTATAAAATGGGTCCTCGCGAGTCTCTTAGAAACAAATTCAAAGAAATTGATATACTGACTCTGCCTTCTCTTTATATCTTAGAAAATATTTTGTATGTTCGGAAAAACTTAGGACTTTTCAAAATAAGAAGCGATTTCCATAATATAAATACACGTAGTAGACATGAAATTGTGATACCCAAATTTAGATTAACTAAAACAAGCAAGTCATTTCTTATAAACAGCATCCGATTTTATAACAAGTTGCCAAAGTCGGTTACAGAACTTAGCGATGGGAAGTTCAAAACCCACATCAAACGTGTCCTTATCAGGAAAGCATATTATAAAATTAAAGACTACGTTGAAGACAAAGAAGTTTGGCAATAATTCCCTCTGCACATGTGGCTTCCCTGGTACCTCATTAACGGCAAAATATGTAAGATTCTATTAACTGCTCTCAAATTACCATGTTTATATTTTTGTTTTATTTACATTCTTCCTTGACATAATCATAATTTTATTTGACATTATATACCTACTATTTAATTTTCAACTCTATTAGTGACTTTTGTGGACATGTTAATTATTCAGATTTGTTACAGTTGTAATAGCAATCGTGTCATTTCGTTTAAAATAGTTTTTATTTTTATTAATTTATTTATCTTTTATATAGATTCTTTTCTATTTTGTGAATGTGAGAACGCTGTAGGCTTAGTGGACTGTACACTTGTTGACCATCTTCTATTTTGTTAAGTACATACTTGGTACTTGTTGAAAGACCTACACTGTCCTCGTATACCTAATAATACTGTATTTTTTATTTTTTTTTTGTTGTAAATATTGTAAAACCCAATTATTTTTAAAAGAGTAACCGTGGAGTTTCTTGCCGGCTCTTCTCCATAGGAAACGACCAATTGGAACCGTGCGTAGCTTCTGACGTTTCATAAGTGCCCATGTAGGTTTATGTGAAATAAAATATTTTTGAATTTTTGAATTTTTTTTTAAAATTATCATATATCGCGATAAGACAAGTAAAAGAAACATCCTCAATTCTTATCATAATTCCAATCTAAATACCACTTCCCCATAACCTGTTATAACTAACCAGGCAAAGAGAAATGCATACAATTTTATCTTCTTTCCAAGTTTCCTCAAATCAAGACTATATTTAGTACTAGGATGGTCAATAAGCTGTTCATAAACAAACATGATTCGCATTCAAAGTAAGTAAGGATACTTGTAGATAAAATGTAAATATTTATTCCTTCAACCAGTTCATATCGTAAGGCGGAAACAGGGTTTTATCAATGTTTTCTAATCGTTTATTAACTTAGCGTGTGGAGCAGGGTTGAGTCTAGCTAAGAACTAGATATTTTTCCGAAACTACGCTTATGATGTCTGAGGCCATAGAGTCTGTTCGCGAAGGCTGATACTTATGAGTGACACTGTCAAAAGCTTTACCTAAAACCAAAATGGGAGTAAAGCGACAGAATGCACCATGAATAGAGATTTCTTCGAATAAAGCCAGAGGGAAGAGTTTTAAGATATTGCTCTAGCTACTGATTATCAATTCAGCTAGTTTAACAAGCATTTAATTAGATAAAAAATGTGATCTCGTAAATTGGTCCTAGTACAGTTCCTTGTGGCACCCCAATGGTTATGTAAGTAATCTAATCGAAAAATCCTTAACTGGATAAAATATCATTTAAAGATTAGTTAATTTTATTTTCCTTCCTGGCAACCCTTACTTATTAACATGTAGAGAACATAGTCAGAGATTAGATAGATCTTTGCTGATACATGCATTAACATAAGTAAACAATTAGGTGTCCTCATTTATAAATAGCCCATTCATTAATATATTTTATTAGGTTGCGCTGGCAGGAAGGCGGCATGCGTTTGCGCATGTGATGGACAGATCAATGATTTACATAGTGTGGCTAATAAGATGGATTAAGACTGACTAGGTATAATTATTGATTCTAGTCATTGTCATGTTGCTAGATGGATAGATCTTTATTGAACACCTCATAAGTAACAAGAAACACGTAGTTGCGATTTATTTGTTTATCTTTATGTAACGAGGTGAGCATTAAGGGTGATGCAGGATGCCCTAAGGAACCCCACGAAATTCTCTCAGGTTTTTTGCATTTTGCAGCTCAGTATCCAGTTGTTTATACCTGAATAGCATAAAAATCTATCAGGTATGCGACAAAATATTTTTGGATTTTTGTTTTATCGAAACAATAGGCTATTAGGTAAAGGTATGTGTAAGTAAACGAACATATCGTAACGAATCGTCGGTATTTGTCGTAATTGCGCTGCAATTCGGAACATGCGCACGCGCAGGTGGGCGGGAAACATCACGTGCCGACCCAACCTTGTATGTGCATTCAAAATATTAGACGAACCTGTAAAAATACACACTCCAAACTTACTTTCAACCTTATATTGAAGTGTGACGGTAGAAAATTCAATGGGGTTCTTAGTAAAGATACCTATCATTTTTGGTGTCTCTGAGTTAGCATTGCAAATGCGCTTAAATTGACTAGATAATGCGGTTTCCGTGTAATAAACTGTAAAAGCTTGACAAATAGTGTTCAAGGCGATATACTCTTCATTGGATAGGCAGACAGTGTAGACACGAGGCCAGGAGACATTGTATTTGCATGACTTATCAAACGATCATATTGTATTCTGGTAGTTTTTACTTAGAAAATTGGGGCGTCCAAGGTTAGTTTTGTGTCTGACTAACAAGGATCAGTTTACAAATGATTCAGCCGATTTACGAGTTTGGTGCAAGATGAATTCTAAATGTGAATCTGCTGTACAAGATTGGAGTTCTAAGTCACAGTTTCTAAAAAAGGTATTTTAATTCGAGATATGTTACTTTATTTGAAATAATTACATCCAAAATTAACAGCACCTTTCAACATTTAATTACTTAAACTCAATATTTGCCGAAGACAGCTGCCTAAACATCGCATCATTGAGGAGAAAACATTTCTTAAAAACTTGCCTCAAACGGCAGATGGACAGTTGGCAAAATGTTCTAAAATCTTACCAAAAGCACGTGCCTTCAATCCGGTCTAGACAATTTAGAAAAAAATATACCGTGTATAATTTCATGCAAATTACACTGCGCAGACGTTAAATGTCCGGTAGGTATTCATTATTTATCTGTTCCGTGGTATTCATAGACTGGAAATGGATAAGGCATCTTACATACGGACGTGAACACGCGACGACCTAAACGCGTCATTTGAAGATAGCATTCTTTCCAAAATGTCGATAAAATTATTGCTTTGTGATTCACAATGACACTTCTATATATTTGTAGGCATATTCTTTGTTCTTTTTTGTAAAATTCCACACAACAATAAAATTTGCGAGATAATAATCAAGCTATCAGTTATTATGGGATAATAGGATTGTCGTGGGTGCAGGCTAAGGAAAAACCTAATTTGTGTGTAGGAGTGAGTAATGCAATCGTATGATTTTGTTCAACATGTTCTAGAATACATATATACATGTACCATATAGAGCGATGTAATTAATACGTTGCATTTATCAATTGATCGACTAGGACGTAGGAAAACGCGCGCACAAAAACTTGAAACGCCCATGTGTAGAAGCCCTAAAGTTTTCTTGCTAGACCCGAAAAATATAGGCCACTGGGTACACAATCGCTTTCATTGCTTGATGAATTGTAAACAAGTTTTTACGATTATAAACATGATTTATTATATCAAATTGGCGGTTTCTGTAGACACTGCTATGTCGATGAAACACAGATTTATGTGTGTAATAAAGACATCTACGGTAGCCTGTCATTACAGCCTTGTTTCGAGTATGAAGCGGATAATAGGAACTGAAATTAGTGGTATGTAAGTACTGATTTGCGAGCTAGTATATATTGCAATCTGATTACGAAGCTTGAGTCGAGTTACAAAATCTTCAAGGAAGTGATACTTTATTGGCAATGAGATAGGATGTATTTTATCTTTATTGAGCCTGTTTCTTGAAAGGAGTAGGTAATATACGTGTAATTGGTTGGATTTATTAGAAACAATTAATTAGTTGTAATGTGAAATGGCAAGGACCGTCCACCGGATGTTTTGAAGATGTTGAAAGCAAAAGTTGTTAATAATCTTGTGTTGTTGAAATACAAAATTCTAAACATTAACTCGATGTGGTGGGGTTTTAGAATTAACCATAGCCACGATCATTGACTAGACAGTAGACTAGACAGACCTATTGTTTTAGTTGTATGTGCGCGTAAATATTTAAGAGACTGTACTGTTTTTGTTAAATGTTTGTTTATTTAGAATGTTTCCAATTATATGTTTTCCCAGAACTGCAATGAGGTCGTCTATTTGATGTTTCGCAACTACATTACCTTCAATAAATTCAAAATATACAAGTTTTCATCTACTTTTATTTGCCTTCGCAATAGATAAAAATTGTTGTTCTGAATACTCAATTAAGCCGATAATTTTTATTTCCCCGCCATGCAGTCGGCCATGACTGACACTTGGCTGAATTGTGTCAATGACAGCTGTCAAGTTTATGGATGATTAACTGGCAACATTAATTATGCACATAAATAACTATGTGAATTTATTTGCTGGCAACTAGGTGACCCTTGATAAGTTTTGTGGGCTATCTTTTGAGCCCATCCACAAGATAGCATAGTTTTTATTAATCCTCACGATTAGTCAATAATTACTTTGGTAGAAAGAGTCCATTGTAAATAGAATATTTTAGTTGATGATAAAAAGGGCTTATTGGGTTTGCCTATTGTACTTTCTAGCCATTTTTGTTTCGAGTATTGCTGTATTCAGCCTCTTTCGAAAAAGTTCGTTTTGATTCTGAATGTTGCTGTTGAATAAAATTGCAGGTCAACTCAGAAAAAACATTGTCCATTCATACGGTACTTATATTTAAAATTCTTCGATGTTAATCTGGTTGAAGATATTCCTTAAGAATTTTGATGATGTGAGGTCATAATCCAACGTAAAATAATCAGAATGTTTGTTGCAAACATTTGGTATAGGTTCTATACAGTGACCATGATTTTTTAGGACATGGTGACATAATTTATAGCTTTCCAATATATATTTTTTAAATATTGTTAACAATTTGCATATAGATAAATAAAACAAAAAATTATATGAAGTAAACGGTTAAACCCAAGCAGAATCTCCTATATCTACAAAATTGATTACAAGACAAAATAGGAGGCATTAGAAAAGCATTTACAAGTACAGTTTGCAATTATTTCTCGCTCATATTTATTAATACAGACGTTGAGAAATGGTTAGAATATGAATAGAGTATACAGCCAATCGGATACCGGTTTGTAGTAACGTGTGTACCATTTACTGGCCATTATAAATGTGCACAATTGACATGATATAAGTAGGACATCGATTGGCTACTTAGCGATTAATATATTTTTTTGCTGTCATTTTTTTTCATTCTTCGGTCGAATGCTTTGATGTCTTAACTAGTTGACTTGATTGAAGGTGTTTTTTACGCGGAAATGTTCAATACATTACACTTTTTAAATGTGACTGTTAGATTGACAATGCGTCGGCTAATTACTGAGACACGGATATGCTTCATTTTTATTTTTGGGAGGATCCATTTAATCATAATTAATCGTTCAATCATTTATGTAAATGGCTAAGACTAAATTGCTAAGACTTCTGATTAAATATCTAAACAGTTGATTTAAATGTTGGTGAACACAATGCTTGGCTGCTTAAGCTGCGATGTTATTGTTTTTTAACTCTTTTTTTTTTTTGTTTTGAATAATACGGTAGTACGGACATAGAATCCGATGCTTCAAAAACTAATGAATCAATCTCAGCTGTTCCCATTTCAATACACAGCTTTGTATGTAATAAATTCATTAACTAGTATGTCTGCACTAACATTGTGTAATATAACGGTACCTAACAAAAACACGACCGCTTCCATTTTAACTCATTGCACCCGCGCCGTGGCTCTAAATTAGACAATCGAATTGAACAGAAGTTTAATTGAAAAAAATATCGGTCAGTCGAAAAAAAGACCGAAAAAAATTTTATATCAAGTACGTGACAATCGCATGGTCACCGTAGCGATGGTGCGCGTGCGCTGGTCGGTCGCGGCTTTTTGTGAATGAAGTCCGAAAGCCGACAGGTTCTGTTAGAACAAATTTAACGGGACTTACCTTCTCTTGTATTTTTTTATTATTATTTGTGCTACAAGGTAGAAACAAGCTCCCATTTTGAACAGGTGGTAACCTCAAAAATTTGATGACATGTCCATGCGATGTTGTACAGGAAATAAGGTGGAATAGGTGTCAGGTCTGCTTGCTTTCAACGGTAAATAGTGTGTGAATGGATTGGTCATGGCTTAATGTCAAGCGGTCAGAAAAGGCAGACGAAAAGTTGCATAAAAGATCTACCGCTTAAGGGGACTACGGGAGCTAACCGCAGGTTTTATAATGCCTAAAAGTATATGATCTACTGCAGTAAACAAAATAAGAAAAATATATGATATTCTTCAAGATGCTAGTTAGATAGTGTGTTGAAAACATAATACACTATCTTGATACGATAGAAAAAAATCGCAAAATACCTCAAAAAAATCTTTTAACGATTAATAACCATTTTAATATACATGCAATAACTCAGATTTTTGTCAGATTATTCTACAAGCAACATAATTAGCGTAATAGGGTTTTAAATTTTTTTGCCCAATCAATAGATTTTTTGTAAATAGATAATATCTTCATATTTTCCAAAAAAAATACCAGCGTTGTGTCATCGCGCTTCTCTTTCTTTTCTATGCAGTCCGACAGTGACCGCGCTTTATTTATTTTATTTAATACTTTAAGCATACAGTACAGAGGCGGTGTTGTCAGCCTCTTAAATCGCTTTCCCACGCTGCATTCGATACTAATGTTCCCTTCGATTGACTTGCTGATTCGATCTTTCCTAATCATAATGATAATTCAGTAGCCATTAATTTTACGAAACAATCTTTTCAATAAATTACAGATATATCTTATCATCTCGATGTGTTGAAAGCTAAATGTTGATCGGTAGTGTGAATTTTATCGCAACTTTTGTTATGCAAGTATATTATCATAATTAATGAATTTGCGAAATGACTTATCTAATGTGGAAACGATAAACAAAAAATTATAATATTTTGATTAGAGGATTTTAATATTTATTTGTTTTAATTTATGGAGGTCAGATCACAGATGGCAGTAGAAAACTGGTAAAAAGCGGCCAAGTACGAATCGGCCGCACCACCCTACAATATTTAACTCTACATAATGATGAAAAAAAAAAAAAAACATTATACTTACACGGGGATTTTATTTAACTTTATTTTATTTTTATTATCTATTGTTATAGCGGCTGAGGAGCTCGTGGCTAAGTAAAAACAGCCGCACGGGACGATCAATTAGGTTATGCTACGCTTGCCGGGGTTAGTCCGTGGATGGGTGACCATCTGTACATACCGAGGCTCCTCCTTGCCTCGGAAAGCACGTTAAGCCGTTGGTCCCGGCTGTCATACGTGGATCTTTGACAGTCGTTACGGGTCTTACCAAGTTGTGGAGGTCAGGTAGGCAGTCGCACAATGTAAAATACTGGTATGCATTCGGTTAGACTGGAAGCTGACCTCAACTGACTGAGAGAATAAAAGCATTGTTTTCGTATTTAATAAAGTTTTCCTGTTACAATCATTTTAATAAGAATTTCCAATAATAATAGCTGTCTCAAAGTACGAAAACATTATTTTAAGTTTTACTACGAATTTGTGTAAAATTAAATATTTTACTGTAAGTTAATCTTGGGCAGCGGTTAGCGGTTACTGACGTAACCTTTCTTGTAACCCTGTGGTTAACCTGACCTACTGAATGTGATACAAAATATATTATATTAACCTATTGTTGTTTTTGTTTGCAGGTATGTACTTTGAGATTGAAGAGTATATTGAAGAATAAGCTATGGAGTATTTGAGAGGCGAGGGTAAGCAGGAATAAGCACCGACACGACAACACCATGGGATTGCAAACATGGATTTTTCCAGAGGAGTTTGAGTGTACCGGTGCAACTACCAAAGAATTGTACACCTATTTTGAATACTGATGAGCTGACATCTGTATTTTCAGTTCAGTATTTTGCTATTGCTGCAACATACTTAATGCAACTAAAAAGTCAATTTTATAAAATGAATGAAATAAAGTCCAATTTCTAAATCAGTCAAAGAAGCTCAAAGTTGTCAGGGGTTTTAACCAGAAAATCTTAAAAATCCTGAAACTTCGCGGGACAAGGAAGTTTCTCTGAAAATAGATAGGATTACATTTTGATGTACATATAGCATATTCTATCTGTAACTTGTTCTACAACATGAAATAATCATAGATTTATTCCTCTCTACTTCATCTGATCTAGGAGACTTCAGTTGCAAGTACTTGCAACATACTCTGGTTCTAGGCGCCGAGTCGCAACTACATTGTAACATACTGGTTCTAATAAGTATAATCGACATTACATACACGCAATATCTGTCACATATACTTACCGAATGGCAATATAGATGCTATTGGATTCCGTTTAAGTGCTGTATAAGTTTTTTTTTTTCGATTTATATAAGATAGCAGGTTTTGCTTGATAATAGCCATTTTGTAACTAATCAGCTACTATGGTTAGCCATAGGTATTTGATACACTCTGCAATAAGAATCTTGCCCGTTCGGCAGTGTATAGAGTGCCACCATTGGCACTCTATCCCTATCGGATAAAGTGCCACTACAGGCACCCTAGTAACACCGCCTCGGCCCGGCTCAAGTGCCGCAAGCATTGGATTGTCATTGTCACTGTCACTAAGTCACGTCACTTGGTATTTTGTTTGATTGTCGAGGTTAGATCGCTGTAAAACACCACATTCCCAAAACATTACATTCTCTTGTGCCTAAACGGACCCTGGCACTTCGCCGGCCGTTACCGCGGCACCGCTCGCTACGCTCGCTCGGCTCATGCGTTGTGTGGTCACAGTTCTAACCTAACCTAACCTAAATAACAAGTGACAGTGACAATGCAACGCTCACGGCACCCTAGCCGGGCCGAGGCAGTGACACTAGAGTGCCACTAGAAACTCGCGGCACTCTATACACTTCGTAAAATGTATGATTTCGTTCATCATTTTTTTCATTCATTCGGTCACAACTAAAGAAAATATAGGCGGTTTGACACTTGACAGGTGCCCGGACCTGACGTCTAGTGCTGCCACCTAGTGAACATTATTTCAGAAAACGAAAACTCTCATTGATCTGATCTGTATATAATATACTACTGAGTCACCGAAATAGGTTCTTCTAAGAAAAATCGAAACCAAAATACAACGACACGCCACATAATAATTCTCAAAACCAGTGAATCAACAATAAACAACATTATCTTCACAAATAAATTCATACAAACGAGAATTCCAACAAATGTAACGAAAATTGCCCGATACAAGTACACCTGTCTACAATGCACAATCATAGGCTTAGGGCACACCGTTGCAGGTACCGCTAGTGTTGTCGCTAAAACTAATACAGTTGGAACTCCGCGGTGGGCTATTATGTCCCGGGATTTATTTGTGGCAAGATGTGCCGTACTGATGTTGCGGATTATTTAAACAGTCAGCTTTGAAGGCGCTGATTTGTGTTCCTGACAGTTTTACGTTTGCTTAGTGGGTTGGTTAGGGACATGAAGGCTCTAAAATATTTTTCAGGCCACTTTTTGTTTTTGCATAGCTGGCGTGCTTAATACCTTTGCATGATTTACGTATAATAAAACCACTTTGATTTAAACTCATTAAACACACTCACTCACACTCTCTTTCTACTCATTTTCTTTTTAAACGCACTTAGCTACGCTAGCTAAATAAGTTTCCAAAAAATTATAGGTATGAAACAAATTAATTTAATCTTAATAAAAATTACCAAAACATTATTCCACAATCATTGTTTTACATCAACTAGTCCTAAACTCAAAGCAGTTTGCATAAAACGCTTAAAACCACTATCAAACTATCTAAATTGTATAAATCCTCTAAACAACAGCATTTCGTAACAATTACCACATTTCCTGAGCCCGCACCAGGCTCTATATCTTCGTAAATCGATAAGATGTCCAGCAATATCAGTAAATTGACGTCTATTTATCGATAATATCCGCCGATCGACTGCGGCGTAATAAATTTGAAGACGGTTAATTCGGAAACATTTAGAGGTCGTTGAGACAGTGTACTCCGGGCCTTAGAGCTTGTAACAGGTACTTTTGTACAGTTTTAATGTTATTGCTTCTAGTACTTTTTATTTATTAAAATGTTTAGGTTAGAATTTATTTAGAAAGAAGAAAGGAATGCTATAGATGCTCAATGCTCTTTTCAGTGGCGTAGGTCACAGGAGAGTTATGTATCAAAACTCAAAATCTGAGATCAGGTTAATAGAAGTATCTATAGAAGAAAAAACGTAGGTACTCAATCTGCTATAGCCTTTCCCGACTATATTGGGGTCGACTTCCAGTCTAACCGGATGCAGCTGAATACCAGTGTTTTACATGGATCCTCTGCCTATCTGGCCTCCACTACTCAGTTACTGGGTAACACGATGAGTACCCCTTGGCAAGTTGTCAAACTTTTGGGCTTCTGACAACCCGTAATGACTGTCAAAGATGTACGAATGACACCCGGGACCAACGGCATAGTGTCTCATAACATGCAAGGTTTATTTCAGTTACAAAAATGTAAATAAATTATTTATACCACATCAGAACATTCGGAAGAATTTTTCCGAATGCTGAAATCGATCACAAAACATTCACACAAATAAAATCATAATTGTTTCACACACGCATAGAACGAATGTGGTTGTGTATCGGTTAAATCACTCGCACCGATTGACGAGTAGAAAATCGATTCGTTCGTGATCGTATGCAGACATTCCACAGCCATGTTTTTATACGGCCTATTTGAATAAAATTTCTCATTTAATATTCCCAATGCGTTATTGAACCGACTTAGCGGAAATGCTATATGTTTTATGCAAGCTTTAATTATAACAGCGGCTTACACTACACCGGTAGTGTTGAAATCAAAATCAGTAAGAAATGAGAATGACCGTCGATAAAATAAAATGTAGTTTCTGATGTTGGTACTCGTAATTTTATACTCGTTCGGAATTCTCTGACCTTTTTGAAATGGTTCGTTTTATAAATTTTATTTTGTTTTATCATTTTTCTCTGCTATTTTGTTTTTGTTTTGATATTAAAATACTGTTCACTCTTTTACTTTGCTGAGGAATGCATTAATTACCAATGAAACTTGAGTTTAATACCAATTAAATAAAAAGCGTCGGAAAAGAACTTTTATTACAAAAAAAAATATAAATAGGTGTATACCGGTACCGTGCCGTATACTTTGTCTATTTCTGAAACAATCAATTTTGCGTTTCTTCGCGGCCATATGCAATTTATTAATAACTTAATTACATATTTGAAACATATATGTAAATACATGATTAAATGAATTATTACTATTAAATCGAAAGTCCATCATTGCGTAGGTGTGGGAAATAAGCCTGCCTAAGCATATCCATTGACAATATATTATCTATGGAATACTGTGTGGGCATTAATTGGTCGCGACTTACTATAAATTTATTGTTTTTGAAAGTTATTTTGTCCTAAATAGTTGGTTGACTTTGAGGTTAGATGTCTATCTTTGTCAACCTTTTTATGTGTTGTTTGTGACGAAACCGGAAAATTGAGGAAAAAGCTGTGTGATGTGACAATAAGGTCACCCTCTAGTACATAAAAGCTAAACATAAATAACTGGCGAAAAGTGGGTGTACTATAGGTACACCTCTGCCTAACCCCTCGGGGAATACTAGCGTGATGATATGTATTTAAAAAAGGCTCTTCACCCAAAACAAAGAAAACCATAGGTAATATGAACCGACAGTCATGATTCGTAATATAAAAACAGTACACACAACAACTTAGCATATATTTTCACAAATGTTACGGTCGTGGACACCGCATCCATTGTTTCCAAGATACAATAAACAAAAAGGCAGTTTAATGTACTTATTTTTTTATTGAATCATAAGCCGTAAGTTGTTTATGTTAGTTTTATGTTAAGTGGCAACTTATATGTAGGCCCGATGACATATCGAATATATTATACACTTCCAGACCTTCCAGTATAAGCTGATCTGTCTTTATACGAAAAGCCTACCAAAAACTAAAATCAAAACTTATTTATTCAAACTAGGCTAAGAATCGGCACTTTTTAGGGTTCCGTACCCGAAGGGTGACAAACGGAACCCTATTCATAAGCCTCTGCTGTCCGTCTGTCTGTCAGCGAGCTCTATCTCATGAACCGTAATAGGTAGGCAGTTGAAAATTTCACAGATTGAGCTTTTCTATTGCCGCAAGAGCAACAAATAATAAAATTAAAAAATAAAGGGGGGTCGCCATACAATAAAATTAAATTTTGAAAAAAAAATAATCTTTCCCTGGCATATGGGGTATCATTGTCTAGAGCTCATCAAGTAGAAAATAAATATAATTTTTATTTGTTTTTATCTTCAAAAATGATGAATTAGGGGGCCGTAGAAGTTGTCTGTTTTAGACCATTTTTGTACGAGTTCTATCTCAACAACTAAACAAATTAGGAATTTGAAACTTGTGTGTATCATGTACCATATACTGTTTATAATCAACAAATACTAAAAACGTCGATTAATAACGTATTTTATATAATATGGGCGATTTACTGCAACTTAAAAATAATATTTTGTATTTCATGCTAATATTATGCGATATAAATTCCACAGATAACTATTTACAAGTCGGAGTAATGACATGGAATTAGTAAGTACTTACCTACTATCATGGCAGCATATACTATTTCGATCATTTAAATTTCGATCATCCAAAAAGGTCTACAAAATAAGCTCTCTTCAAAAGATTTTAAAACCGGCCAGTATTTTTTGAGTTTAAGAACTTTATCGACTTTTTTCAAAGTATCCCTAGACGGTGTTGATGTGTGTACTCGTACCTCATGTTAAAACTACACTCCAATAGACAATAATATTCAGTAACATTGAAATGAATGGTGGTACATACAGGGTACTATTCAGTTACCTTAAACCGTTGTGGATACAATTTCATATTGAGAAAACTTATTTGTGTAAAAATATTCAGCCACGGCGGCCAATCTCAATGGAGACTAGCCTTCGGCGTGGGAGATATTATAGTGCACAAGTGTATGCGCAGACACGAGTGCACTCACTCTTCCCTCACTCTCATAGTCCGATGGGATGTGTAAAAATAATTTTTATTTTCGCTTGAGTTTAGATTTCGATATTTTTTTTGTTGGTACATTGGCGTGTGCTAGCTGTCATTATGGCAAATATATTTTATTTTATGTTTTGTGTTGAGTAATGTAAAATATTTGCATACTATTGTATAGAATCAAGTTTTTTTCGTAACTGAACAGACAGCTGCGCTGCTGGCGAGTTTGTTACGCCACTTCTTCTTTCCAGCAAAAGCACTAGGAAGTGGTGAAGGGCGGGCGTTTTTGGGGGACTGTCTTATATAATTTTGACGTTCGAAAAGTGCTGATTCTCAGCCTAGTTTGAATAAATGACTTTTGAATTTGAATTATGACTATCAAAAATAACGTAATACCTGTATTGACGGAATGTTGTAATTAAAATTTGGCGTACTACTTACATTCTATTTTGTACAATATAGTCTGATGTAGCAAGAGAAATCCTTTTATTTATAAGTAACTAGCTTTACCCGGCCCAGCTTCGCACGGTTAGCACTAAGTACTTATCTGCGGCGCACCTACCTTTCCTAATTACATATTTCTACCTAATTACCTACCCTACCTACCTACCCTAACTGCTACCTAACCTAACCTACCTACCCTACATATCTACCTGCTTACCTACCACATATACCTATTTCAATCAATCAATCTTCCTAGCCTTTTTCCCAACTATCTTGGGGTCGGCTTCCAGTTTTACCGGTTGCAGCTGAATACCAGTATTTTACATGGAGCGACTGCCTATCTGACCTCCACAACCCAGTTACTGTTACAACACATATACCTATTTATACCTACTAATACTATGTTAGTAGCAAATAAATAACTTTGAATTTAGTTAATGCATGTTACTAAAATAAATGAAATAAACTTCTACACCTATAATTTAACACAACAACATTTTTTCATTAAAATTAGACAATTTCTTTACAAATCTTTATGTTTTTTTATAGCGCCTCTGTTGTTACCTTTACGAAAGTATTACAAAAATGCATAGTGTTAAATCTTGTACGACATGGTATGGAACCCTTCGTGTGCGAGTCCGACTCGCACTTGACCGATTTATTGAATATCAAAACTACAAGAGACTGCCCCCCAAAACGTCAGCACTTCACCTATCCCTAGTGCTTTAGCTGGGAAGAAGAAATGGCGGAATAAACGCAGCACAGCTGTCTCTTCAGTTATATGAACTTGTTTCTTTACAATAATATTAATCTAGCCTTTTGCCAACTATATTGGGGTCGACTTCCATTCCAGTCTAACCAGATGCAGATGAATACCAGTATTTTACATGGAGCGACTGCCTATCTGACCTCCACAACCCAGTAACTGGGTAATACAATACCCCTGCGGCCCTGGGTAAGACTGGTTGTCAGACTTTCGGGCTTCTGAGGCTCCGTAACGACTGTCAAAGATCCACGAATGACAGCCAGGACCAATGGCGTGTTTTCCGAGGCACGGAGGAGTCTCGGTAGTCATGGAGCAACCCCGGCCGGCGTAGCTTTACCTGAAGGATCGACCCGTGCGGCTGTTATTACTTAGCCACGAGCTCGTCCTATTCTATATATGCAAGGTAATTAACATTACGAAACACAAAACATTAAATTAAAATATTTACCCTCTACATGTCTGGTCAGCTAGGTGAAGATCCACTTGAACCAACATAACAGCGACGTCATAAAAAGATGCCCATCCAATGAGAATGAATCCAATGATGATGTAATAACACCTATCTCTCCACTATTCCAATGCCTACTCTAGGATGCATATCCGGTACGGCTCGCAAATCCTTCCTTATCCTCAGGGCACGTCTTCCCTACCATTACCGCGCCAGCCGGTCTACCCTCTGATATGCAATGGCCTTTGTAGTCCCATGAAACATGAGGGTTCATGGGCTAGTGCAAATCTTGGGGTTCATTTTATCGAGTCTGGTTAAACCACGCTGGGATCGGTGCATTTAATTAATTCATTACCCTATGTCTAGTCAGCTAGTGACAGCTAGCACACGCCAACATACAAGGAGAGGTCAGCTTATACTGGAATTGTATAGTTTGATATACCCTCATGCCCTCATGTGTAACTTCTTAAGCTTATTAAACGGGCGCCTAAATCTATGCGTAGGCGCAGATATATGGGCAAAGAAATCAATAGGTCCGTTTAATAAATCGTATTTTGATTGGCCAATGTTAATTAGGTGAAGCTGGTAAATCTGTCATAGTTGAACAGTTTACTTATTTATAATGCATTTCTAAACAATCTATTAATCGTGGAAGATCGTTATTTACATAGATTTACATATGAAAGAGGCTGCGATGACGTCTGGTATTCATTTTTCTATGCAACGGTAACATGAAAAAGATATTAATGTTTTAGGAATTTTGTAGGTATGTAGTTACACTATTTCAGAAAATATTTGTGGTTCGTATCGATTTGTAGTTTTTGTACTAATTACTTACATAATTTAAGCTTTATGAAGATCATGAAAATTTCGATTTAAAAATTTATCTTTTTCAAGGAAAACAAAATAAAATAATTATTACTTACAATTATATCCTACCATTGTACAATAGACCTTACAAACGGGTTTCGTTCTTCCTCAAGAAACCATCGCAGTCCATATTTTTAAATCAACGAAGAAAATAAAGGAAGCGCAGGAGTACGCTCCATAACTGTCGGTACAAAATAGATCATTGATAAAAACCGGCCTCTGATTGGTCGGTATCGGGTTCGCTTAATTGTAGAGTGCGCATGCGGCGGGTATACTATCTAATGCCGATAGTAACGATAAGCTTATGAAATAATACGTTGGAACACGCCGGGAACTTATCCTGCTACTGATGGTACAAGTACCATTGGTTTCTGGTGGGATTGGTGGGTTTTTGGGTGAGTTAGTGTCGAGTCGAAAAAGTGCTGAAAAGTAAATAAGTAGTGATTTATTTGTGAGGGGAATTAAGTTTGGATTAATGTTAGTATTAGTCTCTGTTCCTTTAGAATCCATCTATTATATAATGTACACAGAACAATTTATTGTATTCATTATTCAATGTAAACAGTACCCTAATTGCGTAATACACGATCAATCAGAATCTGAATCGTTTTGAAACAGATTGGTAATCCATTGCTTCATAAATTCGAAAAAAAATCTGCTCAACAACGTGCGTGAATAACGCAATGAATGTTGTTGAACTGTCAAAATGAAACAGATTAGTCGTAATGGTTTACGAAAATGTGTCACGTAATTAGATAGCTGGATTGGATTACTGAACAACTTACACCTTAATTAATCAGACAACGTAAATCTATAGAACTTTGATGATAGGAGTATAAAACAAAGTTAGTTAAGTACTGGACATTAATTTCGGATAAAAATATTTGATGTCTCAGTGAAGAACTACTAAATCTCCAATAGCTTTAGATCTAAAACTTAAATAGACAAAATCGAGAACTAAATGAAACCCGCACCAAAAGTAGCGGTGTACCATTGTATATGGTAAAACGGCCATTACAAGTACAGACAGCTAGCCATGTTGCATGTTGTTGCATTGTAAGTAATCTGCCAATTTGCGATATTACTAGCTGAATGAACATCGACGCATAGCTTATGCCCGGGCTACACGGGTCTTTTTCAGGCTAGGATAGTCAGTCAGCTAGTAAACTAGTCACTCTGGCCTCGTATGTAGAGAACTATCATTATGTTTAGGCTAGTGTGATAGTTTAATAGGATCTGGTTCTATTTTCGAACCAATCAATAGTGGCGGGCGCTACCCGCCACTATTGATTTAACTATCCTTATTTGTGTTATTGTGTACCTACTAACCTCGTGTGGCTGGCGAAGCTAGTATAAAATCTAATCATTTTACTCCTCGACATATGTCACTGCAAATGCTATTGGCATAAAAAGTCAGTTATTGCGTATATAACAAGCTTTCAATCAAAATCCGCGGGTTTGAAGGTAGGTTTGAAAAATTGGTCTATATAAATAACGGAATGAACGTGACTGAACTGTCAAAATGAAATTGATTGCGATCAATATCATTTTATGTGTGTAACGAAATTACCCTCCAGGTTTAGCATGTGCCAAGCCAAGATAGTAAGCTAGGATATTAAGTGTTTAATATCCTAGCTTGAAAAACTAGCCCCGTGCAACCTGGGCATTAGACTTTCTTACTTATGACTAAGCTAGACTATTTATTAACTAATAACTGCATTCCGATGCAGTATAATCTCAATAGAGTGAAGATGTGGGCTGTTTCAATAGATTTGATAATGTAGGCTGTATTGAAAGGTACACGCAGCAGATTAATTATGTCGATGGTAAAATAATTCGTCGATGTATAAAGGACTATGTGGTTTGATGGACAGCTAATAGGATAGACTTTTTCTTAATTCAGTCTAATCATCGCGTGCTTGCTTCTATTTTAGCTGTCTTTGTAGATTCTACTCTAGGGGAACCATTTTATATATGCAACATTAAAAATTTAGCTTTTTTAAAGCACGTCTCTTTTACACTACTGTACAAATACGTATCCGTACGTTTTTAGATAGATTTGTAGGTATCCAAAATCATATTAAGTTGCTCATACCTAGTTCCAGGTAAACTACCTAAGCATATCTTTTTAATACTTCTCAGATAACTTAATTTGGGCATTTTTATCGTCGTGAAGTGAAAAGATGTAGATTCGTGGGTTTAAAGGTTCATCTACCAAAAGCTTATCAGATTAACCTAATTAACGTTAATTAATCAATCAAAATTTACATTTGGAAGTGGTTTTTACGGTTCTACAACCAACCTGGTAAATCAAAAACGTTCCGTAGTATATCAACTTGACATATCTATATCTGATTACTTTAATGTGGTGTATATTTTCGTCTTTTTAAAAGATGCTGATAAACTGATGAAACGCGGAAGCTATAAGATGGTCAGATATAAATATAAATCAGGCGTGTACAGCTCCCAGCAATTAAACTTACGGCGGGACTTGCGCGCGCGCATATCGGCGCACAAATCATAATCAGCGCCACCTGTGGGCGGCTGACAGTAAAACATAGCTTAGATCCTTCAATGTGAACCATTTGTTAGACAGTATTCTTTCTTATCACTATTAAAATATTGCCCAGAATCCTTTGTACGGTTTTATATAGAATTTTAAAATATCTTGGCGAATTCAGCTCATAAATTGGATTAAGAATTGGTATTGATAGCTAGTAATGGAATTTCCTTTTGATTTTATTTGCGATGAGCTGTTTGATGGCTTCTGCTTATGTTATCGGCTTTTTCTTTGACTTTTAGCGTTGGAGGTATTAGAAGAAGCTGGTTTCTGCACCATAAATCATACCACGTACTTTAAATAATATAAAGTTATAGTCTTGTCCTAGGTTTTCTGTTTTTCCATTATGTATATGACATGGTCAATAATGGTCATGAGTCGGAACAAACAGACCTTACAAATGTTTGTTCCGATGGTTTACATGTCTTTAGGTACATAGAACAAGGTAAGCATGAACTATGAAGTAATCTAAGGTTTATTAACTTTAAGTTCATCTTCCGTACCTTGTCTAGCGTGGTCACTTGGGCCGACAACTTCTCTTATGGAGAGTTTTTTTCCAAGACTAACTGTAGGTTGGACCTTTGTGTTTTTGTTGAGATTCCCAGCTTCCTTTCTATTGACCTTAGAAATAATTTTGATGTACAATGAAGCACATTCTATCCATCTAATGACATCTTTTCAAAATTATAAAAGTGTAGAAAATCTTGTTATTTCCTCTATTTCTTTGTTTTTTGATATTACAGAGCTATTACTCAATTCAAGTCCTCGTCGGGACAAAAGGTAGACCTTTCCCAAATTGCGTTAGGACCCCAAATCCAGTCCATCTAAGTAGCTGGGCTAGCGGTCTACGCTACATTTGACGTCTCCAGGAAAGAATTCGACCGCTTCATATGCCATCGCTCCTTGGAGCGCACGATGCGTGAAACAAATTAAATTACCAACAAGTACAGTTATTACCCGATTAGCAAATAAACGCTTGATGCATTAACTAATAACTGCCACTAATCACAATCATAACTGGACATATAAATTATCACCTATATTTCTTCAGCTGTGTTAAAACTTGCGAAGTATACGCACGGCTACATATATCAAGCTACCGTGTCCAGTATTAGCCGGCCTCACTTGAACGGAAAACAAATACCAGTGTGAGACCAGTTAATACTGGACATATAGTTTGATATGTAGCCGTGTGTACATATGTCCATTAATTCTGAAATTAACCTAAAAGAAAGTATTCGCGTGATGCACGAAGATCTGGGTATTAGACCGTGGTACGATGGTGCATGGGATAAGGGAAGGCGGATGCGAAGTTTAGAGGAAGATATGGACTGAAATTAATAGGAAATGTATTAAGATGTTCGTTTAGATATGGGTGGATGGATGGATTGCAAAATGGGTTTCCATATCTTTCCTTGTTCCTTGTGAGGGTCGTAAAGGTGACTGAAATGTGTTTTAGGAAGTGGAATTTACCTAAAAGTTGAAGCTGGTAGAATGCCACTGTTGTGTCATTTCATTGTAAGTTTGTTTGAGTTAAGATTGACAATTGGTCATTGGCTTTTTGCTTCAGCATAACCAATCTCATGCATTCTTCTCTCAGAAGATAATATTTAAGTAATTTAATTAAAATAATAAACTATAATATCCTTATTTATCTGAACTTGTAACCTACTCGTTAAGTACTTTGTAACAAAGGTTATCTGTATCAATAAAAGTTTTTAA
Source organism: Conistra vaccinii (assembly GCA_948150665.1). Classification (NCBI taxonomy): domain Eukaryota; kingdom Metazoa; phylum Arthropoda; class Insecta; order Lepidoptera; family Noctuidae; genus Conistra; species Conistra vaccinii. The sequence continues at coordinate 22,116,763 of OX411325.1, forward strand.
TTTAATAATTTCAGGGTTATCTATCAGTTCATCTCTTGGACCAAACGCAAAATCATTCAGAGTGTGAATCGGAATTGCATAAAGAACACATTGCATTCTCAATTCAAACTAATTAAGTATGAATTATGATTTTAAACTTAATCTTCTTAAATATAAAATTGAAAATAACTTGTCATCGTAAATTTTGCTAGTGCTTAAAAGATTATTCAGATAAAGATCGCTACAACAAATTAATAGTATGTTTTAGATGTGTTCACAAACATGTTTTTTATGTAACTTTGACGCGCCATGTAGTAACAAATTAGTATTTTGTTAACAAAATTAGTCAAAGAATATTTTGAAATGTTTTACAAGCGTGAAGAATTAAGTAACAAAAGTCAGATAAAAAAAAGACGTCTTTTTTAAATTTTTCTTGAACCTCTCAAAACGGTGAAGGAAAACATCGTGAGGAAACCGGCATGTCCTAGAACCGAAAATTCGAAGACATGTGACATCTACCAACCCGCACTGGGCCCGCGTGGTAGATTACAGCCCACTCCCTCTCACAGAGAGGAGGCCTGAGTCCCAGCAGTGGGAACATGATTGGCTGATTATGATATACTTACCTGAAGTAGATTTTTCTCACGGACACTCTTTTAAGACTCAAACCTTTTCTACACTATGTAGGTATTAAAGCTAAAAACATGGGAACGTCCAAGAATCCATAATTCATCTTGACGTTTTAACCCCGCTTAATAACAACTATTTACCCATCTCTAGCAATTTAAATGTACCATTTTTAACTCGGTGGCTGTGGTGTCATCAACCTTTTTAATAACGTACTTAATACAATAATGGCACAGTTTTCTTAAAGAACCCGTTCGAAATTCGCGGCTGTTCTGCGTGGTGATTACACCAATTATCTCCCTCCATTTTGATATGCCTCAAACACGCAAGCTTTTTCAAAATACGAAATGCAACTAAACAATCATTATCTCTGTTCTAATTATGAAAAATAAAGAAGAATAAAACTTTTCTAATCTCTGTTATTCATGTAAAGAGGTTTTAGTTTAGTAATCAAGGAGTTGAGTTTTGCTGTCTAGAGCAAATCACAGGGACTGTTAGATGTCAGCTTTTATTTTATTTTTTTAGGTCAGACCTTCTATTGCCGTCAAGAAAAATGTGGGAATGTATTTCTGCTGACAATTTTATTCGACATGGAATAATATTGTGGTTTATATTTTGAATTGTCTTAAAACAATATTTAAAAACAAGTCAGGCCTGGTCATTGAACTCTGATTTGAGTAGGTACCTAATTAATTGTCTGGGCAACTGAATTCAATCAGTACATAATATTAATGCATTAGTTCCGAACTTATTTTCATAATCGTTAACAATTTAATTCATGTAAATCATGACTTTGACATCGATGACGTAGAATTGCGCGGGATACCACCATAAACAATAATTCCATAGATATCAACAACACAGTCTGATAATTAACAAACAATTATAAATAACACTTAATGGACTATGAATAATTCATTTAATTAAACATTCATAACACTAAGATGTACGGTGTTATTACGACAATTATTTCATTATTTATCACCAATAATTACACAATCGCGGGCCGATTATGACGTTTGTTGTCATCAGTCATGACATCGGTAAGCGAATCGAGAATGCCATTTTAATTGTTGCTCTGCATAATGTGTAGGTGTTAGTCATCGTGGTGAATGCACGATGGAACTGTGTAGGTAGACACTATATCTAAACTAACTTATCATCTTTTTCAAGGAGTTATAACATCCGTGATCCGGGTACAACTTGATTTTTGCATATTTAATTTTAACGATGACATTCTCCAACACTTACATATACAATATTAGCTCAATAGACTGCATCGTCATTTTTAAATAGGTTTGCTAAAACAAGGGCTAGTTTTACACTGACTTCATCAAGTTTTTAATCCCGCCAGCGATCATGTTGCGTGTATTAGTGATGTTCCCAGCAGCCCTTCATTACGGCGCATCCATCCACGTCTCGCCAATAATTACAGAGCTCTTCTAGACAAATCACGTGCTGTGGTGCAAGTTATAGGAAACTTTCTGTTTCAAGAAATGTTGTATAGAAAGAAAGAAAATACGTTTATTTACGGTAAATATGACGCAAAGAAAAAACACTAAATAAAAAAATAAACAAGTTGAGGGAAAATATGCGTCACATCCACGCAAAACGACCATCGCTCAGTATAATACTGCGACCCTATGCGAGACAGAGCCACAGCTCTGGTTTTCAGCGACAGCCGGCGTTGACGTTATGACATCGACCGGTGCCGCATAGAATGACATAATTATAAAAATTAAATAAATACACAATTAATTCTACATGTGTAAATAAAATATAATAATATGGCAACATTTCGTTCAGTCAGTATCTTATTTATTTATCGTTACAGCTGTGGAAATTGTAAATTTTAGATTAGTCGATGTAGTTGGACAAACGAACGAAAGTTTGTGCATCGTCAAGGGACGCAGCGATTATAAAAAGATGCTGCGATCATGTCAGATGTCAGGTGTGTGAGAACTTGATGATTATGCTTTGACACAATCAGAAATCTAAGAAGATTATATGATTAACATATTAAACAGTACTGGCGGATTTGAAGACCGAAAGCCAGTAGACGTAGCGTTGGAAGGCCTCCCACAAGGTGGACTCTAAAGGCCACAGAAATCCGCTGGATGCGTGAAGCACAGAACCGGTCGAAATGTCGGTTCTTGTGCATATGTCCAGCAGTAGACGTCTTTCGGCTGAAATGATGATGATGATGGCGGATTTGACAACAAGGTTCTAAGGTTCCATTCCATATTACCAAGTAGTCTTCGAAAATAAAATCGTGTCATCAACAATTTAAAAGCTCATCTCCTGCTCACAAGACACCGCACATGTAATATTTTTTGCTACATATATCTAAAACAGGGAAATCCGTCGCCAGCAAACTTCCCTGCGTTACGTATGTATAGGTATTACTATACATAGCTGATGTAATGTCAGTCTACGAGGAAAGTCTTTTTGTGGTTAGTAGATGCGCAAACGCAAGATTATGAGATGTCTCGTGACGGGAAAATATGCGGTGATGCATTATAGGCATAGGTAGGTAGGAGGTATCGTAATTAAAACTGTGGTGATAAAATGTTAATTGTTATTTCTCAAACATGCTTGGTAATTCCGTTTAGTGCACTCTCGGCCCCTCGACCCCCAGATAAAGATTTGTTTATTTGTTTCCTCTCAACCCTTAAACATAATTCACACTCGACCCCCAGGGGGTGAGACTCAATTTTACAAAGGACAGGCATGCCTGTGTTTTGTATGAAAATTTAGTCGAACATTATTTTGACAACTTTCTTCGAGATAAATCGAAATTACGGTACTGGTCAAATACATGCGAACCGGTCGGTAATGATTGTATGAAAATCCATATCTGTCGTGTTATTTAGAACTGGAACGAATTTTTTTACTTGAACACATGTCCACCAAGGAGGTAACTTATCAAAGATTTTATTTAAATATCGATTTGGCTTGCAAATAGAGCTGTTAAACGTAAAGAAGAAATAAATGGAAATATTGGCGCGTGAAAAATTGTCGTTGTTCGTCATTATAATTAATTTACTTAGTGAAATTCCTCGCATTATTTGAGAAAAGTAGGTACTATACAAGCCTTGACCGCAACTAGGCATTGATGGACTCACGTATGTGTGCCTCGGTTTCGCCTCGGTCCATATTTTCACGATCGGCCATCAATGCCCCTGTTGCAGGCCGCGACAGTAATGTACTATTGTGCTTCTACTGAATGTGTTAAGTTACTCATCGAGAGCTTTTCATTGGATGATTGCATCTTCCCATAGAACAAAAGCCTACGAGTACTTATGGTAAGTAAAATTTAAAAGATTTGCGGATAACAAATGACAAAAAAAAAATAAGCTAGCCATTTCCATTCACAAAACCTCTTCATAGACTACAAATACATGAACGAACAACATTCACACACCTACATCAATATTCTTGAAGCGTACAAATAATCTCTATTCTGTCCACTTGTCGGTGAGAAGCCGGGACCACCGGACCACCGCGTCGATGCCCACGCGCCTCTCCGCTTGAGAGCCACTCCTGCGCAGCCGTAACGCGACGCGTGACGCTGCGATTAGTCGCCGATATGCGCATCAAGGTTGCTGCGATTTTCACGACATTGTCGCGGATTTGTATTGGTCGATTTGGTGAATTCACGAGAGATTATGACGTGACCGTAAAAGGGTCGGCAGAACCTTAGAGTCTTCAGGTTTTGTTGTCATTCATTGTTTTTTAATTTGTTTTACTATTTGTATTTTGCGGTTCTGTAAAAAGAAAGATTAGTTTCATTTATCAAGCTATAAATGATATGTCTACCTTTGAACGAGCAATTCTTGTATATGTATATATTATGTATGAATATAATCTGAATCTCGGAAACGGCTCTAACGATTTCGATGAAAGTCGCAATTTAGGGGTTTATTACGGGGGTGAAAAATCGATCTAGCTAAGTCTCATATCTGGGAAAAATAGTTTTCTTTATTTTCACAGCCTCGGAAATCTGTAATATAAAACGTTGGTGTACCTGGACGATATGTTTATATTTTCACCCCGAACAGAGCTCGGTTGAACAGATATTTTAGTTTTATGTGACAAGTCAACCATGAAGCTAGTGTTGCTACTTAGATACCTACTGCATAGAAAGTGCCTGTAGGCAAAAACATAATTTGCCTCATTGTCGCACGCATTACTCATATCTATGTCACGAGACAAATAAAAATATGCAAGAAAGCAATTTAATGCGCAAATGTTTCAGAATTATCCATGTCGCAACAACGCACATACAGACTTTATCGTCCCCACGAACAAATGCCACCGTTATCCTGTGACCCAGGGTTGTCAATCTACGCGATCGCAATTAGCGGTGCGCACGAGCAGCGATGGCCTGCGGGGCAGCCCTGCGGTTGGGCGATAAACCGTACGTGACGGGTCGCAGTCGCAGGTTTAACGCGTGTTACAATGAATGACGACATTAGCCTGTCGTTCCAATATAACGTTTGTTAAACTAACAAAGGCAGTTCGATGATATTTACGGTAAATCATTTACCTCCTATTCCTTCAAAGCTTGTAAGCAAATATTGTTTATTGTATGAATTGGTACATGTTTGGTCCTGACCACAATGTGGTCGTTGGCTATTGTTTATGTTATCAGATATGGAAACTAACGGACGCCTCTAAGGGTACTTGTGCATTCGGACTTTCTCAGACTCTCTCTGTAATTTAGGATAGAACAGTGCATGCATCTAACCTGTACAACCATAGACATTGGTTTTGTAGAACAAGAAAGGTGAAAAAAAATATCGGGCAGTCTTTGGAGACTGCCGATAGAAGTGAAAACTAGATAACTTTTGATTCACGCGTTGATGTCTTTCTTTCAAGCGTTAGGTGACCATGACGCGAGTTCCAAGATTTTTGTTCACCAAGAAAATGCTCCGCGTTGATGTCTTTCGTTTGAGTGTTAGGTGACGTGACGATGACGCGAGTTCCATGATTAATGTTCACCCAAGAAGTGCTCAACGCGCCTAAAGAAGTTTTCACTTCAAATATTACATATGACGAAAACTATATGACTGTTAATTGGTCTTGAGTTTTTGACGGACAGACATACGGAAGACAAAATAAAACGAGATAGCTTTACAGTAGTCGCATCAGATCTGTAACATCTTACATCGCGAAAACGCGTTGGTACCATCTGACGGCCAACTTTACCACCGCGCGCACTTATTGGTCAAATCAAATATCGCGCGGTTCCCCGGCTTCCTGTTACACACTTCCGTCCCTCTTCACGAAATCACTACCATAGATTGCAGGAAAGCGAGAGGAAAGATCATACACATCAAAAACCCGTGATCACATTCTAAGGACGAGGACACGATGTTAAATTCATTGTTAATCCAAGCTTGTATCGTTTACCTTTAAACGACAAATAAAACCAACGTTTATGACCGTTTAACCTGTTACTTACAAAGGTTTTATGGATTTTATTCCCATCGTTCTGGCATAATATATTCTTACATAAAAACTGCAGAAAATGTATCTAAAGGTGGAGGCTGACTTGCAACGCTTGTTTGTAATGCGAGGCGAACTGGGTTACAAAACGGCGATACACAAGTGGCGAACGCTCGCTTCGAGCACATGTTTTCGTTTCAAAGCAATTCACGAATAAAGAAAATTATTCAAAAAACAAAAAACCCGACTGCAAAAACACATAACTGAAAAGAGAAAAACAAGCATAATAATCTATAGAATTTTGGTATCGCAGGCGGGGACAAACAAAAGTTACACCATATTTCCGGTTATTATTGTTATATTAATATTGTCCCCGCCTGCGATACCAAAATTCTATAGATTATAATGCTTGTTTTTCTCTTTTCAGTTATGTGTTTTTGCAGTCGGGTTTTTTGTTTTTTGAATAATTTTCTTTATTTCAAGTTTTTTAGTTTTATTAATATATCTTAATTTGGAATTGACTCATTACTAGCTTTTATTTGATACCAATATTGTCGTAATTTATTTTAAAAAAAACCTTCCCGTCCCTTTTTTTTGTATTTGCAGATGCAATACATAAATATTATATAGCCTATATCACTTCTACGATTAAGACGAATCTAACGACACCTCATATGTTAAAATCCATCAAGCCGTTTAGGCTACAGAGCGTGCCAAAGAAATAGACATACATACATACATACTCTCGAAAAACATTACCCTCCTTCTGGGGCAGTCGGGTAAAAAGCTGACAGTCGAGTGGAGGATACGGCGCTCGCATCGAGCGGCTCGGCTCGCTGAACTGACTATGCAAAACGCAAAACGTTGCAAGCTAGTCTCCGCCTTTAAATTCAAATATTTGTGTGCATCTTTTATGCAAGCATACTAAACCAACATGATATATCATGCTAAACCCAATTTTCGTTCAAATTGCACGCGTATTCACTTATTCTTCACAAAGATCCTAAAAATGGTGTCTAATTAATGTGAACGCTTAGTTCTTCTAAACTACAATGCGGTTTCACCATCACTTAGAGCATTTATATAGGAAGGTTTATGTGTATTACTTTGATGAAATGAAATTTCGATGTTTTGTCATTTCCCCATTTCATTTGTCCGACGCAGGGGCAGGTCGCTAGTTTAACAATAATTAAGTCTGTGTACAACAAGAGTCTGCATATTGTAGCCTTTAATTTCTGCCATTTGCCAATGTTTCCTACATCTCCAAGCTTGATAAGGCTTTCTCAAGGTTCATGTCCAGAACTGATCCTTATGATAATTCCCTTGTGAAAGTAGCACTCCCAAGCTAATGACTGTCATACCTTGCATACAAACTGAGATAGAACGATGATAAGTGAAAGAATGTTTCTGAATAATTTTTCGCTCATTATTTCTCTCTTTTTTGCAGGTAAGCACAGACATCTAGTTTGTTCTAATTGGGAAGAAGTTGTTATCTCTCCTTTTGGTAAGTTCCTTGATGCCGACTTTTTGGCTAACGAAATACAAGAGAGAGAACTTATTACTTTCTATTGCATGCTCATGGGAATAATTATAACATAATTCCCAGGTTTATTACCCATTCTACGGGATTTCAAAGGAGTTATTGAGTTTGTATATTTATTTCTTTATGATAAGCACACCAACAGTACAGTCACTTACAATTCAAATTAAATAACTTATAAAATTAACATTTCGGTTACCATGCAACTGACAGGTATGCATGACATTCACAAATGAAAATTAGAGACAAAGAAGAACAAAATAAAGTGTGTCTACAACGAAATAAGAAGACCTATCTACAACACTATAAAACAAACCAATTTGAGCTAGGTAGACGGGCACCCGTCAGTGATGGATCTGTGTGCTGCTGTGATGGGCCATTACATTGTTCAATATGCTGATTCTGACGAAGATTTTGAACAACTAGTCCAAATGTCATAGCTATAAATAGAGGATAGAAAAATATTAATATGCCAAAGCCCAGTAATGACTTACTAACGTATTCAGAACAAGCCCAAACTGCGCAGAAGCAGTTAGATACCCAGATTGTGCCTTACCTATCCAATAAAAATCTCTGTTCATTGCAAGTACATATAAAGTGAAAACACATCACGACATAATTATGTAATGTAACAGAGTGCTAAAAACATTAGTGCTGTGTCGATAATTGAGTGAACATTGTAGGAAGGTAAACCTACTAGCACTCTTGTAGAACTCGAATACTGTTTTAGCAATACTTTTAGTACGTTGTAAGCTAAAACTAAATAACTGTCAAGTGTTGTTCATTGTTATCACACAGAAACTTGTTTTAAAGCTTTTTCCCAGTCATGTTTGCCGTTTGACCCTTGGTTTTGTGGCCAGTGGGACAGTTAAGTGGTCCAAACATTAAGTTAGGAATTTGCATAATGAACTAGTTTTTCGTATGATTTTCTTTTGTTTTTACTTTCCTTGAAACTTGTTGCGCATGAGCAAAGTGGGATCTTTGACTTCACTTACTGATTCTTGTTTGGTGTTGTTATGCGCATATAAAATAATCAAAGGATTTTTCTTTGAGTTAATATGATTTGATTGCATGTATATGTTCTTTGCAATTCTCAGCAAATCCAGGTATCGGTTTATGATCACCTGATGTACGGTGAAACCATACACTACTGACGACTAAGCATTTTTCTGTAACTTCATTAAGTAATATTAATTGAGCAAATAGTACTCGATTAGCAGTTATCGCGTATGCTCCCTCGCTCCTTTATATTATAACCTTTGGCCCGTTAAACACATTTATTTTACCTTACACGCTGCAGTATCATTGACTATCTTCCAACCTTCTACGTGGTCCTTCGAGCCGGATGTTTTGGATATTGCTTATTTTATCGTTCATATATTTTCACCATCATCATTATCCACAGTCCGACTTTACCCACTACTGGGCAAAGGCGTCTCTTTGCTTGTGCCAATCCCCACGCTCCCGTGCCAGCCTCAACCAACCTCATCCTGACTTTGGCGTCATAGTCCTCAGCCTAACATCCCTTATGAGATGTTTATTGCAGGCAGCCAATTCAACTGTTCTTCAAAATTGTATGTTCGTCATCGCTTATTAACTAGGCTAATAATAAAAGGTCTCTAAGTAATGCAAATTTTTTCAATGCCTTACCTTTTTGCTTTTACTATGTTTAGTATAATTTTATTCAGCCTATGTCATTTCTTCGTTAATTAGCTACTTCTGCCTTATCTTTAGAAACATCTTGTAACATCGCTATTAACTAGTATAAATCTGTTTACAAGCTGCTGGTATGAGTGTTCGAGAGCTGTAATCTTACTGGTAACAGGTTAGATACAAGTCTGATGTAATCGTGGTTGACAGGCATCCGACTTTATGTGGGTTTGTGAAGGTAAAATGTTAAGTTTATTTTAATTAGTTGTTATGTGAAAGAACTCTTAGTGCCTGTTTAACCTGGTCCAGATAGACATAATCTACCATAATCTAAACTAAAATATGGAACTGTATTTGTATGACGACATCTGCCAGATGAGATGTCCGGATAGAAAGATTAGGAACCATCATCATCAGTTCAGCCGAAAGATGTCCCCTGCTGGACAGGCCTTTCCCCAAACGCGGCCTCTCTGACCGGTCCTGAGCTTCTTGCATCCAGCAGATTCCCGCAACCTTCAACAGGTTATCGGTCAGATTATGGATAATGACGACGGACAATAACGATCAATTGCTAGACATATTCTCCCATAGATTTCCGTATCAAACATTTCAATTCAAGCATTCCAAAGCAAGCTAATATAATAATACGATCATAAAACAATGCATTTAACATAAGAGATGACACCACACGATGCATACCAGCACGTTTACAAAGTCCCCCTGCGCGTACGCACGCACGCTATCCGGGAAACAACTGGCGGTTGATATCACCGGTCGGCATTACCTACGGGCGGTATGGTGGTGTAGCTTACCGTTGCCTTCCTGTGCGGATTTTTGCTGGATTAGTGTTTCTAAGAATGTTGCAAATGCAAAAAATGTTGTGGGATTATCATTCGCTAAAATAGATATGATCGGAGTTTGGATAAGCCTCTCGTCGCATGATCCTAACTGTGCGTTTGCACTGGCGAAACATCACGACAAAACATGTTGAAATCTCTAGTTACTGTCAAACATTGTATGGAAACTTGACAGAAAATGTAGATCCCAACATGTTTTGTTGGAAATGTTTCGCCAGTGCAAACGCACAGTTATCCCGACCATGCGAGCAAGTAATTGCAAAGGAATATTTTTGTGTATCTGGTGTTCGGGTTTTCTATGTTTTTTATTACAAGCCTGAAGAGAGAGTGTTAGAGGCCAGAGGACCCACTTACTTCGCTCTCTACAGCTAATAGGACCAGATTTTTTCCGAAGAAGCCGAGCTCATCCCTTTATCCTTATCTGGAACCATCTAGCTGTCTCCAGCTACTATTACTGTTTTCTTCTTTAAAATTTCAATTTCTTGAATACCATGTAGGGTTGAAGGGTTCGATGGAAATTGTGTTTCCCAGTTTCCATTAAACCTTCCTACCGTTTCTACCCAACCCGTCCATTATCCCCTTGCCCATAATTCTCCACTGGCAACAATATTACGCCTGCAATAACAGCTGTAACACTCCCAGTTGACACATTTTCTGAGTTTGTTTATGATTTTACAAGCGGCTGCGAGTCGCGACTGCGTGTCGTCTGTCGTTCCCTCGGCACTGGCGCACGCGCAGCGCTTTATGATTTTCGCGCGTCTATATTTCCTGCCTAACGGTCCGGCTAGGGTTGCCTGATAAATTTATGCGTCGGATCGATTTATGTGCGGCGTTTTAGGAAGTTATTCATTTTTGTTGTTGGTAATGGTGTGTTAATGTTTTGTTGGGAGTGTAATTGCTTTTCATTGCTGTTGTTCATTGGCGTTGAAAGATTGGAAATGAAGATGTATTTTTTTTTATATTTGTTTTGCTCGTTACCATTATATTGTTATTACTCGCTGAGGTTCTCCTTGTTGATTATCTATCTTCTTGTATTTATTTATTTGTAGGCACGCACACATAGATCTGTAGATTTCAACTGATGTTTACGATTAATTTAATGATTCCTTAATCACTAAATTTCTTGTCATTTCCGGGCTAATAAACTCCTGGTCCTTTGTCCCAGCAGGCCCTAAAAACGTGAGATGTTCGTATCAACTCCCACGCAGCATGATTAACACTGCTCGTGGTATCTGCATAGCATAGTCGTATTAAACGCTGTACTGTACGTGAGCACGTTTCGTGCTGGACGGGAATGGGGCCAGATTTGGGTTACAAATGTTACAATTTCTTAGTGTGGACGTTGTTATCTGTAAATGACGGAATAAAGCATTTGCTGGCTTGTGGTCTAGTCTAGAATGTAATTTTGTTATAATCTAGGGTGAGAAAGTCAGTGATATGTCACACACTGTCGCCCTCATTTATATAGCATGCGTTTTTAAGTTGGACTTTTGAACAGCAGTATGTAATCTATGTCTGTAATTTTATGGTGTACATAATAAAGAGTATTCTATCTATCTATGTTTCCTACATGGCAAACAGTATCATATTGGAAAATAGATTAATTCTTGGAGCGCTATAAAATGGTAGTTGCTCCTCGAAAAACAAGAATGTAGCTCGTCAAATGTTAAAATGTTTTATTTGTTTACTTTTAATTTATTTTCGAACAAACAGTGTAATCGCTTAGTCTAGATAAAGAAGACAACGTAAATCATCCCCCCACTGAGCACCTTTACAAACACAATGTGACAACTGACGAAACCTAAACCAGATAAGGCTCTATTCCCCTTTAATATTCGTATTACCGCCTTGAAAGCCAACCCAGCTAATTAGGAGATAAATAACACTACGCCCAAACATCGTGCTTAGTAGTAATTGCCCGTAATTGCAATTTATTGCGTCCGCACTATAGTAACCGTTGTTTATTGGAAGCCCTTAATAGTTCTACGAGTATGGTGGACGGATTTAGATTTAATTGGTTCGTTTTTAAGGATTTCAGATTGGGGTTAATGAGTTTATGATTTTTAATTGGGACAGTAGTGTGTCTATCTTTCGAGAATATAATATAAGGATCTTTTCGTGCTCGACTGAAGTTGGCAGCGCTGTTGGTAAACATAACGGTGCAATTTTTTTGTGAAATGTATTAAAAAAACAAGATGGCGGTCTTAGTTCCAATTTTAACCACGCGCTAAAAGATTCTCGTACAGATACATGAACTGGATTGACAGCTGTCAAATAATCATGTGGTCTTCAAATGTTTTATGGTCTTATAAATTTCTGGACGAGTGTTGGTACCTGTGTATTAAGATTCCGCAACCGTTCTCTTTAGACCGATTCGATTGTTCATCGACAGTATGATTCATTTATTTCCGTTTCACCTATAAATAAAATTCTACTTTGACTTTATAGATAGATCAATTATTAAAATAGGACTGTAACTGCATTTTTCATTTCCAAAAGAAATGATGACTTAACTTAGAAGTTGGTTTCGTATCTGCAACTTTTCAATGGCATTTCAACCATAATTATGTGGCTGAAGTTATAGGCTACAGCCCTACGTTACACCCACAGCAGTAACCCGTTCCCTTCAGCTTGTCCTTATGCATTGCACAAGATATCGCAGGTAGAATTGATGCAATTACCATTTCATTTCCGTCAACATAATACATTCTCTAAATTGAAGGAACCTTCAGCCTCCGAATTTGAATAATACTCTCTAAAACGGTACAAAACAGGATACGAATCGGATTTTCGAAGAAGCCGTATTTATTTACACTTCCCGGATTCGCCTGCAGGCGATTTTCGGTTCTCATTCCATTGTATGTTAAGTCAGACCGTCTTTAACGAATTTATTACGGACCCCTGAAATAAAAATGGCGATAATATCGTTAATGCTGCTAATATTTTTCGCTGTGGAGCAAAAAAAGGTGGCGGCGCCGCGTTGATTGTTTCACATAAATCATGTGCAACGCCATTAGTAGGACAAATGCGCTTGCGCAGGTCCCACCTCATTTGCATATTAACTAGGCAAAATTGCTATAGCTTTGGCTCTAAGGAAAGGCCATTCTTGCCTTTCCTTTATGGTATTATCGGAGGATGTAATGTATTCAATAAAGGATAAACTTCTCTCTTTGTTGTGGAGGTTTATGACTTGGTTAAAGTAAGAATGCGCAGTCGCACTGCAGATGCAAATGCTTTTGCGTAGTGACCAAATCTTTGTGTCGAATTTACATAAATCCCGACATGTATGTTTAGCAGCCGCTTCTGCCAAGACAAATAAACAAAATTACATTTACTTAAGAATCAATTTGCTAAATTAAATGCAAAGAAGGACTGAGCACGTATGCCTGAACCTTGGATCCACTTGTTGAATTCTTTGTTTTTATATGCGAGTGCTATATATGTTCATCCATGTCTCTCTCATCCATCTCCATTTAAAGATCCTAGGTTATGGCCGGGGACCCTTGACCCAGTAAACAAAGCTTTCTTCTGACATTTTTGGCGAATAATTTTAATAATACCGCAATATTTATTCAGTTGACTCGCGCCTTGCTTATTTGGGAGACAATTTCCATAAACAGTGTCTGTACCTGCCGTTCGGGTCTTGTTGCTACTTCCAGTGTTGCCGACGGCACGTTAAAGGATCGTAGTCTTTGGGAATGGAAGGAAGTAAGCTCAATAATGAAAGAAAGTACCAATATTTTCGAAGGACAACCATTGTTTTATGGTCTTTAAGATTAAGAGTCAAGTAGCAATGAACGCGGGTATTGTTTTCAAATATTTTTGTAACGATCAATCAATATTTAAAATCAGGAAAGCTAAATAAACCGTCGGTCGTTCAATCTAAGTGCCGCGCACTTTTTGAAATCTAAAACGGTTTCTTCACAACCCGCTCGATACTTCAGAGGCATCAAGCCCTAAGCACCGCTCCCAGCAACATTTACTAAAATATTAGTTCCCTTCACCATAATTTATGAGCACAACACCCCCTTTCCTTCAGTAAACTCCCGCAAATTGCTTGATTTCTAAGCTGGTAGATCAAATACACTATATTTTTCGCCCATTTCAAGACCAAGCTGGACATCAAAGAATCTTTAACGTTGCAATTGCAACCAGGTTGTATTCGATACAAAGTAAATTCAGGACAAATAAAATCTTGTGTAATGTAAAAATATAGCAATCTGGTTGCTTGAAGTAAGTATAGTTTGTGAAAAAGTGACCGGGTCACTGGACAGGTCGTGGTGACATTTAACTAAATTACGTACGTGCGGGTACTTTGAGAAATGACTGCGGGTTTCGGAGCGATGAATGGCGGGGACAAGATAACTGAGAAAGTTTATGGAATATTTAATAAGGTCCAATGTATTGCTTTCGCTTTTCGCGTCAATTTAATTGGAAATTAAAGGATTGACGGATGACATTATCAAATTTCGTTGTAATTTATTAATCAAGAGAAATTAGTAGCCTCGATCGTATTGGTATAAGTCATTTGCGTGTTCAAAGTACCCACTTTGAGAAATGACTGCGGGTTTCGGAGCGATGAATGGCGGGGACAAGATAACTGAGAAAGTTTATGGAATATTTAATAAGGTCCAATGTATTGCTTTCGCTTTTCGCGTCAATTTAATTGGAAATTAAAGGATTGACGGATGACATTATCAAATTTCGTTGTAATTTATTAATCAAGAGAAATTAGTAGCCTCGATCGTATTGGTATAAGTCATTTGCGTGTTCTATATAATTTCTTTTTTGATTAAGAACATAACTATTGGGTTACAGTACGACACAACTTAGATGTAGCATAAATTTGAAAATTTGCATTCTTTCATTTCAGTTTTACGAATGTATTTGGTTATATGAATTTACAAGTTATTGCGTTTGCGTAAAGATCATTTTCACCTAAACTAGTTACTTAGGCGCATTCAGTTCGGATGGTGATCGGTTTTACGAATTTTGCCGATGCTACATCTAAGTTGTGTCGTATGTAGAATTCTAAAAGTTTAACAAAAAGCTCGACCGTAGGTAGAGCTAAACAGTTGACCAGCAAAATCTCTTCCTATTTCATAATTTTATTCACTTTCGTTGCTAACCCTTCGCTAATCCTACCCACATTTCCCTACCATCATTCCATAGACAGCTTAATCTTTAAATACCAGCTTTACCATAGTAAAACCATAGCTACACAAATGGCCGACATTCTTAAATGTCTGTCACAAGATGTTAAGCATCTGTAGTGGCCTAATTAGCCATAGTTGGGCAGATTTGACATTTATTTAGCCATGACGACACAGAGTCAGGAGTTCAAAACAATAAGGTAAGGACAAATGTATTTAAAGATAATGTCAGAGCTCCTAAATAGTGTAAACATGTCTAATGGTTGTTAACCTCTGGAGTTATTGGTAGTGACTTCGAATGTTCTGGCTAAATCGGTTCATAAAGAGTTGTATAAGTTTGCTAGCGGCCACAATTTAAATTACTGTACTGGAAATTACAGAGAACCGGTCGAAGTGGCGATGCTTGGAGAAGGCCTATGTGCTTGTGCAGCAGTCGTCTTTCGACTGAAATGATGATGATGATAGCTGGAAATTAGAACATACCGAAGGACTTGTATTGTTATATACCGCAAAGATGGTTAATGCATTAATATGCTTTATCGTCTTAAGAGGGTTTATGTCGTACGGCATTTCATACAAACTTTCAAGCCTTTATTTTTCGAAATGACTGAACCGATTTTAATAATAAAAAAAATAAAAAAGTTTATTGAGGTAAAAAGGTAAAACACAAAATACAAATTTGCTTAAATCTACGAAAAATTCAGTTGTGTTATGTGCCTGAACTAGGTCATCCTGTGTTTCAGGCTGTGTTTAATGAATCTTCATACGCATATGCAGGATACAAAGGTTTAAAAACTTAGTTAAGAACGTTTTCAAAATGTCTTATTTAAAAGCAGATAACTGGAAATCTCTGTTTGTATGGAAAATTAAACATAGGTCTAATTTGGCTGTAACACTATTTTTCGAAAATGTTCAGTCATTAAAATCGGTTCAGTCATTTCGAAAAATAAGGGCTTGAAAGATTGTATGAAAATCCGTACGACGTAAACCCTCTTAAGCTCAGTTCAGGATGGAAACGTCACAGCTAATTAAGCTGTCACAAATATATCATTTTTACAATATCAGCCGTCCGTTCCAAGACTATCATTACATTGAAAGCATTATAGGAATGTAGCTGAAAATCTATTTGTTATATCTAAGTCATCTCGCAATCCTAAATCAGTTCAGACTACATCTACATCATCCATGATGAAATGCTGCTGTCAGACATCTTTACATTAACCACTCGTCAAGCGAGATTAAAAATCAGTGATCGTCATCTGAATTCAGGTCTACCTGTCAGTATATTAACGAGGCTTCGCGATCTGGTCTTTTGAGTCAAACTGGTCAGGTGAATTATTTATTGCTGGTTGTTAAATAAGTTGAGATGCAGAGATGGTGTCACTCGAATTGCGGTGTTGCAATTTGTATTTTGTTTTAATGCAATTGTAACAAGAGTATTGCAAGAATAAAATGATGACACTGATTCTGTAAAACAATAGAACTTATAGAGTAAACGGGGTACAGACCTCGCTAAGACGGAAGTTCATTCAAACGTCCTGTGTCCAGATGATTCAATTGACGACGGACTGCGTTCAACATAATGACCCGATGACAGACGACAGAAATTCTTTAAACATGGTCATCCAAATGTCTGCTGCAATGAACAGTCGGGTAATGCAATATATTCTTCGAATTAATTCCATTTAAAAACCACACAATTTATCATAAGGAAGAAGCACTTAAATTATAAATATCCCACTAGATAGCAACAAGAATGTACCCAGCGATGACGGACAGTGATTTTACCCACAAGTAAAAAGTAGTTCTAAAGGTCATGCGCAGGCGCAGCATACGCGCTAACTGGTTGGTCGGTTAATTCGCCGATACCGAGAAGTGATTACTTATGTATAAGTCGTATTGTTCATAGGTATCTAGAGGTTTTCGTTTTGTAAAACGGGATTTTTGATAACAAGTCTAACAGCATTGATTGCGGGTTTAATAACAGTTTTGCTGAATGGTAGGAAAAAAACTGTATATTAACGTTTTGAGTTTCATTGATATCTTTTATATGAATGCCGTGTCGGGTGATGTATATTACGAGCGTATTGCGATGGTTACTGATACATCACTTGATCTTCAATAGAATTTTACAATATTCATATTCAAACGGTTGCTTTATAATATAAAAATAAAAGTCCCAACCAGCGGACATTCAAAACTTGTTGTGAAATAGCAAATCGACAAAAAGCTTGAAAAATTACGTCTCACCCATCACTAATCGCGTTTTGCAGAACAGATAAAAATAACTGTTACTTTCACTGGATAAAAGTTGTTACAAAAATTTGTACTCGCACGTACAGATACTTTCGATAGTAAATCGTTTTATAGCGTTTAGTCTAATAGGCATTTCATTTCTACCTAATATACTCAGTTAAAATTGCAGCTTTTGGGGAATCACTTTCCAAGATTCAAGTGCTTTCTCATTCAATGCAAGTAAGTAAGTAAGTAAGTAAGTAAGTATTTATTTGCATAAAACATGGTATACATGGTGTTACAATAATTTACAATAAAGATCTTACATGTTTTGCCAGAATTGTACTTAGCATGCATATGTTCACTTAATACTAACATGAGAATTTGTTATCCATAAATTCTTTAAGACTATAGAAATTTTTCGAGTTTAACCAGTCAAACAATTTTCCCTTGAATAATCTGGAGTTTAAGTTTTTTATGCTACTCGGTATATTATTATATATACTTACACAATTATATAAGCAGCTTTTATTATATTTAGCAAGCTTGGGAAGATCATGCAGAACGAGTCTCTGTGGATCACGCCGGCTCCTTGGATTAATATCATTGGCTGATATAAACAGGTCTTTATGTTTATTAACGAACATACATATTTCGAATATATATAGTGATGGCAGCGGTAACAAACCTAGTTTCTTAAATATGGGTTTACAAGATTCCTCCGAGTGCATCCCGTAAATTGCCCTAATACACTTTTTTTGAGCAACAAATGCTCGGTTTAGATCGGTACTATTTCCCCATATTATAAGCCCGTAACGTAGTACCGATTCTACATATGCATGATAGGTCATGAGAGCTGTTTTTAAGTTTGTAATATTTTTGATTTGTTTAAGAGCATATACAAATTTATTTATTCTCTTTGCAGCGTTATCCACATGCTCTTTCCAATTCAAATTCTCATCAATAATTACGCCTAGAAACTTCGTTTGTGCTACTTCTTTAATTTTTGATACGTTTAGTTTAATATTATATTTAGGATTATTACATTTATTGAAATTAATATAAACAGATTTATTAAGATTTATTTTTAAATTATTTATGTCAAGCCATTGTATTAATTTATCTATAGTATTATTAATGTCAGTCTCATGATTATTTCTAAAATTGTTACATTTTTCTGTCGCTATAATAATAGCTATGTCATCAGCAAATAATATACATCGGTGGTCAGTTATATTAATAATATCATTTATGTACAGTAAGAACAGGACAGGCCCCAGTACACTTCCTTGTGGTACACCACATGTATTGTGCTTGTATTCTGATGAAAAAGGCACCTTAACTTGATTTTCATCAATTTTATCAATAATGACTCGTTGTTGTCGGTTACTGAGATATGATTTTATCCACTGAAGTGTAGGACCCCTGATACCTACAAGTTCAAGTTTTTTGAGCAACAGATTGTGAGAAACTAAATCGAAGGCTTTTGAGACATCAAAAAATAGCCCAGTAGTCAGATTTTTATTATTGATATTAGTAACTACAGCCTTTACCAGGGAGAATATTGCCAAAGTAGTGGACTTGTTTTTCTGAAAGCCATATTGTTCTTTGCTAATTATATGAAATTTATCACAATAGTCAATTATTCTTCCATACATGCATTTTTCATATATTTTGGACAATATGGGTATTAACGTTATAGGACGATAGTTATTAATATCAGATTTTTCTCCTTTTTTATATAAAGGCTTGACTATCGAGTATTTCAGGGCATCAGGAAAAGTTCCCGATGCAAACGATAAATTAATTAAATATGTCAGAACAGCAGTTAGTTGATTGGTGCACTCTTTAATAATTTTAGTGTTGATTTCATCATAGCCCACAGAATTGGAATTAGACAATAACAGTATTTCTCGTCTAACCTCGCTTTCCTCCATAGGTTTTAAAAACATCGAGTTAACGGATGCACTAATACGAGGTTTTATGCTTTCCTGACTGCTCGTATGTGATAAATTAATATAATTATTATTAAAGGCGGAGGCAATTTCAACAGGATTTGTTAGTGTTGTATTGTTAACTGTAATTTTCTCCATATTTCCTATGCCATTTGTATCGTGCATTTCATTTTTAATTACTGCCCACGTGGCCCTACATTTGTTTTCACTCTTGTTTATATATTTAATATTTGCGCATTTTTTTGAATTAATTATACATTTTTTTAGAATATTGGAATATGTCATATAATTAATTTTGTTATTTGCATTTTTATTTTTATAGTATTTATATCTTAGTACACGTTTTTTTTTACACGATTTCTTTAAGCCTTTACTTATCCAATTTTTTTTATTTGAATTATTGTTATTTATTTTTACTTTTACTTTTGGGAAGCAAAGATTGTAGAATAAGCATAGCAGTTCATGAAAGTCACTAAATATATTTGCATCATTTGAGATGTATATGTGTGACCAAGATAAATTATTTAAACATTCCTTGAACTTACGAACATTGTCCAAACTGTAATCTCTTTTATATATATGATAAGATGAGCATTTTTGAATCTTTTCATTCATAGGAAAACTCAACATTTGGGCTGTGTCATGGTCAGAGAGATAGAGAGGCAAAACTGAAGCGGAAGCATTTGGAATATTACTTAGAATATGGTCTATGCAAGATGACTTGCGCGTAGGCACATCAATGTGAATTTTCAAGTTATAGTTGTAGGATATGTCTCGTAGGTGATTAGTAACGTTACCTTTTTTCAACGTATTTATATTCAGGTCACCGGTTATTACTAGGCGAAATTTGGACTTGTATTTATTAGTTAGGTAATTCAAAAGATTATTTAATTTACATAAGAACTGAGTAGGATCTGAGTTTGGAGTTCTATAGACGCAAATAACAAGCAACTTATAACACTCAAGCTCTATGCCACAAGCTTCAAATGTGTTTTGGGTAGCATAATTTTGTATATAAGGTAAATCTTTGAAAGGAGTGCCTTTTTTTACTAAGATACAGGTTCCTCCTCTTTGTTTTTCTCTACAAAAACTTGAAGCTAACTGATAGTTACATATTTTGACATAGCTCTCATAGCCTTTCTTTACAAAAGTTTCCGACAAGCAAATTACGTTAGGCTCTTTTTGTGCTACTCGTAACTCCTGGATTGTTATTTCTAACAGTTCCCGTTTTGATAGAATACTAGCAATATTTTGGTGCAGAATATTGAACATATGGGCTTTAGGCACGAAAAAAATCGTCTTTATTTCTTAATACAGGGAAGTAAAAAGGTATTGTACCTCTGCTTACATTCCCGATAGATACGGCTGGGTTTACTGGTTGTTTATTTTTATTACAATATAGTTTATTAAAATAAAAAGGGATCGTTCCCTTTTTAGGCGTATTGTTACTAATGGCTACATTACTGCTTGGTTGATTACGCATTACAAATTTCCTAATATTCCTTGGACACAAGTAGTTTTCATTGTAGTCGTTACAATCTATCACATAATTTATAGACTTACAAGCCTCTGATAATGTAAAATGTCCACAATCAAGATAATGACATTTTTTAAACATCTTACATAAGTTTTTATACCATCATTCAATTTTGAGACATTTAAGAAGTGACTATTACTAACATTTAATACAATAATCCTATTATTATAAAATGTATCCAATAAACTTTCTAATGGTGATAGAACTTGCCTTAAATGCCAATCATTTTCCCCTACACATACCACTAGTTTGTCATTAGGATGTAATGTTGTTTTTAAGCAGTTCTGAATTATATCATGACATTTCGCATTTGGCTTCGTTTCCGCAAAGATTCCGTATTTTTGGTACTTAGTGTTAGTTCTTGAATGCAGTAAGGCTGAAGCCAAGCCGACACATTGTTGTGTACCGCATATAAATATTCTTCTTTCGGGTCTGTGTTTGGGTTTTCGTTCTGGGATGGAGTAGGTGCAGGTATTGACTGCAGGAGTCATTGTCAGGTTCGATGCCACGCTTTTATTTTGTAAGCATTGCGACAGTGTCTCTATTTGTTTTTTTAAAGATGAAATTTCAAGGTTAGCGCTATTCAACTGCTGCTGTAGGTCTTCAATTATTTTTCCCAGGGATATTGTTTTATCTTCGTAAATACTGCCAACGTTTGAAGAATATAATATAGGTGAAGAAGGGGTGGATGCCGTACAGTGTGCTAAAGAATGCCTCTTCTTTTTAATATTACTACGAGAAATAGTATCTGGTAATGAAATGGATTGACATAATGATTTTAACATGTTAATTTCAGCAGTTAACTTATTTACTTGTCTTTGAAGATTGCTGTTTTCCAGTAATGTTTTATCAAGCTCGAATTCCGTGGTTTCGAGTTTAACGGTTAATTGGGATATAGTATCTTTCATTTCTGACATAGATACTAAGTCTGAAATTAGTTCTGATGATGTTCCATCCAAACTTTTTGACATTTTTGTTGGTGTGCAATTCGATTCATAGGATGTATTGTAGTCAGTGAGTATATGCGAATCCAAGATCTGTGACGCTGCTATGGACTGGTCTTTTTTGGTTACATTGGTTTGTTCCGGTGATGGTGTTTTAACGGCTTTTTTTTTATTTTTATTTCTCAGTGTTATGTTCGATGGATTACTGCTAATTGTATCTTTGGTTTTAATACAAGTTACGCATTTCCACCTTTTTTTTGAATCTTGATCCAGCATCCTGTATGTTTGTTCTGGATATCCAATACAATCTGGTTCATATCTATTGTTACAGACCGAACATAATGCAGTGGTTTTTATATCTACATGTTTTTTGCATTTATAGCATACTACAAGTGCTGCCATCTTGCGGCTACTGTTGGTATTCTTTGAAACGATCTTCAATGACATTGTGTTTGCCTAATACAGCTGATAATCGCTGTTTAATATTTTTGTGTAATAATAGGGACGAAACATTCAAGAGGAATTCACAAAAAGAGACAGTTTACCCGGGGTTTGAACCTCCGACACATCGAGTACTACTACACTTGAGTCGCACACTTTGTACGTCGAGCCAGGTGGCTACTTAGAATTGTGGTCGAAATAATCGTTTATATTCTTCGTGTACAATAAAAAATAAAGTTCGTTAGAATGGATTTGAATAGGCGAAGGAGCAAAGGTCGTTTTCTTTGTGTTGATTTGTTGAATGTACCTTTTATTCGAAATAGTTTTTTATCACTTTTTTTAGCACTTATCACTTTTATTATCACCTTTAACTTTGTAATTGTTTGTATAAGTCTGTTCTATACACAATTGACGATTAACTTTTGTTTATTTTAGACTTTTGTCAATTCGTTGTTTTAATTAATATTGATTAACTTAATGCGTTGAAATTGTTTGCCGACTACACTTTCACTGATATATTGTTTCTAATTGAACACTTTAAACATAACAATTTAACAAAGCAAGTACTTTAACTATTTTTAATTAATTTTAAATCTCGGAGTCGAAGTAATCGTGACGGAGTTCACATCTAAGTCATCAAGGATGTCTCAAAACCCTTCATCATCATCATCATCATCATTAGCTTACAGCAGTTCCTGACATGAGCCTCTTTAATTGCACACCATTCAAAACTACAGGGTAAAACCCTGTAAAATCTATCCTTCCGAAATATTTGGAGCATTGTCCGTTTGCATCAACAGAATTTCACTAGATGCGTCAGTACCATTATCATTGCAACCGGATAAAAAGTTATCAGTGAGTCTATCACATAAACCTCTTGCATAACGTATTCAGGTTCTAGAAACCACAGCACACCTGGTCCTCACCCCACCTGACCATACTTAGAAGCCAGTAACTCTACACTTGACACCTCACATTCTCATATCTGAAGGTAATCAGACCCTCACCAGCCGTTGATTTGTCAACAAAGCACTTAATACAAATTGCACAACGTTATTAAGTTTTATTTGCAGCTAAATATCATTGTGCTTAAGTTTCAAGTTATGATTGCTTCATTTGAACTTAGTAACTTGATCTGATCGGATACTTTAATGTATTTCTTCATCTGAAACTGAGCTGGCTGGGTAGATATGCCTGTGATTTAATGAGACATTGTTGGGAACCTGTTCAGAGATTTGATCCTGAATATTAATTTTCGTTGCAAATTTGCCCTCGGACTAGTTTAGCCTAAATTGTTCTTTGCATTACAATCTTGTCTATTGGTCAATTATTATTGTCTTATGAGTCTTTGTCACAATTGTCAATATTGATATCAAATTGGCTACATTTTAACTTGGATCTTGGACTTAGTTGTTTTTTGGTCCTTCTGTACGCGATCTAAATGTCAGCATCATAAAGCTTTGAATGGGTAATTAATTATTGTAGCAGGAACATATACGATAACTATATATCCCAAACATACTAGAAACGATCCACAGGAGATAGATGATGCTGCACCTGTACCTACGATTTATTGCTGATCCTGGAGAACAATCAAGTTTCGGGGTAATTGCCCAGAATTCAATTGTTTAAAAATACCCTGTCTCTATACGAATTTCCAGTTCGATACTTCGATGGTGTTTAAATTGGAATGTTTGGCACATACTAGAAATAAAAGCACAGTGACTAGTTTTGTTTGGTATGGTCAGGAAATAGCTGTGTTTGACCCTAGGTCAGTCGTAAAAGGGAGTACGGTAAAGTTCATGTTACCTGAACATCTTTGCCATACGTTTCCTGCTTAACGTTCATATGATATCTATCTTCTTTTGGTTTATAAACATTTTCAATGTGTTTTTCATCGATTGCTATGGCATTATGATTGACTGGTTAAGTTTCTTTGTTATTTGTATGTACTTAACGGTTTACTGATTTCAAATGATTATTTTTCTATCTCTTCTGAAATTGTCTGATTATTTGAAGTGATAGCCATTATTGGTTGATTCATTAATAGTTCGTTATTGTAAAATTCTTTAAGTTTACTCTTGTGCATCATCTGCGTAGCCTTTTCCCAAATATTTTGAGGTTGGCTTAATACCAAGCAGCTGAATGCCAGGATTTTTATGGAGCGACTGTGCATGTGTTTGAAATTAAACTTGTGTAAATGACTTTTGTATTCCGGATCCCTTAGTTTCACACTCTACCCACGCAAAAAACAGTCGTTGAATCACAATGTCATCTTGTCATCATAAAGTACTTTTTTTTAAACATTACCTTTCTTTTTGTTACAGGTGAGGCATCATCTTATGGCGGGTCCCGTACAACGGAACCAGCGATTGCGGGTCCCTTCTCACAATAATTTTAAAATTTAAATTCGGCCCACTTCACTTGTGAAATGCGACAAGTATAACCTTATTTGTTTTAAACATTCATAAATTGTTTAAGCCGTGTGAAATTTCCCAGCGTCGGTCGACGACACTGATATTTTGAATTTATCGACCATTTTTGACCTCTTGCTGCCCTAAAATGTGTACACACTTACCTTATGGATTGGGGTGTTATCCGATTTCGTTTTAAAATTATGCGAAACGTTTTACTTTATGTGAAGATTTTTAAATAAACTCAAAAAATTTTGTTCGACATCCAAAGATTCGATGTAAGAGTAAACGCACTTGAAACTAGACATTTAATTACTTATTTAAAAGCTTCGAAACTGAAGAGAGATTCCAAAATAAAACATAATTTCTCTAAAAAACACCATCTTCTATTTCTAAACAGACCTAACCAATCGTAACAGCCTCACATATCGTCGGGATCGATCTCGATCGTCTCGTGCGCATATCGTTCGTGACGTTGGCGGCGCGGGCGCACGGTGCGGCGTAGGCAAATCGACGGCTAATTACAGCCCCAGGCATGGGCTGATCAAAAAAAATAAAGGCGGTCTTACTCCGTTTATACATACGGTACGGGAATAAGGGATATTTAACTTTAAAAGGCAGAAAACACACTTGAAAATTTTTGAAGATTTGGTCTTGATTTGGTCTCTCTTTTTCTCTTCTACCCTGCTTTCCTCTCCCTTCTTTTAGCTCCCTTTATGGTTCACTTGCTCTCGTCTGTGTCTGTTTGATATCATACATTTATCTTTATACGTGCGAATGCTTCTCTTCTTTGGCTAACAATTTTTACTGATCATTCAGTATTCATTTCCGATTCTGTAGCTATCATTATTACGTCAATCAAACAGAGTTTCTATAGCTTTATCTTTTTCAATATTTCCTATAGTCTGTTTTCCATTCAAACGGGCAATGGACACATACCGCCAGACTCATTTCGGTCAAGATTACCGGAGCATTCCCAGTAATTCCCTTAATTCCTCCGACCCGTTCCCCTGACTCCTTAATGTGTATTTCGGCCATCACGTGAAGGTATTCGGAGTCCATTATTATGAATTATGAATGAATACTTGTTTTGTCGACTTTGAGTTGGATTGGAGGTAACGGACTGTAATTCTCTCACTACAGAGCAAAGGTCTCTTGTCATAGGTAGAAGAACCTATTATTGATCACTACGCTTATTCCCAGCATATTGATGGATGGGATTTCAGACTAACAACTCTGGTTTCTGAGTTATTTTAAATATAGTTGAAGTTTGAAGTGAAGTGACATGTCAAAAAATGCCATTTCTGTCACATCTATTAGTAATCAAAATGGCTGCTAACACGCCCGCGTATGCTCTAAGAACATAATCTTAATCAGTCAATGACCTCACAAAAAGCACAAGTTGTTAAGTCACTCTTATCACAAAAATTCTCACACTAGGATCACTACAATCATGATTTTTGTTGGAAAGTCTCAATCTTCACAGGCAACGTTTTTGTTTTAAAATATTAATTAACACACGTACAATTTAAGCATTATGCTTTATTATATAACACAATTGTTTGTTACCTAATAAACTCCTATTGTTAGTATCGGAACCGCTAAATTTTGCGAATAACATTTTTTGTGTTTACGAAACCGTGAAATTTTAAATCTTCTAACGTTTTATTAACGTCGCGTTTATGGAGGTAATTACTTTACTTTCGCGTTTACGTAAGATTAGCTTGTGTTTAGTTATTCTTGTGAATGTCTGATCTGCGGTATGGTAATGTACGTTGATGTATGAGCTTGTGTATGTGCTGTTAAAATTAATTTGATTTACTTATAATTATTACCTTTAGAGACGATAATGCGGTGTTTTCTTTAGTTTTGTTTTTACAAAGAACTCTAAAGTGTTGTGATTTATCATCCAGAATTTATGAAAATCTCTATCTCTTACTTTAGCTATAATTTTACAAACAGATTTAAACTTCAGCACGTAGCTTTATTACGCTCTCCGTAAACGCACTCATTGCCATAACTGCGATAATCTTTACGGCGTCGCATACTCCGTGAATGCTTGACATGCCTGGCTGTAAAGCGAATGCGACAAAACTTATGTAGTTTTATATAAAATTAATATTAAGAAAGAAAGAAAGATGAATATTTTATTTGGGACTCGCACAGGAAATACAAACAGTATATTAATGAATTTTAAACCTAAAACATTCGATTATTCCAACATTTTAGGTTTAAAATCCAAAACAAATCCTTTTGGAAAATCAAAATAAATACGCAATCAAGTAAAAGTTACATAAAATTTATTTTGTTATAGCTTACCGTTTCAGTAAGCACATTACCTAATTTCCTGCTATTAACCAGCAATTAAACACCGGAACAGTTGAGCAATCGGCCATTAATCAATTAAAATGGAGTCATTTAATAGTTCCCGTTTGTTTGTCTGAGTTTCAAGATAAAGAAAGTATTACTTATTAGTAGTAGAACATCTATGCCTCTCTTCCTTTGAGTAAAAATCGGTGACACCATTTTTCTTTCCTGCTGAAAAGTATAGGGTGACCATCTTTTGTTAACGCATTGATGGACAACAAGAAAACTTCTATTGTGTCAATTTGTGTCTCGTTCAGTGTTCATCAACGAATTAGAAAGAAAATTAGGATATTCCTAGTTTATTTTGTCTGATGCTGGGTTAATACTTTTTACCTACTTTATACCTTTTTATGAGGCACATGCAATAAAATATTATTTGTCACTTTAAACGACATGTGGACAGATTCGGGCGGCAAAATATGCCATGAACGCAATATGTTTATTTTATTGCATTTTCCTCAACAATTAAAATACCTACTAACACTAACGATGGATTCATCTTTATTCCACGTAAGTATTCCCATAATATCTCAATGCCGTTCGAATACAAAATGTCCAATGTATATGACTCACCAATTTCTGAATAAATATGCTAAAATATTAGTAAACATTTCGACTAATCACATCAGTGTCGTGTAACTTCTTATATCTGTTAGTCAACGTTGTCTTCGTAGAGGCGCTTTCATACTGGCTAGATTTTTCAATGAATGGGAATAGTAAACAATTAACACAAAAAAAAAACAAAGCTCACTGGGTCATTCATTTCTGTTCAGCTGGTTCCTTGTGTAAGCTTTTTGCCTGAAATTACGAAGAAATGCAATGTATAAAAGACATTTGTTTGTAAAAATCGTCCATGATATGTAGGTATTAATGTGGTATTTAATGTAGATACAAGGTTATTATATCAATGTATTTAGTCGTAAAAAAATGAATAATGCGCCTTTCATATCCTGGCCGTATGTAAATTTTATGTTTACGCGCCTCAACGCACGCATAAAAAAATTATTTTGAATTTCGAATGTAAAGAAACATGGCGCCAAAATCGTCGGTGAACGGTCGCGCGTGCGTACCGCAGTAGGCCAATGGATTCCAGTGTGAATTCATTGGTCTACCCGAACGCACAGCGAAAATTGTTGAAGCGTGCCTTTGACAATCCCCGAGTTCTCAATATTCATAACGGGTCTACTATTGTTTCCCGCCTTTAGAGACGTCACGTATCCGGCGCCATCTTGAAAGGGACGTGCTCAAACGCATCCAAAATTAGAAGAGCCTTAAACTATCGCGACGTTAGGATATCAGCAAACTGTGTGTAACGTTTGGAGGTCTATTTATAATGGTGCTTTTTATGACCCAAAGAAAATTATGAATGTACGTTGTTGTGCATTGAAATCAGCTAGCTACCAGTGAGGTGGCCGCGTCGCCATACATTTTAATTTCTTTTCCTAAACTATGACTTATGTGTGCCGCGAACGATCAAGAATGTGAGTGATGTCAACCTTTTTAGTTTAGGTCACAACTCACAGCTAAATTGTGTTATTTCACTATATGCTGCACCGGTCTGACGTCATCACGTCAACGCCGGCTGTCGCTGAAAACCAGCGCTGGGGCTCTGTCTCGTATGGAGTCGCAGCTTTATGCTGAGCGATGGCCGTTTTGCGTAGATGTGACGCATATTTTCCCCCAAATTGTTTTTATTCGTAATTTTTTTCTTTTTTGCGTCATGTTTGCCGCAAATAAACATATTTTCTTTCTTTTTCTTAAATTGGTTATAAATAATATGACGGTTTAATAAGATTAAAATTTTAAGGATACCCTGGTTAATATGATTTACGAGCGACTCAAACGTCGTCCGAGCGGTTTAAGTGTTTTAAAACATAAATAATTCTTAACAATGATTAACCGCTAAGATAAGGCTATAAAAACTGTGACCTCGTGCAAAAACTTGTTTAACGACGTGTTTTTTTTAATTTTTATAAGTACATTTACCTTTAAATGTGGTCACCCTATTCTGGGCTATATGACCAATTTACATCAAGTGCTCCAATTCGTTGCCGGCCCTGGTAAATAGGGCTTGGTATTCACGAGCCATTGATTTAATGTTGTTCTTAGTTGAAACTAAATCAATGGAAAATTATTTTAAGAATGTAAATGTAATTTTGAGGAAAAACATATTATAATAAAAATATCTTCTCTTTTTTGTAGTTTTCGTTAAATACTTTTTCCAATAACCGACAAGCTTGTGTCCTCTACTTACTTATAATTAATTTAAGCTTAAGTTAATCGGGGCACGCGTATAAAAGTGTTAGTACTAAAAATAAACCGTAAATCGAGTAGCTCAGTTGATCGTTGAGTCATGTGACACAAATCCAATTTGGTGATGATGAACGAGAACGACGAACGAATGAATTATTTTTAGTACATGAGTAATTTGCAACACCGTCATGTTTTTTTTTTGTAATTAATTTAAATTTCTTTTGATATTGCTTTCAAAAACATAATTGTAGAATTTAATCAATTTTCTCCTTATAATATAAAGTACCTTAATGAGTTTTATCAGTTGATAGCCATCAAAATAACTTTACAGCACTTATCGAAGCCCTCACAAACTGTTAAGTTCTCAATACAGCAGTAATAATCGAGCCCATCCACGCTTTTTTATGGAGTTGTAATAAAAAACGTGGATTATTTTGTGGTAATAAATCATGGTCACCGTAACGAGGTTTTTCAAAGTAGGTAATGTACTCGTAGTTTTGTAAAGCGAAATCTATAGTATAACATAAAAAGTTATATATCAGAGATCGGTTTTATGAGCAGTCTAGTATTTGTAACAGTAGCCAGCCAAGTGCATTAAATAGCTTATAAGCTCTAAATGTTAGAAATCCTTCTGTGAACACCATTTATATTCTTTCTTTGTCAATATTAATTTCAAAGGCACGTCATAGATTGTGTTGCTAGTAAGTTATGCTTGTCGATCATCAAAAAGCCAGGCTTTTCATACTTAGAATGATTTATAGCGTCTTACTGGATGCGCTCATCCCATACCGTGGTAACTATTCGCTTAAATGACAACCTCTCTTAAAATATTACTCAAAAACTCATAGACTCTGTTTGATGGTCCATTAAGTACTAACAAAATCAGCTGATACACATCTCATTCCCATATCAGAAATCAAATATCAATATATCATGCATCTTACATAAGCGATCAAACATTTTCTACGTACGACCACGAACTGTCACTAGACCCAATAGAAAGTAGCGCTTGCGCAACCGACGTACCTTAAAATTTCTAATACCTCGTAAATTCGCGTTACATAAAGAAATCATCGCTTAAAGAATATTGTAAATCTTTTATACTATCAATTAATTATGGTTTCGTAATGTCCGTGTTAGATTCTTAAGTTTTGTGGAAACACGCACGCGGTCACGGTCGATATTTTCGTTAACTGTTTTTTGTTACGCAATTTAAAGTAAAAAGTTTTATCCCTACCCATCTTGTTTTGATCGGAGAGTTGAGAGAAATTGTGTATTGATAAAAAAAATACGAAGTGAAAATGTATTTGTGAAAATTTGGGACAATCCTGAATTTTCCCAAAATCAGGCAAACCCTAGTCAAAAGTGCGTTATTTTTACAACTGTTTCTACGGGATTGAAAACCTATGTAATTATAAACTGGTCGTAAATAAATAACTTCTTCACTTATGAAGTAATACCGTAAGTTGAAATATTTTAACATTATAATTGGATATTACGCACATATTATTTACTGCTTCCTTGTTCGGTAATCAGCCGAAGCGTAGTAAATGTTGTGTTTACCAAAATCGTATATTATGTTACCGCAGACATCGCAATCCAGCCTTCTGAAATGCTGTAATGAGCAGTTTCAAGTTACAACATACTCTTACTAAAATCGAATTAATCAAAATGGACTAGATTGACTGCTTTTTAAACGTCATTCAAATGACAGCTCACATTTAGTAACCCAATCATAAATACAGAATTTTTGACAGTTTTTCCAAACAAAAAATGTCACACGTCAATTTAATTACACGGATAAAAGATATCTTTAGTAAATTCAGCCCTTATTCGTAATTAATTCGCAATTCCTAGTCACCCTATTAGCTCTTTTAGCCAATCAGGATTCCCAATGGACCCTCAACGGATGCCTTACCAGATGCGTAGCGTCTACCTTTCCTCGGACGCGATAAAAAGTGCTTGAAACGCATTTCATTTTCTCTTGGAACTCGTTGAACCCTAGAGACGCACAAAATGCGGCGCTGCAACAATTTGTTGCGTGCGGTGGACAAGGGCAAAAAGCAGCGGGCGCGCATTGCACACAAGATGCCTCAATCTTCCTAGCCTTTTTCCCAACTATCTTGGGGTCGGCTTCCAGTCTAACCGGATGCAGCTGAATACCAGTATTTTACATGGAGCGACTGCCTATCTGACCTCCACAACCCAGTAACTGGGTAATACGGTACCCCTTGGTAAGACTGGTGTCAGACTTTTGGGCTTCTGACGACTCGTAACGACTGTCAAAGATCCACAAATGACAGCCGGGACCAACGGCTTAACGTGCTTTCCGAGGCACGGAGGAGTCTCGGTATGTAAAGATGGTCACCCATCCACTGACCAACCCCGGCAAGCGTAGCTTAACCTGATGGATCGATCCGTGCGGCTTGTTATTACTTAGCCACGAGCTCCTCTGCACACAAGATGCCTGCCCATTGCACACAAGATGCCTGCACACAAGATGCCTGCCCATTAAAATTCCCGCCCGCGCACCGCTGTCTATTTAGAGAAATAATAGTTATCATAACGAACCTTAGGATTAATGCGAAAAAAAGAGTCTAGGTGTCTCGCGGGAAGCGATGTTTTTGTGAACTAACTGCTGAAATTTAGAATTGAAAGTTTTATCTGACTTAAGGACCTGACAAAGTGACATTATATTAGCGTTAACGTAGATGAAAAATTAAAAAAAATTATGAGACTGACATAAGCTTATGTCAATTCTGTAGAAATTCGTAGAAATACATAACACTTTGAAAGCGATTGTTACTTGGTCCTCAGGTTCCACAGTTGCAAAAATATCATACAGTGATACAGGGCATCTCTATTTGCTACAAGGCTCTTTGGCCTTTCCAATTTAGTTGCTCCCATGTTTAACATCATAAACAACAACCAATTAATATTCAATTAACGTAAATTACCAACCACCAAGATGTAATTATAACAGACGCACCTCGTTTTCCAATACGAAAAAAAAAACAAACAACTTTTCGTCTAGCCGCTTATTTTTTTAGATACAAATCTTAACGATGTGTAAGGAGATTTAGTGGGTGAGAAATATTCTAGTCTATTATTATAGTGTAATCATCCCTCCCTCCCCCCTTCATACCCTCGGATGATAATGAAAGGGCTCCCCGCCACACCTACTCAAATGCAGTCCCACGCCTGATGCGAGAAGAATTTTTGGGTCAAAATTGCTATTATGAGCCCTTATCGTTACAGAATCAAATTTTCGGAATTCGAACGCATTTTTTATGAGTAAAATAGTTGTTGATTTGTTTTGGATGCGTTCGGAACAGCTAGATGGAAAGAATTTACGTGTGTTTCATTTTTTTACCCAAGAATGCATATGAATACCTAAAAGGCAGTAAGGAATTATGACAATGTTACTATTTAAAGTGACACATTAACATTACATACAACTTAGCTTTATAATGTTAGGATTCCAAATTCTGGAATGTTTCCGAAAATAAAAGTCTAAATTAAGTTCGGTCGCTAAGCTGGATGCCACCATCAACTTCTGCATACTAAGGGCTATTTATAAACATGGGACAATGAAAACAAAAACAAAA
Source organism: Conistra vaccinii (assembly GCA_948150665.1). Taxonomy (NCBI): domain Eukaryota; kingdom Metazoa; phylum Arthropoda; class Insecta; order Lepidoptera; family Noctuidae; genus Conistra; species Conistra vaccinii. Next base: position 22,149,774 of record OX411325.1, read on the forward strand.
CCCCAGGTTCAAGGCCTCATTCGTTATCGTGCCAAAAATGCCAAAAACAAAAAAAAAGATCTGCCCAAAATTGATCAGAACCTGTTTTCGATCCGTTCAGAAGATTACCATTAACAATCGGAAGACGTGCTCAATAAAATACACAATTTTTCAAACTCACAACCATAAAGTATAAATTATCGAAAGATTTTGGTGCAAACATTTGTCAGACGTGCACATCGTTATGTTATCAAAAGGCATTATTTTTTAAACATATCATCGAGATAAAGGTAATAATACATTCTGGACAGGGATATCTTACTTATTATCATTAGTCAAGATGAAATCCTGGCAAGATTTTTGTTTTCTTTATTTTGTAACTAATTTAATGCTGGCTTAAGGGTTCATCATCAACGGCATCATCATTCAGGCAGAACTGTTCCACCCAATGTATTGGTTCAACTGCACTTATTGAGAATTTTGGTTCAATAGACTACATTTGCGTGTTTTCAGATCTAATACAGCTGCATCCTTAAGGGGAATGCGCCAAGGTAGCCCGCGAAATTCAAATTTTCTTAGGTTTTTTGCTATTTGCAGGTCAGTGTCAAGTTGTATGTTGATTAAAATATGATTTGCGAGCGTAACCTATATGGGTTTACAGAATTATAATCATTAGAATCAGCAATACAACTCCCTATGTTAGCATAATCCCCAAATGTCATGATTTCATGAAATAGTCATTCAAAGGGATTACATGAACTTATAGAGTTGTATTGATGATTTCTATGATTATAATTTTTTAAATAAACATTTGATACGGTCGCAAATCATATTTATATGAACATACAACCTGATACTGACGAGCAAATTGCAAAAAACGTAAGAAAATTTGAATTTCGCGAGCTACCCTGACGCTTTCACCTTAAGACACCATTATCGCAAGCATCTTCTATACTTATTACTAATATTATAAAGAGGTAAAGTTTGTTTATTTCTTTGCAAGTTTATATGTAGGGGGTAATCTCCGAAATTACCAGCCGGATATGAAAAATTATTTTTGCATTGGATAGCACAAGGTTATTGTAGGCTCGCGGACGAAGTTGCGGGCAGACGCTAGTCGTCAATATATCCACACTTGTTCAAATGTAAGTCTACGAATCTGTTGAGAAAGATGTTCAATGGCAATGGTTGACATCAAAATCACACGATAAATTAGCTAAAAAGCATGCAATAAAGAATTCTCATTTAGCTCCTATCAATTAAAAAAATCTTTTAAAACTAAGAGAGAGTGCCTTTTATAGGATTTTATAGTTTCGCGTGTTGACCAAAACTTTCCTCTCATAGTTATTATTAAATTAATCGATCTATTAATTGATTTCGCTATAGAAATTCTGCGATAACTCGATTTCTCAGTATTGGAGAGAAAATAAAAATGGGGTGTTCATTCAAATTGGAAAGTAGTTAAAATTAATAGTAATAGTGGCCTTGAAATTCCACAAGTTCAAGATCAAAGTTAACTGCTTCGTTAACCTTGTGTTTGCAGTTTTATATCTTACAGAGCAAGCATACTGTTCAGAGAATGACAATTTTAAATCTGTCGATCAAGGGTTTTCGTTAAAAAGTTAAGAAAAAAAACAATTGTGTCACAAAATAATGAGAGCATTCACGAGAATTCGGTATGTAGGTACTCATAGATACAGTATTGATTAATTTTTATTTAAATTACTGAAACTGATACCCAAATAAAGCCTTATATCCAAATACTTAGTCAAGATTTAAAACAAACTCCTCCAGTAAAAAATAAAAAAATAACAGCATACAATCGCTTCTTCAGCAAATAATCGCCTCTTTATTTTCAAACAATACACAATTACAAATAGCATTTAAAGACCGACGGATGACACAACAAACGATTCGTCAATATTACAAACGACCAACTAGGCTTGACACTTCATTTGACATTTTCTAAAAAGAGACAGGTGTCAAGAAATTATGGTGGTTTGTCGATAATTTTCTTTATAGAAAGTGAGTCGTTCCCAGCCATGGAAAGCTGTGTATGGAAAACGTATTTCACTAAGTGAAAATGCGTGGTAATCATTGTTGTGTTGACGTGAAAGACATTTTCTTTTATAGCTTCATTTTGTTTGTTGACAATACCTGAGTTTTTTACTGGTTAATAAATCTTGCTTTATGTTCTCAGTGTGTTTGTTTTACAACAATTACTGTAATTGGAAATTAAAGCAATGGTTTTCAGTAAAGTTTACGCGACTACGTCTAACATTAGAACATTAGAAGTTTTGTCAGGCGTGTAAAAAGATCATTGACTATAAAAGAAGGATATTTAATTACCGTAAAAATATTTGATCTTCTAAATATAGTCAATGATCTTTTTATAAATTTCTAGTCTTTTAAAAACTGTCCAGTTTAGTGAATAATTTTGAAAAAAAGTCATTGTTACGAGTTTTTTGAGATTTTGTCCGTTTGTCTGTTTGTCTGGGTGTATGTTTCGGATTGGCGCAAAAAGGGCTGAAAGGCCGCAGACAAAAGTGATGTCATAATAAAATAGTAACCACTCTAGAATTAATTATTTCAAGATGAAGGCAGCGTATACCACCTTCAATTGTTCCGTACCAAACCTTTATTGTATTTAAATATGATGTTACAATATCTTAAAATAGCGGGCGGTTGCGCGGGCGCAAGTCGGCGCGTCGCGCAGTGGGCGTGACAATTTATCGGCGGTAATGGCGAAAGTGTCGCCGCGGCCCCTTTGATCCAGCCCCAGTAATGCTGATTAATTATTCGCGATCCAGAGAAATTCTAATTTATATGGTGCAGTTTGCGAACTGTTTTAGAAATTGTCGAGTAGGCGAAACTGTGAAGGTGTAGGTTGAGCTTGGTTTTGTAATAAAAGTGGACATTTATGGCTTAAAATATATTGTGTAATGTATTTACATATATGTGCCATTTTCAAGCCAATCTGATAATTTAAAACGATAATTTTTGAGTTAACTACATAGGTACCTATTAACTTTTGGCTTTGTATTGATTAAAAACCTTGATAAATTAACGGGATACCTTTTTATACCTGACCATATATTCAAACTTAAAGTTTTAGCCGTACAGGATGTAGGTAAAATCGAACCCAAGCTTGAATGAGTTGACTTGTTCCAAGAACCCGTCAATAAAAAAACTTCACTTACCTAAACCGACTTGCATATATTTTCTCATAAACCTCGATTTAAGGTAGATCCGGCCACGTCGGGAAAACAGAAATATCTATCACTAGTTTACGATAGCCAAATTACCGTTAAACCATTGTAACATAGCTTACTTGTATGTTAACCGGATTCAATGAATTGAAATGTAGGTTTGCAAGAAATGGACGGCGAAATTTCAAAGACAGTAAATTATCTGTTTAAGTTCCCAGAATAGTTAAGAGTGACTCAGTTGATGTGATGACGTCTGTAGTTCATGCCTTTGAAGAGAACCGACTGATAAACGAAGATTGAAGAACAGTAATACATAGCTAAAATATAACATCAATTTGATGAAAGGGCAGAATAAAATGCAGTCTTTAGTCAACACCAAGAACTAAGGTGATTAAGAGACTAACAAAAATCTACTTTGTCATATGAACATAGAAAAAAAAAAACAAATAGAGAACAAAGAGAGAGAGAGGAAAGGGAAGAGGTTAATAGATCTAACGAAGATTTTATCCACAAACTTGAGAAAGTCTGGCCATGTCCTATGGATAAATAATATTCCCTTTAACAACTCCAATATAAAGTAATTACTTCTCGTTTTTTGGAAGATGAAGAAGATGAGAAGTCGCGATTCCCATCTTGGTCCATAACTCCATAAGACACGGTTCATAGAAGTACATTCTGGCCTCGCACACAGTCGATGAACACAAACGAAGTCAAGGTGAGGTGTCAACGCTTAAACAATCAAACCGATTGATTAGATCACGCGAAACAAATTATTATATCGCTGAGAGACAGAAATATAGATAACGACTTGTAGGTTTAAGAGCTAATAAGCGTGTATAAAGATATTTAAGAGAAACTAAGTACAGTTAAGTTGATGGGTATTTGGACTCTTCTAAATGAAGGCAACAACCTAATATCGGAAATGAACTGACCTTATTAGATTTAATTAAGTTGTCAAACCTTTGCTTCATGACCATGATCTTTATTCTCAAAAATTTTTTGCTTACGAATATTACGGTTGGAATAGGTACTGGTAGGAGGTAAAGTTGGTACTTTCCAGGATTATTTGCAGACTAGATTTTTAAAAATAATTCATACGTAACTTCCATGTACTGCTTGATTCTTACCCTCTTCGCTCTTCGCTTGGTCTTCGTCATCATTGTTATGTAACTGTACTTGCAAACCATCATCTGGACAACGAAGGCCTCTATCTATTATTTCGATACCATTTTCCTGTTCCCCTATCTCATTTCTTTCTATGTTATTAGAAAGAGAGGAGATGAAATATTTTAATTAACGGTTCATTGATAGGCTTTGTCCGAAACTACGTCCCGTTCGCCATTGTCGTGCGGACCGATTGACTTGGCCAAGTGAACTGGCCATACGGTATTGGAAAAAAATAGAATCATACAAAAAATTGAGAACTGAACTGAAATCATCAAATCCTTTAAAGGAAACATATATTACGAAAAAGGCTTATTTAACAGATCTTTTGCCTAGAAAAAATCCGTAGCGTAGAATAATTAAAAGATTGTATAAAATATATAGAGAGTAACAACTGATATTATATCTATCTATACTAGCAGTCGTAAAAACAATCATCTGCCTATAATAGTCCCACTGCTGGGACACAGGCCTCCTCTCTTCAACAGGAGTGGGCGGTACGGGCTGTTATCTACCACCCGGCCCAGTGCGGGTTGGTAGATGACATCTTCATATTTTTGGTTCTAGGAGATGCCGATTTCCTTCACCGTTTTGTAATGGTAATATGTTACAGAGATGTTACATTGAGAGTAGTGATGTAATTATTTACAAAAAGTCAAGCGCCTGCCCGGGTTCGACCTCACGACCTTCAATTCGTTAGTCGGGGACATTACCACTGGGCCACCACTCCACTGGTGTTTGAACACCACTGGGCAAAAACAGTCATCAAAAACAAACATTCAATCAGCTACTGCATTCTCAGAACCCAACGAATCATCAAAGGAGGTCACCCTGAAGACTCATTAGTGTCAATACGACCAACAATAAGAACTTGCCAACAGTGTCTGTCGAGACGTCTCCCGATAATCTTCAACTAGTCCAAATACAAATACACGTAAAAAAAGTTCTGTCAGATCGCGACCAGGCCGACGACTCAATCGGATCGGCGATATCTGCACTAAATGGTCTGTCATTAAGGCTGCGCGGGCGCTTCTCCGCGCATGCATCAACGCCACAATGGCACGATCTACAATTGAGATGTAAACGATAGTATTGATGGCAAATTGCATGATTACTACCATAATGATGTCTGGAGGTGACATTGTTAATCGTATAACCACTTAACTTTTTCTCAAGATATGCTCATTATATTTGTTTTCATAATTGATGCTAATGAACGTCTACGTTAAATCTTCCCGACAATAGCTTAGAATTTACAAAAATCATTAGAAAGCGAAATTAACACTCACATTAACTGCTTTTAAAGGGTTTCCTCGTAAATCTTGATAATGAAATGCTTACCGACTCAATGCGGACGTGCTTTGAGGAATTCCGAGCTCTACTCCTTTCAGCTTTAAGTTAATTTTCGTTCGTAGCACGGGGCAAAGATAAGTCATTGGAAAGTGAAATGGGGGCGCACCTGACTTTGCTTTCTTTACGTCTCGGTGTTCTTTTTGCTTCAGTGAGAGTGGTCTAGATCCGATAATTGTGTCGGTAGCGATTCTGTGACGAGTTCGGAACGCCCTCCCGGCACTAACCACGGGAAGCTGATTCATCGCCACAACACTTTCCAAAGGCTCACAATTTGCAAAGTCAAAGTCAAATCATTTATTTCAAATAGGCCCTTGAAGGCACTTTTGAACGTCAAAATTTACAAAATAAAGTATTGATTCTACCGCCCCTTCCAAAAGGTAGTTTTCGTATGGAGAAGAATGGGCAAGAAACTCCACCGTTACTCTTTTTAAAATGTTTTACAATATTTTGTATAGGTACATTATTTATATAATTATATGTGAAGACGATGCACCTAGAATAAAATTACTGTATAAAGTAAAAAGAATTTAAAGTCGAGCAAACGACAGATAAATTAATTATGTGGTAGATACATGGTGTTCACATATTCACAAACATTGTAAAAATAGACGAATCTACTAAAAAATTACAATTAATTGCATTGCTAATTGAAATATTAAAGACGTAAAAATTCCCAGCGTGTTCACGGCTAATGCAAATAATTAGAAATCCATTCATCTACTTAGCTCTCTATTGACGACCATTCAGGATTCTTGGATGAATATGTATGATTTTTTTATCGATCAATGTCTGCTAATTAAGGTGAGTCTGCTTTGTATGTGCAGCGTATTTAGTCATTTGAAGACTCATAGTTAGTTTTGAGTGATGGTCTTTGACGAGTTTTTTGTCGTCTGCAAGCATGACAATGACCTTTAACTTGTTGTGATCGGGCTTCTCATCTTGAGCAACTTCCGGCGAACGTTTTATCCGCTTGACCGTTACAGTGGACATCAGGTGGGCATAACAATTAAAATTCTATTGTGTCTCGTTAATGACAGGTCAAGGTTTAACGGATACCTGTTGAATGTAAAAGTTGCCAATAAATAATGAATGTGCTAATATATCAGGCTTAACGGAAATATAAAAATTGTTTCCACTAATTCTTAGAAACTGTTTGTTTATCTTTTGTGTCTTGATTAGTTGTGGCTTCTCATATAACATTATTAATCGATTCTATAATAAGATTTGCATGATTTCGACGACTTTAATATTTATGAGCTGATAAACAGATAGTTTCTAATTGACACGCCCACTAAAGTGTTTATGGCTGACAATGACCACTCTGTGGGGGTCCTCGTTCTGTTATCGCGCAGTGTTTGTTGAAAGTCGTGATTCTATCAACATTTTAGTTTCATTCTCACTAGTTTTTGTATCGAGACTCGTCTGATTTTGATGCGATAGAAAGTAACTTCACTTTTTTCTATTGTCATTTTCATCTTTTGTACTTTTTTATTTGTTTTGGACAGTGATTTTGATAATTTTCTCCGTCACACTTCCTGTTCACGCGCAAGCTGATGTTGATGTAAGTTATCGCACTTTCTCTGAGGATTGCCGTGTCTTGTAAGCTGAGAGATTGATGATTAATCAGTACTTGAGCTAGACTCGTGCGCAGACTCCGCGGCGCCCGGCGCAGCGCTATCGCGCATCGGGCTGCGCGCGCGCCGACGAAAGTGCAAGTCGCCCAGTTCTCACGACCCCCCTCCGCCGCGCCACTGCGCACGACCTCCATCTACCGACCGACTTGAGAAACTATCGATTATTGTAATTCGAATTATTTACACTTTCGGAAAGTAATCGTGGCCGCGCAATGCGCGCATGCGCGTGCGATCGCCCGCGATAATGAACGCCATGTTTGGTCAGCTACGTTGCCAAGCATTTTGTTTGAAATGTTTCTTTGCTTTGTAATTTAAAGTCTAGTTGGTTAATTCTCTGCAGTAGAAGAAGATAATTCGATTTAGTAAATAAATAATTATTGTTATTAAGTGCATACTAAGAAAATGAATAGTTATGTAATTAATGCACCAGGAAATAAGACGTCAATGGATTTAACATTAAAATGTTATAACTTTTATGTTAATACGGGGGGAAGCAAATTAACTCGTTTAACCGTATTGATTAAAATGATTAACTACGTTCAAGTTTACTTTAGGAAATTGCCAATTACCGCTATACCTTCCAATTGACCACAACAGTCACCACTTCGAGAGGCTATCGGCTCATACATCGATTACGTATCTGCTCCCTCTCACAACACAGAGTTTTCTATGATGCTTGCTAAGAGACAACGCAATCACCGCATATGTGAGGGGAGAAACCTGGTTTAGGTGAACTTTCTCCTTGCGGTTCCTGCCTCCAATTCATGCGAAGGTTCGGATCATCAGCCAGGATATCCCATCTTGAATGTTGTTAATCTATTATATCCTTAATTGAACATCGATAATATCATGCAAATACATCAAGTAACCCTTTCTAAGCTGCCTTCTAGCACTTGAACCGAACGCAGCTAATCAGCATTCATAGCCAGAACACCATAGAATTCATGAACTGATACGTCAACATAATTTCGGTTTATGCAGGTATTAGAGGTGTCATAAATTTTGGATAATATTTTATAACTAATGCAGCTGTCGAAGTTAGAAGCGTCAGCGTTTTTAAATGATCAGATGATCCAGTGGAAATAAGAAATGAAATATAATAAACAATAACTATAATAGAATAGCAAGACGAAAGTAAAGTATTTAACCATTATTAAAAGAAATAAAAAGAGAGAGAGGAAGAAAGACAATGCAGAAAGGACAACTAACTCGGGATTGGTAAAGGGTCACTTAACCTAACGTTTATTTTGTGCTTATTGTTTTGTAATAATGACACATAGATAATTAGGCAAACAAATGAACGTTTGGTTTGGATTTGGACAGACACAATATAAAAGTTGCAACCATAGCTGGCTGAAAAATCTAGAAAATGAGAGTTTAAACAGCATTTAATAATAAAAAAATATCATAGCACCAACATAAAGATGAAACAACCTTCCTCGCTTTTGCTCATAACTCGAACGCCTCCACCAAGGGATAACCATAAATAATACCATAGAGTATCCCATGGCTTCAGTAGTTTTATGGTTGTCACACAACAAATTTATGGTACTTATGGGAATCAGATGACTTCTAACATACACGGTAGCTTAATAAAAATAAGGTAATAGGTTTTTGGTAGTTATGGTCATAAATTAAACGATTTTCGTAAAGTTTTATGAGATTTTATGAGACGTTTTCAATGGTGACGTAACCAATAATATGGTAAGCTGGTTGTCGTCTAGTGAGAGTTGTAAATAATGAGGATAGGTCATGGGGGCTTAATGGTGATAGGATGGGGACTATGGGTAATGCTCGTTGACCCATAAACATAGGATATAAAGAATGACTTTCGTTACCAAATATGGTTCTAAGTTAACATGGGACTAGTCTGGCACAGAATGCTAGTCCTTAGGTTTAGAGATGCTGTTTGCTGAACAAGGAACCTTTTTAAGGTGTTGCAAGAGAAGCTTTTTAGCCGAGGTCCTAAGGGACAATTTTGAGATTTCCAGTCTTATGTTCTTTGTCAGAGGGTTTAGTTTCCGTACTTAGAATTTCAGATAGATCATTGTGCGTGGGCCATGGAGGCCGTCAGTGATTATGCCAACCAGCCCACCTCCCTCCAAAAGTTGATTATGTCCCCTGGTCTGTTTAGGATATCTGTAAAGGATGTGGGTGACCCGAGAGTTTCTGTTCTGATGTGGGTGACGCCTGTGCATTCAAAGAGCAAATGCGGAACGGTTTCCTCAGCCTCCATGCATGACCTGCACAGAGGACTGTCGTTATCCATAATACGTGGAAGTGTTTGATTAGCGAGCAGTGTCCCGTGATGGTCCCCGTCACCAGGCGCAGGCCGTTTATGAACGCCTGGTTAGCCTGCTAGCCTACTGATGGGCTTCCAGTGTTATGAAGTCTCTCTAGTTTGGAGCCCGAGAAACGTTAATAACGCTATAACAACAGTCTTAAGCGAAAGATTTAACTTCTGTAGTCTTATACAACCCTAGGGTAGATAAAAACCTAAAAGAACTACATGATAACATTCTAAATGTAATGCCAACACGTAAATATATCCAAGACATAGAATTCCTTGAAACAACACTAAAGTAAGGTATTAAACCATATATGGTATAACGAATATGGCCCACAAATACATGCAGGTTTGCATGGTAAGTTTATAGGCTGTGGGGCTAATCCCCATAAAATGGAATGGTAACTTAAATGGGCTGTTAATGTTGTGGGACTATGGTGTAATGTAATGTAGAATTTAATGGTTTTGTAGGTTGTTGTCTGCCAATACAGTGGCCGGTTGTTAAGTGTTATTTGTAAGGCTTAGAATAGATGAGTTGCAAATGAGTTTTGAAAATTAAAGGTTAATTTACATAAATATACCGCCTACAAAGAATAGTTCTCTATCTTGAGCCATGTTTTTCAAGAAGAAATGTAGTGTTTTCTTTTAAGATGCAATTGTGAACGTCCTTGATACATCTGGCTAGCATGATGGTTACATATAGAAGTACCCTTGACCCTTCATAGTGACCCAATTTTGCCAATATAACTCATTCATCGCAACGTTCATTGATATGTCCAGCGAAATCTCCAAATAGATACAGGCCCATACAAAATAATCTCACAATTTCGCCAAGTAGTCAGAGATCGTTACAGATTATAACTCACTCAGTCACCATTACAATAATAATTTTCAATTTGCAACTCCCGCGCGATACGATCTAACGGCGCACGCGCAGCTGTCATTCGATACGCATAGATTTGTATTGTCGCTTTAATGCCATAACGGTGCTGCCGGTGACATGTGGGACTGTGAGACTGACATACATCTGTACTTTAAGTACTTTTAGTAGGTATGTATATAAAATTATGACGATTTCTTGACGGGTTTAAAGGCTGTGTCACAGTTAATCCAGGCCAGGTGGCGTGTCACTGCTTAGATATTCGCCATTGATGTCTAAACTTCTAAATCTAAGCTAAATCTGCTTGTCATTGAAGTCTGTTCATGTCAATGTCCTTTTCATGTGTCGGCACGAGTTATAGAATAATCACTAAATGTCTTTCAGCTGTCCTTTGTGCGCCAGATCATACTCGTACATATCAGTAGTACAACGGGTAGGGTTAACCGTTGACCGTTACCGTGGACATCAGGTGGGCAAAAGAATTAAAATTCTATTGTGTCTCGTTAATGTCAGCTGAAGATTTAAAACTGACTACCAGTTTGGCTCAAGCCGAAATCTGCTTCATTGAAGACCTTGTACATAATTTTATTGCAACCACTGCTGCATCACATAAATTCTACTCAAAATCTGCCGCTCCCTTTTGTATAGGCTTGCCACATTTTTTACATAAGACTCAATAAACTACGCAGCTCATGAATGCAGCTCGTGGATGACGTCACTCACCATTTTCAAGTATCCATAGATCGGGTACTACACACATCAAAAGTGTCTAGGGATCAAGCATTTTTATGCGGATTTCTTGAGATTGAGATGTGGCTTTGTAATAAATTTATGATTTTATAAATTTATATGGATCCTTTTTGGTGCATTTCATAATTTGAATCAGGAACTGTGAATCAAATTCGAGTAAAAGATGAAAATCAGCTGTCAATATTTTCCCTATAAAAACATACAACGCATTGAAGACATTATTAGTGCTACTGTTTCCCTACTACTGATTAAAACCAACGTTATTATGGAGCAGCGACGTCATTTAAGCAGGGAAGAAATGCTCAGAGCCGTGGGAATGATAGAAGCTGGTTCCCGGCAACGTACTGTGGCTTTAGCTCTGAATACAAGTCAGAGTGTTATCAGTCGACTTTGGACACGTTACCGAAGCACTGGTACCGTGGCTGAGCGCCATGGAGGACGGTATCGCTGCACCACACGGAGACAAGACCGATACATTCAAATCTTAGCTCGAAGAGCTCCAACAATAACCGCCATGATGTTAGCCGTGAGGCTTCATCACTCTTCAGGGAACTTAATTAGCGACCAAACAGTCAGAAACCGCTTGCATGAAGTGAACCTTCATTCCCGAAGACCGCTACGGGTACCACCTATAGCAATGCACAATCGTAGGATTCGATATCAATGGGCTCTTGAACACAGAAATTGGGCAGAAGAACAATGGCGTTTCGTGTGCTTTTCTGATGAGTCTCGTTTTGGTATGAGACCGGATACAAGACGTATACGACACTGGAGAACCCCTGGACGCCAACAGCGATTAAAATCCTGCCAGGAAGTCCATCCTTATAGTGGTGGAACCATCATGGTATGGGCGGGTATTTGTATCGGCGGAAGAACTGAGTTGATTTGGATTAGAGGCAACCTCAACGCTCAAATTTATGCTGAGACGATTGTATCAGACGTCATCGTTCCTCTACAAGTGCAAATCGGTCCCTTATTTCAGTTAATGCATGATAATGCACGACCGCACACCGCAAGAGTTGTAAGACAGACTCTCGCCGCAGCTAACATCAATGTCCTGCCCTGGCCTGCTCAGTCGCCAGACTTGAACCCGATTGAGCATGCATGGGATATGCTACAGAGAAGAGCTCTGCCGAATATGGAGGGTATCCAGTCGCAAGAAGACCTTTTTTTGTTGTTGCAACGAACATGGGCGGCCATTCCACAGCGTGATTTGGATGAACTCATTTTGAGTATGCCAAACCGATGTTCTTGTGTTGTTAGTGTTCGCGGTAGAAACACGGATTATTAATTGTTTAAGTTACCCAATAAAATTTTAAAGAAAACTGTTATTTCAGTCTTTTTTTCGAACTTTAATGTTAGTGGTTCAAATGTCAAAAATCCCTTTATTAGGAAAATGGCAAATTTCTTTATTAATGCAAAGGTGACTTGGTTTATCGTTACTGTGACAAACGAAAACACTTTATTTGATGAATCCTTAAAGAAAATTTTAATTAATATCAATCAGGAGAAAAGTTATTGCAAAAATATATGTTGATCCCTAGACACTTTTGATGTGTGTATAAAGCTTTTTACGCTTTTTTAGGCTTCTTTTTTTACTTCAACACAAATTGGTTTTCATTATAATTATTGTACAAATGCCTCTGGCGCGAGGACTCACTTCAAGTTCCGTTAAAGACACGAGCTCCCTAAAAAGATGTTATAATGTCTCTATAATAAGAATCTTACTGTATTTCCGACGTTATTTAATCTCGAGCAGGAAAACACTGTGCTTATTCTCAATCGTTTTTGCAAATTGTGAGCAAACACGCGATTGAATTATACTATTACAATAAAATACGTATGTATAAAATAAATATATACGGGACTTTTGAATTAAAAAAAAAAACATCGTGAAAACGATGTAAGAGGGTCGGTAATAGCATTTCTAAGAATAAGTCTAAAAGAACTATTAGGACTACAGTCAGGAGCGGAGTTTGAAGAGCTGATTGAGCTCTGCAGCCGAATTGCGATACACACTTTCAATCAAAATGAAAGAAATTGCCAGTCCATTGCTTCGTAGGTTTGAAGAAATCGTCTGCTCAGCAACGTAAGTAACGCAGTGAACACGGCTGAACTGTCAAAAATTAAGGGCATTGCGATTAATTGTCATTTTATATTTGTTACGCTGATCTGATATCTGAGTATGAGGAAGGAAACTGAAATATTCCAAGAACGGAAAGTTCCAATCTGACACTAGGTGGTATATGTAGACGATTTGTAAGGCAATCTGTCACAGAATAGTAGATTGTTATACAAGGGTGGAAAGGAATCAATTCCCATACGAGGTATTTAGACGCCCGAGCGCAGCGAGGGCGGCTATAGTCCGAGTAGGAATTGATGTCTTTCACCCGTGTTAAACACTCTACTTTTCATTTCGAATATAAGGAAAGTAAAAAATAGTGTTTAAAATATTTATTCATATTGAATAACATGAGTAGTACCTATTTAAAATGAACTAACAAGTTAGAACAATTTGTAAAAATGTTTAAATATGGAACGCACCGCATCACCGCTGCGGGCCGTCCCGCGTGTAAGTTTTTTTTTTTTATTGACACTGGCTGTTTATAATATACTCACAAGACCGCAGCCCAGTGCTTCCACTTTTAGGGATTTCTCCCTTTTTTTAGGGAAAACGGCTAATAATAAGCATGGTTTACTGATATTTTATTTTGGCAGGGATTTAGGGAAAAATTTAACTTGAGTTGTTAGCCCTATTGTTTAATTAGTAGGCAGAACCCAATGTAATACTTTACTCTATGGCACCACCGATTGATTAAAGGGGATTTCCTGAAACTTGTAATGATTGTTATTCGTCTAATTTTAGTTTACCATGTTATTGTTAATAGTACTATTTCCGTGGCTAAAGACGACATCAGAAATAAGTCGCATTAAACCTACAGTTGGTTTGTTTCGTTTGTCTCGATTAATAATGAATGTTTTCTAGGTATTTAATGACTTAAAAATTAAAAATTCCCTAAACCAAGGAATTTTTATATTTTTTAGGGAATTTTAGGGATAATTCATTAAGAAACTGGGGAAAACCAAAAACGTAAGTGGAAACACTGCCGCAGCTTTTATTTTTATTCTATTCGATATTTTTCTTAAAAAGTTTCGTACCCACAGATATTAATCTAACTAGATGATGCGATTGTACGTAAGTATGTACTTCGCGTGTCAATAAACGGAGTAAAATTACGATCAATGATCGTAATCTGAGATTTTCATTTAGCATTATCGGCACCGTAAATCCACCAAAATCTAGAAAAATGTCTTTTTAAGCCATATTGAGCTGTAAAGACTGTATAGAAAAATTGAAAAAGTGGCACGCTTGGTTTTCATAAAGATGGAGGGACTTGCGATATCTAGTTAGATTTATATCTGTGTTCGTAGCCGACTACCTAACCATAAGTTCTATTTTTAAAATTCATTCCCGCCCTAGGGCGGGAAGCAATTACTATGAGTCTTTCCCGCCCTAGAGCGGGAAGCAGCGTCTCCCACCCGCTACTCGGATCAAACAAACACTACTTTCCGAGCATGAGATATGAAAAAGTTCATTTACATCTGTTCATTGCACCACCACAATTCATTACACTATCCTCACACCAAAGAATACCAAACTGTACTACAATTACAACCAAAAAAATAAACACCGACAAACATAATTCGCACACGCATCGCTGAAAAAACGCGATAGAGTAAAAAAACGAAATCGTTGCTAATTTGACGCGAATCACGCAATGAGAGTAACTGTCACTGTGACGTAAGAGGTCACTGACCCCGGTGACATCGCCAAACTGTACCTTGGTTTCGATGACTCTTTTGCTAACTTAATAAGTTTGATTACCATAGCTTCACGGTCTTTTCTTTTGGATAGATGCGGTACGGCTTTGGCGACAAAAACTATTTTATAGATTACCATTTATTCTCTGATAAGCTGGTCTCTTGAGTAAAAAACGTGTCCGGATATTTTCCATCTAGAATTTCTCGGTGGCAGCCGAGTCTGGATTTGTGCCAGGTAGATGGCAATAGGCTCGCCCCCTATTATAATAGGACTTAAACATAACTGGTGAGATGTGGGTGTACTATAGATACACCTCTGCTTAATCCTTTGGGGAAATACAGTCGTGATATTATGTTATATTTTTTGGGTATCTGTCATCAGATGAAAGTCGTATGAGGAACATGTGAGATGATGTGGTTTAGAAAGAAGTGAACACTGAGATGACGGCTAATAGAGATGTAATATTGAAGAGGAGACATGCTGCGCGGGCTTCTAAAAAAAACAACCGACCTCCAAAAAAACACTCCACTTTATTTTCGGAAGTCGGTGTCTTTGGTTTTGAATTTTCGTTTTTTGCCACCGACTTCCGAAATTAAAGTTAAGTGTTTTTCTGGAAGTCGGTTGTTTTTTTTTTTGTAAAACTTTTTATTTGTAACTTTTTAGTTGTGGTAACTACCCCACACAAATTCGAATACTACTACCTGATATGCAAATAACAGTGACAGGAAGTTATCATCATATCATTTATATAAACTAAGTGGGAAAAATACGTATTCTTGAAGCTAACTCAAAAACTATCCAAGCAAAGTTAATGAAATTTATATGCGACCAACTTGGGAGCATACCCTCTCAAACAAAAAAAAATATTTCAAAATTGGTTCACAATTGACGGAGACATCGGTGGACATACATAAAAAAAAGCGAACTAACATACGCGACGAACATATAACCTCCTCCTTTTTGAAAGTCGGTTATAAATTTAGATAAAAGCAGGAGGATGATAACGGTAACGTGCCTTCGAGACGTTCGAGATAGTGTATCACAAAAAACTTTTATGAATATCGTCATTAAAGGATATCTCGACGAAAAGAAAAACATCCCTGGTAAACATAAACTCAATACTTTAAAATCGCAAACACAATGAGCAAGCTAAGCTGATCAATATCAATGCCCTCTCCTGCCTGTGTGAGAAATGGCATTTACACTGTGTACTGGGAGAATCACACTTTGCCTGTTTTTAAATCGAGTATTACTAATTAATGATGCTTTCACACAATACTTCCACTATTTCTCACGTCACTAAGGAAGTTAACAATGATACATTGATGTTAATATATTATAAAGAGTATCATTTAAATACTAATAACCTGCTTATTATCATTATATACATACATAATCATGTTGTTGATATAAACAACGCATCCGATGATACTGAATTATGCAAGATACTGTCTTATCTAACGCTCTATGGAATGTTGATAGAATATATATTTTTGTGGCTAAATGCTAAATTAAGACATTTTGATTCACATAGTGTAATGAATGATAAACTACGACTTCTGGCAAATATTTGGTTTGGTTTAAGACGAAAATGAAAAATACAATTCGGAAGTCAAGGTTGTTTATAACTTTGTTTACAACGTCATTTTATGTCCCAGGTCAAGTGACTGACATCAATCTATTCATGGACAATATAAATGACGTAAACTAGCAACTTACAAAATGGACTCCTATGTTATAGAATATAGACTATTGTCGACTCAAGTTTTACTGCCGTTCATGAATCTCCAAATTGTCTGCCATGAACCTCGTCACTTACATTTTCATTTCTAAAACTAGCATCCTTGACAAAAACATTGTTATTTATAACTCAAGCCTTGTTCTCATGGAGGTACGCAGAAACTACAGAACCAGGCCTACTACGATCCTTACCTTCTTCCTTTTGCTTCGTCCACGTTGATAAATCTGGTATTATGTAATTTTTTTGCAATTTCGTCAACCAGAGATTTTTCTCGTCCTTCCTACATTTTTCCCAGCCCTATCAAAGGGTCACTTGACACAAGAAGGCCGCGCGGTCATTAGTAGGTGCATGACCAGTTACCTACTTTCCACCGTATGACCTTCGCAACCCTTGGAGAAAACAGATTTTCGCATTCTGATGTTATCAGTAAAACAGGTGGGGTCTAATCTTTACCTATCCTGCTGGGCCTAACCTGCTTGCTCAGCGTTTTAAGCTGGAAATATTGGAAACTTGAAATCGTTGCAATATTTTGCTGATTTCTGACAATCTTTACCTTTGTAAACTTACTGTGGATTAACGTTATTAATTAGTAGTTTAATATCTGTATGTGCTGTTCGATTTTTATTCTTTTGTTTTGTCGTTGCTATTATTTATGAACCAGTCACTAAAATAATAGTCATTGCCATGTTGCATATCTGCTACATATACATTTCAAAAAGATGTCATCGATTACTTATACTTTGTTCAATATAATACTAGCAGGTGTTTTCCTAAGACCTTGTTAATATTCCTGGGATAATTCCAGTATCAAGTTTTCTAACATTATCGTTATTATAATGTGATGTCCATACTCCATTCTAATCTGTTGACATTTTTACGCAAAGTTGTAAAATAGATAGACTAAGACGCGAGACGGTGAGAGATTCTAGTTTTTCTTTTTATAGTTGCAGCTTTGCATTTTACTGCGTGTTAAAATGGAATATAGATGTTATCCTTTGAGGACACAACGAAGAAAATATTATGTAAATTGGCTTAGCCGTTTTTGCTGTGAATAACACTTACCGGTAACAAACTTCATTGATGAACGTACCTATAATACTTCTATAATTAATTAGACAGTCTTATCGTCTTACTCGTTATTTTTATTTGCCAAACCTACCTCTCCTATTATAAGAATTTAGAATTTATTTATTTATTTCAGACATAATTTTAGTCCATTGCTTCTGATTACATAATACATAACTACATTAAAATACCAAACAGATAAAATTGTGATTAATTAAGTATAAATATTCAACAACTCATTAAAAAATAATAATTAAAATTGTCAAAAAATTATAAAAATGTCAGAATCGTATAAAAAATAAATAAAAATAAAAATAAATGTCAATTTGTAAAAAGTTATAAAAATGTCAAAATATTTAATCTTAGCCAATCATTTTACCTGCCCCAAGCCCGATATACGGGTGCATGTAAGGAGTGCCAGTGCTGCATAAAAGGCCCGTCCAACCTGTTGGCAACAACGCTAAGAAGACTGTTGCCGCTGCCCCGCACTCTACTCGCTATCGAGGTCGCCCTCCTGCGCATGCTGGCATAAAAACAGTCGATGCGGACGCTCGCGAACATTCCCGATGCGCTGCAGAAGCGAGGCAGCCGCAGCAGCGCCCTCAGCGCATTATTATATTGAACGCGGAGAGCGCTGTAGGATTTCTGCAAATATGACACCCACAGACTACTCGTATAAAAAGATGTGCAATAGGCTCGAAACAAGGTGATCTTCACATCCTTGGAGCTACGAGCAAACCTGCGGGCAATCATATTCGCCCTCACCGACAGCGCCCTCCTTTCTCGCTCAATATCAGCGTCGTCCTTCAGGTCGGACGTCACAATATGGCCCAAATACTTAAAAGTATGTACCCGCTCCAAGGGCACCCCACATAGCCTTACTGGTGGAACCTCCGCCGGGCACTTAGAACCCGCATTGAAAACCATAAGCTTGCTCTTGCTAACGTTATATTTTAGGCCAAAACCAAAACAAAACTAATAAGAGAAGGAAGATACACAAAAACATAATCATGATGTGTTGCCAATAATACCAATAGACAGACGACCTTTAATTCCTGAGAATCCGATTATGTCAGAACGGATACTTGATTTTCATCAAAAAGCAACAAAACATTTTGGTTTCCAAAGCTTAAAGATTTATTTTTATTTTATTCTAATAAATTGCAAGGGTGTCAAATTTGCACATTTTCGATAAAGACTCAAATCCTCTTAAAATTTAAGAAGCATCATTACAAAATTCGAACTTAACGCAAAAAAGCAAAAGTCGTGATCCACAAGAATGCTTTTTATGTCGTAGACTTTCAATTTTGAAACGAAACGTTATCTTTCTTGTAATTCAATTTTCATTTCAATTCTGTCGATCAGTTTAGCTGTTCCATTATTTGTAATAATGTTGTAATTGGCATTTTTATCATAAGTTTGATAGCTGCCATCTACACTAATAATATCATTTTACGATCACAATTTTACTGTTACTTAATACATTTTTACTTTCGGTCCATCTAGACTAGACCGCGCGACGAATTATTACCAGGTGGAAATCATATTAACGGCTATATTTATTTGTCAACAGGCAAGCCGAAAGATATCAAAATGCGGGTATCTGTTCGTGGCTCCTGGGTGGGACTTCTCCAATCCGCTCTACAGAACAAAGGTAAGAATTAATCAAATTAATAAATGAATAAGCAAAGCTCCTTCATTGACGTATATCGATGATTTTTTGTTTGTAGTGTACGAAAGACAAGAATATTTTTCTGCGTTTTAAAGTAATATCTTCCAACTGAGCAATTTTTGACAATTCTTCATTAATTATGCATTGATTTTATTTTCAACGCACATACACATCTGCACATTCTCCCTCATCAAAATGAAGAGCACTGCAATCTCGCTTCAATATCGGTAATCACACTTCAACCATACCTGACCTCGATAGAGTCACACCACACCCTCACTCCATATGCTAATCACACCAGTTGTCACAGTTCAATTGTTCCTCGATGCGCCCGCGCAAGTCCTTGCCCTCTAATTACTTTCCCGAAGTGATTTTCATAAAGTACTGTTATGTGTGGACCCCATTGTTTCGGCTTATGGGAATTGTGAATATGTAATGGTATTTTGTTTACATGGTATGGGAATTAAAGAATAACATGCGCAAGAGGCTTTTTGCAAATAATTCTTATGGGCTTGACTGATGGGATTTTTTTATCGAGAGAAACTACTCGATGCATCTCGATGTATCTTATTGCCAAGATATGTTTATCGCCGTCATTTCATTAGTGTGATTGCTAAAACCGAAAAATATTGATCATTCACCGCATGTCTCGCCAGGCGAATTGATAACGCGAATCTCCCGTGATTAATAATATTCTGCCAACTTAAATTCGCGCCTTAAACATTCTGCCGCCATGTTTTTTGACACTTTTTGGCGCCAAGACGCAGCCCCCTGCCGGGACCTTATCGTAATCTCCCGAGGTTCAAGTTTTGGGACATCTTTTTTGTTTGTATAATAATAATATTTCATGGCGTTCTTATCGATGATGCCATTCGTACCTGACTTTAATGAAACGACCAAAAAGTCAACAATGGATGCGTATGCGTCGTATTTTGTGTGTGTCTAATATCAGGGACGCTGATTGGTCGTATGGTTTTCAGAATGGCCAATAAGATTTGAATTTGTGAGCTGCATTCGTTTTATGAATGTTGCAATTTGTCGTTAGATGTTTCTCTTGAACACAGCCTGCCTGATCTCTGATTAGTTTATGAAGGAGGCAAATGTGGCAGATTCTAGTTTCAGACCGGTTTCTGTCAGAATGAGTAATGACTGTGATAGCTTCTGCTTTCGACTTGTTTTTCTTCGTATAAAATTTCCCTGGGCTGTCTCGAAACCTGAAACCAGAAGTACAATAATTTTATAAAATAAAAATGCCGCATAAACACAAGATAACCTGATTATTTCAGACATTTCATCATAACGGTCCTGTCAACTGATCAATATTAATTATTCATCTGACACAAACGTCAGGAACTGAACTGCACACCTTCAAATACTCAATAATGAACCTTAACTCCGTACAATAAGGGTTTAGTGGTATAAGTATTTTTGGTATTTTCGGTATCTCAGTAAATATGATTGTGCATATGTAGAGATATATAAAACGATCGCTTATTAATAGCTTCGATTTTATATCTAGACGTGGACGGTTGCTTTATGTTCCGATAATGTTCATAACTTTTAGTTGAAATATTTCGATGGTATTTCTTTGGAAGGGTTTATGGAACGCTGACACATTAAGTTAATTTTATTACCGAGAGTTAGGATATTTAAGATTCCTAATGTCCTTCACGTTAGGAATTTTAAATATCCCAGTAATGCTGATATTTTTAATTGTATTGTAGTTTTAGTTATTGCATGATTGTAGCATTAGTAGCATATACACTACGGTAAAATTTTGTATCAATTTTGAAAAGGCTTGAAAAACCATCAAAAAGTTATGAATTTATGACACACTATTCTTTTATGTGAGATTATTCATGTTCAACGTGTAGGATCATACAGTAGTCGCAGTATAATCAATGAACATAAAACATTAATCTTATACTATGGTGCCATCTACATTCCATAATCCATTGTCATTGAATCTCCACTCTAAGCACCATATTTCCGGCCACTCTTCAGGTCAAGAGCAAACGAAATATGACCAACAATTTGAAAAAAAAAAAAAGAATTACGTTTGAGGAATGCCACACACTTTATTATACTACCCCACCCGCTATGGGCAAAGGATAATAGTGTTTAAGATGGCAATAAATATGGATGTTCCGCGAAACTCGATTAGGGCCTAATATGGCCGATTTAAAAATAAATTGGTAGAGAAATGGGGGGAGGCCACCCGATACATTGTAACCCCTGAAGGGATTTATTGAGAGCTTATAAAATTGAGATTTATGTGATTTTTCGGTGTTATAATTTGGATGAATTGGAAGTTTACGTCGAAAAATGCGTATGCGCATTGAAGAGTTTTCACACTGTGTGTGACGCGTAAGGATGAACGCAGTTTTATAACAGAATATAATATCTAGCTTGTGATTGGAGAGGCCACCGACACGAACTACTACCTACGTATAGATGGAAAAGGCTTATTATTTACAAAATTCAAAGACTTCATCATAATCAGCCACAACCCAACTTCACCCACTGCTGTTCTTAGGCCTCTGTTTTCTTGTGTCAATCCCCACGCTCCTGTTCCAGTCTCATCCAAGTTTTGCCCTTGATGACAACAATGTCGTCCGCTCATTTTGCGGACGGACGACAGACATCTCGTCTTCCAGACGACGCCACTCATTCAAAGAGTTAATTATAATTAAAATATTGATGCTTTCTTTATTTCCTTGTCCTGTTTATTAATTAGCAGCAATTATTTTAGCAACGAGCTATAAAATGTTCAGTGAAAGAACTGACGATCTAGCTTTTGTATAAGCCTGTGGTATCCGCATCATCACCGCTCAAAATCTCACAGTAGCCACAGCCTAATCTAAGTAATATATCATTAAACACCACAACAATACATTGGCTAACACACGATTATATTAACTCACATAATTATAATTATACAAAAAGAAATCGTTTTCACTGTAACGTCAGTCCGGAGTACTTAAAATGATATTATTCATGTCATAGACGACTTTCTAGCTGTTCCGATTGCGGGATTCAGTAACCGCAGCTGACAATGTTAAGCAGATGCAGAAGGTACATTGTGAACGAAGTCGAAAGAACGTCCCAAACAAAAACGAAAAGAAAGAAAATACGGTTATTTGCGGTAAACATAACGTAATGAAAAAACACAGACATACAAACCTTAAAAAACCCAAAGAAAGCTGCAAGAACGAAGACACAATTCGGAGAATTCCAGGCCGATTCGTTATTTCAGCGCGTATACAAATCAGTCATTTAAACATCGCATGCTGATAATCCTCAAAAGAGCACAGCTTCTTACTGTATCAAGACCTCAGTCACAAATCATGATGCACCTCTGCACTAGTTCCCAATCATTCCTTTATCATCAACACCATAATCTTCATCAACCTTAATAGTCTATATACCTCCGATTGTACATCACTAAGCTCGATTCTTGACCACTCTGAAAATCAAAATTCAAAAGTCATCTGTCCAAACTAGGCTGAGAATCAGCACTTTTTAAACGTCAAAATGACATAAGACGGTCCTCCAAAACGCCCGCCCTCCACCACTTATTTAGCTGGGAAGAAGAAGTGGCGCAACAAACTCCCCAGCAGCACAACTGTCTGTTTAGTTAGAATAACTTGATGCAGATGCATCCATTGCCCTTTTTAGAAGAGAAATGATCCTTCTGTCCTTCC
The DNA here is from genome assembly GCA_948150665.1 of Conistra vaccinii. Classification (NCBI taxonomy): domain Eukaryota; kingdom Metazoa; phylum Arthropoda; class Insecta; order Lepidoptera; family Noctuidae; genus Conistra; species Conistra vaccinii. Next base: position 22,173,035 of record OX411325.1, read on the forward strand.
TTTCTCTGTGGTTGTCAAGTAGTGCGGATCGCACGCACGACTGCCCATAGAAAGCAATACTTAGTTATTTTTACTCCATTTTTGTATCAACGCAGGAAACACAGAAATATTACATCAGTTCTTGAAATGAGATTTTTGAAAAGCTTGTTGCCGAAATAATTGCTAAGCTATTTGCATAGTTGCAACTTACAATTGAATTTGTAACTTAAATAAGATTTGATTGGGAAACAATACTTTATCGCTTTATCAGTTAGTCAATAAGTGTATTAATAGTTTTGTTGCAGCTTTGTATAGAATTGTTCTTCGATATCTAAATTATCAGCCCAGACAATAAAATAATATCCACTGTTAAACATTAATCGTGTAAAAAACTAATCAGGATGTGCGGAATTATATAATTTAAACCAATTATTAACATGATTGTATTCTTATTTGCCTTTTGAAGGTCGAACTAATAATCTTCGATGATAATTGGCTTAAAAGAACGGACACTAGCAGCTTAACACCTCTAAGGTCACGGGAAGGTCGTGTTGTAAGTCAAACTGCCGAACTGTGCCTTGAAAAGGATATAAAAGACACTGCCCATAGTGGTAACTGTCCTTCGAATAGGTCACAGTGGTGCCGATTCTCTTGTCACAAATGCCTCTAAACTAGACTAAAAATCACTAAAATTTAGTTTAGTCCTGTCAAACGAGCATTTCCTATTCTGAAATAGTCTAAAGTGACACAACTTAACAATATTTTAGTTTGACAGCACTAAGATTGCACTGAGTTATTAGTTTAGTGAAAATGGCAATTTTGCTATTCTGAATTTGACGTTTTTCACCTAAAAATTTAGATTATCCAACTAAATCAGTCTATTTTTAAACGCGATTAAAAAGGAGTGGAATAAAATTAGTTGGCATGAACTAAAATTCACACACTTCAGCTGCAAAAACTTTATCTTTTTTTTTAATTTTGCTTATATCTCGAAAACGGTGCGTCCTAGCGCAAAAATAATGGAAATTTCGACCCCCTCTGCAACCCGTAAACCCATATGCCCCTACTCACAGGTAGTATTTTTTCATATTTTCCATAAAAAAAGTTTAAAATTCCATACAAAATACGTCAAGACTGCCCCCCCCGCGCGCCTCTGTCTCTAAAAAAATTCACGGGGTAGAGCAAACAAGTACCACGTCGGTCGCGACGTGACTGTCAAATTCAATTTTAGATGTGTCAAAATATTTTTTTAATTTAGAGATATTTTTCCGCAGAATAGCTTTTAGATTCTCATAGCCAAAAGTAAGGTATTTTAGTCGTAGTTTAGTTAGTTTAGTTCGTTGTACAAGAGAATCGGCACCAATGTCAAAACGGTTACAACTGGTATTCAGGTTTGAAAAGAACAATTTTGACTGCTTCGTGGTCGCAAGCGCTACTGTTGAGCATGAGAACCTGGGTTCGATTCTCAGTTTAGGCAAAGTGTTATTGAGTTTTTCCGTTACGAATTTCTCAGTAGCAGCTCGAGTCTGGATATGTGCCCGGTTGATGGCAATATTCTCGCCCCCTATTAGATAGGATTCAAAACATAACTGGCGAAATGTGGATGTACTATACTATGTACTATAGGTTTCTGCCCAACCCTTTGCGGAAACAAGGCGTGATGTTATGTAATTTTAACTATAGTTTTTGTACTTCGTGTAGTACTAAAATAATAATTCAATGGATATTTAAATCTTCTTCCTAACCTTGCCAATGTTACTTATGGGAGTTAGTTCAATTCTCCCAGCTGTCAACCAACACGTTATATCATTCACTGCTTCATTCATATCATCAAAAGATATTTTAACGTTCGTTCCACATTCGCTCTTTATAAATACGGCTATAAGATAATTCATACAGCCAGGTGTGCCGAACGAATCTCATGTATTAATTAATGGAGATAAAGGTGTATTAAAATAACATTACATTCATTCAATTTATAAGCAATTTTGTTCTGTAGACTCTTTAGCATTTTATGATAGTGTTGGAATAAGTACTAGTAAAGTGTTAATTTCTACCGATGACTGTTTTTCTTCTTCGTCGTATTGATGATTCCATTTATACATACAAATAAATCAAAATGAAGTGTCTGTCTGTAATGTCGTATAACAGCTTTTCACTAACTGCATAGGTATACGGTAATATAATCAATCTACCTAGCCTTTTCCTAACATGTTGGGGTCGGCTTCCGGTCTAACCAGATGCAGCCGAAATACAGTATTTTACACGGAGCGACTGCCTATCTGACCTCCACAAACCAGTAACTGGGGGGTAACTGAATATACGGTACTTATAAAAAAAAAGAAGAATGTAACTTTTTTTTGTGTCTGTCTGTCTGTTTGTTCCGGCTAATCTCCGAAATGGCTGAACCGATTTTGACAGGACTTTCACTGGCATATGCTGATGTTATAAGGAGTAATTAAGGCTAGTTTTATTTTAGAAAAAAGAATAAGGGTCATAGCGGGTGAAGCTGCGGGAAGCTGTTAGTTTTAAATAAGCTTTATTATATAAATTAGATCACTCCGAAACAAATTTTTCCATTATAACATCTGTCGGTCTGTCTATCTAAGTGATTTTTAATAGCAGCTTCCTTTGTTACTTTGTGTTTTTTTATGATAATTTAGTAGTTTTAAATCATAGTTAATAACTACACACACAATAGTTCAAAAGGTCCGACTCATTATAATAGATTGTTCATGAGTTTTTTTTTAACAAAACATCACGCCTGTATTCCCCGCAGGGTTAGGCAGAGGTGTACCTATAGTACACCTCCATTTCGCCAGTTATATTTAAGTCCCATGTAATAGGGGCGAGCCATCATTGTCATCAACCGGGTAGAAATCCAGACTCCGGGCTGCAATTGAGAAATTCTGGATATAAAAACCCAATAACACTTTGCCCGACCCGGGAATCGAACCCAGAACCTTACGCTCAGCAGTAGCGCTTGCAAACGCTAGACCAACGAGGTGGTCGGCAGTTTTTTTTTAAATATTTTTTCATTATGCTCAGTGCATACACTGCATACCTATCATGCCCATATTTACTGGGAATCGTACATGGATAAAATATCTGCAATCGTTTTAATTAATTATTCATTAGTCAGTATTTTTACCTTCATTGTATATTAATATTGATTTTCTTTTGTTTTTAAAATCGAAAATCTGTTGTTCCCAGCACATTGATTTCAACAACATACCAAATAAATTATTTCCAATAAATAAACTATCTTTATTAAACTATTATTATTGACGTAAAGCTTTACAAATAGTAGTAATAAATACAGTATTCAAAACTCATCGCTGTAGATTAACGCACTTAATTACATTTGTCATTATTAAGTCCCTGGATGTACATTTTAATGAATTTATTTCTCCTCCAAAGACACGTAATCAGCTGCCAGATCCTACTTTATACGCCATTATTTTTCTCTTTTTTCTTAATAAAAGTGGCGAACAGCCTCGCCTGGCCGTTAAGTGGTCGACTGATAAAAAGTAACTTAGAAGTCGATTTTTTGACGCGGCGTTAATTAAAATGTCATATTTTAAGTTGAAACCCTTGTTTGTTAAGATTGTTGATAAGCAAAGTGTTCATCAGAACATGATTATTGGATGCTGTGATGTTACATTGTATTATTAAAAAGATAGCCATAGTCCTGAGAGAATGCGAAATTAAAAGTGTAGTACAATATATACAATTTGACTAATTTCGTAGATCGATAACTGTAAAGCCGCCAAGTCTGACAACCAGTCTTACCAACGGGTATCGTGTTACTCAGTAACTGGGTTGTGGGGGTCAGATAAGTCGCTCCATGTACAATACTGGTATTCAGTTGTATCCGATTAGACAGGAAGCCGACCCTAAAATAATTGGGAAAAGGCTAGGTAGATTTTTTCATAACTCCTTATAACTATATTTTTTTCTGTTGCGTAAACGGTGCTATTATGCGAAGAAACTATAATATTTATATCATATTTCTATCGCCACTTATTTTTCTTAGCGATACAATAAATACTGCACAATACCACACAATACTATTACGCACAAAAGAATAAAACGGATTCTGTCAACGTTTCAATATTCTTTATTGTATCATATTTAGTAAAAATTCAATAAGAAATTACAAATACAGTACTTTAAAAAGAATTATGTAATGTAATAATATTGTTGGTTTCTTTTTCTATTTTCTCGAGTTATGCCAGTTCGTGCGTTACGGGTCATTTATGTTTTGTCACTTGTCTTCAGAAGCCATTGTACTTTAGAATATTATAATTCTATTACCGTTTCAGAGTCTGGCGAATTCTGTATTAAGTAATGATGCTAGTATTTGTATTTACAGTATGTTGCTTTATAATGCAACTGGAAGGTGGTTATATTTATTAAAGTGTTTTGAAGCTATTTTCATAAAATATGTACTCAGCCTGTCTTAGTCCACTGCTGGACATAGGCCTCCCCTAGGCTGCGCCACAACACCTTGACCTCCAACCTTCCGCATCCAGTCCGTCCCAGCCACCTCATTGAGGTCGTGGGTCCATCTAGCTGGGGGGCGTCCCACACTACACTTGCCGATACGCGGTCTCACTTCAGGACTCGTCTGCGCCACCGACCATCGGTCCTTCGACAAACATGGCCAGCCCACTGCCGCTTCAGCTTGCTTACTTATATAAGTATTCGTAACTTATTGGCAAAAATTGAGGTGATAAGTCTAGAAGAAGCACAACAAAGATTTAAAGACGAATAAGCCCAAAAGAAAAAGAAACAAATATCTTCACAAATGAAGTAATGCCCGAATAATTTGATACACAACTGATTTCTATATCAAACAATACAGATATTATATTATTAGTTCCCAAACCATCTATCTGTAGTACAAGCTTTTGTTTCTCAATACTAGAATATTATCGAACAATAAACGCATTGTACTTTACAACATTGATATAATCTACTGTTTTTATTATTATTGGGTAACTACAAGATGCGGTATCTTGAGAAATTACCCAATTCTGTTGCACCGGTCAATCAAAGTCTGAATTGATTTTGTACCTGATGTTAACTGTGTTATAACTGTCTTTCTGGATGTTATCTATCTTACTAAATTAATATTTTATTAAATAAAAATTAATATTTGTACAATTTCAATTCGTCAATAGATTAATTAGTTGAAGTTCCAAGCAAGGCTAGAGAGGACAATAATTCTGTAAATATCTCATCGTCAAAACTCAGATGAAGTGAGCTCTCATTCTACCGAATTCACCGACATATTACCGTGCTCCGGGTTACCGGCATTACATTTGCGCTAAAGTTAACCATCGTGGACGGTCAACGACTTTAGGTTTAATACCGTGTTATAAATACACTGTAAAACGAATTATAATTGTGTTTTCAGGGGTCTTGTCGCTGTACACGTAGTTTCCAACCTTTGAATTTTTAGGGAATATTCGAAGTGTATAGAGTGCCGCGAGTTTCTTGTGGCACTCTAGTGTCACTGCCTCGGCCCGGCTAGGGTGCCGTGAGCGTTGCATTGTCACTGTCACTTGTTATTTAGGTTAGGTTAGAATTGTGACCACACAACGCACGAGCCGAGCGAGCGTAGCGAGCGGTGCCGCGGCAGCGGCCGGCGAAGTGCCAGGGTCCGTTTAGGCACAAAAGAATATAATGTTTTGGGAATGTGGTGTTTTACAGCGATTTAACCTCGACAATCAAACAAAATACCAAGTGACGTGACTTAGTGACAGTGACAATGACAATCCAATGCTTGCGGCACTTTGGCCGGGCCGAGGCGGTGTTACTAGGGTGCCTGTAGTGGCACTTTATCCGATAGGGATAGAGTGCCACTGGTGGCACTCTATACACTGCCGGGAATATTTGTAACCGTGAAAAAAAAAAGCTGCTTGGATTTTAAAACCAACGCATATATACTAATAAATCTTGTTAAAATACATCAGAATTTATTTTCACGGTTTTATAAAGCAAGCAGACTAGCGCGACGCGACACCGGTTATTGTTATACCGTGAAGTTTTCTTAGAAATTGTATTGTTCGAGTCGCGTCGCGCCGTCGCGTTGCGCTGGTCTGCACAAGCCTTTATGCTGTATTCGCTAGGTAGGTAGGTGCGCCGTAGTAAGTAAGTGCTAGCCGTGCGAAGCCGGGGCGGGCAGCTAGTTCATATTATAGTGATGAAATTATATTTTGGCGATCTGTATCAGATAAGGCTTTGAAACTTCCTGATTTATTCTGTTGCTGTTTATTTAAAATCATGTTATTGTGTACCTCAAGTTTTTTTTTGGGATAAAGGCGTTGTTATTTGCAGCCTCATTATTTACCTTGGGACCAATAATATCGTTTTTCCATAACACTCGTAAATCACTTGTGTTCTGGTTGTTTGTAAGTACACAAACACCTACACGAGAACTCGGAACAAATACCTGTAGGTCACGCAAATATTTGTGCCGCGGCGGTCGAACCTGTGACCCTGAGTATGTAAGATGGATGCTCTGCCCCCGCAAGTTCATAACTACGTCACTTTTCTGTGAAGGATACATAAACTCACGCCATCTTTGGGGTAGGCAGTAACTACAGAACGCCACGAGCTACGATCTTTACATACTCCTTTTGCCTCGTTTACGTTCATACATCTGCAATCTGGTCATACACGTACGCCATAATGGTTTTACAATATTTTGTATAATTCATATATACAAAATATTGTAAAACCATTTTAAAAGAGTAACGGTGCAGTTTCTTGCCCATTCTTCTCCATACGAAAACTACCTATTGGAAGGGGCGACTAGAATCAATTCTATTTATTTTTTTGTAAATCTTTGTCGTTCAAAAGTGCCTTTTAAGTGCCTAATTGAAATAAATTATAATTATTTGACTTTGACTTTGCCGGTTGTGAGTACTACGCACCAGATCTTGACATCTAACCTGACTTTTCTGTGTAGGATAAGAAAGGAAAAAAACGTTTGATGATGATTTTTGGCAAAAGGAAAAAGATGGGATAAATCTGTAATGCGACCTTTTTTGGCACACTGCTGGGCAAAAATCTCCCCCATAGCCTTCCACTCTTTCCTATGTCTTGCAATGTCTGAAATTTTATTGATTCCAATTCACCTTAATAACCTAATCAAATCTATATATAAGTGTGACTTGTAAATTACGAGAACCATAGATACTCCCTCTTTAGTCTCTAAAACGAGGTCCTCAACGCCTCCTAAATATGAGGTCACAAAATATTATCTCATACACCTGTCCCTTTCTATAGCAGTACTACAGAAAAGGATAGAGCTAAGGATTGCACGCTCTAGTCACGACCAGAGGTTATGATATTAAAATGTGCTTATTTTCGAACTACAACCATTGGGCAACCAAGGAGTGGTGTGCTCACTACACGGCGACGTAAAGAACTGCACTCAGGTAAAGCTATGCTACAGTTCGATTCAAACTTAATGGCGGCTTGGAAGTGCGCACCCCTCACCCCCGCTGACACATGAATTCGTTACTGCGCAGCGACTTGCCTTATGTTCCGAGCCACCGTTAAGTTTGAATCGGGGTGTACCTCTACCTTTTTTGTTTTAGCTGATATATGGATAGGAATATTATAGATAGACATCTAATTATTAGATACAAATTAATTACAATACTATTTAGTCTTTGTAAAAACAAAAAAATACTTTTCAGATTCAGGTGCGTATTATATAATTATCACTTGCTTCAAAAAACGATGAAGCTAAACATCGTGACGAAACCTGCCTTAGAGATATTTCTCGACGGGATGTGTAGCCAAGTCAGAGACCCATGGGCGGCATAACGACACACCGGGTTAGTCACTGACCATTAGAAAAAGAAAAAACTCATCAAGTGGTGCTTGCTGAACTTCTCATCTCCTAATAAAACCCAAGACAGTTGAATCGTTTCTCCGGGACTCGTTGATCTTCATTGCTTTGGCGTTTTTCAGGAGGTCACCACTTGATTCTGGCTCTCAGGAGTTTCATTGGTTAGAAATAGAGGACGACTATGTCCCAAAAATCTGTGGTACCTATGGTCAATCTCATGCCACTTCACCTAGTGTTCTGTTCTTCCTTAGTTCTACTATTAGGATTCGTCGTGACTGACAGTTCTCCAAGACCTAAAATTGTATTGAATTCTTCTTCAATGTCTCTTTAAGCTTTGTCAGTCTCTGCTTCATAAGTCCATCACCCATTTTGGATTTCATCATCATTATTTTCATATAAAACAATTTTCGCTCGCGCTATACAAGCTTCGCTTTGGCAACACCACCATCTTTATCCCCGTTATCTTGTCGGGCGTTATGAAGCAACCATGCTGCTATAATTTGTATCGATCTACTATTTATTTATGGGAAACGAGACAGGACCAGATCTGGCACTAACTAACTGGTCGCCAGCTACTTTGATAACTGCCTTCCGATATCTTTTATAGGAGTGTTGCTGGTGTCCATAGTGAATACAGTTTTTGTTTTTTTTTTTAAACTTTAAACTCGCGTCAGGAAACGTGACCGTAAGATCCGTTGCCTAACAACCGACAAAGCAAATATAAAAATAAATAGTCTTTGACATTACGTAAAGATTGCGATGTAAGAAATTTTACCCATATCGAAGGGTAAAAAAAGCAGCCAAAACATACTACATGAAAAGTGTTTAAATACTTAAATTGTTAAAATACTTAAAGTGTTTAAATAATTAAATTGTTTATTTTTGTTAGACTATAAGTATTTTGAAAATAAACAAATATACTACTACTACTAATGAATATTGTATTTAACCACATAAATTATAGTACTTTTATACTGATAAATAAAGCAATTCATGCGAAATTATTTCCTAACCATTCCAAAATATTCAAAAATGTTGATGATGAATGAATGAATGATGTTTTCACTTCTGCCGGCACTCCCGGAGTGCAACCCGTTGTTTTTTTTAATTCTATCTTTATAGTCCCATTGCTGGGCAATACGCTTTATAACTAAAAATAATAAGTAAACATCTTTTAAATTCATTGCCGTTCTAATTCCCACTGTTTGCTGATAGTTTTTACATCGTCCCAAATTAGTCACCATGAATATAAGTTTAACTTTTTGTATCTTGAAACACTTCTTATCAATGAAAGGCTAGAATAAAGGCTTTTGCAGACCAGCGCAAATTGTCGTGCGACGCGACCTGAACAATACAATTTCTAAGAAAACTTCATGGTATAACAATAGCCGGTGTCGCGCTGGTCTGAACAAAGCTTAAAGCTGTTTTCAGACCAGCGCGATTTGTCGCGCGACGCAACACCGACTATTGTTATACCGTGACGTTTTGTATTGTTCGTGTCGCGTCGCGCGACAAATCGCGCTGGTCTGAAAACAGCTTAAAGGGCCCTTTGATATTGGCAAAACACGACTAGCTGTCCATAATGATCAGTAAGTCATACATTTTTGGATAGACAATCTTCTTAGGCTGTAATTAATTTATCTTACCACCTAAATCTATTTGTCTATGCTATAATAACAATCTGTTTCTAGCTCATTACGAACGACCCGTACGCTATAAATTCTGTCAAACCAAATCAATTTATTGCAAGGTCTATTACACAGCCCTATTGAAGGCTTTCATCTGCCCAGGCGCATCAAACTATCCCTCCCGACCTCTAGTTATAAATTAACCGAGTCACAGACGGTTAATAACTTAGAAATCGATAACCGATATGATTTCTTGATATTGCGGTTTGTTGGCATTTATGACCCGAATCACTATTGCGTACTTGAGGCACAGATTATGGCTGGATGCAGAAGGGACATTGGCGAAAAATGTGGATTTGTGTCTACTTTCTTTCGATTTTGATTTACATAGTAGCTGTATTGTTCCACAAACAATGGGACACTTAATATCGTGTCCAGTGTGTCCTGTTTGCACGTTACAGGAACTGATGGACTCAACAGAAGGTGGCAAGCTTGTAGCCAAATTCTGGGCCGCCTCTATTTAGATTGCCATCGACACGCTAAGGAGAAGTAGGTACGCTGTAAAATTAGAATCAGGTAGATAGGGCATCTATCTTTCTATACCTGGGCTGAGCTTGATTCCGTTTTTCGAATTTCGGACTAAGGCCTTAGGCCCGCTTAAGTATGACCATTTCTGTCTACTCTACGATGAATAGATGATACCTCTTTCTATACAAAGTGTCATTTCTTTTCTTCGTTTTTGACACCGCTCCATCGATATTTATTTATTTATTTATTTATTAAAACTTTATGCACAAGTAAAAAATATACCGTACAAAGGCGATATCTATCTACAATGTCATTTTTCGTCCTTTTCATCCGTTTCCACAGAGGTTATAGTTATACAGAGGCTACGAGTGCTGATCTATTATGACACCTTCATCCTTTTGCCATCACTTTCAATGTTATGACGTTGTCATTAACAGCCAATGGTCGTACTAAACTTTCCCATAACCACCTTAGTAGTTGCATACGGATTGTTTGTCAGATGTTAATCAGTACATTATAATATCACACAGGCATCACTCACTCCATTCTTCAAAAATGAAAGCCGGATCATCGCTATCCTGAATGAGAATCTGGTGTTCCTATGTTTGTTTATTGAACTTCAACTATTGAAATTGACAACAAAATTGCTGTACATACTCATGACAGCAATTTTACTTACTCACGCGAATTTCACCGCGTTCAAGAGCTGTCAGTGACAATATTGCAACGACAATTTTGACACTGACAGCACTTAAATGTGTTGAACGCGTTCAATTTCGCCGTGCTAATTAGAAACGCAGTAAGGAAGGATTTTTGCAAAATTGAGTTGTATTCAGCCGCTCTTAGAATTGCAGTACGGAGGTTAATCTATAAGTAACTTAATTTTACTTACATTTCTAATTAGCACGGCAGTCCGCGTGAAAATCGCACTCAATATTGTCCTTTCCTACCTATTTCCCCATCTGTAGAATAATCATTAGTTAATTAAAATAAGGTCTAGCTTTCTCCCGTAACTTAACGCTTAACTACGTATCATGCAGATCTGGTACGATTGTACGTTTGTACTGCATTCCCGATAAACTAACTGGCTTGGTGACTCAGTTTTACGCTACAATGATACATTTGTTCTTTAATTGACGCTGGATTTGGCGGCACATTTTGCGTGTGGAATGTGTGGATATCCTCCGTCTGTCTGGTTCTTAGTTCTTACTGACCACATACATGTTCTTCAACTACCTTTTGGTAGGCATCTTTTGGTAATAATACAGTCCGATTCAAACTTAATGGTAGCTCGGAACATGAGGCGAGTCACTGCGCAATATGTGACGAATTCCTGTGTCAGCGGGGGTGAGGGGTGGGGTACTGCGCAGCGAGTAACTAACTTCTGAGCCGCCATTAAGTTTGAACCGAACTATACCATTTAACACACATTCTGCTTGATTCAAAGTTTTTATAGTGCATTCTATAGGTACCTATGCTTTATTTATTCAAAGAAGCTGGTGTTTTCCTTTTTTTTATGAAAGTTATTTTCCACTACTGCCATTCAAGAAATGACAGTCAGATCATTAATGATTCATCGTAGAAACCAAAAATACCTTGTACACCTTGTAATACCTTGTAGATCGCTATTAGCGATAAGACCGCCCATTGTGTCACCCTATGTAAAATTTCTTAATCTAAGTCTGTAACATTTATGGTGTACATAATAAAGAATATTTTATCTATCTTGTAAAGAAATTAAAGAAGCTACACCAAAATACCAATATTCCCGTTACCATCCAAAAAACAACAAAAAGAAATTAAACTTAACCATACAGCAAACTTGTCCAGTAATATATTTAAGTAATTTAAATACAGTAACATTAAAAATACGACGAGAGCACGAGGCTGCGTGTGCGCACACGACCTGTTTTTCATACGTTTTGATCATGTTTTTCATACATACTTCATACAGCGAATGTGTTAACATTAAAAATTACTTGCACTTGCTATCTTTACTTATACGGGATGTTAGGGCTTGGCGACACTGGATTATTTTGAAAACAATCCAGTTGTGTTGTTGGAAAACAGTAAAGAGTAGTCTACCTCATGTGACTACGTATATCTGTATCCTAATCACCCGACAAAATTAGCTTATTAGGCGATTAAGATTCTACAGATATAGCCCAAAATTTATTAGTATCTTCTCCAGTTAAAACACCATTGTGGGAAAAATCTGTTTTTCTCTAGGGCAGCTCTTTCCAAAACTAGAAAACTCCATTATTCTTCACCTATGTCAGTCTATTTCAAACCACAGTTGAAATGGAGCCCTATTTAAAAAAATCTCTTTGATTTTTTACTCGGCCTTTCAGCCAGCCAGAACATTCCTCAGTTCTGAACTCTGTGCTTAATTTTCCATTTTTTTTTAAAAGCGGAACGCCGATGGAATGGAACATAAAACTAGCCCAGTACTACGCGAATCCATAAGTTTATTTTTTTGTTTTTTACCCTATAGGGTGAGCTCTTGGCCTGTATCTCACCTGATGGTAAGTGATGATCAGGCCGAAGGTGGAAGCGAGCTTCACCCAGAATCCTCAACCACAGAGGAACTGGCTATCTTATCTCTAACTGCCGAAACACAACAATGCTGTTAACATTGTTGTTATGGTGACAGACTTAGATAAGATGGTGGTAGCTAGCCAGGCGGACTTAGAACAAGCCCTACCACCAACAAAACCGAGCAGAAAATTTTGCTCTCACTGGGAATCGAACCCGGAACCTCTGGGTCTGAGATAGGTGGCTTAACCACTAGACCACAGAGGCGGTTACTCCCTACCAAAAATCCATCTATATTCTATAGCCAAGCACTACGCGAATACATAAGTCCCCACCAAAAATCGCAGAATTTTGCACTTCCGTATATAGAAGAATTTCAGATTAATTTGGAAATATTCCCAATTTCTCCTAATACAAAATCATCTCAACTGCCTTATCTTACAAAACTAGTTACACTTACCTCATAACACAAACAAGTCCAGCATCCCGGGTCCAGTATCCAGTCTACACGGATCGTTACAAAACAACTCGTAATACAGGGGTCGTCGGCAGCTGATGTCGTTTTAATGATATCCTTTAATGCATAAATAATGCGAGCATTAGCGGCCATTGCGAATGGAAGCCGTGCTGCCATGCTGCCGTGATGCAACACTTGATATAACGCGCTGATAAGGTGCGGAGGATTTTTGTGATGCTGTTTAATTAAGGATTAGGAAAGGATTTTGTAGTTGAATGCTTTTTATTCCTTCGTAGAACGACTTTTGACTTGACTTTATGACTTACGACAGCAGCACACCTCCGTCGCGAAACCGTAGCAGCGAAACCGCAGTAGTTCAATTCAACTGGCTCGCGTCGTGTTCCGCTACTTGAATTTCGCGGAGCGGAACATGAAGCGAGCCAGTTGAATTGAACTACTGCGGTTTCGCGGCGGTGTGTTAAGCCGCCCTCCCACGGTGCGCCATATCGCGGACGCACGCGCACGACGCACCGTGGGAAACCTAGCGTGCGTGGTAGCGCAGACGCGCGTTGAACGCGTGCGTGGCGGTGCGTCCTCGTGCGGGCTGGTGCGCGTCCGCGATATGGCGCACCGTGGGAGTTGGCTTTTACTGGGGTTAAAGTATGTATTATTCTTATGTATGTTACTGGATTTTATACAGGGTGGATTTTTGATGGGGCAGTAAGGGTAGGTATCTTAACCGTTGTAGCTACAGGAAAACGGTCTTAGGAGACTGTCCTAAACTTTTTGAGAAATTTTGATCTGGATTCACAGATTTTGAAAAATATGCATAATCAGGAAGAAACTAGGCAGTTTTGACAAAAACCTTTTTTTGATGCCAATCGACCCTGTTTTCTTATAAGGACCAAAAAACGATTGAAAAAATATTTTTCCATTAGTTTTGATAGGAAAGAAACTCATGAAGATGCGCTAAAAATACGTTAGCAATAATTTGTGTGTAAAAAGTAAAGTCTGACAAGATTATCCGGAAGCGAAATCTAGAACTTATAAACCTGTACTCTAATTTCGTAATGCACGATCAATAAGAAATTGAAATGAATTGAAACAGATTGCTAGTCCACTGCTTCTCATAAGTTCGAAAAAATAAATTGAGCAGATTTTTTTTTTCGAACTTATTCAGAAGCAATGGACTAGCAATCTGTTTCAATTCATTTCAATTTCTTATTGATCGTGCATTACGAAATTAGGGTACTGGACTCCTTAGGTGTCTTTAGTAATAGTCAAGGATATTTTCGACCTTACATTCGTGTTTAATAAGAAACCATTGGAATTTACAGTGCTACTGTGAATCCATAAATAATTTTACTAAACCTGATGATGTTCTCTGTGAGCTTCTATGTGTTACTGGTGATGATAACGATAAAACCGATACAATTTCCAAAGCATGATTACATGTACCTAATAATAATAAATAAATCCATCCAAATAACACAAGTATTAGAAAACAGTGGGACATGTGATATAGTTACAAAAGCTGAGCGCGCAGCGTGACGCGTTATCAGAGTAGAACATGCGCGGGCGCAGTTTCACCTTGTTGCGATGCAAATTAACAGCTTTCTATTGATTGGATAGAATTTTTGTTTATACTGATGAAATTCCCTTTGATTGGCCGTTTTTGTGGTGGCTGGTGAACTTAAATTAGGCTTGTAATGGCTAATGGCTTAATGGCTTTAAAGTTAGAAACCGTGCAGTAGTGCAAAATTAACTTCTGTAATGTGCCTTGATAGCTTTCGTAATTTTGTGAAAATCATTTGAGTACCCAATAATTAGTGGTTAAACAGAAAACATAGTACGAACCTTAAGGCTCCCGCAAACAGGCGCAACGCGACTCTAATAAAACAATTTCTAAAAGTGCTGATAGAATTCACTTGTTACAGAACATCAAGCATTCGCTGTTTTTAAATTTGTCGAACTGAACAACGAGCAGAGCCAAGCATAGACCCAAATGTCATCTAGTCAATGCTCGTCAAAAAAATATTCTTCACGAAGATGGAAACGGGACAATGACAGAATGACTCGGTTCGACAAAAAGCTCTTCGCTAGAATGCTCGCGTTTATTTTTATGTTGTAACATTCGTTTGAATGCTCATTACAAGTGAATGCTCTTTTATCAGCACCTTAAGAAAACTTCACGATAAAACAATTAACGGTGTCGTGCAGACTGCTCTCTGGTCTAAAGTTCAAAACAACCTTTAAGCTTTATGCAGACCAGCGCGACATCGGTTATTGTTATACCATGAAGTTTTGTATTGTTCGTGACGCGTTGCGCGAAAGTCGCGCTGGTCTGCAAAAGCCTTTATGCTCTAAAATTATTTATTTATTTATTTATTTAATGCATGGAGGACTTACAGCTAATAAAAACAGGATAAAAGGAGACGACAGTCACCAAAGAGCCAATGACAAGTCCTCACGTATAGACTTAAGATAACTATTGACGGCGAGAGCACAAAAAAAATAATAATTATAAAGTCAAGTAATGAATTTGGTTTTGAGCGAACACCGAAGGGTTGGAGTGTCATATAAATTAGTTTGAGCCTTAATCCCTCTTGAGTATGAGTAGTTGTTGATTGTCTCAGAGACAGATTTTATCAATAACCAACTTGGGTTCCAAATTCAATTTTTTTTTTTTTTTTTTTACCCTCAACGGGAAAGCTCTTGGCCTGCATCTCACCTAATGGTAAGTGATGATCAGGCCGAAGGTGGAAGCGAGCTTCACCCGCAATCCTCAACCACAGAGGAACTGGCTATCTTATCTCTTAACGATGGTGGTAGCTAGCCAGGCGGACTTAGAACAAGCCCTACCACCAACCAAACCGAGCAGAAAATTTTGCTCCCACTGGGAATCGAACCCGGGACCTCTGGGTCTGAGACAGGTGGCTTAACCACTAGACCACAGAGACGGTTTTATTTCCTCAATAAAGGTTTTTTATAGATTGCCAGTTACTGCAGCCAGCTTATTCTTCGCCTACCTTAAAATTTGAAACAATGCAACATAACAAACTACAGCCTCCAAGCCAACAAATTACTCAAAATAGTACAATAGACAACTAAAACAACCACACATTATATACACGGCCGGTAATACAAACAAAATTGTTGTCTATGCGTGTTGCGCGGGCGCAATGCGGAAGCGGTAACCGCACGCCGACAGACAGACAGACTAAACTATATGTATTACAGTGCAATTTTAGAGCTAAGAAGGTTTAAAATTATGACTTTAGTTGGTTGTCATACTGGGGAAATTGTCTAAGTTACTGCTGGTAATTGAGTAGGTTGTCGTGTTAGTTAGAGATAGATTTTTATGAGTAATTCTTTGTTGGAATGTAGCAGCTGTTTTAACGATGATTGAAGAATTAGCACCCACTCGTTCTTTAACAGCCTTCTCTAGGGTGCGAAATGTAGCGAAAAGTTCTCAACACACTTGCTCGAAAATTTTACGATTTTGACTTGTGAATCGGACGAAATAGTCATAATGTAGTAACTATTATAATAAGTGTAGGACTAAGCTTTGTTTCTTCTT
Source organism: Conistra vaccinii (assembly GCA_948150665.1). Lineage (NCBI taxonomy): Eukaryota > Metazoa > Arthropoda > Insecta > Lepidoptera > Noctuidae > Conistra > Conistra vaccinii. The sequence goes on from OX411325.1 coordinate 22,189,612, forward strand.
CTTTTACGTGTGGTTACTGACTAACCTGGTGTCAGGGTTTTTATGCCGACCATGGACCTGTAGCGGTTAGACCGTCACATACGAACTACGCAGCAAACATGACGTCACACAAAGCCTGCATCGCGCAGTTAGAGTTTACCGCGCGAATAACACAGATAAGACTATCCGAAATCAACTTTCGGGCAGTTGCCCGCCAGACACAACACCCGTCTGGTTGGAGGATCCTCCCTTTTCTATGGTGGATGAGTGAACTTTACACCCTGTTCCTCATACCACTAAATACTTCTGACTGGGCTTCACATGCCGTCGAGAAATATCTCTCAGGTTTCCTCACGATGTTTTTCCTTCATCGTTTTTTGAATTTTATGACTACTAGAATTAGATGAATCGGTAAAAAAAAATAAACTGCCAAATGAAACGCCTCTTCTTTTTCTGAAAATGGTTGGTGGTCTATGGTCTGTGGTAAAGCAATACGTCGAATCGATAATTCGTTTTAAAAACAAAATTAAAATTCACAACAAATATTTTATTGAAATGCTAATGTATTTCCGACAACTTACGCTTATTTGATCAGTCCATACAAAGCTGATAAGATAAGAGATAAAATATTTATTTAATGCGATTAATTCAGTGATACTGCAGCGCTAAAATCCGTGATTGATAATAATGATAATATTGTTAGCAATCATGTGAATTATGAGTCGGTAATTGATAAAATGTATTACGTATGTTTTTAAATATTTGCGTAATTAACAGGACAATGAATTGTTAACTTGTCTTAGCCATTTTCTGCGGTGATGAAATGGAGAATTATTATGATGATTCGACGATGTTATTGCATCGGTTGAGGATATTATAACTGCATTAAGTCATATACTAATTTAATTATTATTTCGACTGGTATCGGTATTATACAAAAACAATGATAAAAACAACAATACTAAAAACAAAATAAGTAATATAATCACAGCAAGATGATTAAGTTATTACAATTTTTTTTTTTTATACTAATCCTGTTAAGGGGTCATTGTACTCATCATTATGATAAGAACAACTTACACTATGGGAACAAAGCAAATATCGCGAAAAAAAATCAGCTTTTCCCTACATTTATGTTCGCATATCTCGTCAAAATGTAAGGAAAACCATTTATTTTTTGCGCGATTGTTGTTCATAATGATGAGTACAATGACCCCTTAAGAGGTTCAGTATAAGAAAAAATTACGTTGTATAATTATTTAAATTGCTATATCTAGCAATCTAATGACGTCACAAAGGGCAAATACGGATCATAAAAAGAATAAACAACAAATCTCCCACAACATGGAAATAAGTTCCCGTTCACATCACCGCAAGCCTACTTATCGAGTAAAAACGGATAAAAACCGTACAAGAAATAAGTTCATTAATATTCTCCATATCGGAGGAACACGCGAGCCAAATGCTAATTTGTTTTTTCTATCCACCGACCGGACTGGTTGCTCCAGAGCCCATTACGGGAGTAACCAGGAAGTGGTTGGTGCACCCTCAATTACCACGAAGAAATGGAGTAGTGGGTGGACACACTGACGGCAAGAATGCAGAGCAGATAGACGAGAATGTTTTATTGGACAGCGAAAATGTATGTCTGATACTGAAGTGAAATAGGGCGGGCCATGTATGAAGAATGCATCGAGATCGGACAGATAGGCATTATGCAGGGTGCCAGAAGACGGTCGTAGCCGCCGAGAGAGGCCTAAAAAACGCTGGCGTTATGACTTAGAGTCGTTTATGGAGATGATATAGCAAATGTAAGAGCAGATTGCGTAAAGAAATTTTTGTTGTGCAGTAAAATGTAAACGCGTAACTGATGAAGTTACTTTGCTAAAATAATAGAACCTGTATTGCATAAGTATGTAGCGGTTTGCGTGAATGGCGTCTTACAATAAGTAACAAAGAAGTAAAGGCTTATAGTCTTTAAAGGACCGTGTAAATGTGTCACTTAAAATATTATGCTAGTATCACACGATGCCGCAAGCAGCTACTTAGGTAATAGTTCAGTTTTGTTTATTGCATAAACACTTAGCAGTCCATTACATGTGCAACGTTGCATTCAAAGTACAAAACAAATAGCGATGGTCATTTAACCATAAACAGAAGTCCCCACGACGAGTCTAACTGTGCCTCCCTATTGGGCTTATAATTTCTATTCCATATCCGCGCACTTTCCCAGCCGTATGTCACGGCGCACGGCTGCGTCTGCGCACATAACACTAAATCGGCGCAGGTTTAGTGCGCCGGCGACACGCCCCCAGTTAATTGGTGTCGTCCGCGATGCGCAGGAATGCGCAGCACCGCGGTAATGCTGCGGTCCAATCCCGTAGCAGTTTTATATTTAAAGGAAATGAACGCTTTTATGTCTTTTGTTTCTGTGTGGCTCTGAAAAATGGATGGCTTGATGGAAATTTTATTGGCGTCTGTGCGTGGGAGTGGATTGAAAATGTCGGCAATGCTACTGTAGTACGCTAATGATTGCAGAACCACTATTGCATAAAATCCAATTAAAAGTTGCTTCAGTTTCTGAATCGTTTCTTAGATTCTTTTTTTTCAAACAAATCAAACAAGACTTTTAATTAAAATATACGTTGAGCAACCACAAAGGTTTATGTTATATTTTTATCACATTTTTATTGCATTATCGACGTGGTGTCTCAGGTATTTAAGTTTTATGTCCACATAATGTTTGGTTATGTCCATAACTAAACCGGAGAGGGCGAAGACCTCACTAATTGCTTACTGGTAATTTTTACGTCTTGATCGAAATGTCGGACCGGGCCCTCTGAGGAATGCCGCCGGTGACGTATACCGCTATGCGTTACAACTAGCCTAGGGTTGATAAGAAAGGAATTTGATACTTTAATATAAACTCGTTTTTTTTTTAGTACCTAAATAATAATTTTTTTATTATCACGAAATCATCGTGAGGAAACTAACATGTCCTAGAACCAAAAATTCGAAGACATGTGACATCTACCAACCCGTACTTGGGCCCGCGTGGTGGATTACGGCCCACTCCCTCTCACAGAGAGGAGGCCTGTGTCCCAGCAGTGGGAATAGTATGGACTGATTATGTTTATGCTATGCTTAATTATTTTTAGATGTGTTGAGTCCTATTCAAAATAGAAACTGTTTCTACTTAAGCCTTTTTTTGTGGAGATTGCACAATCTTGCAACACATAACATTATTTGGTTCTTGTAATTACCTCGAACCCCATTTAATTTAGCAGGACCCAACAGTTAAAAGCCTTATAACTATGTTTAAAAATAAATCAACTGCTAAAATACATCAAACATTAAAGCAAACTGTTATTATAATAACATGATTCACAAACGACTGAAAATAACAGTCCTTTCAACATAACAGAAACATATAATCAATTTACAATTTCCACACATTTGTCAGCTGAACTTAACGGCCGTGTGTCAGATTCTATTCCGCGTTCCTACCGCTGCTATCATAACCAGTTATTAGGGTTTAATATCTAACTGAACACTTTAACTGCCTGAAAATATTCACTTAGGAATGCTAGGAAATTATAGCGTTCTTCTACTGACACCAGAAATGAGTTTTTATTAAAATTGTATTGCTTTAGCAAGACTGTTAAGTCAAAGTTGTAAACCTAGTTTGGGAGCCAGGAGACCTATGTTTAAGAATACTAGGCACTTTATGTTGTAAATGTAATTTCTGTAAAAATATTGTCACTTTTTTTAATTAAAGAATTTATTATTTCGTTTATTAAACTTTTTTACATACATAATACATTCTTAAATATTTCTTAAAAAACTATAAACTTTCAAAATATAAAAAATAGTGTTCAGCCGGTGTCGGGAGCAGGGTCCAAGCTACCGGTGGTCAGGGCTGCAGAGATGGGAACCTGCTCACAATGCGAGCCGTATCGAGGAGTACTGCCTTCTCAATCAGGCCCTTGATCCAACCGCCTAACGAGAGCGGCTAGAGATATTGGTCGAGGTTTTCGGCCATCAGGCCGTTGGCCGTTACGACAATTGGCACAATGATAGCAAAGTATTATTATTAGACTCCCTCGTTGGTCTAGTGGTCGCAAACGGTATTGCTGAGCATGAGGTCCTGGGTTCGATTCCCAAGTCGGGCAAAAGTGTTATTGGGTTTTTCCATCTGGAATTTCTCAGTAGCAGCCCGGAGTCTGGATTTGTTCCCGGTTGATGGCAATAGGCTCGCCCCCTATTACATGGGACTTAAACATAACTGGCGAATTGTGGGTGTGCTATACGTTCACTTCTGCCTTTGGGTAATAAGTACAAGCGTTATCTTATTTTTAATTTATTATTATTCATCATCATCAGCCTTAAGGTTCCCACTGCTGGGACACAGGCCTCCTCTCTGTGAGAGGGAGCGGGCTGTAATCTACCACGCGGGCCCAGTGCGGGTTGGTAGATGTCACATGTCTTCGAACTTTTTGGTTCTAAGACATGCCGGTTTCCTCACAATGTTTTCCTTCACCGTTTTAAGCAGTGGTGTTGAAATTATTTAGACAAAGTAAAGCGCCTGCTTGGGTTCGAACCCACCCAGAGCAGTGGTGGCCCAGTGGTAACGGCCCCGACTTACGAGTTGTATTATTATTCTCTCCTATTAAATATTCCTCAAAACGACAGTTACGTAACTCCAGATGTAAGTGTGACCACGTAACCAGGTGTGAAGTGTTCCTTAATTAATACTTCACATATCATTGAGTCGTCAACAGGTTCGAACCCGGGTACCGTAACACAAATGTTGTACTAACACATTAACACCCTGTTTGACTGATCAACTAATATTTTGGGCTCCTTTTGACTTGAAAGGATTTTGTTTGAGCATTTCTTTTGGTAAATAAGGCTTGAGTGTTTGAGTATTTTGTTTTTCTTTATTTTCATTTCGGTGGTTAAATAATAATGTGTATTTGTTTCACCGTAACAAGATTTTTATTATTTTGTTTTTGTCTCTCTTTTATTTTGATTATTCTGACAATACTTGGACGTTTTATTTTTTTGTAATATTAGCATTATAGCATTAGGGTGGTCCGCAAAGTATTACCACGCCCAACTAGCACAATAGCATAATCAGCCTATAATATTCCCACTGCTGGGACACAGGCCTCCTCTCAGTGAGAGAGAGAGGGCCATAATCCATCGTAGATGACTTGACATGTCTTCTAATTTTTGCTTCTAGGACATGCCGGTTTCCTCACGATATTTTCCTTCACCGTTTTGAGAGGAGTGGTGAAGAGCCTACGTAGAAATTAATGGAAGAGAAGGTTCTAGCTAGCCTTTGCCAGTGAGAAAAAGTATTCCGTAAAAAAAACAATGAAGAAAACTTTTTCTGCAAATTGCGTGTTTTGCAAAGCTCCCAGCGCGAAGTCTAAGAATTAATCGAGGGAATCGATAATAGTTACTTAATACCTAGTTCTAGACTTCTGTAACTAATAGTTTCTCTATTTAAAACATGTTTTTCAAGCGTGTGGATTTGCGTTCGAAGACAAAAAGGTCCTGAGAAAAGAGGCACCCCCTGTTTCTGAAATCCTCTTATTAATGATCTGAATAATTAATTAGGAGATAATGAAGATGAAAGATTTCTTACGGCTGAAATGATGATGTAGATGAGTTTGAAACACATTAATTATGAGATTTGGCAGTATATTTTATTGATTACAGACTCGATCCTACGTAGAAACCATGGGTAAAATTCGTGTGTGGCAACGAAAATATTTGGCACAACAGTTATCGCTGACGATAAAATAACACATAATAATACTATATTTAAAGATGATTAAACCGCACTGTGCATCGTTTGTCTTAAGTAGGGCGAGCGCAAATGTCATTGCTATTATCGTTCGAACAATGCTCTGGCCATCACTTTTATGCCACCTGTACACATTCGCGAGCATTGGCGTGTGATTTATTTCCATTCAGCTCTAGTCTATCAAAGAAGCTAATCCACTCAGAGATTTAAAATTTATTTTGTTATAAATAAAAAAATCTTTTTATTGGCTTACAAAATGTGAACAAACAAAGTGAAACCCTGACTCCTGCACTAAGTTAAAACACCTGCGTTACAGGGGAACATTTGAAACGTTAAAAATAATGTTTTATCAATCGAACTACCCGTTTTCCAACAATGTCACAGATCCGTGACAATGTTGGGACTGGCTTCCAGTCTAATCGGATGCAGCTGAATACCAGTATTTATATGGAGCGACTAAGAGCGGGTAACACGATATCCTTTAGTAAGACTGGTTGTCAGACTTTCGGGCTTCTGACAACCCGTAACAACTGTCAAAGATTTACGAATGACAGCCGGAGCCAACGGCATAACGTGATTTTTGAGGCACGGAGGTGTCTTGATATGTAATGGACGGTCACCCATCCACAAAACGACCGCGGCAAGCGTAGCTTAACCTTCGACCGATCCGTGCAGATGTTATTATTTAGCCACGAGCCCCTCTAATAGTGTATGCGAATGTGTAAAGTTGGCATTATTATTGAAATTGAAATGGCTACGATTATTATTATTCGTTCGATTGTTTCTCGATTCATAATTATTATGTTTTTGGGACTCGATAAAACGGTCAGTATTATACTATCGAATACATTGACATCAATAGAAATGATGATCATTGTCGGTTTATGAATATTTTATAACGTAGCCTATTAAATGTTATGGTTATGTCTTTCGAATCGATCTATGAAGGAAAACATAATCCAAACAAAGTTTTGCTGACAAAAATATATCACTGGAAGAGGTCTATGAAATATGGATTTATAAGTATGGCTCTAAATAAACAAACAATAATTATGTTTGCCTATCAAAACTACTCTGAGGTAAATGACACATAAACTTCTCAATAAGGATAGCTTTACAAGTGATACCAGAGAGAAACGAGTGCTCTTTAGCTCCTAGCTCCTTTAGCTCCTCTCTGCCAGCTTCTGTGTATAACGTATACTCGTAACCCGTCAACCTTCAAAGCAAGAACAGGCATCTTCTGGAGTTGCTCGTTCCATCTCAGACCTCATCGCTTTCCATCAGGCGAGATCGAGGTCTAGAGCTGGCCCGTATATTTTTTTTTATTTTCCTACACAATACCTACCTTTCAGTCAAGAAAATATTAACCACGCATCAGTCAAAAAACAAAAATCCAAAAATCTTTACCTCAAATATTTGTCTTCCACAAACACATTATGGGACCGTTAACCACACCTTCGAAGTACCACCGAGACCTCTACCGACCCACTTTTCTCGCTATTACCGTGAGTCACAGACTTTCCAGTTTCCACCCATAGTCGCAGAGGAAGTCGCTAAACGCAGGAAAACTGTGTAAGTCATCAATAGGCTTTTCACAGGAAATCGACTTCCATACATGAGACGTTATTATTTTGCTGGTAATTGTTATTGATCTCATTTTCTCGGCTTTCCTTGTCGGAGACGTAAGGCGAAGTAATTTATGTACTGTGTTTAAAGGTAAATGCTTTATAGGCAAGTCACGGTATGAATGAATGAATGAAATGCACCGACCCCAGCGTAGTTTAACCAGAATCGAACCCCAAGATTTGTATTAGCCCCTGGTGCCCCATGTTTTATGGGGCTACAGAGGCCATTGCATATCAAGGAGTTGACCGGCGGGCGTGGAAATGGTAGGGAAGACGTGCCCTTAGTATATGGAAGGATTTGCGAGCCGTACCGGATATGCATCACAAAAATCGCGTAGGCACTACGTGCTCGGAAAACCTCGATAATTTCGGAGTTCTTTCAGTTTTTGACATATAACTTGGTGCATCCTATGTTTAGGTTACCCAATAATGGTTTTCAGCATTAATACTTGCAAACTCAGCTTTACATTTTGATTCTTCTTTTTAAAAGTAAAAATATTCCAACTCCAATAACAAAGACAGCAATCTCTAGTTCAAAGAACAATTAAACATTAGATAATTAATTTCTCTTAGAGCATCTTATATTCATTTCATTAGATAACATTTCAATAAGCTCTTATAACTATTATCGAAGTTCTAACACCCATAAACGCGTAATTGACTCAACAATATTCTTAACATTACAAGCAGAAAAAGTAATTACGTTCAATACAAAAACACATCTCATCGTCCACAATACATCTATTAATTAATAGCAACTTATCACGAAGGCTATCATGGCCGAAATTTCACTCTTAAGTAATATTCTTGTTTGGCTTTCGTCTTACGAAATATAACTTCTCGATGTGTCTATCAATCGTAAATCTGTTTTTACGAGTATGGCCGCCATAGCTTGAGATGCCTTCTAATACTCATCTGTTTTTAGTTACATTCTTGAAAGATTTTCTGTCGCTACATTACTCTTTGACAGGGACAGTATGAGACTTTTAGGCTGCCTGTCCACTGGAGCGGAGAGGAGAAAAGAGGAGCGGAGATGTGCCAATATTAACCAATAGAATCTTGACTCAGGATCACTGATCTAAACTCAGGGGCGGAGTCAAGATTCTATTGGTTAATATTGACACATCTCCGCTCCTCTTTTCTCCTCTCCGCTCCGGTGGACAGGCAGCCTTAGGCCTCAATTCTGTTTCAGATTTTACATTTTCTGCTGACAATTAAGAATTTTAGGTGACCTAAAGTTTCAGAGAAGAGACCAATCCTTACATCAATATTTCTTCGGCTTATAAGGATTTGGTTACAGCATTTATTGGTTTTCCGAACATTTTGAACAGGGTGCCTAACCTAGGACTCTATGATTTAGGCGTCAATTATAGAGGCCTTTCTGCATAACCTATCAAGTTCTTCATTCTCCTGAGTCTAAATTCTTTTAACGAAGAACTTGATAGAAATATGGTTAGCTATAACTTTATCAAAGCGTTTTTCTATCGGCACCTCTTGGCATCGAAATAAAACGATGCTTAGTGAAAGTGAGTGGCCCCCGGCGATTCATTGATGTCATATATCATGTGGCTGTAGGTACTGACAACCAACAGAATGCAGAGAGATGACAAAGTTGTGGGAGTTCTTATGAGAAGTAGACAGAAGGATGTAACTAAGTAGGTACTTAAAAGCCCCCATTTACACAATGCAAGTTTTTTGCCTATGACAAACACACTTTATTTTGTGTAAATTATTTCATCACCACTGCTCTCAAAACAGTGTAGGAAAATATCGTGAGGAACCGGCGGCATGTCCTAGAATTAAAAATTCGAAGACATGTGACATTCACCTACCCGCACTGGGTCAGCGCGGTGAATTACAAGTTTACAACCCACTCCCTCTCACAGAAGGAGGAGGCTGTGTCCCAGCAGTGGGATCATTATAGTCTGATACTCAACAAACTGCTACTACTAACTTCATAACTAGTCTGCTGCAGTTTAATGCTACAAAGGGCTACTTAATGGGGCCTCTTCTTTATTACTAGTCACTACGGATCTATGGGAAATCTCAAAAGTGGCTTTGACTGCATCCAGCTCTTTTTTATTCACTTCTCTGCCTTTAACTGGTAAGAACGTTTTATGTTCGCCAAGAAACTTCTACAGTTTTGTGTTACTTAGCAACAATTTTGAAGTGACATTGAAATCTTATTTAGGTCCGGTCGTTGAATGTCTACTTAGTGGTGCGATAGTCACAATTTGACAGGTGCTCAACGCACTACAAGATATTTTTAATTAATTATAATTCCATCTCATAATTATGTATGTATGCAAATTACAAATATTTTTGCACCCTCTGGATTTACATTGCGAGTTACAATGTAAGGTTTCGTCTCGACTCGATACTGCATGATTTAAATAAAATCTGTCAAGTGCGAGTCGGACTCGCACACGAAGGGTTCCATACCATGTCGTACAAGATTTAACACTATGAATTTTTGTAATACTTTCGTAAAGGTAACAACAGAGGCGCTATAAAAAAACAAAGATTTGTAAAGAAATTGTCTAATTTTAATGAGAAAATGTTGTTGTGTTAAAATATAGGAGTATATTTCATTTATTTTAAGAGAAAAATATTAAGTTAACTTTATCCAGTAACATGCATTAACTAAAGTCAAAGTTATTTATTTGCTACTAACATAGTATTGGTAGGTATAAATAGGTATATATGGTAGGTAAGCAGGTAGATATGTAGGGTAGGTAGGGTAGGTTAGGTACCTACCTACCCTGGTAAGAAGGGTAGGGTAGGTAGGTAGGGTAGGTAATTAGGTAGAAATAGGTAATTAGGAAAGGTAGATGCGCCGTAGATAAGTACTTAGTGCTAACCGTGCGAAGCCAGGCCGGGTAAAGCTAGTTACTTATAAATAAAAGGATTTCTCTTGCTACATCAGACTATATTGTACAAAATAGAATGTAAGTAGTACGCCAAATTTTAATTATAACTGTGCGTTTGCACGGGCGAAACATTCACAACAAAACATGTTGGAATCTCTATTTTGTGTCAATTTTTCATACAATGTTTGACAGGAACTAGAGATTCCCGCGCCGAAGGCCAGTCTCCGTTGAGATCGGCCGCCATGACCGAATATTTTTACACCAATAATTTTTCTCAATATGAAATTGTATCCACAACGGTTTAAGCTAGGTAACTGAATAGTACACTGTATGTGCCAGCATTCATTTCAATGTTACTGAATATTATTGTCTATTGGAGTGTAGTTTTAACACGAGGTACACACATCAACACCGTCTAGGGATACTTTGAAAAAAGTCGATAAAGTTCTTAAACTCAAAAAATACTGGCCGGTTTTAAAATCTTGTGAAGAAAGTTTATTTTGTAGACCTTTTTGGATTATCGAAATTTAAATGATCGAAATAGTATATGCTGCCATGATAGTAGGTACTTACTAATTCCATGTCATTACTCCGACTATTAAATAGTTATCTGTGGAATTTATATTGCATAATATTAGCATGAAATACAAAATTATTACTTTAAGTTGCAGAAAATCGCCCATATTATATAAAATACGTTATGAATCGGCGTTTTTAGTATTTGTTGATTATAAACAGTATATGTTACATGATACACACAAGTTTCAAATTCCTAATTTGTTTAGTTGTTGCGATAGAGCTCGTATAAAAATGGTCTAAAACAGACAACTTCTACGGCCCCCTAATTCATCATTTTTGAAGATAAAAACAAATAAAAATTATATTTATTCTCTACTCGATGAGCTCTAGAAAATGATACCCCACATGCCAGGGTCAGATAATTTTTTTTTCAAAATTTAATTTTATTGTATGGCGACCCCCCTTTATTTTTTAATTTTATTATTTGTTGCTCTTACGGCAATAGAAATGCTCAATCTGTGAAATTTTCAACTGCCTACCTATTACGGTTCATGAGATAGAGCTCGCTGACAGACAGACGGACAGCGGAGGCTTATGAATAGGGTTCCGTTTGTCACCCTCCGGGTACGGAACCCTAAAAACGAACAAAAGCTTTAAAAAAAATCATATTTTCCATTTATTCCAATCTTAAAAACCGTTAAGTGCCCATTGAACGCTAGATTATTTCAAATTGGTCATAAAAACCTATAACTTTACGATATGAGCCAATTACACACATCAATAGTTTTATCGAAAACATTATAACATGGATTTTATTACTTTATTGATAAATAGTCATTAATGTACATAGATCGGGGTCCATTATTGCCAACCGCAATGCAATTAAAAAAATATATTTGGTCCTGCTAGCTGTCTGATATCGAATTTTAATTGAATCTTGATGAATATTTTAATATCTATTAATTACTTCATTAACAGTCTGTATAGATTAATATTATCTTTAGTTGCTTAGCTGCTTTTGTTATTGGCTGAATTGTGTTGTCTGTGCCTATATTTTTACCTCTTTTTTCACCGCCATTTTTACTTGACAACACTTGAAATAATCACTAGAAATCTGTTTGTACTAAAAGCTAGTTTTCCTTTCTAAACTCCACAAAATTAAAGCTAAGTAATATTTACACACTCCATACAACACTCAATCACATAATTATATTTTTCCGCTCGCACGTTGCGCACACGCACCGGTAGCGAAATGGAAAGTCAACACCGGATATGTGCGTGCGCTTTCCAATACTTGCAATTAGTATATCACTTATAAGGGATTAGTAATTGTGAGAAAAGAGTTCGTGTAACTAGATCTGTTCAGATTGATTGAACATTGTAATATTTTTCTTGATGGGAAGCTGTCAGATTAAATTGATGAAAGTGACAGTCTTCTGGAGTCGAATGACGTTTTAGATACGATTCTCAAAGGTGAGTGGGAAAATCCGTTGAAACAACTTTGCTAAGAGCATTAAACTCTGCTGTGATAAAGAACTTACTTTCAGTCGAATAAAATAATCATCTGTCTAGCCTTTCCCCTACTACTTATATTGGGGTCAACTTCTAGTCTGACTGACTCGGTGGAAATTCTACAATATTCCGAATATTTATTTACCTACATAAATACAGGATGAAATTGAATTCATGCGACAACTCCTAAAGGGGTAATTTTACTCATCATTATGGACAACTTTCACTATGGGACCAACCCTGAAATCGCGAAAAAAAAAACAGCTGTTCCCTACATTTTGACGAGCTATGCAAACATAAATGTAGGGAACAGCTGTTTTTTTTTTGCGATTTTAGGGTTGGTCCCATAGTGAAATGACCTAGGAAGTGGTGAAGGGCGGGCGTTTTTGGGGGACTGTCTTATGTAATTTTGACGTTCGAAAAGTGCTGATTCTCAACCTAGTTTGAATAAATGACTTTTGAATTTGAATTTGAATTTGACCGTATAACAATGATTCTGTATAACATCACCCCTGTAATTCTCGAATGGTTAGGCAGAGGTGTACAAGTCCTGTATAATAGTGGGCAAGTCTATTGCCATCAACCAGACACAAATCCAAACTCCAGGCTGCTACTGAGAAATACGCAATGACGCTTTGCCCGACCCGGGAATCGAACCCAGAACCTCATGCTCAGCTGTAGCGCAATGCGACCACTACACTATATATTTCTGCTCCATAATTTTAACCACACAGTTCATACAATATGTAACAAAAACCCTGTTGTTCCTTCTACCTACGTTTTAAGAATCGGTATACATACGTAATAAAGCAAGTCATTTATAAAAAACTGTTCAACAAAAATAATTAAAATAAATATTTAATTATTAATATTTGAAATGTTTAACTGATTTCTTACCTCTGCAATTCTGCATGAAAGCGATGCCGCGAAATCAGAAAATAGGTAAAACATTCCCGCCACTCTCTTTGATCGGTGCCGCTGCGCCCGTGCACCCGCGCCGCTCTACCTATTTTTCTGCACAAGTTCGCGACCTTGTCAGCTGTTGTTTATCACTGAACACGAATGAATCTTTGAAAATGTTGGTTTACACGGTATTTGCACAAGCACAATTGATAATTGTTAAAACTACATTATTTTAACACTTTTACATAAAAAGAAAAAAAAGTCACCGCGTCTGTCAAATAAAACCTTATGTAGGTACCTACTTAATTTATTATGATGTCTACTTGACGGCCACGGAGATGCTGTTCAATATGACCACCTTGTACCTCGACACATTTGTTGCAACGCCTAATCATATTTTCACGTACACTTCGCAGAACGGACGTATCGGACTTGATGTGGTCAAATGCTGCTACTATGCGTGAACGCATTTCGACCTCCGTATCACACGATTTTTTGAACACCTGTTGCTTAACAGTGCCCCAGAGGAAAAAATCTAATGGCGTCAGATCAGGTGATCTTGCGGGCCAATTGATGGGTCCACCGCGACCAATCCATCTCTCTCCGTATTCAACATCTAAATAGCTTCTCACAAGGCGGGAGAAGTGTGGCGGCGCGCCGTCATGTTGAAACCACATACGTCGCACGATATGGAGCCCTAATTCCTCAAGTTCATCACTCAGCTGTTCTTGCAGGAAACGAAGATAGTTGGCGCCGCTCATTGTTTGGTCTAAAAAACAAGGTCCAATCATTTTGTCGCCAATAATTCCAGCCCAAACATTAATCCTCCACCGATGCTGGAAGTGACTTGGTTTAATAGCATGCGGGTTTGTGATCGACCACACGTGCTCATTGTGCGAATTGAATACACCTGTTCTAACAAATGAGCACTCGTCGGTGAACAGTATCCAATTCAAGAAATCACTATCTTGTTCGATCTTGTCGAGTACCCATCTACTGTATTCTATTCTTGGCTCATAGTCGGAGGGAAGTAGTGATTGGACGCGACGATAGTGAAATGGGTGCTGGCCATCTTCTTTGAGTACTCTCCAAACGCGCATATGGTTTACTCCTAGTTCTCGTCCCACTGAGCGCGTACTTCGCGTTGGATCGTGCTCAAACAAATCCAGGACTTGCTCCTCGATGTCACTGTCTTGAGTCCTCGGCCTGCCTGCGTCAGCTCGATGTTGGTCTCGTCCGTGCACACTGCCGGTATTGTACGTACGTATGTGCAAACGTTGGAATGCCATCGCCGACGGTAATGGTAGACTCGCAAAACGTTCTTGGTAGAGTCTGCGTGCTTCTGCATAATTGCAGTCACATTTCCCAAGACACATCAACATGTTAAAATATTCTACGTTAGAATAAGACATGGTTAACGTTAACGTAAAAAAACACAAGTCACTCACTCACTACGTAGGTCAAACTCAACAATAACATCCGTTCGGAAGTAAGCTGCGCGGGAGACTAAGGAAGTGATTCGCAGGGCGGCGGGTGGCGGGGTAAAGGGGTAGGTAGGCACCGTGGTGGTAGTACTGACCCGCGGGGCACGTGCGCCGGCCGCGGTAAGTTTTGGCGGCATCTTCTGTCGCATCAAAGAAAGCCGCCGAGCTCGTAGGCTATTTAGCGAAATAAAGATATACTTGTAAAATCAGATACTCCAAACATTTTTTTGAATGTGTCGTTTTTAATAGTTATTTGATTTTGACCTCTCCACTAGCCAATGTTGATTTTTAAAAAATTATAATTTCATCAATGTTGTGCTCGTAGGTAAATGTATACGTTCCTAAAAGGAACAACAGGGTTTTTGTTACATATTGTATATTAAATTAACAATCCACTAGTAATCAATAATCATAATTATAACAAACGACCGCCATGTTTTAATTTTAAACTAGATTTACTACCAAAGCTATTGTTTATTCAAATTGATCTAAACCTATTAGGCCAAGGCAGTCCACTGATACTTACAAAGTCACAAATGTAATAACTAATTAGTCCGACAAAATATTATGTACGTTATTACTGTAATTAGTATATTAACACCGTGTAATTAAGTAAGATATTAGTGTGACTTTATACTAGGTTGAGCGAGGCTATCCTGAGAGATTAAAATATATTTTTCTCAAACATGCTTGAAAATTCTAACGTTATTTTGAGAACCTTCTTCGAGATAAATCGAAATTGCTGTACTGGTCAAAAACAAACGAGCGCCCGGCCGGCAATGTTACTATGAAAATCGATCGTAGAGCACACTCTAATGCTTCGCATTACGAGTCGTGCAATAAACATATTGGAGTGTGAAAAATTTTCTTTGTTCGTCATTGATTCTGGAATTAAACTAAACTAAACAATGCGCAGAAATTCAAACGAAGTAAATTCATTATAAAAAGCTAAGGAATTCTCCACATTCCACGCAGTTGGCCCCGTTGCTCTATGTAGATCGTCATTTCCATTGCAATTTACTCCATTTCCGGTTACCCCTGATCGGCCCTTCCAACAATAAAGTTATAAGCTTGACACTTAATTCTGAGCTCGCCAATAAATTCATCATTGACATATCCCTTCTCCTAAGCCCTCTAACAAAGCGATATCAATACGCTTTCGCTATTTAACTAACTTTACACACTCAATGACACATAATTTATTTATTAGCACCGCGGGCGACCATAATCTGCGCGAGCTTCCGCCGTGCCACCTGCGCCCGTGCAGCGAAAGTTGTGTATTTGTCAACAAGACGCGATAACACAGAGTAGATACGCACAGAAGGCTAGCTTGAGAAGTTGTTGTACGATTACGGATATGGGAGCTGAATGAGATAAAACTATGACGTGTTATCTGTGGATGCAGTGGTACAAAGTCAAACGTAGTGTAGGATGCCCTCAGGTTAGGTAGTAGATGATCTTCGCAGTGTATCTGTCTGTTAAAGAATGGATAGGATTGTCTAAGTATTGACCTCAGTGCCGTGTTATTGGTTAGCGTTATGTATGTATGATCCGTCAGCTGTAGACTACAGTTTACTTTAAGTATACATTCTACTAGTCTTCATAATCATCATACCGTTTTAAACATAACATAACATCAAGCCGGTCATATCCGAAGGGTTAGGCAGAGGTGTACCTATAGCCTATACCGTATCGCATTTCATTTAAATAGATAGATAGATAAATAAATAAATAGAATACTCTTTATTATGTACACCATGTAAATTACAGATAGAAATATAGATATTTGACAGAGGGTGACACAATGAGTGGTCTTATCGCTAAAAGCGATCTTTTACAGACAACCTTTGGATGGATTAAAGGGAGAAGGAGAGACAACTACTACTGCAGATAGTCTGGTGTACCATTTACATATACAATAAATACGTACATAAAGTAAGTAAAGTAGTTAGTAGTTAAAGTTCGCGAGCACATTCGTAAGAAGCTGGCAGTATCATCACAACGGTAATATTTTTCCCATTGTTTGTCTTATTTGTTTTAAGTATATTCGTGTATTTATGTATTATTATATTTATGTATATTTTAGGTATATTATATATATAGTTTTGATAGGTATATGTATATCCTTAGATTTAATTAAATATTTATTCCACAATTTTCGATATTGCACCTACCACTGTTTGTCTCTGCATCACCCAAAGGTTGACTGGTAGAAAATGCCTATGGCATTAAGTCCGCCTCTGTACATTTGTGTGCTTAAAGTGTTAAATAAATAAATAAATAATAAATAAAGCAAATACTTATTTATATAAATATATATAATAATAAACATGAAACAAGAATAAAGAACTATAAAATATGTCCTAATGATGATGTTTAAGTGTGTTTTTACCACACTTTTAAAAGTGGACAAAAATTTAGCAAGATTGAAGATTGAGTAAATAAATTAGCTTCAATGTTATAATGAAGCTTGTCAATGACCATCCCTTATCTGTTAATTTTTCCATACAAAAACAAATGAAAGCTAACTTCCACGTCGCTTTTTATTCCAATTTCAAGTTAGGCTTCTGTATCCAACCTCTTCTGTGTAAAAAGCTGGTCTAACAATTTATGAACATTAAAGGGTGAATTATAACTTGTTATTTTACTCTTGTGAGTTCTAGTCGCGTCTGGTCTTTTTATTTTAGTATTCCACGATGGTCTAAGGCTGTTATGCATTTTAAAGAGCGGATGCGACACATTCCCAGTTTTCCCACGACGTTATTGTGTATTAAATATTGCCATTAGAACGCCTTGGAATCTGTGATCATAAATCGGTGGGTGAAAACAGGACATGAGAGTTCTTTTTACGATTATAATATGAAAATATATTTATACTAGTATCGTTATCGTTGTGCGTTTGTCATAATTTACAAGTAAGGATATAAATATGTCTGGATAGAGGAAACTGTGAACTTGTCGAAAGAAATAGCGGCCAACTATTTGGCCGCTAAATGCACACTAGAAAAACACAATGACGTGGAGCTGTGACGCACACCACCATAACAAAATTGGTTTATTTGTTTTAGTTCTTTTGCAGTATGAAACTATATCCTTCGAAATATTGCAGGCATTTTATCGTAATTTTTCAAACTTTTTATAGAACTTTCGTTACTTTTAAAATGTCTCTAATACATCCTCCTCCTCCTGCCTTACTGCCAATTTATTTGAGGTTAGCGGAGCATGTTGTTTTTTCATTCAAACATCTCTTATTTGCCGACATCATCATGTCATAACGACAAAAACAACCAGCTCTATATTTTCCCATACAGGGTCAAATAAAATTAGCTAGCGAAACTCGATGGGTGGATATCTGAACACGATAATCTATTAAATAAAAATATTTGATTGTTTGTTTTGGGGTCGACGACCGCTGGCAATGTTCTTTCTGTTCTTACTTCTTTTGTTTTATCGTGTTTAGATATCAATACCAATCATATCTGCGGAGTTTTACTAAATGTTTTTTTTTTTTATTGCGCATTTTATTCCTTTATACGTAACTTTCCTCTTATTTATAACTCTTATTCTCTTGTTACAGGTAAATAACGACAGGGCCACACTACTGTCAAGCCGTGTAAACCCAACATGGACCCCAGCGTCAGAACATCAATTTCTCTCCATTTATGTATGTTTGAGAACGGGGAAAACCTATTTTCCTCCGCCACGACAAGACGGATCATCAATTAACGCTTTCTTCGGCTATTTTATACGGTAGTAATAGAGAGTCTTATTGCATGTTATGGCTATTTTAATTCTGAGTTGAATGGGAAAGCAGTTTATTGCAATGGACTCAGACCAAATAAAAAACCAAGATATAGCGCTGTCAACAGTGACGTGAGACCGGTTTCGTAAACATGGGTACTCTTAGTGAGGTGTAGTTTGATTGTAAATGGTTGTGCGTGTGAGCGTGTATGCACAGAGCGGAGGTGTAATTTTGGCATGCTTCACTGTATTATTCGCTATGCGTTATGTTTTGGTTTTTTATTTGGTCTAAGGCGATGGGGTGTTGGAACGGGTAATTATAGCAATTGTCGTTGGTGATATTGGAAATCAGAGGCGTAGAAATATTTAGATGATAATTCATGTTACTTAAACTTACGCCTTATTACCATGGGGGTAGACAGATACTACAGAACGCCACCTGCTACGATCCAACCAATACTCCTTTTGCCTCGTTTACGTCCATACATCTGGTCATACACGTACGCCGCCCGGTTGTGAATACTAAGGTAATTTTAATGCCAAAATTATTATTAAGAACGAAAGAGAAAGAAGGAATTCAACGCGATGACAACGTACTACACACATCAAAAGTGTCTAGGGTTCAAGCATTTTTATGCGGATTTCTTGAGATTGAGATGTGGCTTTGTAATAAATTTATGATTTTATAAATTTATATGGATCCTTTTTGGTGCATTTCATAATTTGAATCAGGAACTGTGAATCAAATTCGAGTAAAAGATGAAAATCAGCTGTCAATATTTTCCCTATAAAAACATACAACGCATTGAAGACATTATTAGTGCTACTGTTTCCCTACTACTGATTAAAACCAACGTTATTATGGAGCAGCGACGTCATTTAAGCAGGGAAGAAATGCTCAGAGCCGTGGGAATGATAGAAGCTGGTTCCCGGCAACGTACTGTGGCTTTAGCTCTGAATACAAGTCAGAGTGTTATCAGTCGACTTTGGACACGTTACCGAAGCACTGGTACCGTGGCTGAGCGCCATGGAGGACGGTATCGCTGCACCACACGGAGACAAGACCGATACATTCAAATCTTAGGTCGAAGAGCTCCAACAATAACCGCCATGATGTTAGCCGTGAGGCTTCATCACTCTTCAGGGAACTTAATTAGCGACCAAACAGTCAGAAACCGCTTGCATGAAGTGAACCTTCATTCCCGAAGACCGCTACGGGTACCACCTATAGCAATGCACAATCGTAGGATTCGATATCAATGGGCTCTTGAACACAGAAATTGGGCAGAAGAACAATGGCGTTTCGTGTGCTTTTCTGATGAGTCTCGTTTTGGTATGAGACCGGATACAAGACGTATACGACACTGGAGAACCCCTGGACGCCAACAGCGATTAAAATCCTGCCAGGAAGTCCATCCTTATAGTGGTGGAACCATCATGGTATGGGCGGGTATTTGGATCGGCGGAAGAACTGAGTTGATTTGGATCAGAGGCAACCTCAACGCTCAAATTTATGCTGAGACGATTGTATCAGACGTCATCGTTCCTCTACAAGTGCAAATCGGTCCCTTATTTCAGTTAATGCATGATAATGCACGACCGCACACCGCAAGAGTTGTAAGACAGACTCTCGCCGCAGCTAACATCAATGTCCTGCCCTGGCCTGCTCAGTCGCCAGACTTGAACCCGATTGAGCATGCATGGGATATGCTACAGAGAAGAGCTCTGCCGAATATGGAGGGTATCCAGTCGCAAGAAGACCTTTTTTTGTTGTTGCAACGAACATGGGCGGCCATTCCACAGCGTGATTTGGATGAACTCATTTTGAGTATGCCAAACCGATGTTCTTGTGTTGTTAGTGTTCGCGGTAGAAACACGGATTATTAATTGTTTAAGTTACCCAATAAAATTTTAAAGAAAACTGTTATTTCAGTCTTTTTTTCGAACTTTAATGTTAGTGGTTCAAATGTCAAAAATCCCTTTATTAGGAAAATGGCAAATTTCTTTATTAATGCAAAGGTGACTTGGTTTATCGTTACTGTGACAAACGAAAACACTTTATTTGATGAATCCTTAAAGAAAATTTTAATTAATATCAATCAGGAGAAAAGTTATTGCAAAAATATATGTTGATCCCTAGACACTTTTGATGTGTGTATTACAATGCAGTCAAAAGCTCAATATTCAGAAAAACAAGTAAGTAACAGAGGTGAACATAACCGGCGAAATGTGGGTGTATCTGCTATGAATAATAATTGCCTAGTTTAGTTAGTTTAGTTTTAAGTACAAAGTTTATTGAGTGTCTAGACTCACCGACCCCACAGTCAAACCATTACTACGGTTTTGTGGGGCTTAGTTATACTTACCATTTATTTGAATAAAGATAAATAAATAATAAAAATAAAAGTTATGGTTAACAAGTAATCCCATATATTCTTTTTTATACTTAGTGCTTAGTTAGTCAGTTGACATGCACTGAATGCTACACAATAAGTTTTATTGTTATTACGCCAATAGGCGGTTAGTGTTCCTCAAAACACAGAATAGTACAGAAGATTCACTCAGCAAAATCATTTAAGTAAAAAGCGACTCTTGTTACTACACAATAAAGTGCAATATTCAGTTTTATTCACCTAGAAGTTGCCTCTCTTTCTATTGCATAAATTTTATATCTGTTGACTACGCGCTACGTTACGCTCACTGAATTGGACCGACAAGACGAGCCCCCGTACTTATAGATTCACCTAAAATGCGGAGTGCGTTTTCTGTTGTTTGCTCAAAGTGTTAATTAGTATCAAAACAAGGATGTTTTACCACTAATTTGAGGTCTGAGAACACCTCAAACCATTCACAGAAAAAGTTAAGCAACCATATTTTACGGATAGCCGCAACCTGGGTTCAGCCACATAAATTAATGGGGACATAAATAAGGTCTAAGCCGCAGATAGGAGTGCTATTTGGGACAAACCTATAATCCAAGACTAGAAAGCAATAAACCGAGTGATTAACGCACTAATCACGACTATCAGAGTCACAAAATAACCATAAACCAATGAACGACTGACAATAAACCACTCCAATATTTTCACTTCACTACAATTTCCAACAATCATTGAGGGTGATACTTTCAAGTAAATAACAGACGGACTGAATATAACAGCTTAGAAACACGAAATATATAAGTTCAGAAGGTCGGCTCCATTCAAGAAGCGAAAAGAAAGAACAAAGATTATTTTTTAACATAATCATCCTATAATGTTATGCATAATGTTGTAACGCGCATGGGCTCGCTGTACGTATTCAAAATTAAAATTAATTTATTCAAACTCGGCTGAAAATCACCGCGTTTTGAACGTCAAAATTACATGACGGTCCCCCAAAACGCCAGCCTTTCACCACTCTCTAGTGCTTTAGCTGGGAATACGTTGCGCATCAGACTCCCCAGCAGTGCGTGCGTTGTAAAGCCGACCTTCTGTAACTATCTATTCTGTGCTAATAGCCTGGTAGCTAATAATGATAATGATAACTTTTCTCCCTGCTTATGCCATAAACGATTGATTGGTGTGACACTCAACTGCAGTTTAAAAGGTAATTGTGGTCGTTTTCACTAAATAATCTTCGTTTATGAGACTTTCACGTCGTTTGTGGAAATTCAAAGGATTTAATTATTGCAGTAAAATTAAAATTAACACTCTCAGTAGCTAATAGGATAACTGAGCTTGGTAGATTTTACTACGGACCGAACTTCGATGAAAATAAATTCTGTTATGTGCCTGACGCCATGGCAAATAAATTAATTTAATGTTTTGTGTTTCGTAATGTTAATTATTTTGCATACTGCATAGAATCAAGTTCTTCTAACTGAACAGACAGCTGTTCTGCTACTGCTGGGGAGTTTGTTGCGCCACTATTTCTTCCCGCTAAAGCACTAGGAAGTGGTGAAGGGTGGGCGTTTTGGGGGACTTTCTTATGTAATTTTGACGTTTAAAAAGTGCTGATTCTCAGCCTTTTTTAATGAGTTTTGATTTTTTGTTTTGACGGCTATGCAGCCAGACATTCAGTAGCCGACTGTCTTTCATAATATGAGATGTTTACGTGTTACAAACAGAGACTACCTGCTGAAGTGCTGACTTTGAGACAATATCAGGATTTTCAGGAAGGTCAGATGTTTGAGTACGGAAGCCATCTTCGTCACCATTGGAACCGGTGTAAATCCTGCCCGTGTGATCTCGCCACTGCAATATTTGATACCTTTTCTTCTAAAATTTCTTCTAAATAAAAATAACTGACAGTCTCGTTGGTCTAGTGGTCACAAGCGCTACTGGTGAGCTGAGGTCCTGGGTTCGTTCGATGGGTCGTACAAAGTGTTATCGGGTTTTTCCATCTAGAATTTCTCAATAGCAGCCCGGAGTCTGGATTTGAGCCCGGTTGATGGCAATAGGCTCGCGTTCTATTACATGGGACTTAAACATAACTGGCTAAAAGTGGGTGTACTGTACGTACAGCTCTACCTATCCAATCAATCTTCCTAGCCTTTTTCCCAACTATTTTGGGGTCGGCTTCCAGTCTAACCGGATAGTAGCTGAATACCAGTATTTTACATGGAGCGACTGCCTATCTGACCCCTTGACTGTACCCCTTGGTAAGACTGGTGTCAGACTTTCGGGCTTCTGACGATTCGTAACGACTGTCAAAGATCCACAAATGACAGCCGGGACCAACGGCTTAACGTGCTTTCCGAGGCACGGAGGAGTCTAGGTATGTAAAGATGGTCACCCATCCACTTACCAACCCCGGCAAGCGTAGCTTAACCTGATGGATCGACCCGTGCGGCTTGTTATTACTTAGCCACAGCTCTGCCTATCCCTTCGGGGAATACAGGCGTGATGTTAAGTTATAAAAAGAAACATATCTTATTGGCTCCAGTTCTTCGGTGGCGATCATTTCTCACAGCGTTTATTGCCAAATCATCGCGTTCCCAGCCTCTGGACACCGAATTACATGTTGCAAGAGAACTTTTGATAGCTTCTCCATTTTCGATCAATTGCCTGCGATTCCGTGGTTCACACTTATCTTTGAGATTACTAAGATTAAAATAACAGATGCGTCATGTTGTGCACTCTTGAGATCAATGTAATTGTATTTATTAAGCGTATAATAATCGGGTATTTTAGTAGTGTAGTGCAGTCGGGTAGTGTTGCTTCCATAGTGTTTTTCCGATCATGTAGGACTGACGATTTTTTTAGTTTCATCTTTGGTTGTATTGTAACAAAATGACTGATCTGTGTGTGGAGTGAAAATGAGTAAAAAAAATCGGCAAATTATGCGCTCTGTGATTTTAGTTTAGTTTATGGTTTCGTTTGCTTACGTTGTTATTGTTGTTTGCCTTATAAGATAAATAATCTCAACATAGCATCTATAAACAGTGATTTATTAAGAATAAATCACTGTTAAAGATACAGGGTGTAAAGTTCACTCATCATCCAGATCCTCGGATCAGATGGATGTCTTGTCATTGATTGATTTGTGGACAACTGCCCGACGATTGATATCGGGAAGTTATATATATGCTGATCGCGCGGTAAACTCTGCTTGCACGATGCAGGATTTCTCCTGACGTCAGTCTGTTGCCTAGTTCGTATGATGGCGATATAGATCTCGTCACATTTCCTCATAAATGTTCTTGTTCAAACAAGTTTTAGATTGAGCACAAATCGCCTCCATTCTCATATTATCAATAAGTTAAAATTAAATCAACAATTAATAGAATTGACTAATCTCCCATCTGTCCATTGGTCTATGACAACAAAACTATGGACGCGATCAACACAACATTTTCTGCTAAATCATTGTTTTTAACTTCTGTAAAAGTAAAAGTGTGTAAAACTTGCGAACGGTGCCATTTGCTTTGAGTTAAAGCACCAGTTACTTGCCGACTGTTCTTTTATTACAAGTTATGTGCAGTTATATTTACTGTCTCGTTGTTGTCGTGTTCACAATCTCGACTGCTGAGTATGGAAAATCTTGGGTTCGTTCCCCTGGTCGGGCAAGACGTTATTAGCTTCAAATAATAATTTGTATACAACGTTGATACGACAGAGGGGCTTTCCTTTGAACTTCCTATACTAGGTACCATTTTCAAGCTCTGTACCAAAAATCAATTAAATAGGAGCAGTAGTTTAGTCGCAAATGATTTTTTAAGTTTTTGCCCCGTTTGAACACGATGTATCTTTCCTAACAGCTGATTATGTCTATACGCTTAGGTCATGCACCTTAAAACGATAAATCTGAGTACAACCTACATGCGTTGTTGCCGCTCTGTGACGCAAATCACAAGTACATACAACCAAATATTTTCGCTATAAAGCACACACACTTGCAATTTCATTACGAGAGAGTGACAATCATAGCAAAACATCCCGCGCGTAAAAGAAATAGAAATAGGTCAGTGTGTTGCTAATGTGGCTTACATCCTAGATCCTTCCGACCGGTAAGGGGGTGGGGCCTCTAAAAAACGTGTTTCTTCAGTGCGCCGAGGCAATCCTTTTGGAACGTACATACGTTACGTAACACGGAAGCTCCGCGAACTCGCGCGCTGATAATATTGTGATTTTGTTTTGTTAAGTATTATGATAGGGCACTAAATACCTACGTTTAACCGCTAAGGCCCCACCGTTACCACAGTAGACAGTATTTCTTTTTTTTATTGTGACAGGACACGTAACTTGGTATTATAATTATTTAGTGTTAGTTTTTTTTTGATTGACTGCTTTACGACACGTAATTAAACTTTGGTTGTGTGTGTGTGTGTAATTAAAGTGTGCCTCAGAGTTAAATACAATTGTTGAACTAAAAACTAGGATTATTTTAGCATTTCACAAATTAAAGGGCTTAGCGACAGACAGTGATTTAATTAGAAAAATAAATAACAATATTCTCCGTCGGTATAATTTGTGCATTAATGTGAATGGAGGACACAATTTATGTCATCGAGAATTTAAAAAAATTGTTTTTTTGCTGTGATCGTTGTAAGTACTTCAAAGCCGCCGCCCGCGCCCGCGCCTCCGCCCGCCGGCCGGGCGGCCGCCCGCTTTGAACATACGCCGCGCGACGGCGGCGGCGCGCGCGACGTTGCCGCTTTGTTACCTAGGTATCTAAGGTCAGTTAAATTTATTTACAAAGGGTGGTTGCGTTTTACTCTGATTTGTAAGCTATTTAGTTTGTTTGAAAAAAAGAAAAACTCATTTTTGGTGCTTTTTGTTTTTATACCGTATCGAATTAATACTAAACACGTATAGTATACGTAGTGTAATTTAATGCCCCTCTGTCATATCAACCCTGTATAATTAGGTTTCCCTTATGAAAATTCGTGGTTGCAGCCTGGAAGTATCCATTTATTCTTTGTCCTTTGATATTATTAGATACCGCAACGTCTTTCTGTCAGTCTAGCTTTTAGTATACCTACAGTCTGATGAACATAGGATACACAATTAAATAAAAATACATCAAAAAGTACCCAATGGGAAATCAGTTAAGGCCATTCAATTTTAAAATTTAGAGAATATTGATATTTCGTGATGAATACTGGAAACTTTAAAAAAATAACAAACATTGGGTTTTCAAATCCCATGAATTTTCGCCTAGGGTTTATAGGGTGTTTAATTGATGCAAATGGGCCATACTACCACGTCCTGGATAGAATACGTCACATTACAAGTATATAGGGTGACAGGTGACCGATACATAAACACGTGACTTGACTCATCATTATGAACAACTTTTACTATAGAACCTAACTTGAAATCGCGAAAAAAATATCAACTGTTCCATACATTTTGTCGCGTTTTGCGAACATAATAACTAGCAGGGAATAGCTTCTTTTTTTTCGCATTTTCACTTTTTGTCCTATATTAAAAGTTGTTCATAATGATGAGGTAAAGCCACGTGTTTAAATATCGGTCGTTAATTACCAGCCACTATAGCATATAGCACCCACGTATTCTCCTCATATACTATGATGTTTATTCTAATGATCTAATGGCTTCCGTCTTGAATTCTTTCATCACAAAGCACACAATCTTGCATAAGTAATTAAGAATCAGATAAATAATAATCTACTTACTCGTCACAAGTACATAGTGCCACAATGGGCTAGTTGACGTCTTCCGACCGCCGAAGGTTGCCCATGGAGGTTGATCAGTATCTGAGGACATGGAGCTATGGTATGCAAACAATCACTTTCTATAATATCCTTGTTTTAATTGAATTTGTACTGGTTTTCAAAGCTTTGTGGTAATTTATATACCTACTTCCATTTATTAATAAAATTATCAGCGGTTTGTGTCCCACAGTCTCACTGCAGGTTATGGATCTCAAAAATTTTAAATATTTTATTTCACAAATGCAAACAATCACTTTCTATAATATCCTTGTTTTAATTGAATTTGAACTGGTTTTCAAAGCTTTGTGGTAATTTATATAACTACTTACATTTATTAATAAAATTATCAGCGGTTTGTGTCCCACTGCAGGTTATGGACCTCAATAATTCAAAATATTTTATTTCACAAAATACATGGGGACTTATGAAACGTTCGAAGCTAGGTGCACTTTTCAAATTGGGCGTTTCCTCTGGAGAAGAACCGGCATGAAACTCCACGGTTACTCTTTTAAAAATAATCGGTTTTTACAATATTTTCAAATAACAGTGTTGATAGGTATGGGAGGACAGTGTAGGTCTTTCAACAATTACCTCCCTTCCCTCCTCCATTTATACCTATCTACTGCTGTTTGTGGGCAATCTTTAGGAAAAGACTCCGAGTTCGTCCTGTCATCTCCTCCTAGACCTGCCGCGTTGAAGTATGCTGCTGTTAGGGACCCTATTGGTTATTTTAGCCCACAGCTGATTCCTACCACATAGTTTTTATTTTTTATCTGGCAATAATTGTTCGAAATTGAAAATACAATAAAATATTTGTACCTACGAATATAGGAATTTGAATTTTTTTGTTAATAATTTTATTAAACTTGAACAGTTTAAAATACCATTTTCCTACATAAATTAATTAATTAGAAGCTTCAAAACTGCCATCGGTACGAAGAGAAATGTTGCCAGTGTAACAATTTATTTCAATTCCCGATACCATCAGTTTTATAACGATAAACTAACCGGTTATTGTGCTAATTACCAGTCAGTCACCGTGATTGATGAGCGCGTTATTGAAACGTACTTCAATTGAAAGTTTTCCAACTAATACAGATTAGGAATCAGTAGGTTTAAATTAACTAAGAATTATATTAATGTGACTGTCTTGTTGATCTATTGGTCGCAAGCGGTACTGCTGAGCATGAGGGCTTGAGTTCGATTCTCGGGCAAAGTGTTATTAGGTTTTTTTCATCTGGAATTTCTCAGTAGCAGCCCGGAATCTGAATTAGTTATAAGCAACATTAAAGTGGCGCCTCGTCAAAGTCGTTTCTGGCGGACAACTCTAGCACCGCGCGTGTTCATTGGTCAAATCAAATAGCGCGCGCTTCCTGTTACACACTTCCGTCCCTTTTCACGAAAACACACGATGTGATTATTTACATTTTAATTGCTGGAAAGCGAGAGGAAGTTCTTACACTTGTTAAGGTGGTTTTTTGGTTCAATAGTGCACTATTTTACAAACCTAATTCACTATGAAACATGATGAAGCTAAAAATATAGTTGTCTCCTTGAAACATTTCATCGCTGGCAACCTTTCCAATGATGTAACCTCGGAAGTTTTTTCCGAATTCAAGACAGCAACAATCCAATATGTCTAGCCAACAGTCAAATAATCTCTTTAACTACCCGCATTAGATAACGATATCTCGACAACTAAACGTGATCCCGATCGATAATCTCACAGATATATTTCTCAGATAATTGGGCCCGTCGAAAGTCGATTAGAAAATAAGAGTAAGTACCTACGCTCATCAACGGAAGCCTGTTTGAGATCGAAAGTGGCGTATGCGCAAGCGCATTTTTATGTCATTTTCACATACGAGGTTGTTCACCGCGGGAAAAGTGGGGAAAACGGGGAAATATGCGGTTTGACCGGTTATTGCGTACATTGGCTGTTTTATGGCGCTGCTGGAGGAAAAGTTGTGATTTTTATCGTGTTGTCTTTTGGCTGCGGTTTTATGTACCTGTTTGTTTATGTAAGATTTGTTGTGTCGAGAAAGTCGTAAAGTGAGGAAACCTAGGTTTCTTGGGTAATAATAAAAAGAAAGGCTGACGGAGATTGTTGTGTATTTTGACAGCTTCGAAATAATGTCTCTGGAAGGGGCAGGAAAGGCTTTCCATGCTGGAATGCAGCTGTTGCTAACCTGTCAACCCTTTATTTTATAGTCGTTTTTATTAAAAAAAATAAGTTTTGTTAATAAACAATACATTTGTATCACCATCACTACATGTTTCCCCGCCATCGCGTCTCTCTGTCTGTCTGAACGCGATAAACTCAAAAACGACCGAACAGATTTTCATACAGTTTTCAACAATGGAAACAATGGTGAGGAAGGTTTAGATGTATAATTCAGTAACTGAAGCCCGCGACTTCGTCTGAGATCCAGGATGAAGAGTAGCCTATATTCTTCTCTCTCTATCCTCCAGGTCATGTCTAAATTTCACCCAAATCCGTTCGGCTGGTTTACCATGAAAGCGTAACAAACACACAAACAAAATCATTTTTGCATTTATAATATTGTTTAGAATTGGGATTAAGGTTTTGTGTAAATTGGTTGAAATAAATGACGATGTAAAATACTCCAAGTAGGATGATCATCAGTTACATTTTAATCTAACCCACATAAAGACTTTTGCAGAACAGCGCGACGCGACACGAACAATACAATTTCTAAGAAATCCTACTTAATCCTACTTAATCTTGAAGTAGCTATGGAGCATCTGTGTGCGTATCTTCTCCATAGCCAAGCCAACCTTTGCTACAAAGTATCTTAAAAAGACCCCAGGGGCCAACAAAACAAAGACGCATCTACACTATACACCTACCTAAACATACATACACTATGTACCTACACTTTAAAAACAAAAAGCCATGCCTCAACTTGTCCACGGTCTCCGTAATTACGCGTAAAAACACACAAGTGTTACGTGCCTCGAATATTTCGCTCTTTTATCTCGTTTTGACGCGACAGCTGCGTACGCGCACAGCACGCGATCGTAATGATGCGCCTGAGTTTCGACAGCGATATTTTGTAACGTGTTGATGAGATGGGAATGGGAATTGTGGAAGAGTTTATTAGCTCGATATCTTAATAGCTCACTTTTAAAGAGTATTTTTTAGCTGATTCCCGAAATCGTTGGATGAAGTACAGTCAACCAGTTCATTTAAAGAAAGATGTCTTTATTATGTCGTAGTAGCAGTAGGTAAGGGTTTTTGTAGTGAAAATATTGTGCGGTTGGCTGTACCATATGATGTATGATGAACAATAATTAATAAAATAAATAATTATACTCTTGATGAACAATAAAATTATACTCTTATATTTCTATTTATACTTTTACAGTGTCATTGTCAGTAAATTCTGTAGGAAAAGCAAAAATAAAATCTAGCATGGTTTGCTAGGATTAATTAAAAAGCTCGAAAAGTTCTCTTATGGTTGTCGAGACCATTTCCCCCCGTCATTTGATTTAAGAGCATTATTCCATAATTTTCCATGACTACAGAAAATAGGGACCCATAACCTACAATAAACATACAAAATCGAGGATCCATAACCCGCAAGTCACAATAAAGATACAGAATTAAGGACCCATAACCCATAAGCCACAATAAACATTCAAACGCCAATCCACCATCAAAACACCCATTCAATAAATCCAAGAACCATCCAACAAGAAACCAACAACTTCCACAAATCAGTCATGAATATCAATATTACTCAACCTACCACATAATCTTTGAATACCTCAAACGACCATTAATTCGCCAACACTCGAATAGAGGAGTTATTAGCACCATTCTTGCTCACCTCGTCCCGGAAGCGGCTTGAATATGTGATAAATCTCGTGCCGTCATCGCTGGGAAGGTAACGGGACACCCGACGTGGTTATTAGAAGGGCTAATACTGATTTATGGCTTGTTCACGCCTGTTTTCCTAGCTGGACAGCGTTTTAAGCGATAGGGAATTTGCGAGATTGCCTGATAGTATCGTGGTCTGATATAGTGTGAACAAGTAGCGCTGATATTGATTTTGTTAAGCTGCTGTCTTTCAGTTCGGATAATAGTTTCTCCAGAGTATTTTACGTTGGTATTTTCGATTTGGCGTCGTGTCACCATTTTCTTTACGCTGGCGTCTATTTCGTGCTCACAAATCACAGACTTATTGTCTGTGATTTCCTGTCTTGATATGAGATGAGATAAATTAAATGCATTGACTTTAAAGAGGTGATTTGATTTATCATCATTGGAATTGGCAGCCCTATTCCATCAATGCTGAGTCTAGGAAATAGATATTTACAGTCGTCTCGGTATATTAAACCTTCACAAATTTTACACCGTCATCAACCCATTCCGAATCAGGTGATTCTCCAAGTAAAACTTGACTCATCTTGAAACGAATTTCATCAACACTGTAATTAATGTGTACAGTTTCCGATCTCGCATGCTCAGACCAATTACCTACCTCCATATTTAATGAGTGCCATTACGACGCAGCGTACGGGGTTGGGCTGCGGTCAAATTTGACAAAATTGCCCAAGCGTCGCTCGTCGCGTGCA
Source organism: Conistra vaccinii (assembly GCA_948150665.1). Lineage (NCBI taxonomy): Eukaryota > Metazoa > Arthropoda > Insecta > Lepidoptera > Noctuidae > Conistra > Conistra vaccinii. Next base: position 22,220,823 of record OX411325.1, read on the forward strand.
AGGATTTTGTAATGTCCAAATTATTTTTGTGGATAATTGAATTTTTGTTGTAACTTGTACCTGATTGGTTCATTATGATTATGTCCTGTGTTGGGATCAAATCATCATAAATTTTAATGTAACAATGCCTTATAAAATTGTGGATATTGTTGATGAATTCAATCAGAATAAAAGATCTTATTAAGTCAACAAGTATTTCTCTGAATCATAAGTTTCTTTCCATCTTGCAAATGTTTGTCCTTAGTACAGTTAGTACCTTTTCGTACTCAAGGAATGAATTGCAAAGTAGTTCAACCAAGGCTACCAGAGATCGCTCAACGACAAAAATAATCCTGAAGTTAAAAACTACCAGTGCCAATAACAACCGCTTTCAATTAAAACAGTTACCTAGAAGCACTAAACGAATGTATTAACTGCTATTTAACTTGAAGCACCGAGACATAAACACCCATTTTTGTAAATAATTACGTAGTGTACAAGTTCTTTAACTCAAGTGTTCATGGAAAACAGAATTATGTGCACGCACGAATTGTCATTTCACTACATTACTTACAAACTATCAGCCCTGGCAGCGGCTATTTTAGTTTCTGAGATTTCTTCAACTGGCCTTTCTTTAAAAACTTCATTACTAGTTGTACCAACGAAGATCATCATCTGATTCTCCTGCGCACCATCTTCATCAACACCCTTGTTCCACCCAGTGTTGAGAATAGCGCTCCTACCTTTTGTGTAATGCTTTCCTCCTTTTGCTCCTTGGCTTGCTTTTTTTGGGCAATCTTATGATGATATGAAGGTCCTTATCGCCAACGTCACTCATCTCTACAGCCGTCATCTCACTAGTCACTCTCTTTCTAGCCATATTAACTTATCAAACTGCTAACGAAGATCCACCTAGATTCTATCAATGCTGAAGATTATGATGCTGCTTTGTGCTCATCTTTATCCTCATTACCTGTCAAAGAAATCAACTGTCTTTTCACCGAAGTGCTAAATAGAAATACTTAGTCGATTTTTCCACAGGTTCTTTTTTGTGATCCTGTATGTGACTACAGGTCGGTGGTTTATTAGTTTACATGACACAGGATGCAAACATGCCTGAGCTTCAGTCGCACTATGCGTTCGCGCATCCACAATTCCACATTGCATGACAATGCGACGCGTTTGTTGACCTGCGCGCGCGTCGCATGGCAATATGTGCGGTAGCTGAGTGATTTGCATCATTGTTGATGGGAATTGTTCGATAACGTTATTATTACTATTTTTAATACTTTTATTTTATTGTTCTATTAGGACTCCTTTAATACTTATAGATTTTCCGTCACCTTTATTAAATAATGAAAATCTAGTAATGTTTTGATCGTCTTTATTTATGTTTAGCGCTGATTGAGTTCTGTGAACTTTTGTGGGTCTTTGCCTCATTGCTACTTCTTTGGTCATCTATCTATTTGATTTGAGATTCTCAAACCAGCAGCCTTCTGGATTATATTTGTGATCTTAGGGTTCTCCCAAGACATGATCGAAATAAAAATAAGATAAAGATCATTTACCAGTGGCGTATGTATACCCCAAATTTTTATTTATGTTTATTTATAATTATATATTATATAAAAAACCATTTGTTTCATACAATGTTGTATATTATTTTTAAGTTTACGTTTATATACAAACAAGTGACATACATTGCGTATGTTTATTGTCTACAAATATGGATATAACATGGTTATTACAATAACTAAGGAAACGTCAAAAATAAAGGAAGGAAACCAAAGTCCGTTGCTATATTTCAATGTTATTTTTATCTCGGTAATCAGGTTAATATTATGTTTTTATTCTTTTCCTTGTACTCTTGATCTTACAACAGTTTTATTTAACTCTCAGTTCCGTTATGCCATTCTGTGAGAGTTTATGATCTTATGGTAATGCTGTATCTAATCTTAAGTTAATTTATGCTAATCGTGATTCAATTAAGATCCTGATATCTTATAAACCAAAATTTAATTTTGCTACGAATTCAAGAATATATCAATAAAAAATTACCTGATAAACAAAGAAAGAAAAAAAAACCATCTTCGGAGGATTTTCAAGCCAGCCATGCAGCGTAAAGCCGCCCTCCGACGGTGCGCCATATCGCGGACGCACGCGCACGACGCACCGTGGGAAACCTAGCGTGCGTGGTAGCGCAGACGCGCGTTGAACGCGTGCGTGGCGGTGCGTCCTCGTGCGGGCTGGTGCGCGTCCGCGATATGGCGCACCGTCGGAGTTGGCTTTAAGATGGTTAAATATATTAAAAGGAAAAGTATATTTTAAGTGACCATTCGTAATTCAATATTCAAATATCGGATTAGAACAGCTTGACCCGAGCGTGTTCGGGTCACATCGGATTACCTCGCCAAGGTCGGGTCGATGTCAACGCTTTGATCACGAATAAATTCCATTCATTGATGCGTCATCATTGTGTATGAGGGTTAGCGGATGCAATAATGTTTTATTTAAATATTTTATTTGTTTTATTTGGGTGTTATTTTTTGTTTTATGATTATTTTCCCTTTTGCTTCTTTCTGCTTGTGTTCATTGAGAAGCTGTGTCAGTCTAGGTGGAGAGATGATCTTTGCATGGTGATTGGAGATGTATGAATGACAGTAACGAGAGTTCAGCACAGTGACCTACAAGTGCTAAATGCTTTTGATAAATTAAATTGGTACCTACAAACGAAACGTGGCAACCCTAACGCCTGATAATTCGAATCGTTTTTCAAACACATTGTTAGAAGGTTTAAAAGATTCGATGGTTGAATTTGAATTAGGAACGTTATCCGGTTGGGTACGAGAAGGTCATGTGGGAGTGTTTGAGATTTCAAAAATAGAATGAATAGGCTGAATAATATGGAGAAAGTTTTTATGAGGATTTTTTTTATTCTCACGCTGGTTTTTCCTGAGAAGATGAGCAAAACTAATATAATAATACAGTGTTATTAAAGTTGTATATTAATAATAGCACCTAAAACCTTGACATTCACAATGAATAAAATAAACAGAAGAATGAAAAATAAAATGTTATTGCGTATATTCGAAGAAGATTATCCAGTTTTTACTCTAAGTATTAGGCGGATACAAAATGTGAATACAGACAAACAATACTCATAAACATTAAATTATACGTAATTATACTTTTATACGAACAGCCTTCGTTTAAAATACATTTTTTACCTTATTCACAAAAAAACGCAATAAATATAAAATAGCAATCATGCAAAATAATTCTAGATTTTCTCTTTATTTCATCATTAAAGTTGACGGTTTATTTACGATACCGGATTTTTTTAAATAAAAAAAATGTTTTTTCGCAAAAGTCATATTTGGGTAATTCTCAAGACAGGTTGTTATAAGTATTGCCTAAGGGCAAATTTCACCAATGAAACTGAACGCGATCAGCAATCTAAATCGCGTTCAAGAGCTGTCAATGTCATAATTCTTAGGGAATATTGACACTGACAGCTGTTGAATGCGGTTTAGACGTGTTGATCGCGTTCAGTTTTATTGGCCCTAAATCTCAGATTTTTTATCTAAATAAGGAAACTATTTATGTGAAGGAAATGAAAAGTAATTTTTCACACAGCAAAGTCATTTCATATCTGTCACACGGTACGATGCCAATCTCTGCTGCCATTAACTATCTGCCAACATAACCGAACAGTTTATTTACGCTTTAATTTTAGAGTAATAGGGACGAAAATCCCTTGATTGATCTTAAACGTATTTTTGTTTTGGTTAATGATTGAAACCAAGTTATCCTTGCTACTTTGTTTTAATGAATTTCATAATTTATTCTGTTCCATAATAAGAATGGGGAATTATACGTTGCATATTTTTATTATAATTATAGCTGGAATTCCTTTGGATGTTGCTATAATTATTGTCATGTATTTTATTTTGATAAACTGATGAGTTTTTACTTTTTACAGTGTAGTGTAGTCCATAACTTCGTTATGGAATTAAAAATATAAAACTACTGATAATGTGTCGTGACGTTTTTTTATTTATTTACGTGTACGTGCGACATCCATTAAAGATATTGCAATTTTATGTAATCTGGACTAAAATATTTTTATGTTTATTTTTTATATTTTAATTATATATTTATATTTTAATTCTATTATTTAATTAAATTATAAAAAAGATAACAACCAGTTATACCCGGATTAAAAATTGAGATTTTTTTACTGTCAGAAATGACATTTCTAAATGTCTTTCCACACATTAGTGGTATACGCATGTGCGTAATAAAACTATTTTTATCATAGCACAAGAAACTCCATCGGTATGACTAAAGCCATCGGCTATACACAGTCCTTATGAAGGCGTATCAAAGATCTCTGTGGCAATTAAATGCTAATCCTAGTAACTATGATGTAGATCGGCAACTATGACGCGACAAAAAGTTGCCGATGAAAAGACTGCAGTCGATTTCCTGGTCATTTTTTGTTGGTTACGTGACTTAGGTAACGTGCAATTAAACTGCAGCTAGAACTATGTTTGCACGTTGCTGCGACATGCCTGGCATCAAAACAAACTGATATAATCTGCTGACAACTGATGGTCTAACTGTTTTGCACCTCAAGTAAATTCACTAAAGTACTTATCTTCTGCTTGGCAATCTAAACCCTGACTTTTGCCAAAAAACGGAATGGTTTCTTTACATTATGATTTACCTGGTTAACAGAAGATTCAACTTTGTTACTTGCGTGGTTCTTTATGAGTTTGTGCAACAGTCTTCTTCTTTTCATATTGTTAGTGACTAACCTGGTCTCAGAGTTTTAAAGCCGCCCATGGGCTTCAAGAAATATCTTTCAGGCATCCCGGTTTCCTCACGATTTTTTCCTTCACTGTTTTTGAAGCAAGTGATAATTATACCATACGCAACAAACCATATTCAACTGCTGGTAATCGATATTTTCGTGGTATTCCCACAAAGTATGAATCTTCTGTTGCTCCCAGCAACTAAGCAGCAACAAATAAATCGCCTGCACATCGCTCGTCTGCTCCATAACGAAGTGAAGCAAACTGAGTCAGGGTCATAGTGCCACACGGTGTCTTCGCATCCTATTAACAGTGATGAAAAAAAAAAGTTATAATATTTTACGATTCGATTAAACTCCGTAGTTTGATGGTGGTCGTAAATGAACGAAACAGTTCAGCGGATGCTTATGGGCTATAGTTATGGGACTAAGGGTTTATGGGTTATTAAGGTTGTTCCTCGGGTTAGTTTTATTGTTGGGTAGTCTAGTTTACTTTGTGAGAAGATTGTTCCTTTTCTACAAAAGTATATTTGGAGCAAAGGGTGTGATCATTTGAATCTTTTTAAGCAGCGTTTTGAGTGTTTGACACTCAAATGTTAATTAACTTTAGTGCCCACTTGGTTTTTCAAGACATCGCCAAGCGGTTGGTCGATTCTTCACGTGACCAGAGGGCTGGCCTATTCTTCGGCCAAAGAATAAGCATTGCCATACAACGTGGCAATGCTGCCAGCCTTTTGGGCACTTTTCCTGTTGAGAGCGATGCGGACGAATTTTTTGATGCCCTATGATTGTTCCCGCCCTCCCTCTTTTATACCTATACTTGTACATATTATTTATTTAAGTCTGTTAGGTTTTAAATCATGTAAATAAATTGAATTAAACTTGGCAATCGAACATTTGTTTAATTGCAGTGATATATCTACATAGTAGTCGAAAATACAGGAACTGATGGGCGCTGCTGAAGGTGCCAAGCTCGTAGCAGACTCTATTTATTTTGCCTTCGACACGGACGCATAAGAAGAAATGCAATAGAAGAACGAAACAGTTATTTGAAGAAAATTTATACAAAAACAGCTAACTGTCAATTTAAAATGCTCGTGATGGTGGTATGGCCTGTCAGGTCTTAAGCGAGTCACTACAAGTAGCAGTGTTCATCGACTTTTGTTGCTACCTGGTCTGATCTTCCAAAAACATTCGCTTGCATAGTATAATATGTAATTCAAAGTCATATACAACAGCAAACTACAAACCATACCTCATATAAAATACTTAATATTTCTCCACTCAAATTCAAATAGAGAAAATATCATCCATTCAGATCGCGACTCAATTCGTCACTCGGTCATTTAACATCTCGATTTCATTAGTAATCGATGATCGGCGCACGCGCACCCGACCGCGTCGAATATCGCTCTCTCTATTGTCTCAGTTTATCGCGAGACTCTGTATCTCTCGTATTTAATGACAACGCTGTTTTATGTGTTAGCTTTTACTTTCATTGATATCATCATGGATGTTGCAAGGAGAAAAAGTTTTGGTCCTGTTTCTGTTACATTGTTAGCATAGCATAATCTAATCAGCCTAATGTGCCCACTGCTGGGACACAGGCCTCCTCTCAGTGAGGAGTGGTCCGTAATACACCACGCGGCCCTAGTGCGGGTTGCTAGATGTCACATGTCTTCGAATTTTTGGTTCTAGGACATGCCGGTTTCCTCACGATGTTTTCCTTCACCGTTTAAGTAAAGCGCCTGTCAAGGTTCGAACGCTGGGCCACCACTGCTCTATTCGGAATTCACAGAGTTGAGTCGTAATGATTTGTCAATGTTGTCTTTTAAGTTTTCATGATCAGATATTCTGGACAATTAACCGATAATAACTGGCATCTGAATCTAACGTGAGGGCCTAGGCAAGTTGCAATCGCTTTCAAAGTGTTTTGTATTTATTTTATTCTATTCGGCAAAGTTAAGCTATTCTATTCGGCAGCTAACTTCTACAGTGTTCTTAAACAATATGCCATCTACAAGCCAGGCCATTTAAAACTATTCACTGCTAACGCTGATGCCTACAACGACTTTCAATAGCATTGACGTCAGCTTTTCGGTAGCTAACAACTGACATAAGTTGTATACCTATATTTTTGACTTCACCATCGTAATCGCTGTTAGAATGTCTCTTTGTTGCGACCCTCTGGTCACTTTTGTTTTCAATGCTTATTTATTATGCTGAAGATATAAATGCCTCGTTGGTCTAGTGGTGGTTCGACAGACAGCTGTGCTGCTGGGGAGTTTGTGCGCCACTTCTTTTTCCCAGCTAAAGCGCTAGGAAGTGGTGAAGGGTGGGCGTTTTTGTGTCTTATGAGGTTCCAAAAGAGCTGATTCACAGCCTAGTTTGAATAAATGACTTTTGAATTTAATTCCCGAGTCGGGCATAGTTTTATTGGGGTTTGCTATCAGGAATTTCTCAGTAGCAGCCCGGAGTCTAAATATGTGCTCGGTTGTTGGCAATAGGCTCGCCCCCTATTACATGGGACTTTAACATAACTGGCGAAATGTGGGTGTACTATAGGTACACCTCTGCCTATCCCTTAGGGGAATACAGGCGAGATGTTATGTTATGTTATATGAATATATAAATCAGAAATGTTTTGATGTCCAGAACATCAGAATCAGTAAAAAAAAATTGGTCTTTCGGAAAACGCCCATTCATAGTGTTTAATTTCTTGACCAAGCTTTCTGGGTTTAAGCAACTTTGAGAAAACATACCGATTTACTTAAGTTGTTCCATAATTCTCACAATATTTAACCCACTTCTCTCAGCCATCAGTCACCACACACTTGCGTAACCTAAAAGTGTCGCCCGCGCAAACCGCACATCTTTATAGCGTATTGCGGAAACCGCGGCAAAGCGGGTGGTGACGTAACGCCGATGCGCGCGCGCCGCTATTATTTTTGGCGCGGGGTCGTTGATCCCGCGTAGTGAAAGTCGCCGGAGGCGCCAAGCTGGCTACGATAGGACACCCCCGCCCTAAAGGTATTCGGCACCTTTATGTGATAATGATGATAGGGATGTCAAAATTTAAGGCTGTATAACTCTGACCCAGTTTTCCTCAGTGGGTCACGCGATATTAAGGTCAAATTATAAACTCTCAGACTTATCATTATATTTTTTGCCAAGAAATAAACAGATATAGACGACGTAGCATTGTTGCTACGTCGTTTTGAGATTGGGAAAGCCTACCTACCTACCTACTACGCTTGATGATTCTTCAAATTTCGTCTAATGTTTCTACCTTACGCTTTCGTTCGCTGGATCATGATTCATGAGATATCTTTACTTATTTAGACAAAATTTAAACGACTTCAAAAAAAAAAATCAAGATCGTGTCAATAAACTTTCAAGCATATTTTATTATAGGAATTATTTTTGGTTTTCCTTTAATTAATTAATTAATTAATTACTTAGTTAATTTGTTTGTATACTTAGATTTATAGTCTCGATGAGGCTAACTAGCTTAACTGTAGCCAATTTCAACTTTTATTTAATTAAAAAATTACTTAAATGTTGTACTTACAGGTCGACACAACTTATATGTAGCATCGGTAAAATTCGTAAAACCGATTATTTCCGATTTACACAACCAATAGAAATAGCTGACTATCGCGCCATTCAATGCTATTCGCGCTTTACTTTCCCGCCTCAGTTCAACCCGAGACAGCGTTGTGAATGCACGTGGGTGAATCATTCTGTACACTTCGTGACAATTTAATTTGAACACGAATTTTTAAAACAAACAAACTGATTTTTGAAATTATAATATTAGTAAGGATAAAAGTTAATCGACTCAGGTGTGACTTTGCGGAAATCCATTATAAAATACAATAGACGATGTATATTTAGTAACTTAATCCGCTTAACTGTTTTTAAAGAGTTAGAGAACCCTGTAAGAAATCGACACGTGTTTCGCCTCTCAACGAGGCATCCTCAGGCTGACGATTGACTTGTTGTAAACTCGGACACGACGTGTTGCCACGACAAGAGCCAACCGCGAACACGAACACGCCGCGAACACCGTTGAGAGGCGAAACACGTGTCGATTTCTTACAGGGTTCTCTAACTCTTTAAGAACAGTAAATATACATCGTCTATTGTATTTTAGTAAGGATAATGTAATAATTCAATGATACAAATAATTAAAAAAATATTGAAGATTTAACTTTAAATATCTCAAAAGGCTTCGCAAAATAGAACGCGTACTTAGCGCGCGTTAGAGCGCTGGCGTCGTGTTCCACGCGCGCCTCAAAGAGGTGTCAGCGAAGCTGAAGGGGTCCGTTAGGGCCGATGCCTACCACCGGGGTTGCGGATAGTCCTAAGGGGAAACCGTGGCCCCCGTCTAGGCAAGGAAAGGAACACGGGTGGGTTTTAGTCAGTAAGAGTCTGACACGCCCTTCCGCTCCGCCCAGAGCGGGAGAAGTCATTTGATGATTTCCCACCCAAAAAAAAAAAAAAAACCCTGACGCCACGCTAACGTAACGTGCGTAACGAACTGCTAGCGCACGTCATAGTACACAACGGCTACACATCAAGCTATACATTTCCAGTTTAAACTGACCTCGCATTATTCGGAAATCGTTTACAATGCGAGATCACCATAAACTGGAAATGTATAGCTTGATGTGTAGCCGTGCGTACAACACAATTCGGCGCAGCGTTAGGCTAGCGTTCTAACGCACGCTAAGTACGTGTTCTATTTGGCGAAGCCTTGAAAGTTTGATTTCTGATATTCATAGTTCTAGCCTTCCTTCAAATCGAATCTAAAAACAAACAAAAAATACAGACTTTATTTACGTGATCATTTATTCTGCAAGAAAGTACATGTCAATCTCGCATCAATTTCACGAATGTATTTTGTTATATGACTTTACACGTTATTGCGATTGCGTAATGATCATTTTCGCCTAAAGCAGTAATAAAGATTGATGATTTTGAAGGCGCACTTAGTTCGGATGTGATCGGTTTTACGAATTTTACCGATGCTACATCTAAGTTGTGTCGACCTGTACCTACATATTTAATGGTGCCCAGTTTGGGACTAACGATATCTCCAAATTGTAATTTTGAATGTGTCTGAATAAACAATTTTACTTTTTTACGTTTACTACACTTATTTATTATTTATTAAACACAACAAAAAACTAAACGGACAAATATATTTCAAACCAATGTACAACGAGCGGTCTATAGCTTTAAAAAAAATCTCATCCATCTAACCCTTCATCTTTGTGTACCTATTAATTAACTCTCACTCACTATACAACCAACTAAGTATAGAAACACGTACATTTCTTTTATTCTTTAATTCCCATTTAAAAGCTAAATTATCTACAACATCGAAAACAATCCATTGTTTAATTCCACCATTCTATTACCGGAAACCGATCACATTGTGCCTTTCAAAGCGTTTCCCATACATATTACAAAATCGAAATGCCGGAGTCGCAATCAAAAACTGTTAATTTTTAGTAACATTCATTTAATTGCGTAAATCCGTGTTTATCCGGAGATCTGTCGGAAACAATTGTGTTTGTGAATGTACTATTATTTTTGGTGGTTTCGTAATAATTATGATTGTTATAAATTGCGTAATCTAATGAGTTAAGTTTTGGTATCTGTGTTAGAATCTGATGTTGTGATGAGTTCTTCTTGTGGGTCAAAGTGGTTAGATCTCATGTAACAAGTAACAACCCATTGGCGAAAAGATTACTCACGTAATATAATAATTATTGGCCTTCTAGATTTGGTTCTGGGAACCTCATCATCTGCCCAGCATTTTCCCAACTATGTTGGGGTCGACTTCCAGTCTAACCGGATGCAGCTGAATATCGTATTTTACATGGAGCGACTGCCTATCTGACCTCCACAACCCAGTTACTGGGTCATTCGATACCTCTTGGTAAGACTGGTTGTCAGACTTTCGGGCTCCTGACAACTCGTAACGGTTGTCAAAGATCCACGAATGAGAGTCAGGACCTACGGCTTAACGTGCTTTCCGAGGCTCTGAGGGGTTTTGGTATGTAAAGATGGTCACCCATCCACAGGCTAACCTGAACGACCGACCCGTGCGGCTGGTATTACTTAGCCACAAGCCCCACCCAGATTCAAATCAGATTTCAGATTTTCAGATTTCTCTGCCAGATTTGTTTCTCCCGCAGTATTTAAAGTCTGTCCTACTCTAGACGTTTGGTCCTTCAGATTTCTCCTAGCATCCGCAGTGTTTGAGAAGTCAGTCCCTCTCCAAACGCTGATTTAATTCTAGCTCACTTCACTAACGGGTCCAAGACCTCCAAGTCGATCAGAATCTCAAATGCATGTAGTTGCAAGAAGTCTTAATTTAGCCTTAATTGTAATTGTAACTATCACAATCGTGTTATTAATATGGATGTGCCAACTCCTGATGAGGCCCGGTAAAAGGAACTCCGTTACTAATTCCACTTGTTTTCTTCGTAACTGTGAGGTCTACAGTTAATTTCCCACAAACTGGTCTCTCTAACATCTTTGGTGCATCAGGTGTGCTAATACCACGTTCTCAGAGCAGGGCGGAAGGCACGCGTGACCCGACATCTACCGTGCCGACATTTAGCGGCTCGGGATGCGCGCAGTGACGTAACATTTTAGTTTTCTACCCGCATCTCTCGCCGTAATATTTGCTAAGAGAACAGATTTATAGTTTTGCCTGTCGAGTTTTTGATTTAGTATTTTCTTGTGGTTACGTCTTGTTATTTATTTCTGGGAACCTGGGAACTGGTTTGAATTTTTCTTGACAGTTTTAGTAAAAGAATGGTGATTTAGGATGGGTGGAAATAAATCTAGGGTCTATCTCTATTTGAGATATGTTATTTTTTAAAGTTGACTTGTTTGTGGAGGCCTCTTTGGTTCTGTCATGGCTGTGAGTAGGGATGTGCAAGAGCTTTAGAATTTTGTCAACGTTTATTTCTTACGTTGTTCTTTAGATCCATTTGTGTCAATAATATTCATATTGAAGTCATTATTGTTCGACTAGAATTTATTGTTTCTCTCTCAGTTCAATGATCAATCTGACTGCATATTTCCATTTAATATTGCGCGCTACAAAACCAACTAGATATTTATCGTTTTCTCCTGGAATTAATTCAAGCGTTGCCTACCTCAGCTGTACTAACAAGAGCTATTTATGTAACCAAGGCAATAACTGACAAATGAACTCCTGACCATATAACTTACTAAATCATGCGTATCAATTCGCCTAATATATTAGGTGTCATACCGAATTCCCTTATCAATCCTCAGAAAAAAAATTACCGTGACAAATGATAGCTCGATCACGCCTAACTTCGAAGTCGTATGCGCACGATTTAGAGAGAGATGGAAGTAGGGTTGGCAGTGGGAGTGAAAGAGTGAGGCTATAGATTTAAATTAGGTGTATCAGAATTGATCTTGATTTGCTAGCCGCTGACAAGTGATCAGTGAAACAAACGGACGTAAGCAGGGTTGTCTGATGTCTTTAGATTTTAGTGTGTGTCAGATTTTGATGTTAGTTCTTGTGTTATGTAAGATGGGGTCATGGTGGACTCGAAAGGTTAACTTTTGAGAATATGAAAGCGTAATGAAAGTTATGAAAAAAATGCCTTGTGTATTAATTAACTAGCTGCCCGTGACTTCATCTGCGTTGTTTTTTGTATATCATCATTTTTGTATTCAAATAACCAAGAAAAAAGTAGCCTATGCTCTTCCTCAGTTCTCAGGCTACCTATCTGCCAAACATAACGATTGATTTAGTGGTTTTGGGTTGCAAAACAAAACAGACAGAGAGACAGAGTTACTTTTGCATTAATAATATTAATATGGATGCAAGTCTGTGTGTTTAATTGAATGGAGCAAGAAAATCCTGACCTTTGCCTAAACAGCTCATTGTTAGAAAAGAAAACAGTAAACAGTCCCGTTTCTAGACTTTATTGCCAATCTAGCCAACATTATGTTAACTTAGAGTCTACTTTTTATGCAACTTTATTGCTAAGTCCTCCACTAAGTTGCCTACTTCCACTTAATTTGCCCCAACTACCTTCTAACCGTTACAATGGCTGTAGAAAGGGCCATATCTTTGGCTTTGTGTCCGGTAGAATGTGGAGCAAAGTACGTAGTTTTTAGGGTTCCGTAGCCAAAGCGGGCCCTATTACTAAAGCTCCGCTGTCCGTCCGTCTGTCACAGGCTGTAACTTTTGAACCGTAATAGGTTAAATTTAAGTTTTAATAGAGCGTGTACTGCTATGTCCGCTATAACAACCAAAAATAAAATAAAGTAAAAAAATTAAAGGGCTCATACAGTCACGTAACTTGGCAAGGTTTTGGCGTATTGGGAGTAAGTTAGCGCATGTTACCTACACTTAGGGCCTGTTTCACCACCTACGATTAAGTTCCTATTAACTTACTTGGCAGTTAATTTCATGCAAATTCTGTTCCATTATTGAATTTATTCGGTAAGTAATGGCTATTCCGACATCGTGAAATAGGCTCTAAGTGTATGTCATTATTTCATTGTTATTGCCATAATTTATTTATTTATTAACATAGTCTGTTAAGTAAAACAAGCGAAAACGAATTCTGTGCATCTACGATTCTTGTCAAGTTACTTGACTATACAAAAAACGTATTTCTTACTAACGTACTTATATATTTTTTTAAATATGTTGTGTTAAATATTTTACGCTAGTACAGAACCCTTCGTGTAGCCGCCGCTTTTTCAAGTTGTCAGCCCTATGAGAAACAATGGCGGGTGTGGCCTGTCAGGAGAGTGCCCGGTTCAATGCCGTGCGATATCCGATAGGGAGTGAATTGACATTGAAATATAATGTGGCGACGTTTGGTTTGTGCCACTGCCTCATGGTAAAATAGGTGAGGATATTAGCATGGTAGCTATTGTTATTGAAGATCTTCTTATATAGCCAGAGAAGTATGTATCCTCCTTAGTGCTGGCTGAGACGTGTTTGATGGGATACTTTCCAATGGGCTGAGTCAGGGGGCTTACTCTCTAAGTCCTTCAACGAAGATACGGGCCCGTCTGGAAGTAGATTGAAACTTTAGAGTGAACACTACACTACACCCGATACATTATCTTTTTCGGATGGGTATTATCGGGAGTAGAGACAACTGTCACATCGTGTTGTCATTCATTCTTAGGTCGGGCTCCAATCTTATTGTATGTCCGTAGGTGATACGGAGTAGGAGTCACCTGTAACTTGGGTAGAAACTTTAGTTAGAAAGCCGTAATGATTTCCAGGAATATTCCAATCGTCTGCTTTTCCAGATTGCCGCTTCAGCTGTGAGTAACCAAATGGTCTGATAGCGCAATGTGAAATGCTCATCGTATTATATGCATCTACTTCACTCTTATCATCATTCAGACCTCTTCCAAAGAATTTATCATAACCGTCGGGCAACTGCTGACTAAAATAACAAAACATTCAAAGCAATTAGTAGAAGAATAAACAGTCATGGCCGCACGATATTCAAATACACAACACACCACTCAATCAATTGAGGCGCGTCGAATGATTTCAAGCGACAAAAGCCAGATAAATTGCCCGCTAAATAGCTTGGCATAGCAACAATTGCCATTACACTTTCACTACATTTCACTGTCCCTATCTTAAGAATGCACCATTTCACCTACTCATTAGCAAGTCTGCGCACCCGTCTCGCTCTGCGATGCATAATTTGTGTAGTCGTGTAGAGTTTGATCAGGATAACAATGTTTTTGGTAATTGAATTTTGTTGGTTAATGTTGACATTCGTGTAACATTCTCTTTTTGGCATATGGGGTGGTCAGCGCTTGTAAAATACACGTCGAGTCTCCAGCAATCAGAAATGGATAATGGATACAATAATTTCAATCAATCTGCCTAGCCTTTCCTTATCTTGGGGTCGGTTTCCAGTCCAACTGGATGCCGCTGGGTACCAGTATTTTACATGAAGCCTATCTGACCTCCACAACCCAGTTACTGACTGGGTAACACAATACCCCTTGGTAAGACTCGTTGTCAGACTTTTGTGCTTCTGACGAACCGTAACGACTGTCAATGCTCTATATACGAATGACAGCCGAGACCTTGACGTGCTTTCCGAGGCACGGACCCATCCACAAACCGACTGCGGCAAGCAGCGATGCGAATAATTTAAGCACTAAAAATAAATACCGTTGTAATAGATGCAAACGAGCCTTGAAAATTATGTGAAAAATAAGTAATGATCATATTTTAAAAAACTAAATTATTATCTTTTGTTAACAGGTAAGCATCAAGAATTTACAATTATGTCGGAAGTAGCTGTAAATATCAAGACCTTGGTAAGTATTCAAGAGAGATGAGAGCTTCCATGACGGCAAGTTTGGAATAGACAAGAGGGCCTAGACAAAGTGACATATATACTATCAGCGAAGACGATAATTGAACAGTCAACAATATATGGGACAGACATGAGCTACCGTTGAAAGTCGTTGCGATTTCCACGTATCTAGGAGCCCAAGGATGTTGAGTTGTGATATTCAGTTGTGTCTTGAAGCTTCATCATCATCATTTCAGCTGAAAGACGTCCACTGCTGGACATAGGCCTCCCCCAGGCAGCGCCACTTCTTTCAGTTCCGTGCTTCTCGCATCCATCGGATTTCTGCGGCCTTCACAAGGTCATCGGTCCATCATGTGGGAGGCCTTCCAACGCTACGTCTTCCGGTACGCGGTCGTCACTCCGGAACATTTCGGCCCCATCGGCCATCTGTTCTGCGAGCAATGTGCCCTGCTTAAGCTTAATTATTATCTTTTAATTAGTGTCTAATTTTTTATGCCGTCACCGTGAAAAATCGGGGCGGAAGCAGCTTGAAACAAGACCAAAACTGTTTGTTTTGTTCTGGATAACATCTCTACATCTGCAACTAACTGTGTCTTCTAATGATCACCAGCAGTTTCAAAATAAGCCCAGCTCATTAACTTCTTAATGAACTCTCATATTTTATTTTAGTGCTGACAACACTCAACGTTAAATAAAGTGGGCACACTTAACTCCCTCTTAACTTAAGTACTCACTTGAATCTTCGTTATCTTAAAAGTAAAAGTTACTATACAAGTACCGCGGAAAGTGAAACATGATGATATAAAGTAGGTAGGTATATGAAATTGAAAAAATAACAGTGAACAACATTATGAAGTGAAATAGTTGATGTGTGGTCTCAAATCTAGTTTATGGGGGTATTCCTCAAAGCGCACAAACTTTGCAACGCATCAAATGAAGCGCACCAAAAGCATTCCTCGAAACACACCATTTAGGTGCGCTAACAAAATCAAATTAAAAATATTATAATTTTATTCCAAAAAAAAGGCACTAACGATTAAACATAGAGAAGAGCATGAAGAACATCGATAGATGTTTTAAAATTCAACTGTACTAATTGTTTATTTAAATTAAATTCATACAAACTACGGAACCCTTCATTGTGCGTGGTTCGACACGCACTTGGCCGGTTTTATTGTGTAGCTATGCATCAAGAAATGTGGAGAAGGATACATCTTGCTAAATCGTTTGTAAGGTCTGATGATAAATTTTTTTTCTGTTATGTATTTTTGTGGTTTACAATAAAGAATATACAATGTGGAGACTACCATACAACAAAAAATTTAAATACTGGCACTACTAATGCTTAAAAGTATTTTGGAACTGTCAAATAAATCCTAGCTTCGAAATAAAAAAAAGAGTTTTTCAAACAAATTAAATGTAATGTGTGCCGGATCCACCCTAAGCCTATAAATTCCGTTTATCCAACTAAGCCTTGGGTGAATTCTCGGGCATAAATTTCAGAATATCCACCTTAGGGTGGATTTTTGGGGTGGATAAACGAAATAGCCCGAGCCGACTATGGATTTTGCCGAGCTATAATGACTAAACTATTGAATATATTCAATAAAAATTTTGTATACAGAATGGGAACGTCATTATGGACACGCCGTTAAATTTTTTGTTGTATTGTCATCTCCACCTTGTATAAATAAATAAATAAATAATTATGTGCAATTCTAATGGCCCATTACTGTGGAGTCCAAAAGACCAAAAGTTCAGTAGTTCCAAATATTTGAATAACACTTTATTTATATAGCTGACCCATGCCCACTTCGTTTGGCGGTAAACATAAATATATAGCCCATAACACTCACAACTAACGTGGCTTTTTATTGGTAAAAGAATTATCAAAATCGGTTCAGTAGATCTAGAGATTACCCCCTGCAACCTCACAAACTTTACCTCTTTATAATATTAGTATAGATGGAACCCTGACCCACTACGAAATATTTTAAATACGCATTCTCACACTTGAAAACCAAGCCAAGGACGTTTGACAGACGTTTGTAAAATCTATTAATCAACGTGAATAATTAATTAAGTGCTCGCGCTGTACTGAGTGACATAATATTTGTAAAGATGCGCCGGCGCAAGGTCGCTTGCAGTTGCGTATTATGTGTCGGCAGAATGACCACACCTTACTTTTTGATGCAGGACTGGTCAAATGAATGACTGGGTCAGATTAAAAAGAAAATTGTGCAGTATTCATTTAAAACAGATTTAGGGCGAATTTCCATCTAAACCGAGTTCATAAGCTGTCAGTGTCAATATTCCAAAGAAAATAATATCACTGACAGCTTCTAAACGTGGCTTATGTGCGGGTACGAATTTCACCAATAAAACTAAACGCGATCAGCATACAAACCGCGTTCAAGAGCTGTCATAGTCCACAACAATTATGACACTCACACTCTGACAGCTCTTGAACTCATCACATCACACACCCGAGAGTTTATTCTGAAAGTGGGCAACGTCGCAAATAGATGTCAAATATTTTTTTATTAATTTGGCAATGTATGTATGAGTGTATGGAAATATGAAATGTGGCTAACTAGTGAACTTGTGGGTGGAACAAGGCTGCCGATGTTGATGATGATGAGGAGCAGATCCTTTGTTTGTGTTTCCTTACCATCATGATCTTCAAACATATCTATTCAATTGCATCTTAGTTTATACCTATCTTTATTATGTAATGTATTAATTGTTATCATAATAACCTTCATATTGACAATTCAACAATATCCATTGCGTTGTATGTTTTATAAATCCTCGTTCCCAGAAACCAAAACAACGCAGTGGAATAGTTGAATTGAACTGTAAACAATAAACCAGTGCGGTGTAAGAATTGTAGTCTACCATATCACACCCACTTCGACATAAATTGTATCTGTTATTTGGCCTACAAAGTGTTCAGTTGTCCAGCCATCCATCAAACAAACAAAGACTATCAGAGAATATCTACAAAGAACAAAACACATGTTTACCGGCGCCCACCCACGTGGGCTCAGATAAATTAGCCGAGCCAATTAAGTGGATTATTTGTGCAATTAACTGCAATTGTTCCATTCAGGCTGTTATTTATCGTGGCTTTATGTTCGAGCACTTCGAGCCAGTTACGGCGCAGGCGCAGAGGTCAACTGCGTCAACTCGCGTCAATATTGGATGCATCAACGTCGTTCGAAATAGCAACTTTGTACTATCGGGGACACGCGTATTTGAACTCCGTGAGGACTATTTCTGCTTACAGCGCTCGGCCGCTATAGTAACGCTTACGTACGAAAAAAAAGGTCGTGTGCACGGGATATTGTTTTCTTCTGTTAAGTGCTTATAGTTTGTTCCAAAGGTAGCTGACGAAAGTGCAAACAAATCCTGTTCAGAATAAATTCTTAAAAAATCACTCACTAAAGGGAATCATCTGTATTTTCACACATTCACACATTCATCTGTATTTAAAAGGTCTCAACTTTCATTTTTCAAAAAAAAAAAACGTTTGTATAACATTATTTAATTGTAATTGAAAAATCATCGACGGAAATTGAGGTTATGAATGTAACCTCAATTGTCAAATGAAAAACATATTTAGGGTGATTTAAGATTAGATTTTCGGGTTTAAGTATTCAAATAACCAAATAAATCTGATATATTTTTCTATGAACGCATATTTATAAAACAGTATACTGCACTGCAATAGATAGTAGGTAAATTAATTTAAAGAAAACAGTATGCCACAGAAAGTAGAAACCATCTGCCGATCTTCAACTAAATAAGGAAAATGTAACTTCACTTGCGCAAGAGTTCAACATTCTCAGCCTTTCATTACGTTGGAAAAATAAAAGGAATCACCTTTATTAGTTTAACAATTCTACAGAATTAGCCTTTAATAGGGTTGCCTCTTGCAAAAATAAAATAAGGGCTAAGAGGAAAAGACCTTGATTTATAAACAAAATTAGTTACGCGTTA
Source organism: Conistra vaccinii (assembly GCA_948150665.1). Taxonomy (NCBI): domain Eukaryota; kingdom Metazoa; phylum Arthropoda; class Insecta; order Lepidoptera; family Noctuidae; genus Conistra; species Conistra vaccinii. The sequence continues at coordinate 22,239,993 of OX411325.1, forward strand.
ATCGATTTAGATTTATTATTTAAATCGATTAATGCGCCACTTATTTACCCTCTAATCTAGATTAATGCTAAAGTTTCATGTACTTGTACATGTACTTAATTCTAATTTTATAATTATTCCATGCATTTTTAAAACAACACAAAATTACCGATTATATTCTAATGATATTCTAAAATACTCGAAAAATTCTTGTAGCATGCAACCCTACAATCTACAGTCGAATTACATTCGATGCGCGTGCGCATTAAAGGGTTTTAGTACAATTTATCCCGGGTTTACGGCGGTTTGCGGCTCACATTAATTAAATAGCCCTTATTTTTAACGTTACCAATTCTCTGTGGTTAACATTAATAAGATGTCTTCAACATTTTTAATAATAAATTGATCGTTAATCATTGTCTGTGTGGTTATAAGTAGTCTGTTCTTAGTTATCAAAACATTATTAATTTGTTTTTATTAAACTGCTAGAAGGCTCGTGCAACCAGCGCGACTTGTAGCGCGACGCGACTCGAACAATACAATTTCTAAGAAAACTTTACCAATAACCGGTGTCGCGTCGCGCGACAAGTCGCGCTGGTCGGCACAAGCCTTTATTCTGTTATATCGTTTCCTTTGGGTGTCTGTCAGGGTTTAATTTGTCAATATTACTCTATGGAAATAAGAAATATGGCTAACTAGTGAACTATTGTTCTTCTCTTGTTTCCATTCAGTAATATCGCTAAATTAATCAAAACGGCGAAATATTTGACTATACTATTTGCGACGTTGCCAACTTTCAAACGCTCTTCTTAATCGTACATCTTGATTAATAATATTATATCAGGCAAGTTTAACAAAACAGACCAGAAAACGATAAAATACAAGATTTATTGTTGTTGGTTATATAACATTCTTCTGTAAAGGAAAGACGTATGTCTGTTCTATTTTGGCGTGAGCACAAATTCCCCGACTGGTCCTGATGGTGGTCCAGGTTAAATGCACCAATAACGTGTAGAATTAAACACCACTTAAGTTGCTGGTCTAGACTATAAAAAGTACGTAAAACCAGAACCGCATCATTTACCTCGGTCAACATATCATTTTGATTATTTTAAACATACTGGGTGCCTACATTCAAACGTCTTTTGTTCATTTGCGCTAAGATAGCTCGCGAAATTCTAAATTTCTTTCGTTTTAAGCAATTTGCAAGTCAGTGTCAGTTAAAACAATTTCTAAGAAAACTTCATGGCAGAACAATTACCGGTGTCGCGTCGCGCGACGAGTCGCGTCGCGCGACGAGTCGCGCTAGTCTGCACGAGCCTTCATAATCATTAGAATCAGGAATGCAACTCCTTAAAATAGCATAATCCTCAAATGTCATGATTTCATAAAATAGTAATTCAATGGGATTACATGAACTTGTAAAGTTGTATTGATGATTTTTATGATTATAATTCTAAGTATAAATAAACATTTGATACGGCCGCGAATCATAAATAGCTCAACATACAACATGATACTGGCCAGCAAATTGGAAAAAAAACTAACAAAAACATAACCCCCTACTGGGGGTGCCTACATTCAAACGTCTTTTGTTAATTTGGTCTTTAGAACTTCTTTTACCTTTTCAATACATTGTGTACCCACCTTTTGTGCAGTATGGGAAGCTTAATTATCAATAACCCTATATAATTTACAAACCCTTTCGTAAATAAAATCGTTTTCACCCTTATCCACTGAGTAATAAGGATAAAAATTTGTTAATCATTGTTCGCAGTTGTTGAACATTGAAGACAAATGTTCTTTTCAATACGTGAAATGTTTCGGCAAAGGTATTATTAGCAAAGATGGCGGCGGTGGCGATATCTCGATTGAATTGATTCGTATCGCAATAATCGAATGTTTGCATGGATTTAATAATAGAGGTCTTGAAACGCGATCAAAGGATGTATGGCATTCAAATGTTTGGGGCTCAGTAAAATAAAATAATGATGGTTGTAGGTAATGTACACACGGCTACACATCAAGCTATACATGTCCAGTTTATTCTGATCTCACATCATATAGGATTTTCGTACAACTAGTTATACTTAATTACTTGTATAGTTGTATTATGTTCTAAGTACTGTTTATTTTATTTTGTTATTAGATATTCACAAATGACTGAACCTGACTTGATTTCCGTACGTCTTTTTCGGGTGACCACTGAAAATCAGCGCTGTGCTGTGGGTCCCCCATAGCACAGCATTATGCTGAGTGGAAGCCTTCTTATCACAGTCATGACGTGCACTATTTCTGTTCTCTATTTTGCTACTCATGTCTTTTTGTATGCACGTGTTTCTGTGATGAATAAACCTATTTTTCTTTCTTTCTGACAATGCGAGCTTAGCTTATGCTGGAAATGAATAGCTTGATGTGTAGCCGTGCGTACTTACTTCAAAAGTTTGTAATGCTAAAGAAAGCGTTTGCACGACTTGGAATAATAGACAAAAAATTATTGGGGGTTGGTCTTGCTCAAACGTCTGCGACGATTTCTATAAGACTCATCTATCGGAACGAAAAGTTTTATTACAATTGCGTAGGCGTTATACTCTCATTTAGGCTGCAGGATCTTGAAAAAAAAAGCATACCTGATCATTCTGTATTTCAAAGGATTCTTTATAAGTAAGTGAACTGAACTCATCATCATTTTTGGCAGCCTTGTTCCATCCACTGCTAAATATTTAGGCCTCGTTCCTTTTGTACTCTGCCTCCCCTGGTCTGAACGAGTCTCATCCAGGTCTCCCCGGCGATCTTTTGTAGGTCATCCACCACCCACCTGGAAGTTACTGAAGGTTAAACCTAACTTGAGCATACCTAAAGGTGCACAACCTTTCAATACAACTCTAAAGGCTTTAATAAAACTCATTGTTTATCCGCCAAAAAGACCAAATAAATATACAACTTCGCATCACTCAAATTCTGCAGTTCTTCAAAACCTCGAACATCCTGTGTATTCATTCATACAGATTCCATTTGATGATCAATCATAATTAACTCCTTTGTATTTTAATATTTTCGGTTCTGCGGTCTCATTGTGATGTTGGAGATTATTTTTAAACATTTTAGCACGAGTTTATTAATAATTTAAGACGGAGATAAACTGTGTTGGATTTTTGAATAATGAGTAATGACTGCAAATTTTGAAGGTAATCTGTCTTTAAAGAATATTACAAAAAAAATTGATCATACTCTTAAAGTAGTAGGAAAAAACCAGAACAAGGCCATAACCAGAAAAAAATACCAGTAAAGAAAGAAAGAAAACAAGAAATAAAAAACAGAAAAAAAATGTTGAGCTGTTATTACCTACTTAGCCACGACGGTACTGACCCCAACTAAAATGGTATTATGGCAGGAGGATGCTGACGAGGCTCTGGCTTTCTTTCTTCGTTCGTTTCATTCGTTCATTTCATGGCGTCAATATGCAGATCAGATAAGAAGTCACATTCCCTTCTAGACTAAACCCTAATTCTTGCTGCAGTTACGACATTGATTACCAAAGGAACTGCTTAATTAAACCATTACGTAAGACCTATTTTTAATTACCAACCATAAAACAAAACACTCGGAATGCGAACTACAAAATCGTGGGCAAACCAATGAAAATAGTGCAAAAGCCACTACGAATACCAGTCATTCATAACTTTTTGTAATCGATTCAAACGTTCCAATGAATCGATTATTAATTGCGAGAACTCGATTGTAACCTCAAAATTGTGTCCCACGCTGGAAATCGACTATTTCCTCCAATCACTAGGGTTGACTAAAATGATATTTATGTCTTTGACATAAGGGTTTTTGTTGATGAATTAATAAGTTGGTTTAAGAGTCAATATGGCTGAGTAATTAACATTTTACCTTGCTCTAGATAACAGCCAGCAGGTGTGGGTATATCTTAGTATGGGGCAGGTTGCAACTTACAGAGATTTTTAAATTAAATTGACTTTTTAGGACTACTGAACAATTGATTACGTTGGCGTTTACTATGCGTATTGATTGCTAGTTGCTACCATGAGTTGCCATCGTTACTTTAATGAATGCCTTGAATGTTATTGAAGATATAAAATAGTTCATTAACTTTAGGGCCATCTAAATGAGGTATTCCATTTCGGTCTAATTGACCTTATAGTTTTGTGTTGTCAGTGTTAGCAGCACTGTCAGCTCCTTTCAAAAATGTAATGAATGAATTAGATTTTATTATAGTTTCAAAGCCGTATTTTAAAGACTGATATAATTATGATGTTAAGTTTATTAACCTACTTAAATCAAAGATACGTAATTGACTTGATTTCAACTTCATCAGTTTTGAAATACATACCTACTTCTCACTTTCGATCACATCTTCTATTCTACTCGTATTTCCAACCTTGCTTATCAAATAAATATTTTTTAGTGGTATGAGGAACTGAGTGTAAAGTTCATTCATCCACCATAGAAAAGGGAGGATCCTCCGACCAGACGGTTGTTGTGTCTGGCGTTTCACAATTCGATACATCAGAAAAACCTTTTAATAAGTCGGAAAGTCTCACGTTCCTGCGCCCGCGCCGGAAGCATACGTTTGTGTAAACGGCCCTTAATCTGTGCCAATAAATTCATTTGTAACGACAGTTTAATTTAAGTCAGTTTTTACTTGATTGATTTTTTGTGTATTGAGCTAATCAAGTTTTAATTATATTCTATTAAACAATACCTCCTACTGGTTAGTTTGGTGAGAAAAATATGTCTTGGGAACGATTTCAATAGAATTTGTTGCCTTATTGTGAAACGCGCTGAAATTCGCAATTAATTTTGGCAGTTCAAAATTGCAATGTTTTTTTAGTGCCTTAGGTTTTCTAATCAAAATTTTAGTAATTTTAGTACATGAAAGGACGGAGTCGCACTACGGCCGCTACGTGTAACGTCCGTTTACGGCCCTATTGTATTCCCGTTCGTGCATTTTTTCTCTGATCAGTCGCGTTACAGCCGTTCTACCAAAGTACTCTCAACGTGCAAGTGCCTGTGATGAGAAAATAATCACACAGATCAAATTAACATTTTGTGAAGTATGGTACGCACGGCTACACATCAAGCAGTATAAGCATAAACTGGAAATGTATAGCTTGATGTGTAGCCGTGTGTACTAGGCGAGCAGACATTATATCAGAAGTAGCCTCCCCGAGCGACTTGCCCTTGACCTGCTGTTACAGTTCGATTCAAACTTAATGGCGTCTCGGAAGTTAGTTTCTCGCTGCGCAGTACCCCACCCCTCACCCCCGCTGACCCATGAATTCGTTACTGCGTAGCGACTCGCCTCATATTCCGAGCCGCCATTAAGTTTGAATCGAGGTGTACGTCTGGCGCACTCTGGGCATTCGACACCTGTCAATTGTCTATTGCTTTCACCACGATGACATTTATGATCATCTTGCGCCGCATACCCTGTTACCTGTCCACTTGATGACCTTATGATGCGTCAGGGGAGTGCAGTTCACTTAGCAGAATTTTCTGCCAAACACTATATGAACTTTTTGCTAACGATACGCTAAGTAGGCTAAGAGGACAGTATTTTTTTCGATTCTCGGATTTTTATAGGTGAAGTAGTCATTATGACTGCTAAACCCTGTCCAACACGGACAGGGTTTAGCAGTCATAATGACTTAATGTCAATGAATTAAGTCATTATGACTGCTAAACCCTGTCCAACACAGTTTAAAAACCCTGAAGAGAAACCTTGTCTAAGAATCACAAAATATAACTTTAAACTCAACCAGCTAATCATACCCATGTCTACACAGGAACGTGTTACATTACATAGCATCGCATCCAAGTGATTTCAGTGAAATTGCGCCCGACAAACTTTCATCGATCTTAGGAAATTGATTTCCTTCACAGACGTTGAGAATCACTTTCTCATACGATATGCCACGTACAATAATGTCGGTATCGATTACCTGGATATTACCTAAGTTATGTGTAGTAACGAACATGATTTTCTAGTACAGCAATACAACAATATATGAAAATACTGGTACTACTAATAATAAAAATAAGATTTTTTTTTTTTTTTTTTCGATCTTATTATAATAGTAGTGTATGATCCACCCTAAGCCTATAAATTCCGTTTATCCAACTAGGCCTAGAGTGAATTCTCGGACATACGTTTCCGAATATCCACTTTAGGGTGGATTTTTTGGGGCGGATAAGCGGAGTAACTCGTGCCGACTATGGATTTTGCCGATCTTTTAGTATCTTAAACTATTGAATATATTCGATTGAATTTTTGTGTGCAGAATGGGAACGTTATTATGGACACGCCGTTTAATTTGTTGTATTGTCGTCTCCACCTTGTATACAAACGATTTTGGATACAAAATATACAAATGTGTGTGACTCGTGGATGTAACTCGCGCGACAGCTGGGCATTTGATCCTGGGTTCGATTACCAGGTCGGGCTAAGTGTTATTGGGTTGTTCCATCTGGAATTTCTCAGTAGCAGCCCGGAGTCTGTATTTGTGTCTGGTTGATGGCAATAAGCTCGCCCCCTATTACATGGGACTTAAACATAACTGGCGAAATGTGGGTGTACTGTAGGTACAACTCTGCCTAACCCTTCGGGGAATAACAAACACCTTAAAACTATAAATCACAAGCTTAATGTCGTCAACTCCTACCGAAATTGCCGAAATGAGATGAATGCAGCAAATATGCAAATTTTTGAAGCTATGTCGAATTTCAAAATCGAATCGCCGCCCTCTAAAATCCGTCCCACGATAATTATTGACCATCAACTGACAATTAAGTACCTCAGGTGTGTTCAGAAAGTGCCAATTCAAAATACATCTTGCTACTGGCGACTGTCTGGTAATCAGAGCCTTTTAGGGCTCATATTAAAGCCCTGGAGGAACACAAAACATAAAAGGCTCCCAAAAGAATACAGAATTTATCCCGTAGGACTAAAATACAACCGACATGCGACATTACAAACATGACCAAAAAATCTTTACTCCCTCAATAATTAAATCACGCACACTCGTGACAGGTGCACATGTAGCATCCCTAAGGCGTGCACTCACGCGCAGCCCCCGGTCCATGGGTTTAGAGATGCCCAAACGCACCATAATTGGCGCCAACGGTTTTTGGCTCGGTATTTTTATTCATGGATTCTTGCGGCCTCTTTTGTAACCTTAAAGCCTTTTATGGCCCATCCTTTTTGCTGCCAAACGTGCGCACGCGCCGCTGCTAAGACGAGTGAGCAATTAACATTATCCCGCGTTGCGATTGGTCAAAACCAAAACAATAAATATGCAATGTATTGTCGGTCAGTTTTTCGTGGATTTTTGGCTGTCACCGTTTTGGGACTGACCAGTCGATCTTTTATGGATGGCTTGCGCAACATTTAATGTATACGATGTAATGTATACGTTGGTTTTTGTTTTATTACAAGTACTCGATGGACGTATACGGAGTAGCGAAATATTTTACAGAAGAATTGCATCACCAACTTGTTCTTTGAGCAGAAAAACTTGACGTTTAACTTTGTCGTCCAACTAGTTTCATGCAGCAGTACGGTGCAATGTCTGGCAAAGATACCAACGTTTAGAAAGTTAATTCCAAATTCTAAAAAAATCATAGAAACAATGTAAAATTCAAAATAACCGTGGAACAGACAAAGGGCCGCCATGCCACCAACTTTCTTAAGTTGCTGCATATTTGAACAGCCAATTTGCATTCCCTTAAAACGCTCAGTAAATCACAGTACTTTCTTAAACAAACAGCGAATTCATTACAAAACCAAATACAGTTTATCTGGGCTCTGTAAATTTTAAAGAGAAAACAATGGCAACGCCTTTCCATTTCTCTAAATCAAATAGTACCAAAACCGGGCGGCGGTTATGAGAGGCGCTGACGCTGCCCGCGCCGCTGAGTTATGTTGCGCGCGCGCACCTCAACAATTTATTGCGATTAGAACACTCTTTGTGGTAGCTGTGATTCAGATGTGCTGCGTTTTACTTGGATGTTGTTTATGGAATGGAAATAGTAATATGTATCTCTGTGTCTAAAATGAAAAGCTGTTATAAATAACTGGAATATTTTTGTACTGGCAATCATGTGAATGCTCGATTTAGGAAAGTTGGAACTGCAATTTTAAAGCCTATAATCTATTTTAGGGTTGTCAACCGTTCTGTATTCCCAGGACATGTCCTGCTTTTTGGGACGTCCTGGGGTATCCTGGATAGTTTTTAAGTAACGTCAAAAAGCAAAGGTCTAAAAACTTAGTTAAGAACATTTTCGAAATATCTTATTTAAAAACAGATAACTGGAAATCTTTGTTTCTATGGAAAATTTAAAATCGGTCTAATTTGACTATAACACAATTTTTCAAAAATGTTCTTAACTAAGTTTTTAGACCTTTGTATTCTGCATAATATATGCGTATGAAGTTTCATTAAAATCGGTTCAGTCATTTCGAAAAACAAGGGCTTGAAAGTTTGTATGAAATGCCGTACGACGTAAACCCTCTTAACTCTTCATTGATGTACGGAGATTATGCCTTTTTTGGTAAGAAGCGTGAGCGAAACGAACATATTAAGCCAAATCATTCTCTATTGCACTTTTTTGGCTCGATCACCTTAGCCATGATTACAGGGCTATCGACTATCCTTATTTAATCTTAAGCAGGTAATTACATCAATTACACACGAATTCGAACCTGCGACCTCCATTCGTACTGGCATCTTAACTGCCGGCCTTACAAGGCGATCGAATTACACACAATACAAACATTTCGGATCAATTAGGTGCTTGCGCGGGCGCACCCTGTTCGAATCAATTATAATGCACTAATCTCTTATCTTGGGCTATAAACTTGTAAAAGCTTATATTGCTTGTGCGGCACTGAAAACGCGCGTTTTTTCAAAAATAATAGATTAGTTTGCAAAACTTTGCAGACGTAATGGTAACTGAATACCCCCAAAAAGATATTTTTTTTTTTTTTGTTTTCATTTTTATATATATAAGTATCGATACAAAAATCACGTCTGCGGAGTTTCACTAAGTAATTTAACTTGACCCTGTATACAAAGTGTTCATTTTGATATCCCATAACTCTAGGGTATGATGATGAGACCATGTCAAAGAATCAACTAGCATTATATTATTTTTATTTTCTTTTTTTTAAGTTAACTTACCACTAGACTCTCGATGTGTGTATCAAAGTTTCATTGATAAGTACGAGTAAATCATTTTCATTCAAACCAATCATTCGTATATAAAGCTAAGAAAATGCGACGTTGTCATATTTTCTTTTATAAACAAAAATACTTAGTCTGAATATTTTTTTTTATTTTTTATATTTCTCGTAAGGGTTTTTTACATAAATAATCGTGACGTCGAATTATTTTGAATAACAAATGAATTAAAAAAATAACATACGCCAGTTGATTCTTTGATAATTATGTTCTCATTCATACCCTAGAGTTATGAGATATAAAAAAACCCTATTTTTTTATGGCAAAACTTATAATCAGAATTCCTGTAAGCTTGTAGCCCATAGCTATCTCCATCTGGTAAACACGGAAGCCAGTAAACGTTATTAATAAAATTATTTATTATCAATACTGGTGGCTAGATATTAGCCCTTACATTGCACCTGGATTTATAGCCGTGGTTCTACTCAACACGGCCGTTATTTAGTACCGCATAAAATATTCACCCAGCCGCACACTATCGCCCGATCCGTGTGAAGAGGGCCTTATGGTAAACTGACATTACTGTTGTAAACTATTGTGAAAGAATTTAATATTACAGAACATTGTTTCTAATTACGTCAGGATTTAATTTATTGCTTTGAAATAATAGGTTAATTCGGATATGTCTTTCTCATGTGTACTAGTTAAGAATCTGTCGATTAAATATGTTAATTTAATTGCTCTAAAATGATGCTGATCGTAGTTTCAGTCCTAACTTGGTAGTCCATTAAGTACAGTTTGAATTATCCATTTTCAATCAAAGCTAAATTAACATTAATGGATTTCTGCCTAAATAAGATGTATTCAAAAAAGCCTATCCAAATTAACATGACTTAATTTTCATCTAATTAATCAATTTCTCTCGACTCCAAATATATTCAAGCGTAGGTTGTAGCAAATTAATCACTCATAACGTTTGGATCAAAACCAAGCCAACCAACCAACTAACCAACACCCAACCAACCAACTTAATTTTTAAAGGAGTCTTGTCCTCAATCACACCGGCAATTCGTCAGATTCGCCACACTCCCAAATTGGTTGCATTCGTCATTCGTTACGGTGTAAATGCTCACTTTACCCGATTGACGGATATTCAAAGAAGTGGTACAAACCTTAGGAAAGGTACTCTCTCTTTGGAGTCAGACCACGGGGTCACTATGATAACTTAGGTCTCAGCGACGAGAGCGAAGACTTGAAATATGGCCTGAGAATCGCAGTGTTTAGAATTATAAGTATCACCATAATTTTGAATTTATTTGACATTAATTTATTCTAGGTCGTGCTAGTACATTTTTCTGTATCTACTATTCTAAATAACATTCGTGACTGTTTCGTTATCAATTGGAAGAGAAAGATTTAATGGAACCCTAGTTATTAAATCTGTAGCTCTTGTATTCTAATAAGAAAACTTTTTTCATTTATTACTTTTTCTTACTTTATAGATCAATCGTCATTTCGTTGTCGTTTCAATAATTGCATTACAAAAAACTGCAATCACTCTCAACTAAAAGCCAAGCCTAATCCAATTACCTTGATGCAGACTCTTCCGCTCCATCTCCTTATCAGCCTCATCTGTAATCATGATCATTGATCCTCGCCATTACACACGCATTTCATTCTCTCAAGCGAGTCGGCCTTGCCCCCCGTTTCCGTGCCCTCGGGCTATACTTTCACTAACAGTGCCTCCCTCTTCACATGAAAGCCATTTCTAGGTATCATTTCATACATTCCAAAACACTTATGTTGTTATTCTTCATCGTTGCTAAATTCTTGTATTTTTAGATCGCTTTTAGTTCAAAAATATCTGATTTCATTGACTTTTGGTTTATCTGATTTGATGGCTTTTGGAGAAAGCGTACGATGATTTAAAGACCCGATGGTTATCTTTATTTTTCTTAGTGAATATGTTCTAACCTAGTGGTTCTTTCATCACATTTAATGTTCCCACTGCTGGGACACAGGCCTCCTCTCTGTGAGAGGGAGTGGGCTGTATTCTACCACGCGGGCCCAGTGCGGGTTGGTAGATGTCAGTGATGTCACATGTCTTCGAATTTTTGGTTCTAAGACATGCCGGTTTCCTCACGATGTTTTCCTTCACCGTTTTGAGAGCAGTGGTGATGAAATTATTTACACAAAGTAAAACATCCAACAACAACAACAACAGCAACTCGTAAGTCAGGGCCGTTACCACTGGGCCACCACTGCTCAATCGATGGTACAACTACTAGTTAACTAGATTACTTTGGGCTTTTGCCCAGTAGGTGGCCACTTCGATCGCGGCTTCAGTAGCGGTCTCTACGTATTGAAATACGCAGGAGTAGGGAACTTCGGGCACTCCTACAGCTGGGCCATTGTCTGGTCAGAAGCACCACACCCGCACTGGGTGACGGACGGACCTATAATCCCCCATTTTGCCAGATGGTGTTTGCAGCGATTTGTTTGGGTGCGCAATCTATTGAGTGCTTTCCTTATAGGCCACTGCAGGTCGCGTCTGAGTAGCAGATGTTCCTGGGGTTTAACGAACTCGGGTGGTGGCGGCTTACTTCTCATCTTAGGACGTTGGTCCTGGCTTTTTGGTTCGTTTTCTTAAAATTAAACCTAGCTAGATCGGTTTATCGCTCCCGAAACCCTCTGCTCACTAAATTTCATGAAAATCGTTGGAGCCGTTTCCGAGATTCAGATTATATCAAGAATATTAAATATTGATCTTTTAGTGTACGTGTTTTATTAAAATACCTTTTGATTTTTGTATAATAAATCAATAATGCGTCTAATTTGGGACAGCGCTCCTTGATGGGCGAGTCCTATTACTGGCTGGACGTACGACGCTTTGCGTGAGTTCAGAACAGAACACGCAAGCTAACCACTCAGAGTCACTGGTATATATGTGTCTTAACCAGAAGCAGCTGCTCCAGCGGTGGATACTGGATGTTGCACTGGATTCAAGTGGTCAATTATTATGTCGATCCAGTGTTACTGGATTTCTTCGCTAGATCTATGAAAATCAGCCTTTATGCTCGTTGCGAGCTCTTCAAATATTTTATGAAAAGGTTTCATCAATTTGAAAACCTGTCAAAACTATTTTGAAAAAATATTCTGTATATTTTCTGTTTCAGCCCGTATTGTCACTGTCAAACTTATGAAACGTTTACCAACTGATTATTCTTACGTACGGTTTACCTGGTATTATTATTTTAATAGTATAATTTGTAGATACTTGATTTTTTTTCCTTGACTGAAATCAATCAATCTAAATAAAAATGGATTACTCAGACGACAGTATTACTAAGACAGTGCCGGTCGACGTAGTCTTCTCAGTTCAGTCCGTGGTGAGTTCCGAGGTTCCGCCGATGGAAGACTGGTCTTCATTGGAAATATCAATTCAAGAAGAAAACAAAAAGAAAATTTTATATAACGAAGGGTTGTATGACCCTGGGAGCGGAGAAATATGCGGAGAGTATATAACTATGTCTGCCAGTTCCGTGTTGAGACACGTTTACTACAATTACCCGGCGATCGTAAACCCAGGAATAGAGGACGCTTTGTTAAAGCCTGAACCTGAAATAACATACCCGGACGATGGACAGGCCTTGTACCTAGCTCTTTGTAATGAGATGAAACAGTACCCAGTCAGAAGTTTCTATAGAGGCTTACTTGAATCCCAAATAGATCTGCGGTATTACTGCATCAATCCGAATGGATTCCGGGCAATGGCCAAGGCTCTGCTACACAATACGACGGTCCTAGGATTAAATCTTACTGATAACTTTTTAAATAATGATGCCTGCTATCATTTGGGAGATTTGTTTATATCAAATAACACGCTTACTGAACTCAATTTGCGTGGTTGCAGAATTGGCCCTAGTGGTGCCAAACGACTGTTTTGTAACTTGCCAGTTAACAGATCACTCAAGGTTCTTGATTTGAGTTATAACAAGTTGGGCGATGAAGCGATGGAGCATTTAGCAAAGGCTATACTTTTCGGACTTAATGTGAGAGATCTTAATTTGAGCTACAATAATATAAGTGGGAAAGGAGTCGCGTTACTAGTAGAACCATTCGAAACCCATAACAAATTTACTCACTTAGACCTTTCGTGGAACACAATACTTACCCCAGGAGGTGCCGCGTTTCTCAAGATGCTCTCAGAAAGCACTAATCTTCAAGTCTTGAATTTGTCTTGGAACGGCTTGGCTGGCCCTCGGTTTGGCCAAGCTTTAAGTCTCATTATACAGTGCCCGACCTTGGAAGAGCTAAATATTAGCAATAATATGCTAAAAGAAGAAAGTATAAGTCCTTTGCTAGAAGGTTTAAGAAGAGCAAAAAATATTTCCACGTTGAATTTGTCATACAATCCCATGACTCCTAGTGATGCCTTAAGCGTTTTAACTAAAGTAGCGGCGCCGAAATCGAAAGTGCAAACTTTATTAATGGACAACGTGTTAGTTACAACAGACTTTTTATCTTTGCTCAAAGAAACAAAACAAAAGAAATCAAAGAACAACTTAGTTGTAACGTACGGGGGCATTGCAGTTAGACATACAATTGAAGGGCCCGACGCCAGAGAATTAGTACTTAACAGAATTGACTTTCTAGCTTATAAAAAACCGAAAAAGAAGAACAAGCATGATTTTGCATTGATGGCGCTGCAACTCCAAAAAGATAAGGTCGAAATAATGAATACGAAACAACTGATGTACTATTTCAGATGCGCTGGAGTGTTTTTAGATGAAGATCTTGTTGAAGAATTGGCCATCGCTTTTCCGGGACCAGGTCCAAAGAATGCTAAAGTCAAAACTATGGATATAAACCGGCTGGTAGACTATATCAAACGAAAATGGCCAGAGAGACAGCTACCCCCCACTCCTCCTCCACTGACACCACCACCACCAACACCCAAAAAAGGAAAAGGGAAAGGGAAGGGAAAAAAGTGAATTCTAACAATTATTTTAATGTATTAATCATAGTCTACATTAGTGTATTTTGTTAGAATTATATAGTTTTTACATAATTTGTTTAGCATATATACAATAATTTTGTTTATATTAAATTTTTAAGAAGTACATCTGCTAAGTTTTGCTTAGTTTAGATTTCATTTTGTAACTTTTATATTTATAATTTATAAATGTAATATATCTTTTCTCATGGAACACAGACTGCAGACTGAACTTATTATTAATTGTTTACGTTTAATGATTAGTTCTATTCATATATGGTATAAACTTTTAGATTATAATTTATTTTAGAGTTATCTATATGTAACGATTAAATGTTTAAATGTGTAATGTTCTTTATTTTTTAAATTCTGTTCTACAATCATATAAATGGGTGATTTACATCGTGGATATGAAGCTGCGCGTGATTCGTGGCCATCGTCTCACGTCATGGGACCTATGTCCGCGTGATCATAGTTGTGAAGATATCTTTAAAGTTTACAATGGCGATTTGCATAACGCTGCCCTGTTGTCAGTCTTGTGTTCACAAGCGCTGTACTGCTGAGCATTCGATTTCGGAATCATGAATTGCGAGGCAAGGTGTTATTGAGTTTTTCCACCAGGAATTTCTCAGTAACAGCTTGGAGTCTGGATTTATGCCCGGTTGATGGCAATAGAATTGCCCCCTATTAAATGTGACTTTAAAAATAACTGGCGAAATGTCGTTGTAGTTCCTTTAGGTACAACTCTGCCTAATCTTTCGCAGATTAGAGGCGTGATGTTATATTATTTACATAGCAATAGGTGGCCTTGTATGTATCTACTTGATATGTAGATCACGATTCGCAGAATGTTTATATTGTGATTTGTGATGTCTTTAATAAGTTTCACCTCCATTTTCTAGCTATAGCATATTTCATACAGTTATACACGAAATACCTTAACTCATGAACCTGTAAGCAGCCTTTTGTGATTAACATTACAAATTGCCGCAGGATCATGGAGCCGTGCACGCCGTGGCTGCGCGGGCGCTCGGTAGCGTGCGTCACGCAACCTGGAGTTGTCCGCTTTATTATTATTTATTGCTTTCAAATAATCTCCGACTAGATAATGCTATACAAAATGCCGCTGCACAGCATTCCTGCCGTAATGTGGGATTCTGAGTGAGATGTCCAACGATTCGTGGTGAAGCTCTCATATTGTGATGTCCTGTGATAGATCTTATCAGTGAGGGTTGTCGGCAGATGTGGGCGTGTTTTCTTCGATCCCATTTTGGGGGATGTCTCCATGTATAGAGGGAATAAAGTGCTTGCCTGTGCCTATGCTGGATAAGAAAATCGTTTTTTTTTTTTAGCGTTAGTCCAAAGTAACTATTCCACGCGGACGAAGTCGCGGGCAAAAGCTCTAGTTTTTTATAAATACGTTGTATTTTTGACAGATTGCGAATGAGATGCGACTGTGAATCTTAAAAATTACGGGAATAGGTCAGGTATGACGTCAATGTGTTTAATACATATTATGGTTTTATTTCTATTATGTGCATTGCTAATGGCATTGCTAAAAGATAGTGCTTTCCAAATAACCAGTGTCTTCTATACTTCGGCTAAAACAATACCTATTTGAATAATAAGGGACTGAACACTGGGCTCTATGAAAATGTATTTTTTTTTTTTATATTACTCTATTTTTCATCTTTATACCTAATCATGAAATCGAATCATATTTTAATTCTTATATTCATTTTAAGTATTGGGAACCCTATACATAACATTGAGTCTGTTACGAAAGAAATATTCTGCGCTGCACTATCAAAGGCGGTAATCAGAACACGAGGAATTTGCACCGACATGCGGAACCCTGATTTAAATCAGCTCATTTATGATGTACGCTAAAAGACTTTCATCTCTAAACTATACATTAACCAGGACTTGCTAGAAATTTAGCAACTAAATGTGGAGAAAAAATTGGAAAATATGAAATGATTCGATTCGTTTATCTGGATTTCCCTAGACCTCCATCTTGTGTGCTGTGCTGAGTATAGTCCTGTCTTCCACTTGGCCTCGCCAGAAAGTGGCCTGAAGAATCAAATGTGGCACTTTTGGGAGCATCTCTGTCACTCACATTGGATTTTCTAAGATCACTTCTTATGACCAAATCAAACCAGGTAAAGTCCTAGTCATTTTATGGTTGTTAATAAAACTTTGACTTCTGTTGTTGACATCGTATTTGACCTGCAAGTAATAGTAGTTCTCCTGACCGAATTTCGGTCACGGCGACTAATCTCAGTGGAGACTAGGCGTCAACGCAGGAGGTAATATTATAATAAGGGGAATTATAAAACGATCGAATAAAAAAAAACTTAGCGACTGATGATGAGATACTGTTTTATTAACTTGAGCGGTATGAATTTGAGTAAGCGAAAAAATAACTAAACTAACGACGAATATTGATTAATAATAAAGTCCAGAATGAGTTTACAAAAAGTGGGTTGTGAACTTGTGATTAATCCATTTCAGATATTAAAATTGTAGCCGTGCGACAAAATTACTAAGTGAGCGACTAAAAATACAGAGACGATGGTACTACATGGTATTTAGTGAAATAGTGACAGAAACGAATCGCTGTAAATGCGACTCCACGCAGTCTTGTCTGCCCTACCCCTAGAGTTTAATTTAGAATCGCGTAGGCGCGGACAGACGAGGCGATCCGCGCGTTGAGGAGCAGGTCGTGGTCACTTTAATTTACAGTCACTCGTTTAAATACTTCCCATAATATAGTACACAAGTTCGAGTGCAAACTGATATACTCCCCTACCCTCCTGACCGTTGACCTGCCAAAATAATCTTAAACACTATTTTCTATCTAAATGCTCAATGTCGGCTCATAACTAATATTTTCCATTTTTTGTTGCAGGTAACTTTCGCTGCGACATAGAAAGTGCAATAGTGATGACACAAGCACTGGTAAGACCCGTCTGACTAAGACAAAGTAAGTCTATGTTGACAATATCAGCAGTCAGATCTTCAGTATTTGTTTACAGCGCAGACACCATTTTGAACCAGTTTTAGCATAAGTATATCATGCATGTTATCAAAATTACGCTATGTAGTATCCTCATAATTTTAGCCAAAAGACGAAATAGATATAAAGATACTCGTATATTCGATAGAATTTTATCATGAATTCATGACACAGGAAATTAACGAGCAGTGGTGTCCCACTGGTAACGGCCGTGACTTACGAGTTGTAGGTCTTGCGTTCGAACCCTAGCAAGCACTTTACTTTGTGTAAATTGTTTCATCACCATTGCTCCCAAAACGGTGAATAAAACATCGGGAGAAAACCGGCATGTCTTAGAACCAAAAATTCTAAGACATGTGACATCTAACCAACCTGTACTGGGCCCGCGTGGTAGATTACGGCTCACTCACTCCATCTCACCGAGAGGAGGCCTGTGTCCCAGCAGTGGGAACACCGAACATTATAGGCTGATTATACTACAGGAAATTAAATTATGCAACTATCCTTAAGATACCATCGATGTATTCGATCAGCATTTTTATTAAGAGCACACTTTTTTTTCTGCCACAGTTATCCTGCCCTTTGAAATATACTTTTCAATGCACTCCCATCCCATTCACGTTTATAATTAAATTTGAATAAAAAAATAAAAATAAGTTGACGGCCCCCTAATCACTTGGTTATCATATCCTATGAATATTTATGAAACTTAAGTAGGTATGTGTACAGATATTCTTCTACAAAGATTTATTGGTTTTCCGCCACAGCCTCCAAGATTTAATTAACTTTTTAATTAAACATTTAAATGGTCCTATTATGTGTTATCTCATAATAGTTAAGATAGTAATATTATAATGAATTGACTTGAGATAAGAATGGTCGTTATTCTTTATTTTACCTTTACCTAAATACCCAAATAGTAACAATATTCATAGCTATATAGATAGCTAATTCTTAGCCACATGCTCAACATTATTTGACCATTAACATCCTATTACCGAAATGCGCAGTGTCATCTTGTCAACTTTAGTAGACGTCGAATGAAAATGAAATTTCAATTTTACTTATATTAGAGAAATTTATAATCATTATCAGCCTTTTCTAACTGTTGAGTAAACGCTCCCCCCGATTCGGTACATATTTCTCAAACCACATTGCTGATCACCTCGATGGCTTTGCCAAAAACTTATCCAAATCTCCAGAACTACCTCAATTTCTGCTGCCAGCCAGTAATCCAGGATCACTAAACAATCACCTACCCACTTGAAAACGTCTACAATTTAGCGCACGTCTTCTTCACCGCTAGACGAGGTTGATTGCGCCCGCGCCTCGGTTGTCGCTATAAATTGAAAGTAACGCGTCAATTTTTTCGCCTATCATTACCTACGAACTGTATCAGCAGTTTGTCCATTTGATTCAGGGTTGCCGATTGTATCTTTAATATTGTTTTAGGAAGTTTTTGGGAATTACACTTGTCATGTTTTTTCATCTGTTTTTCATCATTATTTTCGTATTGGTTTATAACTTAGACAATAATTTCCCGCATCCTAATTGCACCTTCAGCTGTAATTAAACTCATTAACGAGACACAATAGAATTTTAATCGTTATGCCCACCTGATGTCCACTGTAACGGTCAAGCGGTTAACACACGATCAATAACAATCTGTTTCATTTGACAGTTCAACAACATTCATTGCGTTACTTACGTTGTTGGAGTAGACAAATTTTTCGAAGTAATAGCTTAGCAATATCCTTCAAAATGATTCAGATTATGATTGATCAAATGTTACGCAAAACGCTGGTCTAATAAAATTTTCCGGTTGATTTACAAAAGACTCGCCCTCTATGTACGGGACTTAAACATAATTGGCGATGATTATTAGAAGATTTCCAATTTCTAACTGTTCTTAAATTTTGTGTCATTCCTTGCTATTTCATTTCATTTAAATTCTCTGCTCTTACGTATGAAATCTTCAGTTCCTCCCATATTTGCTTCATCATCTACCCGAGGGTCTATAGCCTGCCCATCGTGCCATGGCTGTCCTCTGCTGGCATACGCTTACCTCAAGACGAGTGCACTGTTATCGTCAGAGAATTTAATTATTCAACAAAATAATTTACTATCAACTTAAATTATTGTGCGTCTAACAGAACTGTCATTCTTAGGCTAGGCTACACGACAAATTGACGTAGTGTGTCAATTTGATAAACATTTTACAATAACCAACATCATTGTATCAAGTGTGCTAGAAGAGATTTCTTTAGAAATAAGCATCACCTTTGTAAGTATTTTTCTGTTCCTTTTTTCTTGTCTGTTTCTAAGTGTGTTCATAAACTGTTAGTTTCTTGGAGGAGTTTCTTGCCAATTCTTCTCCATAGGTACCTACTACGCTTTGGAATGGGGAACTAGTTTCATATTTTTACTGACCGACTCCTTGACAATTCAAAAGTGCCTGTAAATGGTGCAATTGAAATAAATTATTTGAGTTTCAGTTAAATCTAATACCTTTAAACGAGAAATTCCTTTATATATGTATATATTAATCTGAATCTCGGAAACGGCTCCAACGATTTCGATGAAAGTTCCAATTTATGGGTTTACTAAAGAAAACGATTTTTCCCAGACATGAGACCTAGCTAGATCGATTATTCACCCCCTTACGGGGGTGAAAAATCGTTTTCTTTATTTTCACAGCCTCGGAAACCTGATAAAACGTTGGTGTACCTGGACGATATGTTTATATTTTCGCCCCGAGCAGAGCTCAGTTAACCAGATATTAAATAAATAAATTGTACAGCCAGTACAATGATGTAAGTGATTGCAGCCATCTCCTTCACATGAGATTTATTTGAGGTCATTATTATAGTTTCCTTGTCTTCCCAAAACTGGGCAACCCTGCCAACTAAGTGTAAGTTTAGTGTCAGTAGAAAGTGGTCCAAGTGGCGACCGTGGGCGAACACTTATTACTTATTCGACCATCGGTTTTCCACACCGAATCGTTCACACTTTTACTTTTAGCGTCGCCATCACGCCTCCATGCCTGGAGGCGAAATAGCGAACTAATATCGTTTATAAAATTATAACCTAGAGATCGATCTCGAGTGGTCGTAAAATTAATCGGAAAGTGCGGGCTTTTTATCGGAATAAGTGGCTTGAGATCAATGAACTCAGCGGCTCTGATGGCAATTTTCGTTTTCGTGTTTTTCCAACTTACCAAGAAGAAATCAGTTTCAAAATAACCCTTCCTTTTGGGTTTGCCGTAGTCGGGTAAAAAGGGTTTTGTCGTGAGGATGGCTTTACTGCACAGCGTACCTACTGAAATGATTTACTCCAACTCGTCGTTCACATTGACAAAGTATCTACATACAACTAAGTAATGAATGATTTTGGTAATATGTTAATGATACTCATACCACAGATTAATACAGATAGGACATTTCGCAAAATAATTTATGTAAAAAGATACTCTTGCTACGACACAATAAAGTGCAATTAAGGTCGCACAACGCTAATTACCTACATTTATATTATTCACCTACAAGTTGCCTCTCTTTCTATCGCGTGACTCTTAGATCTTGTGTGACTACGTTACACTCACTGAATTGGCCCGACAAGACGGGCCTTGCAATTAATAAATTAGAAGTTCCACATATCCTACTTTTCACCAATTAAAATTCCCATCACGAACTATGAATCACATAAATCGACGAAGAACCTTCGCAATATTTATTTGTATATCAATGACATAACTTCCCAGTGCCAACAAAAACTCATTACATGATCCGCCATTGTTACGAAGGCAAAGTAATTGACCATAACACCATATAGGACTAAAAGTAGCCCATAACCAGCCCATCTTTGATTTCTTCCGCATGAATTATTCAAAAAAAGAAGGTAACCCGAAAATGCCCGAAGCGTTTTCGTAAATTGCGTGTGCGCATCATTCGGTCGCCATAAAAATTTTCATCGGATAAGAAATTGAATTTACTCTTGTAACTCGTAAAATTTTAAAGGTAGCATTTTTATGTTGATTTATTTATATTATGAGAAGATTTTCGGCGCGCGAGGCCACTTTCCTTTTCAAGTTAACTTAAGAAGGTAATAAGGTGGAGCGATCAAGTTTTTTTTCTTATAAATTAAGGCCTCAACGTGCACGGAATATAATTGGTAACCCAAAAAGCCTCCAAAAATATCATTTTGAGGTATTTCTTATTGTGAGTGTCGTTGTAATTTCATTAATGCAGTTTTTCATACGCCTGTAAAACCCACTTTGGTACACTCAATCCTACTATTTATTGTATATTATCACTAGGTACATAGTATAAAACAAAGTCGCTTCACGCTGTCTGTCCCTATGTATGCTTAGATCTTTTAAACTACGCAACGGATTTTGATGCGGTTTTTTTCTTAATAGATAGAGTGATTCAAGAGGAAGGTTTATATGTATAATACATGCATATTATAGTACAGAAAAGAGTCCACGCGGGCGAAGCCGCTGGCGGCAGCTAGTTAATATTATAAAAAAAAAAATCAAATCAAATCATTTATTCTTTGCAAACATGGGTAATTTTTACAAACACGCGCACGGTTTTTTTTATAAATACGTTTGTTTGTTTGTTTCGGTTTCGCACTAAAACGGCCGAACGGATTTTGATGAAATTTGGCACATGGGTAGACCATGACCTGGAGACGGAAATAGGATACCTTTTATCCCGATATTCCTACGGAATCGAGACTTATGCGGGTGAAACCGCGGTGCGCAGCTAGTATAAAATATTTTTTCTTTAATTCAAGAATTAAATCATAACAATATTTTCTTAGTAAGACAATTGGTCCAACGTTTTTACTTTTCATATCTCTTAAACTTAACTTAAAATAAACTCCACAACATGTTATTTAAGCAAACTAAGGTATAACTTATGCTAGCTCTCACAGTCACATAAGGTAGGGTTGCCAACCGTCCTGTTTTCCCAGGACATGTCCTGCTTTTTGGGATATCCTGTGGTGTCCTGGGTTTTTTAAGCATCCTGGTAAAAACCTGTTTTTTAAATTTCGCGCCTTCAACCTTTCGTTTATCTGTCGACCGCGTTTGAACGAAAAGTCTTTTCTATGACCTTCAAGCACGGGGCGCGGGGTATTTAAATAATAAAGTTGTAACGTGCACTTTGCTTCTTGTCTCTTTCTCACTACTATTTTTGCGCAATAGGGCTCTAACGGTTAGATAGAGATCTTCAGTGCGCAAAAATTGAATTTCGTTGCATTGAACTGCTTCCATTGCGTGTTGCTATTAACTACTGTTCTTATACTGCGTCCTGTTTTTAATCCAAAATGTCCTGGTATTTTCACCTTAAAATCCTGATTTCCAAAGTTTGGGGATGGCAACCCTACATTACAGTAATATATTCTCCGTGCAACACAAACGGTTTCGCAAAAGCGTTTAAAGACGTGAGTTCGAACACGCATGCGCGGTACGAAAGGGAAATGCGTCCGCGCATAAGAAAGTACGCGGTTCAAGTTTTATTATTATTACTTATTAGTTAGGAGTCTAAAGCGACAAATTATTGTTTGTTTAAGGTCAAATTAAAGGAGAAAAGTTTTAGACCACGGTTTTTTGGTATTATTTATAGAAAATTCAAAACGAACTAAAGATTCACGAATTTATGTTTGTTCGTCATTTGTTTCTGTGAATAGGCAATATAGGGAAAAAGTCTAATAGCTTGTAGATCGACTGAGCGCGACCCGCGGACTAGTTACGCCCTTCTCAATAAAAAGTCAGCGGACAAAACGTCTGCGCAGGCTATAAAGCTGAAAAAATCCGGAACTAGCGTTAATCTGTTCAATAGTAAATAGCAAACATTAATTTTTATATCGCTCTGCATTAACGAAAATTTAAGGAAGATAGAGAAATATATACAAATACCTCTTTCAATTTAATTTCGATTGCATCGTCTGCCAGAATACAAAATATTCAAAGCATTTATTTTTATTTTATTTATTCAGGTACAATAAAAAAAATAAAAATAAACATTTCCTTAACTCCATGAGCATCTTCTTATAAAGAGTAATGAGAGAGTTATGAAAAGCACCTCTTACTGCATCATCAGTCATAAGGAAACACGGGGATCAAATGGTGACGGAACCGCTGCGGTTTGAAAGACCAGGAAAGTCATGAGTAGGTATCGTTAATGTAGGGATTTACCATAAAGTACCTAACCTACTGTTGATTCAAGGTTCGTGCAGATAGGTGCAACGTGACGGCGGCGGCGCGGCGGCGCGACGCGACACCGGTAATTGTTCTACCGTGTAGTTTTCTTAGAAATTGTTTTGTTAGGGAGGTGTCGCGAGTCGCGACATCGCGTTGCGCTAGGCTGCACGAGGCTTTTACTGCGTTATTCTGGTTTAACAATTAGTTACTAAATAGGTAACACACACACACAGGTAAACAGTTAAAAAAAATATATTTAATATTATTTACTTGGCAGACTAAATAATTATAAGGGTTTTTACTAGCTATGGTGACTGGCGGATTGCGTTGTGGCATTAGGCTCGTCTTATGTCACCCTATAGATTTGTTTTTTTAAATCTGGCATTCATTATGGTGTTAGTATTTTTTTTTATACACATTGACGAGCAAAACGGGTATTCTGAACAATAATGTAAGTAACTATAAATGTAGATCCGAAAACTTAGTCAAAAGTAATGTAAAAAAAGTAACCCAATAGTAAAAAAAAACATTTACAATAAAAATCTTCGCACTTTTAATAACACGTTGTTCAAATACAACACTTCAAAATTAGCACCTCGGCGGACAAGCCCAGAATACTCACCCGTATGTTTACACTTAAATCTGGGACACCTGCTCAAAGTGGCCAGTTGACCTCAAGAAGACCCACATCGCTGCCCATACCTTTATTATTAATAGTTATGATATTATTTATACCTCGTTATGCACGTGTTGCCAACATGTTGGTCATATTTTGTGTTAATCCTGATTGGTAGTCGGTGTTGTAAAGGAATTTGTGTTTTTAAAGAGGTTTCTTTGTGTTTATGTTAATTTTAAAGGCTTGATAAAATAAAGCCAATTTTGGGATTATTTACGAAATTACTTAACCGAATTGTCAATGGCTTTGTTTGAATTTTCGGTCAAATTGACCTTAAGCACAGGGTTTATTTAAGGTGCAGTCGACGCGCCTAAACGCGCTGCAAATGCAACGAGTGCTGATTTTTCAAGTATAGCGAGGCGAAAAAACGCGCTTTCAAAGCGCAGTCTTCGCGCGTTACTCGGATAGAGCGTATAAAAACGCCGTATGCATAGATCCTAAGTAATAATTATCTTTTCTTCGCACTAAAAGTCAAAATAAGGCTCCGCAACTAGGCGCAACGCGACTGTGGTGTAAAAATGCCTGAAAACTTCATGGTAATTGTTCTACCAGTATCGCGTCATGCCTGTCTCCCGGGAACCTTAAAACAGCATCAATATTTTCACTTTTCACTTGTTTGCCTTTGAATATGATGCAGGGGCTCCTGAAATAATAACTTGTACGTCTGACTGCACCCTAGGGTTTACCCTTTTCCAATATAAGTTAGAACCTCTGTAGAGAAAGTAAATTCAAAAGATAGATAGCTGTTACTAAGTTACTCTGCACTAGTATTTTATGGACACCGACAGGTGGCAATGCCTGTCACCTTACCACACATACATTACATTTTTGTTATTATTTATTAACACCACTATATTCTACTAAGTTATATATACTTGGGGTATTCTGTCGTGCCCCTATGTCGTTGTTGAGAAAAAGAAGTGTCCGATCGAAACACGATTTCAGCCGAAATCGAAACCGTAACCGAATCTTCTGCTCCTCTTCTAGATTTTTCCGAAACCGAAACTTACGAAGTTAAGTAAAAGTCATTTAAATTGATATTATTTTCGGAGACCAATTGGTTTTCGTAGGTTTTAATCTTAAATAATCTGATCAAGGGTTGATTTCCGGGCTGGTTAACAGAAACTGCCGCCGAAGCCTGACTTTTTGGCCGAAACCGAAACCGAATCTTTGTCGGACACAAAGAAAAAGTATCGAAGGACCAATAATACTTGAGTTGTGTATCTAAACCACGTCTAGTGACAGGTTAGCAAAAAGATGAAGATACAGCCATCCTAAGTAAACACTTGGTTAAGAATTCTTTCAATCTGACATATTTTCATATCAATGTGTTTGTTGGAAACATGATACGGATGGATAAAAACCTCTTAGAGATGTGAGTTAAAAACCTAATAAACCGGGACAAGAGCAGCACCCTAAATGCGTACACTTTCATTTACAAACCGAGGGTTTTGAAGTAAATTCCTAGTCCATTAATTAGTTTGGGTACTAAAAATATGATCTTTCGATAGCAATTGCTTTTTATTTTCAATCATAATAAGATTTTTATTACTTTTAGGTAATGATAATGCAGTACCTACACACATCAACAGTTTGAAAAATCGAAATCTATTTAGTTACGATAGACTATTTATATTATAACTTCTTCGCTATTTTTTTAGGTTCTTTCAGGCAGTAAATTTCTATTTAAAAAAAGATATAAGAAACGCAAACACTTTTTCTTGATATAAAGTTAAATTTAAAAAATATATCGGGTGTTGCTAGTGATCAAAAACTTTTTTTTGATGTGTGCATGTGCCCATTTGGATCGGACAAAGTTATTTTTACATACTTTATGTGTGTTACGAAATTACCCCACAGGTAGATTACCTACATTCAGAGGCATTTGTTGATTAGCAGATTGGTCGCAATCTATATTTATTACACATTAAATTAACTCCGAATAGGTTAAATACCAAGCAAATCAATTTTTTATTACTTAACTTGATTTTTGTGCTCTCCCGCGTAAAGAGATCAATATAAATTATTGAAAAAGAAACACCAAACAGTAGTTAACCTAAAACCGTGTTTAATGGGGGTAGGCAGTAACTACAGAACGCCACTTGCTACGATCCTTACATACTCCTTTTGCCTCGTTTACGTTCATACATCTGGTCATACACGGTCGCCGGTTGCGAGTACCTACTACGCACCTGTCCTTTCTGAAGAACATCACCAATAAAGTCACTATAATATTCTCCTAGGACCTAGGGCGTCCCCTCCCGGCGTTTCCACAATCAAACAAGAAATCGCGAAAAAACAATCAGCTGTTCCATACATTTGGCGAATTTTGCAAACATAAATGTAGAGAACAGCTGTTTCGTTTTTCGCGATATCAGGTTTGTCCCCATAGTAAAAGTTTTTTTATAATGATGACTAGAGTGTCACTAATTACCAGTCCAGTCACCCTGTAATAACTGTGTTAATATAGTTCCAATATAAAATAAAAGTATTCTACAGACAAACCCACATTCCCCACCAACGGTCCCATAACCAATGGTTTAAAAAACACCGTGGTAACGTTCACACGGTCAACAATACGTATCGTCGTCTCAACTCGGCGACTCAATCGGAACTAATAAATTGAGATATTTTTCTTGGTACGCCATCGATCACTCGGTCAATTTGCAATTACTGCCTGCTATGGGCCATGGTGGTACTATTCTAGTGATGCGGTACACGATCCAACATAAAAGTATTATTAAGGCGACGATAAGCTACTTTTAATGATTTTATACCGAAAATTAAGTCTAAACGAGTAGTGTTAATGATTTGGAAATAATATTTATGTTAAATTAGAGCATTTTCGTAATAATTTAATATACGAATATTTTAGATTATGTTTAAATTACATAGTGAAATTAATTTGTAAAGTTATGTCTAACGCGGATAAAAAACTGAGAATTACGCAAAAGCTATCAAGCGTATTTTTCTGAAACCTTCACCATTTTAACGATAATTAAAATATTAATATTTTAGTATACGTGTTTTATTCTCTTAAGACTTGATTCTAGACTCCCTCGTCCGTCTAGTGAGGTCATGAGGTTTTTTTTTTTTTTTGGGTGGGAAATCATCCAATGACTTCTCCCGCTCTGGGCGGAGCGGAAGGGCGTGTCAGACTTTTACTGACTAAAACCCACCCGTGTTCCTTCCTTTGCCATGCCAGGGGCCACGGTTTCCCCTTGGGACTACCCGCAACCCCGGCGGGCATCGGCCCTAGCGGACCCCGTCAGTTTTGCTGACATCTCTTTGAGGCGCGCGTGGAACACGACGCGCCGTCGACCCGGGCCTGGTCCTTATCGGACGGCGAGCTCCCTCTGCTCTCCGTCCAAGGTCATGAGGTCCTGGATTCGATTCCTAGGTCGGGCAATGTGTTATTGGGTTTCCATCTGGAATTTGTCAGTACCAGCCCCGAGTCTGGATTTATGCCCGGTTGATGGCAATAGGCTCGCTTCCTGTTACATGGGACTTAAACATAACTGGCGAAATGTAGTATGCCTGTCTGCCTAGTGCCTAACCCTTCGGGGAATATAGATTTGATATTATGTTCTTCTGTCTTTACATAATGTCCTATATTTGGCGTTCTTTTACATTCAACATTCGTACATCAATCCATCAATCAATCTGCCTTGCCTTTTCCCAACTATGTTGCGTCACCGTCGCCTCCAGTCTAACCGGATGCAGCTGCATATCGTATTTTACATGGAGCGACTGCTTATCTGACCTCCACAACCCAGTTATTGGGTAATATGATACCTCTTGGTAAGACTGGTTGTCAGACTTTCGGGCTTCTGACGACCCGTAACGACTGTCAAAGATTCACGAATGACAGCCGGGACCAACGGTTGAACTTGCTTTCCGAGGAGTCTCGGTATAGGGAGATCCACAGACCAACCCCGGCAAGCGTAGCTTAACCTGATGGATCGAACCGTGCGTCTGTATTACTTAGCCACGAGCTCCTCCAACATTCGACATTCAACAAGTCATTCAACATTCGTACATAATAACCATAAAAGTTATGAATATTGCGTAAATTGACGATGAGTTGTCAACTCCAGCAACTTTCTCACGATCAATGATACGACTGCAATATTAATAATGTTTTCTATTATTTTGAAAGGTGAAAATTCTTAACACCACAGATAAGGAATCACAAAAACCTCATTGACTTTTCACACATTTCCCAAACTCCATAATATTGCCAACATTGCACACATTAAATAAATGTTGGTTCATGGTCCCCAGCCCTAAGAACACGCAGGTCGGCGCCCGCGCAGATATATTACCGACACGGCAAGAATATGATTAGTGTATTGTGTTCCTGTTTATTTATTTACAAACTACTTCGTGAAGGATTGGGTTTGCTAACTGACGGTCTGTTTTTCTAGGTATCGTTTGAGAAATATCGCTGAGAAAGGATGCATTGACGTTTTGAGGATTTATTTTAATAGAATATTATTTTGCTGCTTTAAGAGTGAGGATACTGATATGTTGTTTTTGATTTGTTACTAGAAGAGTTGCAAAATGATGGTGGTATAAGTTTATTTGTTTATTAATAAATAAATATTTATACTTAAAAAAATATTATTATTATAATACTAGTGGTCGCCCACTAGTCGAAATTCGACCATAATTCATTTAAATTTTAAGTTACATAGGATAGTTTAGTACAGTTCATACTAATTCCATGTAGGTATAGTACATACTGTACATACTAATTCCATGCTGCCATGTCATTATTCTTCTTCTTTCTGTGTCTGTAACAGTTTATACTAGCACAGACACAGACGTTCACTCTGTCTCAGAAATTCTTAGTAATGTAGTAGTGTTGTTAATATAGTGGCACTTGTATGTTTTGGTTGAGATGGAGTAATTGTATTTGTTTTTTTTTTAATAAAAGGATTATTTATTTATTTTATTTTAAACTAGCACAGACACAGACGTTCACTCTGTCTCAGAAATGCTTAGTAATGTAGTAGTGTTGTTAATATAGTGGCACTTGTATGTTTTGGTTGAGATGGAGTAATTGTATTTGTTTTTTTTTTTTATAAAAGGATTATTTATTTATTTTATTTATTTATTCTTAAGTCATCTTTAACCATAAACAAAAGAGTGTGTTAGTGTCAAACGTATGGTACGGTGTGTAATGTTTTTTTATTAATTTATTTTATTTCTAATGCATATATTATATAAAAATAATAGCTCCTTCTCCCTAAAAATTTTAACTGTGCCAAATTTCATGTTCTTCCGTCCGCGTAATTTTCGTAAAAAGGGGTATAAAGTTTTTGCTTCACGTATTAAAATATTAATATTATGAAACACCCACTTTATTGTACAACACAAATATACTTAACAGAAAATAAATCGAACACTACAAAACATACAGTGGGAAGCCTTATCCCTTTCCGGTCTTTTCCAGACAACCTTTTTTCAAAAGGCAAAATTTTATCTATAACTGTAACGAAAACCTATATATTTTTGTAAGGTATTTTCCCCGTTTTCAACATTGATTAACTTCTGAGTCCTCCTTTCCTCTTTATGAGAATCGTCCTTACCTAAAACATTTTGCCATAGGTACTCAATGCCTTCCACAGATTCTTAATTAATATTAACATTTAAGCTTCTAGGAATGTATCGCACCCGTTGAAGTTCAAAATAAATTCCAAAGTTAACTTAGAGTTCAAACTAAATTCTATACATTCCAAGTTACTGGCAACTAAACGGTAAGCTAAGTTTGTTTACCAGTTAACCTAAGCAAAGCTAACACCAAGGTTAATTCTAAATAATACTAAGTTAGGTACTTAACCTACCTCAATTTATGCTCTTTAAAATTCTCGAGGGTATAACATAAAACTTTAAACATAACGGAACATAAAATTCATCTGTAAGTCGGAGATCTCCTCCATTACGCCGGCGGTTGATTGCGTATCGCGACGATTAGGTGCGCGCGCGCACGACACAAAGGCACCGCCGCGCGCGCCGCGAACGCGGAACCTAATCCCGGATTAGGCCGGGATCATTTCAAGTTTCCC
The DNA here is from genome assembly GCA_948150665.1 of Conistra vaccinii. Lineage (NCBI taxonomy): Eukaryota > Metazoa > Arthropoda > Insecta > Lepidoptera > Noctuidae > Conistra > Conistra vaccinii. The sequence continues at coordinate 22,270,148 of OX411325.1, forward strand.
GGGACACGTCCGTCCCACGGGACCCTGTTCCGGGGTAATCTCGGTTATTGAAAGCAATCTTATTTTATAGAATAACTAACTGTAGTAGTATGAGATTTTTATTGGTTAGATTTCCATAAGTAGTCACTGGTATTAAAGTATTTATTTACCTATTTATATAGAACTCTTTAGTATTCAATTGATTGAATTTGAATAAGGAAGCATAACGTCCTTACATAACTTAGAACTTAATGTAAGCTAATTCTTATTACATACAAGTTACATACCTATAGTCTCCTTGGTTTAGGTGTCGCAAGCATTATTGCTGAGCATGAGGTTCGATTCCCGAGTCGAGCAAAGTGTTATTGGTTTTTTTCCAACTGGAATTTCTCAGTAGCAGCCCGGAGTCTGGATTTGTGCCCGGTTAATGGGAATAGGCTCGCCCCTTAGGTATTAGGGACTTAATTATAACTGGTGAAACGTGGGCGTGCTATTGGTACATCTCTGCCTAAGCTTTAAAGGATTGCGGAGTGATGTTATGTTATACATATAGAGAGGTGGCTGGATCCCGTTGATGTCATTAGGATGTTAGCACGTGCTTAACACAGATGTTAATAACCAATAACAATAATCGTTAAGAGTTCCAATAAATAAACTATTTCATTTAATTGATCTTTACAGTTTTACCCTAATTAAACTATCTCCATTAATCTTCTTCACATTCCGCAATCGCTATTAAGATTTTAGAACGACGATTAAGTTTTACCGGCTAATTCTAATTAATTACTATTTTGTACTTAACCTTTTGTTGGCCACTCCTGGATATTGGCTTCCTCGGAATTAAGGAACCGATGTACTATCAAATTCAAATTCGAAAGTCATTTATTCAAACTAGGCTGAGAATCAGCACTTTTCGAACGTCAAAATTACATAAGACAGTCCCCCAAAACTGTAGCTGGGAAGAAGTAGCGCAACAGACTCCCCACAGCTGTTTGTTCAGTTAGAAAAAAAATTATTATATATAATAGTATGCAAAATAATTCACATTACGCAACACAAATCAATCTGCCTAGCCTTTTCCCAACTATTTTGGGGTCGGCTTCCAGTCTAACCGGATGCAGCTGAATACCAATATTTTACATGGAGCGATTGCCTATCTGACTTCGACAACCCAGTAACTGGGTAATACTATACCAGGAGACTTGTGTCAGACTTTCTTTTATTTATCTGTGCTTTTACATGAAGTTATCACATTGCTCTCAAGATAAAATATAATTTATTTCAGACCAAAAATAGTAGTAAGTAGGTGTCTACTAACTCAAATAAAAAGCACTCGTTAGATATTTCATCTTCAAACAAAAAACTCCTATACCGAAACGGCTGACAGATAAAGGCATTAAGGCCTAACCAACCGACGAGGTCAAATATTGATTCAGCACACGAACAATTAAGGTTCAACAATGCAGCGGTATTGCTGTATACGGGGCGCCATTAAATTTAATTACCGCTGCGCGCGAGTTTCGGATGCGCGATGGCTTGCGCAAGCGCAGGTGCGCGTAAATGTCAGGTGGCGCGCGTGCGCGTAACATACACTGTTGCCTTATGGCAGAGCAGGTCGATATGCCCTTAAATATCAGACTTGTGGGAAAAAATATGTAAGTGAGCTGTTTGTTTTTTGGTCCTTCGGTACAACACATTGATGTAAGCCTGCAAGGACCACAATATCATCATCATCATCATCATCAGCCTATTAATGTTCCCACTGCTGGGACACAGGCCTCCTCTCTGTGAGAGGGAGTGGGCCGTAATCTACCACGCGGGCCCAGTGCGGGTTGGTAGATGTCACATGTCTTCGAATTTTTTGGTTCTAGGACATGCCGGTTTCCTCACGATGTTTCTCTTCACCCTTTTGAGAGCAGTGGTGATGAAATTATTTACACAAAGTAAAGCGCCTGCTCGGGTTCGAACCCACGACCTACAACTCGTAAGTCAGTGCCGTTACCACTGGGCCACCACTGCTCAAACACAATATACCTAAAGAATATTATTCTTTGATACAGCCTTCTGGATAAGAATCAGAGCAAAATGAGACTAAGATCTGTGGGGTTTTGTAGCCCAGACTAGATGGTGTAGCTCTGAACCTGACACAAAGTTTTTTCTTCGTTTGCCAAATCCCAAGACCACTCTCAGATGTCTACCTCGACACTCACCGCTCGAGGCGTATGGCATATGAAGATTTGACGTGTGGGGTTAAAAGATCATTATTGTGTAAAAGGATTTACGTAAGTATTCCAATCAGCCGTGAAATTAGTCATAACACGAAGTTGATTGAAGTACGGAGATCCTTGTACGTCGTGGTTGAGCTTTTTCTTGGCTTTAATGAGAGGAATTGTAGAGATCATCAAAATATACGAAACTATCTTTATAGAGGCATGTTTTCTTGGCTTTAATGAGAGGAATTGAAGAGATCATCAAAACATATGAAACTATTTGGTAGAATGGCATGAGGAACAGGGTGCATAAATTTCACTCATCCTCTGTAGAAGAAGGAGGATCCTCCGACCAGACGGGTGTTGTTTGGTGGGCAACTGCCCGACGATTGATGTCGGGACACTCGGGACGTCGCTTCGCGTCGGACGATCGACGCGAAGCCTGTTACCATGGATTCAGTACATGATTCTGAACCCCACTGCGTCGAAATTTTTAGCCGGTTATTAAAAAAAAAAACGGCTGTTTCATAGAAAAGTCGGTTGTATACATATACTCGTCGCGCGGTAAACTCTGCTTGCGCGATGCAGGATTTTGCGTGACGTCAGTGTAGCGTTGTAGATGCTGCCACAACCTTACCAGAAAATGCATACGCTGATGGGTTTGGAAGCCTAGTTTTTGACTTCGGGATAATAGTAAAGTAGTCTTAACAACGGGTGATACTCAACTTCAACTGGTAACAAGATCTGGTAGAAAGTATGCTAAGTGGCTAGAATGTACACCATGACTTGCCTACAATTCTCACTTAAGACCATATTCTCACACAAAAGAAAGAGAAGAAAAACTACTGATAAGAAATTACAATACAGTTGCAGTCACCTGTAGAACCCAACCTAAAAATTTCAGTTCACCAACAATAAAACAAAATATTTCTATAGTATTTGTATTAGAACAATAGCACGCCAAATCAGGTGTTTCGAACTGTGACATGATAATGGTTCATTCTGTTTCGAACTCATAACCGCGCGTAACACCGCCCGGCAGATTCCCACGGAGCCGAAGGTCGATCACGACTCGATACTTGCGAAATGTAATCATTCAGATATACAGAATGTTTGCTTTGTTCGTATATATTGTTAGTTAGTTCAATTGGGACAGGTCTTGTTTCACCGAAAAACTATGAAGAAATAAAAAATGGATTTTTTTTATTCAATACATACAAAATAGTAAATTATTATACAATAACTTGATGTGCTGGCGTCTGTACTATAAATAACTAACCAAATATTAATATAAAATTATACAAAAACAAAAGGAAGTGTAGAAGGATATCTCCACAACGCTGTCATCCGGAAAGGTGCAAAGAAGACGATGTGCCATGCCACGTTGAATGGAAAATCTTAATTGAAAGTCAGTCGATTTTGTTAGCTACTTACTTAGTGTCGAAGTGACTTTAATGCTCGCTATACTCACAGTTTTACCAAAGAGACTTTTGCTAAAGGACCAATATTTTAATTTTAAGGTTTCCAATACAAATTGACGTAAAAATAACCAACAAAAAGTGACATACTATCAGCGATAACGAAGAAATATTTTTTTTTATAAAAGTCGTTATAGAAAACGCTTTGAAAGCGTTTGCCACGTGTCCAGGCCCTCTTATAAGGAAACCTTTGCAGACGATTGGTAAATGGACTGATGACCCTTTCAATTTTCCCTTCGACTGTTTTACTGTGACAGTCTTTGGGATACATATCCTCAGCAATGGATTTCATCATCATCTTCCTGCCCTTGTCCCATGTGACGTGGGGTTGGCACATCCCGTTTTCTTCTACCACTCTCCCCTATCAACCGCCACGCTATCATTCACTCCCTTCGCTTTCTTATCATTCCTCACACGATCCATCTTTTGTTTGGTCTTGCTGTCTCTCTCCCATCAACATTTATATTAATCACGCTTTTAGTCACATGCGTTTCCTCCGTCCTCATCACATAGCCATACCAAGCCAAACAATTTCTTTTCATTTTTTCTGTCACTTTTATACTTACCCTGACAGTATTTCGTACTACATATATCCATACTCGTCACTCCACACGCTCAACAATGGACGAATGAGACGATAAATATTATAATCGGCCTTAATAAACTTCTCAAAATACGCAGCTGCCTTATTGTTACTAGTACTCGTATCGTTATGCACCCGTTACACAATTGAGAACTGCCGATCAAGTTTATAAATAACCTGCAGTGTGTGTTTAACATCGGCAGCTGCTTATCGTTAAGAAAAACATTATTGATTATGATACTTATGTTCTGACGATAAAATTTTAAAGCCAAATTATTTTCTACCACTATCCAGTTCGAACTGGGTTACCGGAATACTATGACACGTAGTAACTACTCTGTTTTCTGGTGTTAAAGGATGTGAATTGTCGAAGGTTTTGTTTCTGTGTAATTTGGGACTTGGGCACTCCAATGGAGGCTTTATTTATGAGCTGGTGTGTTATAAGCATTGATATTATGTGTCTCGTCAGGTATGATGAGATTTGTATAAGGGTGCGTAGTGTCTACTTTAATAATTTTTACCTGCCACATGCCCAGAAAATACCACCACATACCATTCCATTCCCTCTTTTCCAGTCATTATATTATTAAAGTGACTAATAAGCGATTATGTGACAAATGGCAAGCATGGACTGACCTGATTTAATGTCTGTATTCGTGTGATATTAAAATAAATTAAATACCTGTTACTCCACTCACATAAAACTAGTAAACATGTATATTATGGCTACGATATTTCCAAGAAGTATTCATTGTCTAGCGAGGCGTGCGCCCGCGCAGATTCAAAACAATCATTAGTCGGTTCGTGTGAATAGTTTAAATGTGTACAAGTACTTGTTAATGTGGGTGGAGATCACGCTTTTCCTTTGCGGGCTAAGCTAATTTAGTCTTAGGTGGCGCCGAAGTATTTCAAAGCATTCTGAAACGGTCTTCTAGGTTGAAAATAGAAGATAACATAACAGCACGACTGTATTTCCCGAAGGGCTGGGCAGAGGTATACAGAGTGGCATCCCGGGACATGGACGCGAAAACTAATACAATGGATTCAGTACTTATAAGTACATGATTCTGAACTTGTTCGTGTTAAAATTGTTCGTAGTAATTTAAAAAAATAAAATCTGCTATTCCATTTTTGACTGCGTAGGTACTAGGTATTGCACTTTTCTATGAAACAGCAGATTTTTTTTTAATAACCAACGAAAAGTTTCAACGGGCGGAAGGTTCAGAATCATGTACTGAATTCATGGTATCAGTTTTCGCGTCGGTGTCCCTGCTACCCTTTATAGTAACACCCACATTAAAAACCAAAACCAAAATAGAACTTTTTCGGTTAAATTAGGATAGGACTTTGAAATTTTGTATGCCTTTTGGTGGGACACAGCTCGGATCTTATGTATGTACCCTGTGTTTAAATGAATTTGAATTTGACTATCAATACTATCATAAAAAGACAAATCTACCATATTATGTGGTATTAAGATCGCGTACAACCACGTCTTCAAAAAACTCAAAGTGAATATCCCTCTTAATAAAATATTCATCCCATCGTGTCGCATCTCTATTCCCCCATTAATCTTGCGCCAACGCAGCTAGCTACCGCGCATGCGTTGAAGCCTGCAATCACTACCAGTACCAGCTCCGCAGTTATTTCTCGAGGTTACTGCCCTGATCTCCGCGTTGTTAGGTTATGCTATTTCTATTATTTATCTATTCAGCAGTCAGCTCCATCAGTCAGAGTTGAGAAAAATATGCTGGACGCTGTTATTGCGTCTAAAAAAAAGTACACACGGAAGTTTTTTTAACCACGTTCTAAGAAGTGATTTGATGGGTTTTCTAATATTAGGTTCTTACTCCAAATCCTGTTTAAATAACAGCGTGTAGGTACTTATAATAAAGTCAATCAATTACAACCATCGACAGAATTATTATTAAAATTGAAGTCATAAGTCATAACATCCCCAAGGGTTACGCAGAGGTGTACCATATAGTTCACCCACATGTCGCTAGTTATGTATAAGTCCCATGTAATCGAGGGCTCCATCAATCGGGTTCAAATCCAGACAAAAAAAATAAAAAATACATCGGGCAGTCTTTGGGGACTGCAGATAGAAGTGAAAACTAAGTATTTTTTTTATTCTCGCGTTGATGTCTTTCGTTCGATATACATAGCCTTCTGTGATTCTCGCGTTGATGTCTTTCGTTCGATACATAATTATAGCCTTCGGTGATTCTCGCGTTGATGTCTTTCGTTCGATACATATAGCCTTCGGTGATTCTCGCGTTGATGTCTTTCATTCGATACATATAGCCTTCGGTGACGATGACGCGAGTTCCATGATTTTTGTTCACCCTAAAAGTGCTCAACGAGCCTAATGAAGATTTCACTTGAATAATTAATTATACTACACCGATACTTCCATCTTTTAATGAGAACTCGACAAAGGTCGCATAAAGATTTCTTATAAACTACTTACACCACCAAATGGTCACTTACACAAAACACTAACGATAAAATCATGAGTAATCAATTACAAAATAAATCACCTTTTCCTCTTACTCAAAAACAAGGAAAGTACCAAATTATTTCCAAAAATTCTAACCATCACGATCCAAAGATCACCCACACAAGTTTGGAGATGCGTCAATAATAATCATTTCGTTTTGCCTATGCCTACATCCGAAAGATTGCGTTCTCATTTAAATAATTATGCGACTTAAGTCAACAGGAAATAATATGAGAATTAACATTTTTTTATTTACTTTATACTTTTGTAACTTTAATACGGTTATGTAACTACATGTGAACTTCAAAAGCTTACCGCTGCAAAATCTGACATTATACACTTGAAGGCTCATCGCAGACAGGCGCGAGGGGACAGCGCGATGCGACTCGAGTAGAACAATTTATATGAAAGCTTCATGGAAATTGTTCTACTAGAGTCGTGTCGCATTGTCACGTTGTGTCTTTCTGCGGGAGCCTTTACCCATTAGGTAACAAAAGTGTCTTAATGTCATAGAAATGAACCATCTGTCCCCATTCACATAATCATTGTCCTCAATGTCCTTACTCCCGTCTCCTGTAATTACGGCGAGTCTGATAGGATTATAAATTAACAGGACCAAAAAAGGCAACTCCTGCGTCCGTGCGCGCGCGCCGCCCAAACGTTGTTCATTACGTCATTTGCATATGAGTTTTATGCGTACGCGCAACAGAAAGGAAAATGGCTTGGGAACCTTATTCGTTGTTAATTCACTTTCGATTGACAGGTGGGTGATGTAAACCTGTGAGGAATATTAGCATAGGTTTTAGGTACCTATAGTTGTATGTACACATGGAGTGTTAATTTGATGGCCATGAAATGGTTTGGTAATGTCCTTTTTAGAATTCAAGATACCGTAAAGTGACGGGTGCTTTTTGATTTGTGTCACTGTGTTTAGGTGGTCGGATTTGTGTCACTGTGGTCAACAGAATTAATAATTTAGGAAATTAATTATGCCACTTTCTTCTTTTTCTTTTTGATTTTTGTTGTTCATTTGGACAAGCCTACAGGCCTAACGTAAAAAAACGTTTGGGACAGATGCGCAATTAAAATCCAAAACATCGTCATTCGTAAATTTTCTTCAGAAGGTTTCCTTTCGCTTTTGAGACGCAAAAGATTTTCAATTAGGTAATTAAGTACAAGATTCAATATTACAAGCAAAAGTTTATTTACCGACACAATATTACAACATAATATAATTGAAATAAAGACACTCCAGTACACCACTTATAATGAAGAGCGCGAAAATGATATTTTAATTCAATTGATACAGCTCTCATTAAAAATTACACACTCTATCCGAAGAATGCTCAATTTACATCGACTTAATCTCCAAGTTGGATGCGGTTATAAAAGAAAACGAGATATCCATCCGCTGTTTTCAATCTTTTGAAGAAAGATAGTAGAAATACACTTTTTATGAGTCTGAAAGTTATGAACTTATGAATGATCTTGTAGACTGAAGTCTAAAGTTTATAACATCATCGCCTAGCTTTTTCCCAAGTACTATGTTGGGGTCAGCTTCCAGTCGAACCGGATTCAGCTAAATAAGTACCAGATATTACATGAACTGACTGCCTATCTGACCTCCACAACACAGTTACTGGGTAATTAATACGAGACCCCCCGTTGTATGAAAGTTGGAAAAAAGTTGAAGTGCATTTTATTGAAAAGCGAAGTCTAGCATGTGATGGCTTTACAGTTTATTAATTTGCCGACTTAAATAACTTGTTATAAAAATACTAAAGCAACGCATTGGTTTAGAAATCATTTAATAATATCGGGAAAACAACATTATCGGTAGTTGATATCTTTGTTTATCCGATAAACTATCACAACATCTTTCGTAACTTAATTAACCCCTCCTCTGAGTCATCGGCCATCATTTTCATTCACATCACTATAAACTATTATTACGCTAAAGTCTTCAAGGTAATATTTACTCTATTAACTGTAATTTCAAATGGACAGCGCCGTAGGCTCTGGTTAAATTATTTTTTTACGCGTACGGTGTGGTTGGAGCCACGAAGGATCAAGTTGCTACTCCGTACTTAGTTTTTTTGGTCCTTCGGTACTTGCGGTTTGCAAAGGAAGTTTCGTATTCTGCCTTGATAGTGTTGCCACTTGTTACGTCAAGTTTAAGATGACATGATATTTAATATGAGTTTTTAATTTTAAAATATTTCATTAGTTAACCAAGACAAAGATGTTTTAAATTACTTAAAAAAAAAAAGTAAGAGCTTTAGTTTTAATATAATTTTAACACGAGATCTCTAGTTAATTGACTCAGGCGTGACCTTGCGGAAATCCATCATAAAATACAATAGACGATGTATATCTAGTAACTTAATCCGCTTAACCGTTCTTAAAGAGTTAGAGAACCCTGTAAGAAATCGACACGTGTTTCGCCTCTCAACGAGGCATCCTCAGGACGACGATTGACCTGTTGCGAACTCGGACACGAAGTGTTATCAACGCGAGCCGAACGCAAAGCTTTGCGTTCGGCTCGCGTTGATTATTAGATTCGTTCGCGATTTCTTACAGGGTTCTCTAACTCTTTAAGAACGGTTAAGCGGATTAAGTTACTAGATATACATCGTCTATTGTATTTTACGAGATCTCTAGTCTCCATATTCATAAGTCCTATTATGATACGAAACACTTTTATTCAACCTTTCTACGCCTGGTTCGAAATGTTTAAAACTGGCAACACTAGCTGATCCTCTCAAGCTTTTAACGTACAAGCTACAGGATCTGCGGTTTTCGATATGGATTACGGTTCCCATGTCGTTAGTGATCGGTCTTTTTAATTTTTATTTTAGCCCTCTACATAAAGTCACACGGGGTTTTTCTGGTGTGTAATCCGATGGTAAAGTTTTTAAAGTTTTTCTTAGAAACATCTTGGATGCGAACTTATAGGACCAGCCCACGCAATACTGTGGCACTGACTATTTCAAATTCTGTGAATTGATTTTGGAATTCGAATTGAGATTCTTTCTTTTTTTTGTTCCGTTATTCTGTATTCAAATATTGTTGTTCTAAGCCGTGAAGGTCGCCAGCGCTAAAATATTTGATAGTCATTACAAATATTGACTCATGTGGAATCGTATTGATGAATGAACTTTTTCGTTAGAACTTCATTCTTATTTCTCTACGTTTTCTCTTCGCCTCTGAACCTTGTGAATGTGTTCCTTGATAGACGCTATCTATCATAGTTAAGAAACAGTATCTATTGCAATTTCAATATCAACGCAACTACATTAACCTAACACAACGATTTATCTTAACGAAACAGTCCAACAAATCACGCATACATTGAAATGATCAATCTTCGCAAGTGATAAATGATAATTATAGCGTGGTTCATAGTGCAAGGGTGCGCGGGCGCAGTGCGTGAGACGGCGCGTGCGCTGGTCACGGCGCGCTCCCGATATTATTAGTTACATTGTTTGTTATGTAATGTTGGTTTTCGAATAGTTTGTGGTTGGTGAAAAAGTAAATTAGACCGCAGAGAGAGTGTTTGTTTATGGTTGCCATGAGAGTTTGATAGTTATGGTAATTTTATGCAGACATTTGGTGGTTGATTTGTTTTGGAATTATATTTGCTTAAGGTTCATCAAAAATACAATTAATTCAACAGCCTTATCCGAAATACACTGTCAACTAAAGGTAGATTATAATATTAAAGAATCTAGGATACCTAAAAGAAAGGACGATAGTTCTCAAAAAATTGCAACTGAACTACTGAGCAAAGAGTCGCTTCTCATAGAATGAAGGAACGAACAAAGCTTTGATCTCAAGTAGATATGCAAATGCATATTTCAAATTAGATTAATCATTAATAACAGTGAGGTCACGACACTTTGCCAATTACATACACAGATGAACAGATAAGACGCGCATACGCAGGACCTTGACTACCTCATGCTCTATTTTTCAGCATCTGCACCAGTGATACTGAACCTATAACTTTTAACAATCCTCTTCTCTCTCTGCACGAAATATCCGAGAATAATTATAGTTTCGGGGTAAAGAGGTAAAGTTACCTAGTCAGCAAGTTTGATATCTGGGCTGACTGACTGCCCAAGATTAGTCGGATGTCCTTGAGTCTGTCATTCGTAGAAGCTCTTCAAATGTTTTTAGACTGCAAAACGACAGTTGAACTCTCTATTCCTTTTCAATAATTCGTCTGCACTCTGCAGTATATTCGTCACATTATGATCTTTCGTAAAAACGACCATTAAAATGTCACATAATATTTCTCCGAAGGTGTCGTAACCAACTTCGATTTCATGATACAACCATTACAGAAAAACATCATCAATTCGTAATGTTGAGTGCCTCTGGCCTAAACTAAACGTAATCTACTCTAGATGGTAATGACTTGTATGCGTTTGCTCTGTTTAGCAACGAACGCACGACGATGTCAACTGCCTGACGAAATATCACGGCTCGCCAGCGATTGGCAAATAATATGTGCTGTATTCAATGAGTATATTGAAGTTACAAAACAGAAGCTTGAGTTTATTTGGGTATTTTCTTAACATTGTCAAGTGACAAATTACTGTGTTGATAGCCTTGGTTGCTGCGTAAGAGATACCTTTTTACGCTCTTGAAATTATTTGCATCACTCTTGATATTCAAATCTAGACAGGTAGAGACTAAAACTGAGATGACGACTAAGAGAGAAGTATCCCAAGACTGACAGAGACATGTTGCACCGACCCCAAAAAAGTTGTGATAAGGACGTTTTTTTTAGGACCATTTTCAGGGATCAGCTTCTAACCAGCATTTTGTAAATTTTGCAACTGTTTTGTCATTTCCAAGGCAAGTCTTATTGTTTGTTACAGTAATTTCATTTACAACTGGTTTACAATAGATCAAGATTTGTTAGTAAAATCAAGCAAAGGCATTTCATTTTCATCCCATATAATCATGTTTTACTCCATCCTTAAACTCACTTGTTTCGTCCAGTTCACTTGCTGCATTCACTTTTATCCCCAAACCATATTTTTTGTCGTCAGTCACGCATTTTGGACAGGACCATCTGATATTATCTAATGGACATTCTTCTGTCGCTCCTGTATCATTTTTTATGTGAGCATGACTGATGACGACTTCTTTTTGTCCTTTTTTGTTACCGACAAAAGATTGTGGGGTATCTTGAGATTTTGGACAAGGGATGTAAGCTTTTTTGATTACTCTCTAGTCATACAGTTTCTGTTCGAAGTTGTGTTAGGCAACCAGAATTGAGAAAACATTTGCTAATATGTTGACAGAAAATAATTTCTATACTGTCCCACGGCTGGGCAAAGGTCTCACCCATACTTCGCCACTCATCTTTGAGTGCTGCCTTTTGCAGCCAATTAGTTAAGACAGAGTCTAGGTCGTCGCGCCAGCGTTTCTTAGGCCTGCCTCGGTGACGACGCCCGTCTTCAGGCACTCACTGCGTGACGACCCTGGCCCGTCTGTCCCGATGCATCCTGTACGTACAGGATGCATTGTTAACTAGCATTTTTTTTATTTGGAGCTTTATTTATAATTGTTTATTTTGTTACAGGTAAATGATTTCATCTCTTCAAGTGGGAAGCTCCGAGCAAGAGACCTTAGAAAAACAGATCAGTAACCAGTAATTATGCTTTTTATCACAAAACTCACAAAGCAATTTATGACACCTACATGAGCAACAGTCTTAATAGTACAACTAGCTCAAAAAAAAAAAAAACATAAGTAATTTATTCAAACTAGGCTGAGAATCAGCACTTTTCGAACGTCAAAGTTACATAAGACAGTCCCCCAAAAACGCCCGCCCTTCACCACTTCCTAGGCTAAGCTTGTGTAAGCCCTTTCGATTGTAGACTTCCTTCCTTGTCAAAAGGAATTCAAAACCAATACCTCTCTGACTTTATCAGCAACCTCTGACATGTCCTCCAAAAATTCCAAACATGTTTCGCCCACCTGGAATCTTTCGAACATGGCACGCGCCTTTCGAAGCACTTCCAAAACTAGATACCGCAGGAATGTTTACTCCAATCCCCAAAAATATCGGACATCACAATCTACCCTTAAACGCTCGGATCCTTTTAAAGGTATTATCATAGTCATTAGAAGAGGAAAAAGTGGGCGGTGAGAAATTTGATGAGGCCATATTTGGACACGCCGTGAGCGCCCTAAATCGGTGAACACGTCTACAGGTGCTCCCCTTTTTAATCCCGACCGTGTAATTATCAAATCGGGATGGGCGCTTTGTCGAATGGGATAGAGGAAATTTATTTTTTATGATTTTCTTTTTATATTTCATGGGTGTTAGAACCCCATAATTTAGAGTGCGTTCACCTTAGACGGATCCTGGGAGACCTTGCTGGATTATTTTTGTTTATCGTCGGATAAAAGTACTCGCTTCAGGTTTTTATTTCGATGAGACGATTATATTGGTAGTTCAATTCATTAATCTTCAAGTATGATACAAAAAAAAGTTGTAGTCATGAATGCGTACCCAAGGACCGAGAGTAAGAATTGTACCAATAAAAGCGAACGCGATACGTCAAGCCATTCCATCTTCTCAACATACCCTCGTTGAATAAAGCGCGAAGATCCCATCAAAGGACTGTAATTAATTATCGCCAACAATTCTCTTACGCGTAACTACCACGACCGCGACCGAATAAATGTGTTTCGTCCCGACAACCCTTGTTTACCTTCAACCCGTCACACTGTCTTGTTTCAAACAAAACCAACATGCGTTTTCACTTCAAAGAGTTCATTCTCACCCAGAAATACACCCAACTTCGTCCTGACTTCTCCCTCGACAACCGCAAACACAAACTTGTCCAAACAGCTATTTAAATCCTGTCCCAAAAAGTAAACAACATCCAGAAACGTAGTTCGGGCTCTTTTTGGGTGTCCATCCGTATCTTGATTGATGGCGCGGACTCCTCTCGGGGGCCAGGCTTTAATGGACTTCTGACATTGATTTAATAAAAACCCTTCATTACGGCATCAAAGACTGGGGTCAGGCCAGAGAGCCAGCCAATCAAGCACGCGATGTATGTACTCATACGTTAATTATTTGAAACCGAGATCACGTTTGTGGTTTGTACTTAGCAATTAATGTGCGCTCGAAATTGGCTTTCTCTTGTAATCACATAGTTTGCTTTTGTAATTGATTAATTGGTTTAAAAGTTGAACGCTCGTTTTAGGGAGATTGTAACTGTTTCTTATTAGCTTAACTACAAAGAACATCGACCTTCTTCAGATTGTTAAGACCCTCGATGATCCCGAATGCCTTTCTTGACATTTGCTGGGTATTGCGATGTTAAATACTTTGAACCCGGATATTGCTTCACTTGACAACGATACTCTCACTAAGATGCTAGCCGATGCCGCGTGCCATAGCGAACAAGCTTGGAATACAGAAAATCTTTCTTTATCTTTTTTAATTATCTCGTATGTGTCATTGCACATATCCCTTCCCGTAACGAGATCGCTTTGTTCTTGTAAACACCATAATTAGCTTATTTTATTCGAACACTTAAAGTACCAGTTGCAGTTCCACCTGATAGACTTGTCTGCAGATAAAACTTAATAAGTCTGCAGCAGGACATCGGCACGAGTCGAGACGAATTCGCAGTATGTAATGGCAAAAACAGGATTGTCTGAATTCTGCTCATTTATAAGGACCACCCAATAAAAACACGTCGCCCCTAAGGTCAATGCACAATTAGATGCCTCCAAACCTGATGAGAGCAATCACTCACGACGTCAAGTGAAATATTTGGCAGTCGTGGACGTTGAAATATACGGATGGTAATGAGAACATTTTTGTTTGTTGATGAATAACTGCAAAAAACGTGCGGATAGCCCCTGAGGTGACCGTGTGAGCTTCGGCTGATGGGTGAAGATTAAAAAGAGTAATACTATGTCTAATACGATGAGATATGCTTTCAAAGATAAACGTTTTTCTGTACTCAGATGCCAAAAGAAGACGTTCTAAATACAACCGTTCGCCACAACATAAAAAACGCAAAACGTGAAACGTTTTACTATAAAGTAGTAGCTGTCCGGTATCATTTAGTAATTCCGCAAGCGAAACCGCAGCAAAAACAGGACACGTGCGCATGCGCAGCGATGCGCCCATAAAACCTTTTTTCTCCCTCTCATCTTGATGGATAAAAAATTCGGTAGGGCCGTTAATAACATCTTTTTTCTTGTTGCGGCTACCGAAATAATGACTCCCTTCGCACTTCCAATTGGACCCCAATTTGAATTCGTCTTTCGGCAAGTTTTCGCATTATTCCGTTTTGTTTTTTCTTTAACACCGTTCTTGGAAACCTCAGGTTAATTAGACGGTTCAGTTATGGAAATATTTGAGTTGTAGCGAGTGCCGAGATCAAATAACCACATGTTGGGCGTTCTTTGATGTGTTGCGTCATTGCGTGTCTTATTTGCGTTGAAACAGGGTGTCGCTAGAAAAGCAAATTGATTTTAAGCGACATTTCGTTTGCAAGGCTTTTGAAGTATGTGTTATGTTATTTTCCGCCCACCGTGATACTCAAAGATTTTACGGCGTAATTTGCCTTTGTTGTTTTAAGTTTAATTTTATTACTGAAGCTGCAGAACTTCAAAAAAGCTGTAGTAACATTAGATGTGTATAACCCGAAAATGGAACTTGAAACTGTGCCGACAAGTTTAAAACTCGTCTTTCTTTGTAATGTGTGTACAAAGTGTTATGTTATTGCTCCATAATCCATAATCCTTTATTTTCTTTCGACAGACACCATGATAAGTACTCTTATGTGGAATACGAGTAATATTGTGGCTATAGACAACATTTCTTTTTAAATTGGCTGTAGATATAAGCCAAGAAAGCGGATCATAGGTCCACCAGTATTTTCAGTCCTTTTATCCTTTTACTAGGCAAAGACAAGAAACCAAATCAAAATGGATTACGAAAGAACGCATCAAATCAAAACGATTGCTACAATATTGATTACTATTCTAATGTTGTTAATCGATATCTCGAATAGAGACGAGTGTTCTTATACAATTTTAATGCAAATGTGAAGATTTGGTTTCAATTACATTAGACCGGCTACTGCAACTACATTTTCTTGTAACTAGACATGACTGCGTAAAAAGAGACAACATTTTGTCGCGTGCGCATGTTTGTCCTGCTGGTTTCTTGTTATTGGGCAACGGTTACCGGTACCGGGCGGTTACTAATACTTTTATATAAGTAGTCAATTAGTTGACTAATATTATAATGGACAAGCTGTTGAAGCAGTTTATTTTAATTATTTTCGATTGGTTTTTAAATATTTAAGTTATGGTGACATTGTTGTTATGGCTGTCGTTATGTTAAGAAACTGTGTAATGTTGTTATTAAAATGTATAGTGTAGAATTTCATTATACCTGACGATATTCACCGTCATCTGATGTTACAATAATTTTGATAGGTGTTTTAACATCATTTTGTTTGTTGACGTTTTAGAAGATCCCAATATTTCTATCAATTTGGTTCAGATTGTATCTTAAGAAATATTTATTCATCAGTTTAGCATCAAAATTAGGGAATTCCAGATCATTATTCAAACCACACCGTAAAAAAAAAACAATGATATTAACGTCATTGTTTTTTTTTTTGAATTAGAATAGCACTAATTCCCGAAATCTCCAAACAATACTCCATTCACCTTTATTTAACGCCCGAATCGATTCGACTATTCGATTGTCTCGCTAATTATCAATCGACTAATTTGCCCCATGTCTATGCTCTAGAGTTCGTTGTCTCTGGCGACTGTTATTGTTCAATTTTTTGCGTAGTTCATTGTGTATGGTGATTTAGTTTTGTGCTGTCATTACCTGGCAGGCTGGCATCTGGGGTCATCTGCCTCTGTTTGAGTTATGACCAGTGCCCGCGTGATAGGGTTGGCCAAAGAAGATTAGTCTTTTCGGATGGCTATGTTTTTTCGGTTTGAAGATTAATCCTTAACTTTACACTCAAATCTTACACCATCCAAATATTGTATTTATCAATCGTCTGTGTTATGATTATGTAGCGTCTGTCTGCCATTTGATCTTTCTTCTTTTTCTTCTTCTTGTTTTCTCTGTCTAATTTGCACGGAGCTTCCTGAGGGACAATTGACGACCGCTTCCGAAGCGTTTCGTTTTTCTGCAATGACTTTCAACACTTGAGATTAGCTTTTCGGTAGCATATGTCAATACAATTTCCATTATCGTTATCGCTGATAGAATGCCACTTTGTCTTGGCTATCTGCTGGAGTGCTGGCATTTAGCAGACGTAAGTATTACCCCACCTATCTTTACTTTTGCATGTAGCAACTCCACATAATTCGCACGACCATAAATAAAGACATGTAAACTGTCAACTCTGACACATAGTTCTCTAACCTTTAATCAATCGTGTTTAATGTAATTCGCAATTATGTATTACGTTCATTCACAATACTAGAGCCCACCTACATCTGACATTTGTTTTTAGAGCCACAGCAATAATTCCCATAATTAGAGACGGCCTTTGTGCCAGAAACAATAGGAGTAAACTTTTTAATCAATCACATGTTGCAAGGGTTGGCCATGTCTGTTAGTTTTGGCAGTTTGCGCAAGCGTACGCCGATTGTGTTATGCGTGCAAGTTTTGACAAACGACCTATTATAGGGTTGTCGTCAAATGTGTTGAATGCAAAAGAACAATTACATATTCTTTTCTTTCTTTTAATGTTACATCCAATATGAAACTTGTTTTAGTTTTTCCTGCTGTAACATTTTTTGTATCCACTGGTTGCCTTACAAAATCGATACCATTGTACATATCTTAACAAACACAAGTTAATTACTCATGTTATTAGTATTATTTGATTCTGATTCGACTTAATTAGTTCCGAAGACAAATGGTTCGCTAAAAACAATGTCAGTTAGTAGTAATGATAGAAGTTATTATGAAATATTATGGTCTAATTAGAAAGGTTCAAAGTGTTACCAAATCGTGGGTTACCGTTTCAGGTTCGTGATTTACGATAGCGAGTTAAAACTTGATTTTGGATCTTGATTCTTTAAAATGAATAGGTATGTAGTGCCTAGAATTGTCATGAATGAATTTAATGAGAAGTTTGTTGCGCCATTTCTGCCCAGCTAAAATACTAGGGTGAAGTGAGAAGAACTGGTGGACGTTCAAAAGTTAAAGTACTGATTTCCAGCTTAATTTTCATAAACGAGAATTTACTTTCAGTCATAATGTGATAAGATAAACTCTGAAAGTAGAGCATTAAAAAAATGCAATAATTAACTATATTATTAAAAAACTAACTACGAGT
Organism: Conistra vaccinii; assembly: GCA_948150665.1. Classification (NCBI taxonomy): domain Eukaryota; kingdom Metazoa; phylum Arthropoda; class Insecta; order Lepidoptera; family Noctuidae; genus Conistra; species Conistra vaccinii. The sequence continues at coordinate 22,288,270 of OX411325.1, forward strand.
ATTTACATTAAGTACTAAATTAAATCGGTCGGTTACCTTTATAAAATGAAGCCTAGTTCCTTCCATCCAAGGCAGACAATGGAAACAGTCGTAAACGATGTTAAAATGAATGACCTAGAGTTCATTAACTTGTATCTGTACGACCTTTGCCAAAACTACATAGGCACAATGTAACACAGTCCTTTGCCTTCAAGGTTCTTCACGTTCGACCTTTTTCATCCCCAGTCTTTTGACACTACTCCATAGATTCGTCCTTGCTTTGACAGAAACATACATTTCAGCATTGCCCAACCCTAGAACAATTTGACAGCTCAATTTTAACACTGAAATGACGAAAACAAGGTTGAAAACTTTACTGCCTCCTAGGGGTCGAGTGTTTTTTCTGAGCATGTTTGTTAGATAACCAAGATGGGCTCTGTTAATGGGGTTATCAATTTAAAAAAAATAGTAGCAGCCTAGACCCTGCATTCCTACCCGGTAGATGTTAATATACTCGTCCCCTATTACATGGGACTTAAACATAGTTGGCCTAAAGGGGGTAGGGCGGGTCTGCATACAGTACCTACCTCTTCCAACATTTAAGAGGAATACAGCATAACAAAAAACTTTTTATAAAAAACTTTTTATAAAAAAAGAACAACCGACTTCCAAAAAAGACACTACAAAGTCAAAAATAACTTTAATTTCGGAAGTCGGTGTATTTGGTTTTGAACTTTCGTTTTTTGCCACCGACTTCCGAAATTAAAGTTATTTTTGACTTTGTAGTGTCTTTTTTGGAAGTCGGTTGTTCTTTTTTTATAAAAAGTTTTTATTTTGCACTTTTTAGTTGTGGTACCTACCCCATACAATTCAAATACCACTAACCTGCTATGTAAATAACAGTGATTGGAAGTTATCATCATATCATCCATATAAACTAAGTGGGAAAAATACGTATTATTGAAGCTAACTCAAAAACTATCCAAGTAAAGTTAATACAATTTCTATGGGACCACCTCGGAAGCATACCCTTTCAAACAAAAAAACAATTTTTAAAATCGGTCCACAATTGACGGAGAAATCGCGTAACAAACATACAAAAAAAAAAAAAAAAAAAAAAAAAACATACAGACGAATTGAGAACCTCCTCCTTTTGGAAGTCGGTTAAAAAAAGAACAACCGACTTCCAAAAAAGACACTACAAAGTCAAAAATAACTTTAATTTCGGAAGTCGGTGTATTTGGTTTTGAACTTTCGTTTTTTGCCACCGACTTCCGAAATTAAAGTTATTTTTGACTTTGTAGTGTCTTTTTTGGAAGTCGGTTGTTCTTTTTTTATAAAAAGTTTTTATTTTGCACTTTTTAGTTGTGGTACCTACCCCATACAATTCAAATACCACTAACCTGCTATGTAAATAACAGTGATTGGAAGTTATCATCATATCATCCATATAAACTAAGTGGGAAAAATACGTATTATTGAAGCTAACTCAAAAACTATTCAAGTAAAGTTAATACAATTTATATGGGACCACCTCGGAAGCATACCCTTTCAAACAAAAAAACAATTTTTAAAATCGGTCCACAATTGACGGAGAAATCGCGTAACAAACATACAAAAAAAAAAAAAAAAAACATACAGACGAATTGAGAACCTCCTCCTTTTGGAAGTCGGTTAAAAACCAGCCTATAATGTTCCCACTGCTGGGACACAGGCCTCCTCCCGTGAGTTACATCCACCACGCGGGCTCAGTGCGGGTTGGTAGATGTCACATGTCTTCGAATTTTTGGTTCTAGGATATGCCGGTTTCCTCACGATGTTTTCCTTCACCGTTTTGTGATCATTAAGTAAATCGTCTGTCCTGGATGACCTACATCCTATTCCTATAACTCGTAAGTCGGGACCTTTACCACGGGGCCACCACTGCTCTGCTAGGAATACAGACTTGATGTTATTAGCCAAAAACTCAATATAACATCTCATTGAGCTCACTCAACTCACTCGGCAATCAATCACTCGATCACACGTGCGTTCCAGTCATCTGCAATGACATTTGCTGGTTGCGTCACTACAATGCCAACAAAATGATGAAAACATGTAACCCGCTCCTTATTTGGAACGCGCCTTACTTGGCGGTAGGGTTGGCGGTTACAATTACCTACAAGTAATGCTCAGAGAGTTACTACTTAAAATAAATCTACAAACGTAGGAATGCTGGAAAATCACACCTAATATTCTCGGGTGTGATTTTGTACCTCAAGCTTTGAAAAAGCTTGGGTCATTCTTTTAATCACATATTATACAAAATTATGTAAATCATTTTAAAAGAGTAACTATGTAGTTAGGTACTCTTTTAAAATTATTCTAAATTTCTTCTTCTTTGAAACTACCTCTCTTTCTTTATTTTCTTGTAGTTTCTGACGTTCAAATGTTTAATGGCCATAGATATTTATATTTCTATGTTAATGGCCCACTTGAAATAAATGGTTTGACTTTGACTTTGACACCTTACAAGTTGCAAGTCACAAAGACACCGAGATCTCTTTTTTTCTCTCCCTCCCTCGGAAAATACAGGCGTAGGTACTCTTTTATGTTCTTTCTTTAATTCACGGTTGGCGAATGTTTCCATCAAGAAATGTTTTTTTCTTGTATAACTCTGCGGATACGAGAATAGAAGAATCACATTTCCCACATTTTTCGGCGATGCCATTTTGTGTAACAGTTTTATTATTTCTTACTAAGAAAAACAAAAAACTCAAGTAAAGTTATTAGATCGTCTTCATTCAGCTTTGTAGAATAATATAAGCTAGCTATGACAGCCCTAACTCCAATTTTAAACACCGAAGAACATTGTTTTCGTGCAGAGTAAACAAATAGGTACCACAATCGTTGTGAAACTGATTTTGTAAATTCTCAAAGAAATTTGTATTAGAATTAGCTGTGGCGAATCACCGCCTTTGTAGTATCGTTTGTTTTGGTCAAGCTTAGGTCATGTGTGTCATCGATTTTTCATGTTTTTAATACTGTGTAGGATTTGCAAATAATATGAGATGGGATGGGATGGGGATAGGGGCAGATTTAGGCCCGTATTAATAAACGTTCCTCAACTACGTACTTAAGTGCGTAATCATTTGATACGCCATTATGCCGATATCAGCATCTCAAGATCATTGCTAATTAATAAACACATGAATACAGTATCTCAGTTACTAATATCAGTGTGCATCAGGATGACTGGACCAAGAGAGATTTTGGAAGTTTGAGCAATACCAAGATTTAGTACCTATTTGGTACTATTTGGTACCAGACATCAAATAATTGGTACCTTGCTAAAGAGGGAAAACTATTACGAGGAAAGTGGCCAGCCATTCTGACTTCAGAATGGCTGGACCAAGTCGGTTTCACATAGTTGTGGGCGTTATATGTAGTTCATCTTTTTATTAATATTTAGTACCTAATTGCTACCTCAACATATGTTTTTCTTAGATTTTTTCGATAAGCCAAAAAAAAGTTACACCTAGAAGAAATTTTGCATGTAATCTGGAGCACGTTGATTTCACCTAGTTGTAGGCGTTATAATTAGTTTATCTTCTCATTTAAATTTAGTACCTCGTTGGAACCTCCACAAATGTTTTTCTTAGATTTTTTCGATAAGCCAAAAATAAATTACACCTACAAGAAGTTTTGCATAAGTATATTGGGTGACTGGTAATTACTTATCATTATGAACAACTTTTACTATGGGAACAAACCTGAAATCGCGAAAAAATAATCAGCTGTTACCTACATTTATGTATGGAACAGCAGATTTTTTTTGTTATGTTAATTATAGATTCCTATTTATTTATTTTAAACATCTTTAGTTCCATTGTAAAGTACCTACTGGCTTAAAAAAAAACCGGCCAAGTGCGAGTTGGACTCGCTCACAAAAGGTTCCGTACCACCGTACAATATTAATGAACACTATGTATTAAAAAAAAAACACGTTTTTTGTATAGGGACCCACCCACTTTCATTCTTTTTTTTTTTTGGATGGGATATATCATCAAATGACTATTCCCGCTGGGCGGAGCGGAAGGGCGTGTCCGACTCTTACTGACTAAAACCCACCCGTGTTCCTTCCCTTGCCTGTTCGTTGCCAGGGGCCACGGTTTCCCGTTAAGACTTCCCGCAACCCCGGCAGGCATCGGCCCTAGCGGACCCCTAAAATTTGCTAAGTTCTTTGAGGCGCGCATGGAACACGACGCGCCGTCGACCCGGGCCCTGGTCCTTATCGGATGGCGAGCTACCCATTGCTCTCCATCCGCAAGCCCGCACCTACGATGGCCGGAAATCGGCTCGCGATTCCTGATGCCCAGGGCGTCTCCTGAAGCGGCTAGGGGCTTGAGGGGGCGACATTTGTCTCTCCTTCATGCGCCCCGCCTCCTCCTTTGCGAGCATTACTGCTTCGCAGGAGGAGGTGACAGCTTTCCATGCCCTTTCGCTCTGCACCATGGCCTGGACCAAGGCCGGACGTGAGAGCTCATTGCCGCCGATCGCCTCCACGAGGACACAGCGGTGCTCCACCCAAGCCGGGCAGACCTCCACCTTATGCTCCACCGTGTCCTCCGGGCGGTCCACACAGTGGTGACACCCTGGCGTTTCCACCCTCCTTATGCGAAACAGGAACCTCCCGAAACAACCGTGTCCGGTGAGGACCTGCGTCAGGCGGAATGTGAGAATGCCATGGCGCCTCTCTAGCCACTCCTCAAAGAGGGGACTATCGCCGCAATTGTGGCGTGCCCAACCCACTTTTATTCTTTACTTTATTTTATTTTTATTATTTTTTGATATAGCGGTAACAGAAATACACAATCTGTGAAAATTTCAACTGTTTACTTATCACGGTTCATGAGATAACCGCTGATAGACAGACGGACGAACAGCGGTAGGCTAGTAATAGGTAATAGCCAGTAATAGGTAATACGGGCTAGTATCCGCAACTCCACGTCAAAGCGCGTATTTTGCGCACAGGTGGGAAAATCGGTTATTCGATCCATCCCAGCTCCTCAAAGAAGGCCAGCAACGCCTTGGTGTCACTGACAATCTCACGTAGGGTACCTGAGTTACCGAAGTACTTTGCCCTGTAAGCGGCGACCACACCGGGCAGTTTAACAGCACATGAGCAGCTGTCTCGTCGTTCTCCATGCAGTCTCTGCACAGCGGACTGTCTGTGACTCCTATGACATAGAGGTGTTTATTATATGACACATGGCCAGTTACAGCTGCTGTGACTGTGCGCAGCTGTTGTTTCGTTAGTCGGAGAACCTTTTTCGTGAGGCAGCTATCGATTGTAAGGAGTGTCTCCATGGCTTGCCTACACTCACCGTGGTCCGACCATAGTTTGTGATGTTGGTCCCTGGTTCGTTTCCTTACCAGAGTGCGTAGGTACCCGAAGGGGAGTGGCGCGATGGGTTCAGGCCCCACTGGTGCCATGCTCGACCCCCTTCTGGCAAGTTCGTCAGCTGCGTCGTTCCCCGCGAACCGCTGTGAACCCTTCGATCCATTGAATGGTTATATTATTGAGGCTACCCACCTGTTTAAGGCGCTGGTGGCACTCGTATATCAGCCCGGAGTCAATAGTATGACTGTTGAGCGCTTGCAAAATAGTCATGCTGTCCAAGAGTATGCGTATCAAGTGGTCCTTAACTTCCCTGGCCATGATGGCTGAATCGGCAAGAGATATACCCAGGAAGGTTAGAACGAAACAGAACCCTATTAGGTTCTGTTTCGTATCCTTCGGTTACGGAACCTTAATAATATCACTTATTCAAATGCCATGAAAGATTAATGTATATTTATCATTCAATAAATATGGATGTATAAGTAATATTAAAACTTATATCTGTATAAAAAATATTTTCGGAAATGTATTTCCTTTGTAAAAAAATAAACATTATTATACCCGCACCCTAATTACGTAATGTACGATCAATTTTAAATTGAAACCAATTGAAAAAGATTGCCAGTCCATTGCTTCATAAGTTCGACAAAAACAATTGAGCAGATTTTTTTGTCGAACTTATGAAGCAATGGACTGGCAATCTTTTTCAATTGGTTTCAATTTAAAATTGATCGTGCATTGCGTAATTGAGGGGTGGGTGTTTGGCAGAACGTTGAATATACGAAAATGGTGGATAGGTGGAGTCATCTGCTTCTTTCTCAGCCCTAATTTATTTGGCCCTGGTTTGTTTTTTTTTTTTTATGCAAGTTGAAATTAAGATTTAAGTATTTTTTACATCTTTCTGTAAGTTTGAGGACTCATAACTTTTTTTCTAGCTAACATCTGGATAAAGCAATAACTTTATAAGAATCTGCCAACATTAAAGAATAAAAACAATACTGCCTGTTTTACCCATTTTTAATAAAAATTACACTTTAAAGTTAAGAAAGCAAAAAAAAATTAGGGCTGGACCCCACTTATCCACCATTTTCGTATGTTCAACGTTCTGCCAAACGTATGCAAAACTTCTTGTAGGTGTAATTTATTTTTGGCTTATCGAAAAAATCTAAGAAAAACATTTGTGGAGGTTCCAACGAGGTACTAAATTTAAATGAGAAGATAAACTAATTATAACGCCTACAACTAGGTGAAATCAACGTGCTCCAGATTACATGCAAAATTTCTTCCAGGTGTAACTTTTTTTTGGCTTATCGAAAAAATCTAAGAAAAACATATGTTGAGGTAGCAATTAGGTACTAAATATTAATAAAAAGATGAACTACATATAACGCCCACAACTATGTGAAACCGACTTGGTCCAGCCATTCTGAAGTCAGAATGGCTGGCCACTTTCCTCGTAATAGTTTTCCCTCTTTAGCAAGGTACCAATTATTTGATGTCTGGTACCAAATAGTACCAAATAGGTACTAAAACTTGGTATTGCTCAAACTTCCAAAATCTCTCTTGGTCCAGTCATCCTGATGCACACCTAATATCAGCTCCTCAATGCGCTGTACTTGATGACTGGATCTCGTGAACGATTACGTCACATTGACCGAAGTTTAGAATAACATTCATCACGTTTCGTTATTGTAATGTAGTAAGATTTATTGAAATACTTTTATTTTATTCAAACTTTAGTGAATAGCGCTGTATCACGTTATAAAGTGGTTTTCTACCCAATAAATCCTTAAATTGTAAAAAAAATTGTATAATTATTTCCCAATATGACAGAAATCTTTACTACTCAACTCTGTAGGTACAAATAACATAACGCAATATGACGAGTTATTTATTAATTAGATTCATTGAATGTACCTACTTTAAACTTTACTTATTTATTTATTAAACTTTATGCAACTAAAGAAGTACATAGGCGGATTAATGCCTTTATGTGTTATAAGTGTTAGGCGATTTGTTTTTGCCATACTCCAACAATAAGTACCTACTTATATATTTTTTTTTTTTTATAAATGGTACATAAATAAATGTACTTACAACATTTACATAGGTAGGTACCTAAAATGATGCTGTAGCATAAAACCTTAAAGTTGATAGGACGGCTATTTCTGGGAAAATAGGGATTTGAGGCATCCCTTATGTATATTTTTTTTATAAACGATATCGCAAAGGCCATAAAATATACTATTAGATCGTAATAATTAATTTCACACAAAATATTATCGAATTCCAGGTTTCGCGCTACTAATCACGACCTCAAGTCACGTACGGCCTACACTCAGGTTTAAGCATCTTGAGTACACTCACTTATTGTATACTTAAGTGTCGAGTATCGTTTATTAATCAGTCCATCACTCGGTTGATAACGTAAACCCAACCCGTAACTTGAGTACATCAATTCTTATGTTTATTAATACGGTCGAGACCTCAAGGCTGATATTAAGTGCGAGCTCTTGGGCTGAGTAACGTTTATTAATACGGGCCTTAGACACTATCGTGACCATTTGGTTGGTTTTAGTAGAGCTCGTTCTCATTTCATTTCCATGTGTTGTATTGGTGACTGCCTCATTGGTCTAGTGGTCGCAAGCGCTACTACTGAACATGAGGTCCTGGGTTCGATTTCCGGGTCGGGCAAAGTGTTATTGGGTTTTTCCATCTAGAATTTCTTAATAGCAGTCCGGAGTCTGGATCTGTGTCCGGTTGATGGCAATAGGCTCGTCCCCGATTACTGACCGAATTAAACATAACTGGCGAAATGTGGGTGCACTTTAGGTAGACCTACCTCTGTCGAACTCTTCGAGGAAACAAGGCCTGTGTTCAATTGGACTACATAATAATAGAACCTAAAACCAAAGAAATAGTCACTTAGTACATCATACATTTCATACATCATACATGGATCAAACACACACACACATCATACATTACATACATACATCATCATACATACATGCATACATTACATACATCATACATCATATTCATTTGTCATACATTTTGGCTTACTTATACCGAAAGTATCATCAACTTGAGCCAATATTCAGTGTTAATTTGATGTGAAAAATCGTACATAATTTAATTGAAGAAATTGATAATGTTTTTGTTTAATTATTAGGTACTTAATATAAAAGCTTAGGCCAAAAGTCTCACGGCAAATGAAGTTACCAGTTTAAGCCTCCTGGCAACTTTGAACTCATTATTTCTACGACAATTGTATTCCTAGCAAAGTGACACTTGACAGTGCAATATTCAGTGTTAATTTGATGTAAAAATTCATACATAATTTAATTGAAGAAATTGATAATGTTTTTGTTTAATTATTAGGTACTTATTATAAAAGCTTAGGCCAAAAGTCTCACGGCAAATGAAGTTACCAGTTTAAGCCTCCTGGCAACTTTGAACTCATTATTTCTACGACATTTGTATTCCTAGCAAAGTGACACTTGACAGTGACGATCAACGGACAGATAACAGACCGACTACATAGGCAATGGAAACATTCGATAACATCTACATTACTTAGAAACAAACACAATCTAATTTAAAATTTATCTTCAGGCACTAAAGTTCATATTTCTCCGGGCTGTCAAACGTAAAGCTTTTTAAAATATCGTGTGTGGTGCGTTTACAGAGTGTGTCGTAATTAAAAAAACTCGCGAGTAATTACTCGAGTGTCGAAAGCCGACTTCGTGAACGATGAACTAAGCTGTCTATGGTATGTCCGAATTTTTCTGAGGGCAACGACATCGTATGATGAATTAACTGCGATGTTGTGACAGTGTTTGATTAAAAAAAAGTGCTGTATTTTTTATGATTTGTAGTTTTTTGTGTGGGCCACCTAGGTTGTTGAGGCTTATTTTCAAACCTTTCATAACATCACGCTAATATTTCTCGAAATGATAGGCAGATTTCTGTGGTGTTCACATTTAGCCATGTTATAGGAGCGAGCCTACTGCCAAAAATCTTACATATTTACTGAAAACATTATGGTCTTGCCACCAGCCAGCCTGATGGCTATCATAGCACCTTTTTTATGATGTAGAATATAAAAATCTATTTTCAGAACGTCCTATATTATTCCTTTCTACGGTCCACAGGTTTTGTATAAAATGCGACTTTTTAATAATAAATGCAACAATGTTGACTTTTAATGCGTTCATTTAATTCCTCGCGAAACGACCCATAAAGATCGCTGTTCCCAAAACGTTAAAGCAGCCATTTTGTATCATTTACTTTTATGCCACACACGTGTGTACCTTTCCTTATAAATAACTCACACAAAATTCTACCATAACTCTAAAAAATAAGGTTTCAAATAAGTTGGGGAGAACTGTGCTCGTGCAATTATTTGAGATTCCCGAAATCGTTTAGTAACAGTTTAATATCACACATTGGAGGGAACATGGTGACCATATAATTTGGACACCCATCAAAATTCCAAGTACAGGTTGATGTTAAATGTATTTTTGGGCTTTAGCTGTGGAGTACGACACACCTCCTTATTGAAAAACCTGGCCAGTTAAATCTGCCAAATCTGTCACCTGTTAGCTGATTGAATGACTGACTACTAACCACTCATATAAAGCTGTACCTACTAAACGAATGCCACCATCTTTGATTTAAATACAATTGTACTAAAAGTGTCCATATTAAAAAAGTTTATTAGAAAATTAAAGACTATGTTGAAGACAAGGATCTTTGACAATAATACCCTGTGCACATAAATATTAATTGAATCTAAATTGAATTTAAAAACTATTTCAACAAAAGTTCACCGACAGCGCCCCTCTGTTAATGTCATTCAAGTGCCAAAATTCGTGCAGCACTGCACTGTAACTTAATAGGATACCTTTTTGACAGTAGGGTAACGAAAGCTTGAGCCTGCTCTAGTAAAAAACACTTTACGTCCAAGTACTGCGGACTCTTTGAAATATTACCATAAACCAGAGGCAAAACGTCGGGGCTCTTGTGATTAAAGGCCTGAAGCACAAGTAGACGGCTTGATTATCTACTAATCTCTCAATGCCTGAAGCTATAGTAGCTCTAAAAAAACCTCTTCATTGGCCTATCATGTACTTACAACAATTCCTACATTTGGATGGCCACAACAAAAAAATTCGCCAATTTTTGGACCACCTAGCTTCTGCCTGTGACTTCGTCCGCGTTAAATTTCTTGTTTTAACAAATAATATATCCTATAACACTCGGGAACATTGTACTAGGCTAGCTACCCATTTAAAAGAAAAAAAACGGGATAGAATCAGAAGATTACTCTCTACATAAATAAACAATTACAAACTCATACCTCTTTATAATATTAAGTATAGATTAATCCCAACACCCTGTATAGGTTGACGACAAAATGGCGCGCTGCATACCCTGTGCTAATAGTTATTTAATTCGTTCAGACATTTAATATCGTTTCTTTATTTTATTAATCATCGAGACCAATTATAGCAATCAAGAGAACTGTCTTCACTAGCTTTGAAGTTTTTCTTGTTTTTTTATGATCCCTATTTTGAGAGCCTGTTTCATAACGTGCAAAGGCGCACTATATTATAAATTCGAAAGCAAAGCGTCTGTCTATCTGTCTGTTACATATTCACGCCCAAAACCACTGAACCGATTATTATAAAATTTAATAGATAAGTAGGTAGCCTGGGTAGTCTACATTTATAGAATCTGGCATTTATAAGAATCTGTCATTTCTAGAATCTAGCATTTAAAGAATCTGACATTTCTAGAATCTGACATTAGTCGACTAATCCATTTTTAGCGACTTAACAAAGGAAGAGGTTATATATTGTTTTTTGATCGATATTTTCGAAGTCGGTTGTTTTTCATCCGAGATATTTGTTTATGAAAATGATGAATCACGAAATAGAAAATATACGACAATATAACAGACGAAGACGTGGTCAACAGCCATTCATAAATAAATTTAAAAAACTGAACAGAATTGTATGAAATTACTTGCACAGCAGGAGGTGGTGAAACAGGTCATCAATGTTGTACATTATCTCTGTGGATATTCTTTGCTGTTTAGCAAGCCCTAGGGCATCATTTGTTAAGGAAATTGGGTCTACGCCTATTGGCATCCTTAGAGATCTCTTTATCGATATCAATCATCGCAGTCGATCACAGTCTGAAGGTTATAGACCTTTCCTTACTCAATTATTTATTGCATTCCATATGTATTACATAGATGGTATAACAAAGTAAAAGACCAATATGGACCCTGTCGGGCACAGCAAGATTAGGAGAGAGGAAGAGGGCTAAGTAACAATTCAAGCAATTCAATGTCAATATAAATTAGAGGTGTATTGCAACATATTATGTGTCACTACTAGACACCTTTTGCCGGTCCTTATACAACTTTGCAAAAGCATTCTACTACGGTAGAAATGCTTTTTCATTTGTTTTTCATTTCTCTTGTCTTAATCGAAACGTAGTATAAACAGCAGCCTCGTTGGTCTAATGGTCGCAAGCGCTACTGCTGAACATGAAGTCCCGGGTTCGATACTCGGGTCGGGCAAAGTGTTATTGTTTTTTTTTCATCTGTAATTTCTCAGTAGCAGCCCGGAGTCTGGATTTGTGCCCGGTTGATGGCAATAAGCTCGCCCCCTATTACATGGGACTTAAACATAACTGGCGAAATGTTGGTAAACTATAGGTTCACCTCTGCCTAAGCCTTCGGGGAATGCAGGTTTGATGTAAAGTTAATGTAATCAAAACGTAGAGGCTCCGGAGAGATTATAATAACCATCTTACTGGTTACTTGACAACTATCTACCAACCATACATCCTAAATACGAACCGACACAGCAGTTACATAAAGAAACGAGTATGTAATTATAATAATTTCTCGCGTTATCATGTGTTACAAAAAGCCGTCATGCGAGACTTGTTCCTGCTAATTGTAACGCATCAAGATCATTCGGTCGTACTATAGCGTTTGACAGTTCCGTTAACATTTAAATAAATGTGCGCAAGTATGCTGATTAAATTGTTTTTAATAATAGAGGCAAAAATGATAAATTAGAGACTTCTTTTATAAAGGATAAAACTGTAACGTTACTATTGTTACAAGTTCGATTCAAAGGCGGCTCGGAAGTTAGCTGTTCGCTGCGCAGTACTCCACCCCTCACCCCCGCTGACCCATGAATTTGTTACTGCGCAGCGACGCGCCTCATGTTCCGAGCCGCAGCTTTGAATCGGGCTGTAGTAATGTTAGTAAAAAGACTTCGTTAACATACTTTATAAATGTAATTGTATTTATTAGTTCATCAATGGACAGTGCATGAGATATAACGTGGGTGTTGTGCCTTTGTAATACAAACAACATAGGATTGATTCTTTTGAGTCCAAGCTATTATTTCTGCAAATATACAGTTAAGTATAGCTAGGCCAAACTTCCTCTTTATAGTAGGTCTCGACTGACCCAGTAGGCTGTAACAGGAAAATCACAATGATAACTAATTAAACATAGTAGGTAGAATAAATGAACTCACATCTGAGATAAATTTTTGACCATCTAAATAGGACGTCAAACTCAACTCAAACTCAAAGCATTTATTTCAATTAAACCATTTACAGGCACTTTTGAATTGTCAAAGAGTCGGTCAGTTAGTCAGAAAGTTGAAGCTAGTCGCCCATTCCAAAAAATAGATCTCTGTGGAGAAGAACGGGCAAGAAACTCCCAGGACACTCTTTTAAATAAAGACATTACAAAATCCTGGGTACATTATTCTTGTTGCTTCTATATGTGAGAACAATGTCAAAAAAAAATAGAGACAATACGAGGCGATGGCCGTTTTGCGTGGATGTGACGCATATTTTTCCCCCAATTTGTTATTAATCGTGTTCTTTTTTTTTATTCTTTCCTTGCGTCATGTTTACCGCAAATAAACGTATTTTCTTTCTTTCTTCTTTCTGACAATTCAAAGTATAAGATTTAAAATAAGCCTTGCCAGAAAAGAGATGACCAGTCTCAACCGACGGCGCCCGTTCACGAACATGACGCGTGGATCAGCACCATCCAGCTCAACCATTTTGTAGGGACGTCTTCGATGGGCAGGACATGTGACAAGAATGGACGAGACCAGAGCACCCAAACGTTTTGTGGATAGTCAACCGGATGGCCGGAGAAGTCGAGAGCAGCCCAAGTTCAGATGGTTGGATGGCGTAGAGCCGTACACCAAGATTTAAGGACTGTTGGAGTGGGAAATTTGAGAGAAAAATCCAGAAATGGGTCACGTCGTTCACGGAGAAATATACTTGACCAGGCTAAGGCTTCATCTTAGGCTTTAGAGCTGCTGGAAAGCCTTAGATGATGATGATGATACAGATTAAGTGTCTAGTTTGGGGATCATAAATACATACATAATCAGCCTATGAATGTTCCCACTGCTGGGACACAGGCCTCCTCTCTGTGAGAGGAGTGGGCTGTAATTTACCACGCGGGCCCAGTGCGAGTTGGTAGATGTCACATGTGTTCGAATTTTTGGTTCAAGGAGATGCCGGTTTCCTCACGATGTTTTATTTCACCGTTTTGAGAGCAGTGGTGATGAAAATTATTTACACAAAGTAAAGCGCCTGCCTGGGTTCGAACCCACGACCTACGACTCGCAAGTCGGGGCCGTTACCACTGGGCCACCACTGCACACTGGGGCTCACTAGTGAATAATACTTTTGGTTTTACGTTTTAGAATGGGCAATTAGCTTTAACTTTCTGACTAAGTGACCGACTCTTTGACAATTCAAAAGTGCCCATGTTTTGAAATAAATGCTTTGTGTTTGAGTTTAATCCCGCACTCCTTAACAATAAAGATTCCCTGCCTAAAACTTGAAAATCGACTTTAATAAAATCGATATTATATTAACTTCCATTCCACATACCACACAAGGTAACAATCTAGTTAGCAACTCACACGCACACGAGCTTACACTCTCGATACATCGGTTGACACAAAAATCGATTAGAACAATGATCGATGCGAACAATCGAGAACAATTCGTTACACACGAAACACTAGTATCTGCTTGGAGATAAGACTTAACAATCACAACACTAATTAATTCTGATGGATGTGCTCCTCAGTCGTGTCATACATGGTTGTTTTACGAAGATAAAAAGTGATAGTTTTTGGTCTATTTTCACTGTACTACCTGCTTTATTTGAAGGCAATGAAAATAGAGCGGGAAAAACGTTTCACAATTAATTGAAACATGTTCTTATAAGACAACAAATCAATTACAAAGTCGATTCTGGGACAGGAAGATATCTGCTACAGAAATAGTTGCAGAACGTTAAGAAATCTTGCAGTATTCCACATTTGAACAAGACTATCTCGCTCTGTTCTCTATGCCCGGTAAACAAGCACACTTATGATACAATCAGTACGCACTCTCAATACAACACTATGACAAATCGACTCGCAGTAACATCGATCCATCGCGTCACATGATAATCGATACTCTCTTAGTCGAATTATCGCCTGTCGACTCGTGTGAACGATTACATAATAAATAATGGTCAATTCGATTCGATTACAATCACACATTATGACGCCCCGCTGCTCTCGAACACCTGATATTTATTATAATAAAACATTGATAATCGAGCAATTGTTTAAAAAAAAAATCGCGAATGAATATATTTTATTAATGGATGGTGATTTTTTTCGGTCGGCCATAGGTCATGGCGTGTCAATCTCTGGGAGGTATATCCTTGAAACTATTAGTCATGTAATTTGACTACATATATGATTAAGACTATATTATGCAATCAAAGACGTTCACATACAGAAAGGTCAAGTTTGCAGTTCGATGTTACCATTAACACACCTACAAAATTAAGATATTATTCTAATCTTCAGTTATTCCTAGCGTTTTATTGATATAATTTCCTTCCCGATATGGTAGGCATAAACATGGCGTATCAGCGCTTTATCTTTTCTCTGTGGCAGTAAAAGCGTACTAAAGAAAACAGTAATGGTTATAATGCTTATGGTGTAATAAACAGGCGATACGGACAGTAAGCAGTAACATATCTCCAAATAAGTGTCGTTGCAGCTTTTAGTTTTAAGAAATATCTTGGAACACAACTATTGGCTACCAAGTCTGCGCACCTAAAATTCCCTAATAGGGAAGCGACGTGACAATGCCCATGCATTGCGAAATTAAAGACAAAACCAACATCGAAATAAATAATACATGAGCTTAGTAACTAAACATTCGATTTGCTGTCGCATTAGTCGATTTTCGTATCGATGTCAATGGACGCCGTTCGTTTATTTCGAGTTTTATTATGCCAATATATCACGTAAATAGTTACGTAAGTTAAAGCACTTGTTTCATTCTTTTAGGCAATGTTACGATGAAACTAATCGGAAATTCAGTATGTCATTCGGCACCCCGCGATGTGTGTCGGAAGGACAGCAAAATAAAATGTCCTGCACTCTTTCTTCGCGCTCTTTCTTCGCACGGTTTTTGCGACTTAACAAATATCGAGATTTCTTAGGTAAACGTTACTTTAATATTAACATATTATACACATAAACCTTCCGGAATAAATTCTCTAAACGATGCCGATGGTGAAAACCTCATCAAAATCTGTTTGGTTTAGATTTTAGAAGAACAACTCGGACATACAGACAAACACGAAAAGCGACTTTGTTAAATTATAATATGTATGGATTTAGATATCGTCGAGTGTTGTCTGCAGGTTCTTGTAATATTGAAGGGTTTGTTTAGTATTTTTGAACAACTAAACACGTTTACATTGTGTTCCTATTTGTCTTGAAAGCAAAAATATTACCTCACGTAAAACAACGTATATTTCTTTTTATTTTATCAGTACAACAATTACTAAACTTTCAAGTCTATTGTCAATTTCTTTACTCATTAAAGTATAGGTTACACCGATATCTTGCATGTAGACATCATGTATTTTCATAAAAAAGTTTCACTTTTACAACAATTAATAAGCCGAGAAAAACGTTCGATTGTAAGCGATTGCCAGTGTGAAAAATTCGCTCACAATGGATAATTTATGGTGATCGCATCAGAATCTTTCTTGCTGACGCTCCCAAGCAAGCAACCTCTTTGTAATAGCAAGATAATTATTTTAATACGCACAAGAACATAGCAGATACACTTTCACTTTGAATTTGCATTTTGCTCTTATGCTGATGTAGACGAGGTTTTTGCAAACAAAGGCTTTATCAGAGTTCCCTTGCCTTTGTTTTTCGCGCCAATCGTTTGACAGGTTGAACAATGTTACCATAATTTCTGCTATGTGTCAGTGAGATCTAGATAGCTTTTCGTTTTAATTAATACTATGATTACACTTTACAGTTTTACAATGCACTTCCGGACTATATCAGTAATTTATTGCAGCTACAAAAAACTTGATTAAAATTATTTTGTTTAATTAAAATATCTCTTGATGCCTTTTTCGTTAAAGAATTTAAGTTACCGTAATCACCCGTAATAGTAATAATGCGATCAATCATGAGTAGCCGAAATTATATTAGAAGCAACATCTTTGTTATTAAAATCAAAGAGCAATCCTTGCGGTACTTATTTCATTCAATAAAAAATATTAAAAATTAATAACAAAACTTATCCTTTTAGATGCCCAATAAGATTAAATATGTGCACAAAATATACCAAATCACTGCCGCTAATTGAACTATGTTGCCACTAAAAAAATATCAAAGCGACCGGCGGAAATGGCTTAATATGTTCAGCCAGTAATGTTGAATGCTTCATTAGAAGGATTTTGATAGCGTAATCACATGTTCTGATCGCACATTGCTGCGGCGCGAAATGATCCGATTGGCTGATATACGTGCGTGCGTTCCAAACATTCAGAGTGAACGCATTTGATAGAAAGGCATTCTCGGGGTTGCTATTGGTAAATAAATTAATGATGACAGCCGTTTGATCTGAATTCTCGATGGTTACGATTTATTACTGCTTCTTTGCAGGTGTAATTGTCGATTGTTAAATAGTTTACTTTCTTATTTTGCAAAGTCGAGGGGTTAAAAGAATATTGATTTTATCATTTTCTGCATATTTCACTTGCACTTTTTTTTCTTATTCAACTTTTTTTAAATACTCGGTTAGTCTGTTTACTTCTGACGTTAAATTCACATATTATAATGTCACATCTTGACCGAAACACTACCGTACCGTAGGGTCGCTGCCCCAATTGTTGTCGGTTAATGTTAACACCTCCAGCACACGGCAGCGGTAGATAATGGCTATCTTATCGGCTTGTATCAGCCCAGCCCAGTGCCATTAGCTGGCCGACCGACTTTCCCCGTGGGGTAGACCGCGTTTGTTGACGATTGTCCTCTGTGTACGTTGAAGTTGGAGAGAGGTAGGGCCGCATAGATTGTACAAATACGGCGAAATAATACGAAGAGATGCATTGAATTTACGTGTTGCCTTCTGAACCAAAAAGATGTTATGTGTCGTAGAATGATTTGATAGTTCTAATTTTCGAGAAAATCCTATTGCGTGTGTGTGAACAACTTGGTTGAAATAGGTTAGGCTAGAACTGTGACCAACCGTCTACTTTCAAGTTGCTTGCAGAAATGTTGTCACCATTTTTTAATTATCCGTTTTTTCACAATATCCCTAGGTTTTCGCGAAAATTCGAATGATCAAATCATCCTACGACATAATGTAGTATATTCACAAAAAAATTAAACAAAATTCATGAAAGTAACTTTTTTCTACAAGCCGACTCAAGACGTTTCTGACCATAGATTATTATGGAAAATGTAGAAAAAACCTCAATATTGGTTAGGCATTAGCATTTAGTCCTCTATATCTGCTCAGACCAATGAAATAAAAAACAGTAACAAATAATGTCCACCAACAAATAAATCAATTGCTCAAACCAACTTTACAGAATCCTAGTGCACACCGATCATTGTAACAAGCCCTATTTATTCCTCAGCGCGACTTTCCAATGACACTTGCCGCACAGTCGCCTGCGCAGGTAAGTAGTAAGTACCATTGCGAATAATGAGCGTTTCTGATCCATAACTGATTGCGGTGCGATTATTTTTGAGGTTAAGACCTTGTTGCTGGTAGGACTCCTGAATAGGTCGAGGTATTTGTTATACAAGATGTTTGTGATAGTGTCGTAATGATCTAGAATTGTAGGATTGGAAGTGGCCTGAGTAGCAGGAATCTGGTCAGGTATTTTGATATAGAAGGAGAGCGACAAGAGTGATGGTTTTCGTCTTATACGACTTGATTTTGGGCCCATCGTTGAACTTATAAGACATTCCTAAACATGTATTCCAATATCTAAGTCTATTCCCAAGTCCTTTGTTAGGTAAGTGCTAAGTGTGCATTTATAGGTTAGCATGCCACTCTCTCTGTGGGCTCTGTCTCGCAAAGGGTCGCAGCATTATGCTGAGTGACGGCTCTGGCCGTTTTGCGTGGATGTGACGCATATTTCCCCCTAACTTATTCTTTTTTGTATTTGTGTTCTTTATTTGCGTCATGTTTACCATAAATAAACGTATTTTCTTTCTTTCACCCTACTTTTGTTTCTGTGGCTTCCTCAAATTACACTAGCATCATGAGTTCATAACTTCCAGCATCATTGTTTAAAACTAAAACAAAAACAACCATCTTGTTACCAGATGCAAAACAGAACAGAAATGTATCTTTCAGCAAAATTACCGTTAATATAGACAATGAAACTCAAATCCTACTTACTCCAACAACTGTATTTTCTCAACAGCCCTATACAGTACCTATACATAAGTAATTCCACTTTCCAGTCACACCTGCAGAACTAACGTATCGTTAGTAATGAGCATCTGATTCATAACCTATAGTCAGGAGACTATTTGAGGTCAGTAGGAACTGGTGACTACGGCACGTGGCGCTGGGGAGTAAATAACAAGTAATTGTTGGAGTATTTTAGAGAGGAACCATTTGTTTGTGGAAGGTAGGGAGAAAATATAGTATATAGTAAATTGAGAAAAAAGTATTCGAAGAATATTGGTTTGCAGATTAATATTCTTGATTTAAAAGCTGACGCTGCTTCGGCTGATGCTGATGTATCTAATTAAGACAATGCAGATGAGGTAACTCATCCAGTTTATTAACCCACACAAATAAAATGTCGAAAAGCTTACATGAGGTAACCAGTAACCATGTTAGAGAAATGGTGATTTGCTGAAAGGCACCCAAAATGTTATGTCATAAAAAATATATATAGTTACAGATATCCGTATTACAGCAAATCTAAACAAAGATAACAAATAATTCAATCTCTCTAATGAATTTATGATTTGTTAGATTCCGCAGCCAACAGGCAACCCCTTACCCGATTGCTGTAATACTATAAGTACAGTGTCAGTTATTCCATTGCTGCTTTTCTGTATTAATGAGCGTTGTGTTTAAGATTTGTTTATGAGCCGCCTACAGCGTACAGGGACGTTAAGTTATTGTTGAACCCACTACTTGGAACTTCCATTTTGTTTACAAATTAAGTTGTTCCTCTGTTATGGAGCTTAGAATGGATAGGTTCCTTCATTTTGTGAATTGTTATTGATATCTGAATCAGATTACCTGGCTAATCTATATAACTAACTAGCGAGCCTGTCTGCTTTGCACGGTTTTTATGACTTGACAAAAGATCATGTTTGCTTGATTGTATATTACTCTAATAATCTTCCGGAATAAAACATCTAAAGATATTCGTGAAGACCGCATCAAACTCCGTCGCGTTGTTGAGAAGAACAACGAGGTCACAAAGACAGACAGGAACTATTTATAGATATAGATTCTACTGTACTGTCTCTTCCTTAGACCATTATTACGTAGACCATTCTGTAAATCTGTATTGATTCTTCTCTGCACTCGAATCAGAAGAATTAGTTAAATTTACCTAGGACACATCATCTTTCTTTTTAACATTAATCAGCCTATAATGTTCCCACTGCTGGGACACACTCCTCTTGGTGAGAGAGAGTGGGCTGTGATCCACCACGCGGGCCCAGTGCGGGTTGGTAGATGTCACATGTCTTCGAAATTTTAGTTCTTGGACATGCCGTTTTCCTCAAGATGTTTTCCTTCACCGTTTTGAGAGTTTACTTTCATTGCCTTTCTTGCCTGTTTGAATATGTTATCTTCATCAAACCAATGATAGTTGAACTTCAGTATTCGCTAAATGATCGACTTTGTTAATAGTCGTGCGTTTGATTCTTCATTCTCATTGAAATCGTTTCTATTTCTAATGGAAAAGTAAAAACTGGTTACTGTCTAAGAAAAAGCAGTATTACCAACGTCTTTAAGTTGGCAAGTGGTTGCAAAACGAGCACATATCTAATACCAATTACTTACCGTGTTCGAGTTAATTGCCAACAATTAAACTGTTTGTTTGTTTGTCTTTCTCACGGCATTCTGATTGCACGCTCATTATTTGTCGAGTGCATTGCATAATTTCGTCTTTCTACTATTTTATTGATTTCAATAGCTATTCAAATACCTACACAAATACAATACATTTTCTATGTCTTTGTCAATCAATCTGCCTAGCCTTTTTCCAACTATGGTGGGGTCGGCGTCCAGTCTAACCGGATGCAGCTGAATACCGTATTTTACATGGTGCGACTGCCAATCTGACCTCCACAACCCAGTAACTAGGTAATACGATACCCCTTGGTAAGACTGGTTGTCAGACTTTCAGTCTTCTGACGACTCGTAACGACTGTCGAAGATCCACGAATGACAGCCTGGTGCTTCCCGAGGCATGGAGGAATCTCGGTATGTTAAGATGGTCACCCATCCACGGACCAACCCCGGCAAGCGTAGCTTATCCTGATGGATCGAACCGTGCCGCTGTTATTAATTAGCCACGAGTTCCTCCTTCTTTGTATGTGTACAAAAACATAGCTCAGTGCTATATACCTGATCAGAACTTACCACGAAATAAATACGTAGGTACTCTGGCTAAAGAGGTACAAAATGTTAGTTTTTTTATTTTTTATTTGTGAAAATTGATAATTTTACAAATAGCCACCACTTGCAGGGTAAATCACCCAATTATCGGACTTACACAAATCGTGCCAAGTGTCACGTAGGCTGAATGGTGTGATATCTTTGCATCGTTCATGTTCCCGAGGTGTGGCAAAGAGCTAGGGCCCTAATTATGTTGATCGCACGTAGATATAGTTTGACATTTTAGTGAACGAAATGAAAGGCTCAGTTCAGCTTGAACAAGATTTGTGACATTATGGTATCATCGCGTCTTGTTCGTTTTTAGGGCAAGCTGGAGGACTGGTTCTTGTTTGTTAGTGATAAATGAAAGTCGTGTACTGCATCGATACCTTTATTTTTAAACCAAATATCAGTGTGTCACAAAACTTATCAAAAGCCATTCTTGGAACTTCATACACATCTTACTTTACAAGGCAGATGACACACTCTGCAACCATTTCCAGATAATTTTGTAGCTCTGTCAAAGACTCCACCACAGTCCACAAGCCAACGTCACATGAAATGCGATACTCAGGTTGCCAGTCAGGTGTCTTCACACGTCAACTAAGTAAACACACTACCCCAATGCCGCAACCCTGAATCGAACACCGTCACGGATGACTGACAGCCCTATCTCATGGACTCACGCAACCAGACACCGAAGATATCCGAGTCAGGGATAACAAACATCAGTTAGGAGCTAATAGGTTAATTGGGCTAGCATTAATTGTTAAATGTATGTGCTAGCAAATACAATATCTCAGTTATCGAGAATAAATCGTTTGTTTTATTGTAATTATGTTTCAATCTTGATTGCATGGTGTTAACGAGCCTCCTCGGATAAGAAGCGGTTTGAAAATTTATATTTCGAACGTCAGTGTTGCCAGTTGCAAAAAAGTTTTATAACTTTCTCTGTTTATGGTGGCAGTCGCGGTGGTTATTGCATTAGAACCTTTTTCGTTCTTACTATAATGTCTTCCTATATCTGATGAAGGTTTTTGTTTGTTACAGAGATGGCAGCGGAGGTGGTTCGTCCTGTATGACGATGGGGAGCTGACGTATTCGTTGGACGAACACGTAAGTACAAACACATTAATACAGAGAAACGATAGCTCTATCAGCAACTGGAGATATTAAGTTCACACCCAAGTTTGAACTTACAACAAAATAACCACAGAACTATCAGGGAGCAGCAAAAATAACTTTCATCAATCAAATAAGGCAACACCTTGTTATCGACACCGTAGCTTTCGACTTTTTGCCGCGAATCGACTAAAAAGGCAGTTGTAATCGTTTCCTCGTACTTTTATATCGACTAAGTTCTACAAATATCTCGCTTCTTGCGCAGACTAATCTATCGGTTGAACAAATTCAGAGCCGTCCGGCGCCTTAAAGGGGCTGTATTGAAACCGAGTAGGGTAACGCGACCAATAATTGACTCGTTACTAGAAATAGTGGCGAGGCGTCCTCCGATATATAAAACCCTAATTTGGTTCCGTTTCGTGCGGAAAATTATGTTGTACTGTATTAGTTTTATGCCTTTTGTAGGACGAGAAACTTCTTTAAGGTATACTCGTCGTTTAATCCGCGCTCTGATAAAATAAACGAAGTGTATAGAGTGCCGCGAGTATTCTTGTGGCACTCTAGTGTCGCTGCCTCGGCCCGGCTAGGGTGCCGTGAGCGTTGCATTGTCACTGTCACTTGTTATTTAGGTTAGGTTAGGTTAGAACTGTGACCAGCGGCCGGCGAAGTGCCAGGGTCCGTTTAGGCACAAGAGAATGTAATGTTTTGGGAATGTGGTGTTTTACAGCGATCTAACCTCGACAATCAAACAAAATACCAAGTGTCGTGACTGAATGACAGTGACAATGACAGTGACAATGACAATCCAATGCTTGCGGCACTTTGACCGGGCCGAGGCGGTGTTACTAGGGTGCCTGTAGTGGCACTTTATCCGATAGGGATAGAGTGCCACTGGTGGCACTCTATACACTGCCTAAAATAAATATAAAACTAAGGAAACGTTCCGCTCTTCGCGAATCAAGGCGCTAAGATAAAATTGTATTAATTATACATACATAAACTTTTACAAAGCAATAAAAACAAAATAAAAATGCCAATAATTATGCCGACACACACACCGAACATTGTGTGTCGTTTTTTGTCAATAATAAATTCATCCGCGTATAATATTAGCGTTTTACAAAAACAAACATCGCCAAACCGGTAACCGGAGCCGAGCCGGACCGGCACGAGACTCGGTTTCATCGGCACCTCGCTTTATCAGTATCAAATCTTTCACATTTTTCTCCGGCACTCATAAATATTCATAATAATTGGCGTCGTTGCAATTTCAAGTGAGTACATGAATTTTAATACGCGCCGTATATAGGCGGCTGCCGTGCTGCGGGAGCGAGATAAAAAACTTGACGCGTAATGTAAACCAACCAGGAACAATGAAAACAGGAAGACTAGGAAGGCTTTCTCCGTTTCCAGCTTGAAATAAAACAAGCTACCTTTTATGGTGTAAAATCCTGCGACTCTAAAATTCGTTGGACGAGTGTTGGGTTATTCACCCTTAATTTTTGCGGTTGACAATATCTTGTGGAATGGTTGAGAAGCTGAGATGTTTATCAGCCAATCGTACCGGAATGCGCGTTAGTGTCGGGTCTATAAAGTAATCTGGATGTAGAACAACAGAATCAGTTCGTCTGGTTGGAGGCTGAGTAGATATTTCAGTTGGTTCGGGGTAAAGGGGCCAGCCGGCCGTCAATGTGCAGCGTAATGTATTCGCACCTCGCGCCTCGTTATCATGTGAATGGGCCGAAGATTTGCAATGCAGCCACAAGCTAAAATAGGAGGAAGTCGTTAAGTCTTCTATGGGGAAAGTAGGAAAATTAATGGCGTTTAAGTGTTTGAAGGAACTAGCGTTTATTTGTTTACTTATTTGTATGAAGCCGGTAATTGATTGGTTCTACAGGATAGTTGCAATAGTAATGGATTCTTTGACATTTACAGGGATTTACGACTGTTTTACCATTAAAGCGGCTAGAAAGGGGATAGTTACTTTAAGTTGCGTGTGATTAGAATGTGAATAGCATTGATTTCTTGCCGTATTTGACGTAGAACTGTCAGAATAAGTTCTGTTAGGATTTATTTATATTGCGCTTCAACTTAAACATGATCAGAAGGCCAATTCTCGTAAGTACCTATACGAGTAAAACGTTCACATTCAATCTGTCAAACTTGTCAAAAATTTTAGTAAATATGTAAATACATAGAATGTATTTTTGACAGATTGCGAATAAGATGCGAATGCGAACGTTCTTAAAAATTACGGGAATTGTCCCTCTGTTCACTAGGTGCGATATTCTAGAATCTTAGAGTATTAAACAACTCAATAGCTTGTCATAGGAGGAAAACGTCTTCATATTCTTTTGGTTTTGGCATTTGAGTAGGCTTACCATAGATATAAGAATTTCTATGAGGCTAACCTATGATTATTTTCTTGAAACCTGCGATGAACTTATGAAAATAGGTACTTACATATTATGTACAATAACAAGTTCAATATAATATGGTAATTAAAGTTCTAAAGATAAAAGTTAGTTGACATTAAAGTAACTTATGTTTTCATGCAAATTGGAAAAGTCAATAGTTAAGGGAAACCCGGTTAACGAGATGGTAGCAGGCAATATCTTACAACTACTAACGTTCAAGGTGATTAACTTGCGTAAACATTGTAAACCTTACATTTGTTTTTTAATAGGAATTGAATTACTGCTTGGAATAATTTGTTTAGATTACACTGCATTTTTTTTATGCCATCACTTGTCTGTACTTTACTAATTCCATGCTTGTCTTTCTTTTTTACGTAAGACAACCTATCAAGATTTTCCTTTTTCAAAATTCCCGCTCGTAGACAGAGTACCGCTAGATAATAGTTCAAAAAAGGTTTTCAAAATAGGAAGTTAGCAACGTTGACACAGAACAAATTCAAAATAAAACGCCACCTCAAAAAAAAATGCGGAATTGCCAACTGCAGCAACCTAACTCGCCAGTTTTTATTCAAACACCTAGTTAGCAAGCTGGTTAGAACTAAGCTGTTACCTGGTCAAATACCAATGCCTTATCATCAGCAATCGTGTACCGTTGCCGCTAAACACTGGCAGACCTGTTATCTTGAACATTAGACTTGATATAAGCCCGGATGAGCGATAAATGGCTTCTTCAACTTGATGGATGCGAGACATCGGCTCAAATTAATATATGCCAATGTGTAATGAATAGTTTAGATATATTGATATGTCTTTTAGGAGTAGTGTTTGCGCGCAGCTTATGTGTACACGATTGTTGTGACATAAATATTTTGAATTTTGTTTACTAATTAATTATATTGTATTTAATGTTTCCATAAGTTTTTTCTAGGTTATTATTAGTATTACGATGTTGTGTTGTGGTGAATGCTTTGTATAACTACCTATAAAAGGCATACATACCAGTACTTTGAGTACTTTCATTATGTTATTGTTCTGTTTTAATATTTTGTATTTAGTATTTAATTTACTGCTGTTGGTGTACCAAATAAATACAAAATAAAAAATAAAATTTTGCTACGTATGGCACAAAGCTCTGATTCCTGAAAAATATTACTTAACCAACTTATTTTGAATATCTGAAGCATCATACGTCATACATAACACTTGGTCCAGATATATGATTAAGTAATTATGAAAATTACTAATGTATTGTTTAGATTTGCAATTGCCAGAGACTAAAGTTCTTTGAAACTTTTAAAAATGATAGATAGTTCTCAATAATAAACATATAGACAATGACTCGTCAACGACCAGCCCAAACCCTTGGACCTAGAGAACTGAAATTTTGCACAGAGATTCCGTTTATGATATAGACAAGGAACAAGGTCGGATTTTTCGAAATTCCCACGGGATACGGAATATAGAGTGGAGGAAGTCGCTGGCAAAATGATGTACCTACAAAACAATACGAAAACATAACTCATACGTACTGTATCAAATCCTTACCAGCCTTCAAACACCCACAGCCAGACAGGCAGCTTCGAACCTTCGCAGCTTCGTCACCAATGAATATGCAAGCCTATCATAATAAATGTGAGAGCTAATGAGAAACGCGGAACAGAATAGCAAGCTATGTTGAACAGCAAGTGGGCTGTATCGAGGACTAGACGCTTGTTTGTGTTCAGTGTTTACGATAGTTTATATTGCTATTATAGTTAACAAAATGTGTGTAGTAGCAGCGATTGAAAGGCAATGATAGCTTGCAGGTAGGTACTATCGCGGACGCACATATCTGAACACCGCCACCGTGAGGACTATTCATCCTTGCAGTGTTCGGCCGCTACATTACCTCAAAAAAAGAGGCGGTAAACAGATGTGGTCATCGTGTGCACGGGATTTTGTTTTTAAAGTGAAAGAAAGAAAGAAAAAAGAAGTATTTATTGGGACAAGCACATATCTCAAACTAAACTGAGACACACTCATTGAAAAATCATAAAAAAATTATAAAAAAAATTATAAAATAAAAGTAAAATTAAAACAGAAGCAGAGTCCTGTGCGAGGCTAAAAGGCTCCTATCTCAGCATGAAAAAAAAATCTGCTGTTCCCTACATTTATGTTCAAAATGTAGGGAACAGCTGATTTTTTTTTCGCGATTTCAGCTTTTGTCCCATAGTGAAAGTTGTTCATAATGATGAGTAGGTACAATGACCCCTTAAGAGGTTCAGTATAAACAAAAAATATCCTTGTATACGGTGTCTTTGAAATTCTAGCTAAACTCAAACGGATACGTTTAAAAATGCAATGTAAATGCAAACATACGAGTATGTTGATCAAAGAAGAAATAAAATAAAGTCGTGTAAAGTGAATGTGGTCCACAGCGACGAGTATGTTATGAATACTTATGAATAATTATGTTCTATTGATTGCATAGAATTTATAGATATAACACGGATTCGTTACAGTCGTAAAATATACAGGCGTATAGATGCTTTAGATAGTATCTCCGAAAGGACATCTCAAGGTTCAAGATATCAATTTTTTTTCATGGTAGGTAGCAAACGAGTTGTAAAATTCAAAATTCAAAAGTCATTTATTCAAACTAGGCTGAGAATCAGCACTTTTCGAACGTCAAAATTACATAAGATAGTCCCCCAAAAACGCCCGCCCTTCACCACTTCCAAGTGCTTTAGCTGGGAAGAAGAAGTGGCGCAACAAACTCCCCAGCAGAAATGAAAACGACCCTCTCAACGACCCTCACGAAAGTAAGTTCGTGAGGGTCGTTGAGAGCACCTCTCTTTGTTGCTTTCAGCCTCAAAAGTGGTTTCAGCTTCAGATATTCTTGGGACAAGAAGGACAGTTCTTTGCCCGAAAGGCTAAAGGTTAGGAAACATCGTATACGGTTGCAATGTTTGTAAATATGTAAGCAGAATGTTTCTTAACATAATTTATCTGTCATTGTTATTTTTTTAAATCTTTGTAACTATTGTAATATACTTAGTAATTTTATTGTAGGTAGGTACTTCGTCTTCACGTGTACTATATTATGCAAAATATTGTAAATGTTCAAAAGCGTATCTACGGAGCTTCTTGCGCAGTCTTCTCCATACGAAACTACCTTTGGAAGGAGCTACTAGAATCAGTTCTATTTTCTTATAAGATTAACGTTAAAAAAAAAACAATATATATTTTAACCTTGCTCCACTAATCAAATACTGCCATATCTCACGTTATCTACTACATTCTCATGGATCACCCATTGCTAGGCCGGTATGAATGAATGAATGAATGAAATGTACCGATCCCAGCGTGGTTTAACCAGACTCGATAAATCGAATGAACCCCAAGATTTGCACTAGCCCTTCATGGACTAGTGCTTTATGTTTCATGGGACTACAAAGGCCATTGCATATCAGGGAGTAGACTGGGTGGCGCGGTAATGGTAGGGAAGACGTTCCCTGAGGATAAGGAAGGATTTGCGAGCCGTACCGGATATGCATCCAAGAGTGTTATATATATTTCCGAGAATTTCTTCTATCAAACATAATATCACATCGCTAAATCGACGAACACGTCACAAGAAGCCGTACAGTTTATTGGATTATATGCGAGGCCATACGAGTATTTCCACGAATGTACCGAGTGACCCGCGTATTTGCAACATTGCAATTACTACTCTTGTGTTAAAGTATAGCTGAATCATCATCAGCCTATTAATGTTCCCACTGCTGGGACACAGGCCTCCTCTCTGTGAGAGGGAGTGGGCCGTAATCTACCACGCGGGCCCAGTGCGGGTTGGTAGATGTCACATGTCTTCGAATTTTTGGTTCTAAGACATGCCGGTTTCCTCACGATGTTTTCCTTCACCGTTTTGAGAGCAGTGGTGATGAAATTATTTACACAAAATAAAGCGCCTGCGCCTTAAGTTTTTCACAAAATGTTTTCAAAAAGAAACCACGTCATTTTGATTTTTATGGAAAAGAACACAAAAACAAATGAAGACCCTTACGAACTACCAAGCATTTATGATGTTAGTTAACATTCAGCGGGTGAACCGAATTAAATCACTTCGTGTAAGAATAAATAGTGATTTTGCATCAAATTGATTATGCTATGCGCTTGTGTCAATGCACTGGATTTAGCATTCACACTATATTAAATGGGGAATTTGTAGTAGGAAAGGTGGCTGTCAATGGCGAAATGTTTGATTTAGTGTCATTGCATAAAGAAATCAAGGGATCACTGCAGAAACATGGCCAATATCTTACTTCCTTTTGGCCTATTGTATTTCCATCGATGGAAGACAGCATGTGGAACAAAAATACATCACCTGTCATAATTTTGAGGATGACAAACTTGTTAGTTATTCATGAGCTATAGCTAAAACTAGGATCTGAAGCTTACTGACATTTACCCTAGGTCTACGTACTCTACCTATAACAAAGCTAGCAAGAAGATAAATCAATTACAACAATAATTTAGCATTCCAGTCGGCCGTGTGCAGCATGACGTGTCAATTAGGACAAGTTGGTGTAGGCAGCACGGTTGATGCTCGCATCAATATTTATGAGACAACGCGATTTTAAATAAACCTACACTGGCCTACTAAAACATTGTATAGTGTAGGAGCACTACCTTTAAATTACGTGGTAATGGGGGCCATTTTGGATTACTAATAGAAGCACTAGTTTGTGATAAAGGGCATCTGGGGTATCTTTTCTTTTGAGGTTTCTTTCAGGGATATCATTGTTTTATGAAACCTCTGAGTGATAACCTACATCAGTGATAGCCTAGTGGTGACCGTTGGACTGCCAAATCATAGGTCTCGAGTTCCAACCCAAGGCACGCACCTCTTGACTTTTCGGATTCTTGTGCGTATTGTATAATTATCACTTGCTTCAAAACCGGTGAAGGAAAACATCGTGAGGAAAACGGCATGCTTGAGAAATATTTCTCGACGGAAAGTGAAGCCAAGTCGGAGAACCTTGGGCGGCATAAGAACTCTGATACCAGAGGGGCAATTCCCGTAATTTTTAAGAACGTTCGCATCTCATTCGCAATCTCTCAAAAATACAATCGATTTACCGAAACTTTTGACAAGTTTGACAGATTGCGACTAGAATGTGAACGTTTTTTAAGTACGAGAATTGGCCTTCAGGTTTGTCAGTAACCACACGAAAAAAAAGAATGTTTCTCCTTATGGTAAAATAGACTTAGGGCCTGTTTCACCACCTACGATTAAGTTCCTATTAACTTACTTGGCAGATAATTTCATACAAATTCTGTTCTATTTTTGAATTTATTCGGTAAGTAGTGGCTATTCGTAGGTGGTGAAACAGGCCCTTAGGGCCTATTTCACGATGTCCATTACTTACCGAATAAATTCAAAAATGGAACAGAATTTGTATTTAATTATCTGCCAAGTAAGTTAATGGGAACTTAATCGTAGGTGGTGAAACAGGCCCTTACACTGACTAGAAAGGAAAAACTTATTCATTTTATAATTCAGGTGCGCCAATTAATAGCTTTGGCCATTTATCTTGTTAAGGTAGACAGAATATGCATAAACTTTTCTAGATATAATTTTTTATCAGCCTGTGTGTGGCCCTTGGGAATTTGGGACTTTCCCTCTATTCCATTCTTACAAATTTTCTCGGAATTGTAATTTCTCTTCAGATTCCAATGATGGTTCTGCGGCGCAGTGGAAGCGTGCTGGGCCCATAACCTCTTGAAGTTTAATGAAAATAACTTATTATTTTATTAAAATCAGAAAACTTTAATTTCGTGCAAGAGAACAATACTCGTAGCTAGGGATGTCCACAGAGCAGTTAGTGAGGTGACATAGAGGTACTATTAGTAACAATCGACACAGATTATAGAAGGCGCAAATTATAAAATAAATACAACACATTTAATCAATTTTAATGCACTGCTCGACCTTTTACACAGAAATGTTTATTTCATTGCAGTTTGTTAACTACCTACCTACTTGTAGGTCCTACTTAATTCCGCCGTAGGGGAATTATAAGCGAATGTCTCACGGAATTATCTCAAGTAATTATTTGTTGTTTATCGCCCACGCCCAACAGTGGGGCAGCTGATATTATCAGATACAAATAATTTTCGTAATTGTCGAGCAATTAATGCATTCCATTGTTGTATAAGATTGCGATGATAAGATTGATAAGGTAATGTTTTTATTTTGGCATGTGTAGAGATAAAAGATAACTGATGAATGTATGGAGGTTGTGTAACCATGGTGTAACTCTGCCAAGAGATTGAAGACAATAACTCTTGTAACATAAAGATATAGAACAACTTCTGCCGATGGCATACTCAAATCGTAGGAATAAATGAACAACTTCTGCCGATGGCATACTCAAATCGTAGGAATAAATTAATTGTCTATAATATTATCGATAATAGTTCCAAATTAAAAATGATTTTAAAGTAATTAGCGACAAGCTAAGCTACAATTTGCGCGAAAACCAAAAACAGCTGACAAGTGAGTAGGCTCTCCAGCTGAGCAAAGAGTCTTAAAATATCTTCACCTAATGCATCACACCAAATTCCTCGTAATATAAGACTTACCTAAAACCTTTATCTCCTACAATCAACAATGTATTTAGTAAGGAGTGAACCGTGAACGCGTGCACCCGCTGCAGCGTCCGCCGGCGGAATGCGGCCGCGTTGTGCAAGCGATGCGCCTGCGCATGCCGCACCCACACGTCGATTCACCTGCGCTTCCGTGTGTGCTTGCCCAATAAGGGCTGTTTAGACAAACCGACACCAATTTTGGCGTGGAAATTGGGAAATGGAAAGTAGATAGGACATGACAAGACACTTAACAGAGACTAAGGAGGATTTGAAATAGGTTACATGTGTTTCCACATAAAGATTAAGTTAGAGAAACAACATTGAAAGGAGTGGAAGGAATGGGGGAAGGCCTTTGCCTAGCTGCAGCCGTGGGTCAGCAGCACGAGGTTAAAAACATGGAAGAGGTAAAAGCAGTTTTACTTTTCTTTCTTTTCAGTAAAAAATAATATCGTACGGTATAAAAATGACCTTTTTCATCGATTGCCGATCGCGTATCTCATGAACTGCGGGCCGGCGCAGGCGCATGATGCAACCCTCCCTACGTTAGCAATCACGTTGATTTGTGCCGTTCTGCGAGAAATAGAAAATTGTTGGAAGAAAAATTTCGTCAGACTAACAATTGACTTTTACCCTACATACCGTGATTATGCTACGTTCCACTTGCAGCTAAGTAGGTGGTATAATTAGGTGCCTGACTGTGTGAAAAAATTCCTTGACGTAATTCGAAAATGATTATTGTCTTGACTTTCTGGTTTCATCTTTATAGAAAGAATACTTTTATTTCAGACAGAGTCCATAGGGTTAGTAAGAATTTTGCTTAACATCTATTGTTAATAGGAAAACACAAATTAACATAAAATTAAAATTCAGTGTGAAGCTGCATCCACCTTTCCGGAACATCGGGAATCCCGCCGATCTGCGAACACACTGAGAATACTGTTGGCGCCGCCGCGAGCATGCGACATCCAGGGATGCACATCTTTTTCTAATAATGGAGGCAAAACCATCAATGTTTTTTTTAATTATCCGTAGACATCCCTGACGCACTACAACGCCATGGGCCGCAGCAGTACTCTAAGTGAACGCTAAGCTTTATAGTTGGCAATACTAAATGAAAGTATGAAGATTCAAGAAGTTATAATGGATTTTTCAACTATGTTCCACTTATAGAGCATCACGCCGTTTGCCCCGAAGCCACAAGTACCTACTACTGCTAGGGACTTAGAAAATCCTGACAGAATAAACCAGTAACACTTTCCGACCTGGGAATCATCTCGATATGGGACCTCTGGATCTCAACAGCTATACATGAAACCATGAGACTATCGAGGCAGTTCCACTATAAACACTATTTGCCAATTCGATTAAAAACTAAAACATAATCAAAGTCTTTAGAGACTCCATATCTTAAACTTATAACCAAATGTTTTAAGACGAGCGCTAATCCTGCCCACAAACTGTCACGCAGTTTGGCAGGTTTATCTTGATTTGGCCAGTGGTCGATGTTCATTTCATGAAATGATCAATTTTAAGATCTGGCCACGACATATACAAGTGTTTGGTCCAAAATAAATGATGTATTTATTTATTTATTTATTTAAACCTTAAGATTTTCGCATTTTCAAGTTATTTTCTAGAGCATCACTGCCTTCTCCATTTATAAATATTCTTGTACTAGGAGTGGCTTTATCACTATAGTTTAACAACAATTTCTGCTCACGATAACTTTATCGCTAGTCAATGCTTTGGGCGTTTAGTTACTGTTTATTGCTTCAAAGGTTACAAACTTAACAGCCACGCCCATTTTCCGGTCTTAGGGACTGCCTTAAGTACTTTAATTCACACTACACATGTACAAATGTAACGATAATAGGGCTCACCTTTTGCCTTAATCTCGGGCACATTGGAATTCTGAGGAAGAGTTTTGGAAGTGAAAACTTCTTTAACGGCGTTGTGCAATTTTTTTTGGGATGGGTAAAAAATGTTAACCCGGCATGGGGGTTGGGTCAAAATGACCCGAGACGTTTTTGTTAGCTGACAGATTCGTAACTACGCAAGCGACGTTGCTGCTCCTCTCAGTAGCTGGAATTTATGAGTTGTGCTAAGCGTTGTTTACAAAAAATCTGTTGTACGGCGACCGTGGTTGGAGCTACATGTGCGCAAAGTTAAAAAAGGTAAATATGACCCATCCCCGTACTCGGTGTAACAATTTTGCGCCATTTTTTCTATAGATAATTTGTATGTTTTTTTATTGCTTTTTGTGTTCTTTTTATCCATTTTATGCTTGAATTATCGTTTCTTGTTAATTTATTTACTTATTGTCGGTAGATTGAAAAAGATGGACCGAGAGGAAAAAGAACGACAGCGTATTATATCAATTTTTGAAGAATCTGACTCGGATGTCATGTCATCTGAGCAGGAGTCCGCTGATGAAGAGGATTGTGTCAGTGTGCGTAGTCATCTCAGCGACACAGAGCAAGATATCTCAGAAAGTGATGACGACAATGTCCCTCTGTCGGCTGTTCGAAGTCAAACACGGTCTGCTAGTTCTGACGTTCTGCAAGTTCGAGAAATGTGAAAAAAAATACGACAACTCGTTGGCGAAGGTTCGGAGGAGCCTCCAGCTAAGAGAGCCAATGCTCGTAAAAGATGTCAAGTGTGTTCTGCAAAGAAAGACCGCAAAACCACCCTCACATGTCATGGTTGCAACAAATATATTTGCCCAGAACATGACGTACCTTTCTTCAGTGATTGCATTTACAACGATGAATCTGATTAGTTTTTAGTAGGTTTTTTCTAAAGATGTCTTAGTTAACTTTATAAAAATGCCGTAAAAAATTAAAGACTGTGAATTAATACTAAGAAAAGTGAGATTAATTTAAGGAACGCCAATTTTGTTGATTTTTACGTGTTGATTTTTTTAAAGGGTGAAAGATTTAATTAAAAGTTTCTGTAATAAAAATTCTTGTTTCATTTACTAAACCATAAAACAATAAAGCCATTACTTTAAAATAATTAATAATTTCTCTTAAAATTATTGAATTATCTTAAGTCAAAATATCGGGTCGTAATGACCCGCCCCGACGTCCGTGTAGTCATTTTGCACCCCCATGACGCCGGGTTAAACTCGCGTCAGGACACGTGACCAGATTGAAAATTCTTAAGACGTTAAAGTTGTGTTTTTAAGTTGACAGCGCACGGGGCGTAGACTCCGTACAAGCCGATTCCTATCGGCTTCCCTTCGGTAATTCGGAACACAACCACTCTATCGTCATTGAATAATCACACTATAAGTATTTGAATACAATTAAAACATTACAAAACGCCTACATAAAAATTTTTGTCTTTATATCCCAACAACAAAACATTTCGCTCTAAAATAACTCGTAGGCGCGTACGGGTTATCGTGAATTCAATTTCTATAGAAAATAAAATCCGTCTGACGTCACTCGGTCACGTGACTCCGTGCGTTTTATACCAAGCAAGGAAGCCGGCTTGCAACGAGTTATAGTAGGTAAAGTAGGCGAAAACGCGCTCGTGTGAACGAGAAAGAACTATGTATTGCTATTACTCACTCGTTCTCGCATTTGATATTCGGTTGTTGTCGTTGAGTATCGTAATGCGTTCGGCTCGGTGTTCGGACATCAAAACATTATTTCATCATTCGATTGACAATGTGTTGGTTTTTGTCGTAATCGCAACCTATACGAGTAATTTGTTTACAGTAGTTAATTTGCATTTTGTATTCATTGTATTCATTAGTTTATCATTACTAGTACGAGTAATATTTGTTTTCAGGTATAGAAAAGTGATTAAGATAGTGTTTGTGTTATGAGTTTAGTGAAAGAAACGTACGTTGATTGAACTACGTTGTAATTAGGTATTTGGGGTAAGTAGAAAGTTTAATAAGTTGAACTTACATCATTAGAGTAGATTTGAAAAATGATTAGTACTATCAGTAGGATTAGGATGGCGGCAAATAGTTTTGATTGTTGCTTGACGAATTATTTACTTTGTGAGGAAACATGCTTTTCAAGGTTTGAAAATAAGAAACACATAATTAATACTGAATTCTTTATTAATACCTACATTATGAAACAAATTCCTTTAAAAATACTTTTTGTATTATAATTACATTTGATTTCATTCTTAGAGTAAAATCAGATGTGCTGTCATCTTGTGTTGAAACGCCAAACTAGCTTCACAAATCTCAAAATAGTATTTCTTTTCTCGCCGACAGATGTCGTTAAACGAATCACAGAACAACTTGATTATTTTTCGCTAATTCGTATGAAGCTCCTATTAGAAAAGTAAATCGAAATAGGAATTTAAGAAACGGTTTATTGACACCATTATTTTGTAGTGGTGGGTCGTTGTCGAATTTTTCGCGGACGAAACGCAACCGTTTTCGAGACGACGAAAACGGTTGCAAGAAACGGTCGTCGTTGCAACTGGTTTGAAGACGAAGAATATTGCGTTGCCGTCTTTTCGACGTTCTCGTCGTTGTCGTCTTTTCGACGTTCCCGACGTTCTCGTCGAGTGAAATAGTTGCAGTTTCTTAGTTTCGTAGTATGTAAAAAGTGAACTTTATATCAGTGATATAAAGTTCACTTTTTATTGTAAGGACTGTTTTGCAAACAAACGGAACGAGACGCATTGACAACTGGTAATATATTATCGACTCTATATCATTGGTATAAAGTTCACTTTTTATTGCAAGGACTGTTTTGTAAACGACGACGACGAACGACGAGCGAACGACGAGTGACTCGTCGTCCGTCCGTCTACTACTTGTCGCGTTCCGTTCGGTCGCTCGAAGACGACGACTCGTCTACTCGTGTTGTTCCGTTCGTTGAATCATTTATCATTGCGTTCTCGACTGTATTTTCAAAGACGTAAAATAAAGAATCGCACTGAATAATTCGAAGACTGGTTTGTGCAACGAAGACTGTTTGAACCCAGGACGTAAAACGGTTCCATCGTCGCAGAACATAAAACGGTCTTTGGAAACGGTTCGTCGTCGCAACGCCCACTCCTATTATTTTGTTAGATACACAAGAAGTAGCTTTTCGCGGCCACGATGAAGGTCTGAATTCCAATAACCGCGGTAACTATATCAAAACTTTGTTATATCTGAGGAAATATGATCCGTAATGAACTCGCATTTAGAACTATGATCTTCAGTTCAGAACCCCGTGTTTTCTGGTCTCTCTAGTGATATTCAAAATGATTTAATACATTGTATTGCATCCGTTTTACGAGACCACATTAGATTAGAGATAGATAAAGCTCAATTTCTGTCTGTAATGATTGACGAAACTCCAGATGTCAGTCATAGGGAGCAATTAACTGTAATTTTTCGATATTTATCAGAAACTGGAATTGAAGAACGATTCCTGGGTTTTTACGATGTTAGCGAAAGTCGAACTGCTGAAGTTTTATCCAAACAGTTGTTAGAAATACTTGACCAGTATCGTTGTAGAAATAAGTTAGTTGGTCAATCTTACGACGGCGCGGCAGTTATGTCTGGCGAGCCACGGTGGAGTACAAGCGAAAATTCGTGATGCATGTCCATATGGCAATGTTTGTCCCATGTTACGCTCATATATTAAATTTAGTACTGAGCCGTTCCCTTGAAAATATTCAGGAAATGAAAACGTTTTTTGGACACGTAAATAGTATCATCTTATCATATAGTAAATAGTAACATCTGCCTGTACAAGACTGAAGAGCCAGAAAGCTAGCCACAAATTGTAAGTAACTGGACTTCACGCACGGCTGCAGCCCCTGGTTTTTTTTTTTTTTTTTTTTTTTTTTTTTTTTTTTTTTTTTTTTTTTTTTTTTTTGGCTCCGGCTTACCTTTTCTATTACGGCACCCTTCGCCACTGTCAGCGCACTCTATTATTTTCTTTTTTTTTATGGAGCTACAGCTTTCGTTCTTGTACTTGTAGATGGCATTACTTAGTTTTCACTTCAATCGGCAGTCCCAGACGGCCACTTTTTTTGGAAAATGAAATCCCAACAAATCTGATGAAAAATGGAAAACACACCATCTTTTTAGTATATTTAGCTTGATTTAAGAGGACATGATAATGCGAAGAGAAACAAAATATAAGTAGGTACTTACATCAGACACAATTCTTTCACTTTAGGTAGGTACCTATAGTGAAAGAATTGTGGCTGATGAATAAAATTGTAATCAGAAACTGTTCTGACCAAAACTGCAATATGCCAATAATCAAAATAAATGCTTTTATTTTACTAAGTGAGATGTAATATTATATCGATCTCATATTATTATTACCAGTATAAATAAACGGTAACACCATTTACCTCAATCCTTCGAATCAGTAACCATTTTGTCACCAATCACGACGCTCGACGGAAGTAACCGAAGGTAATTAGAACGCCGCCCGTTCGGCTCGCGGTTGCGCAAGCGCATCCGTTCCTACCCGCCCGGCAAGTTACTGCGAGCCTTGCAGTCATAAAAATTCGTAATTGTTGTACTTAAAGCTAGGTTTCCTGTGCGAAATTTTTCGTAAGAACAAAATATTTGTTTGGTGGGAAATAATAAAATAATTATAACAGTACCTAATTATTTAAAAACACGACGTCGAAGGTCTGCCATGCTTGAGAAAGAGGGATAGGTATAGTTTAGGTAGTGCTGTACCTCCCTTTATCATAATATCGTAAGAGTATGCCATGATCATGTACTACATACTATTCATAAATGTTATATATTACTAGCAATGTAAAATTGGTTATTTACTGAAAACAATTTACCAATATCATAATACACCCGACAGCCAAGTAATATCTCGATTTTTCTGCTCACAACACGAACGTTATTCCATAAAACATTTCTTATAGTGCAGTAATAGAATCGAAAGTCAAACCATAATAATTACTATTGACACCTAAGTGACATAACAATAGACCATAATAGTGTTGCTCCCACGCGCGGGAAAAAGTCACAGATTAAAAATAATAACGTTATCTGTGCAAAGCGAGCTTTATTATTAGATAACATAATATTATCTAACTGATATCTTGTTTTAGAAATAAATATCCGTAGATAAACTTATAAGATTGATTTTATAAGTATATTTGTTGCGTAACATTCAACATTGATTCGATCATTTCGAAATGGAATTCATTCATTCATTCACTCGATCGAATCGAGATCGTTGGTTGGACTCGTTATTTTTGTAGGGCTGTTACTTTGCATATTCGACTTATTTTTTTTTTTTAATCCTTAGTAAAAGCTCGTTTTCTTCACTGAATTCTTACCTCAAACAGACTGCAGTGACAAAAAAAGCGTCAATTTTTATCACAAAGATTTGGTTTGCTTCTTTCTATGTACTGTGCGTTCGTTATGACTTGTCCCGTGACGCGGTTGGTACCACTGTTCTGTCAGTCGCCATTTTGAATATTGAAATTGAAACTAAGCTTGACAAGCAATGGTGCCAACATGACGGCAAAGGACAAGTTATAGTGAACGGTATACAAGTAGCTATTTTCTTAAACTCCACAGCAGAAACTAATGACAGGTCAAAGTATAATCACTTAAATGTGTAATGGTTTCATAATTTCCTCTCTAAATAGAGATTTAAATGCGATAGAAAATACTTCGCTAACACGGTCTTAAGTTACAACTACTAGCATATGTGCTTATATAAATCAAACCACGGTCTTAAGACTTTAGAGACTCTAATTGAAAATATCATGTCTTGTGGCATATGGCGTTTAGAAAAGACTGAGAATAATAAAGTTAAGTAGAAAGAATTCTTAAGAACTAAAATATGTAAAAGGCGTTCATATTGTACAACCACATTAATTATGGTAGCCCAAGCCGACTCTAGACCGAATTACGATCAATGGCGGCGAATGTCAGTAGAAACTAGCCATCGGCGCGGAAGTTATTTGTAGTGCACAAGTGTGTGCGCAGACACAGGTGCACTCTCTCTCTTCCCTCACTCTCATAGTCCGATGGGACGGCAATCCGACACGACCGGAGAGAGATCAGGCGCAGGACCAACGGCTAAACCGGCTACATCTTCTACACAACAAAGCCGAAGAGTTTTTGTTTTTTTTGTTTATTTGTACGCGCTAATCTCTGGAATTACCGGTCGGATTTGAGAAAATCTCTTTGCATTTGATAGCCCAATTCTTGAGGAAGGCTATTGGCTAATCAACAACACGCTAGAACGAAGCAATAGCGCGGGCGGGCGATGCGATGCGACGCGGTTAGTCAGGGGAACAAGAAATTCGCGAAACCGTCGTGAGAGATATTTCTCGACGGGACGTAAAGCCAAGTCTGAGGCCCTTGGGTGGCTTTAAAACTCTGACAGCAGGTTAGTCACTGACCATACGAAAAGAAAAAGAAGACAGCAGTGTTTCACTCATCATCATCATCATCAGCCTATTAATGTTCCCACTGCTGGGACACAGGCCTCCTCTCTGTGAGAGGGACTGGGCTGTAATCTACCACGCGGGCCCAGTGCGGGTTGGTAGATGTCACATGTCTTCGAATTTTTTGGTCCTAAGGCATGCCGGTTTCCTCACGATGTTTTCCTTCACCGTTTTGAGAGCAGTGGTGATGAAATTATTTACACAAAGTAAAGCGCCTGCTTGGGTTCGAACCCACGACCTACAACTCGTAAGTCGGGGCCGTTACCACTGGGCCACCACTGTGTTTCACTCACAGTGGATCATTTGACAAGACTTGAGTAATGCCAAAATTTATAACACGTCAAAGTTACGGTAAGCAAGATTGTTCTGCGAAATCCCTCGCCTTGATTTACTGAGTATAGGTAGACTGTGGCACAACCCTAGGTTAGTAATTTGCGCGTCCAATAACTTGTTGTAATGACATTTACAGTTTTACACGTAATCCAACGATTTGGTGTCGCTGTTTTTCAACTGATAACTGGTCGAGTGACGAAATCGCAGTGATCAAAAGTAACTGTGATTTAAATAACTTGCGCACGCGCATCGGGTGCTTAAGGCCTATCGCGATGTTCCCTTATATGGTCAATGACCTTACAATGTTTAGGTAATTTACAGTATTGAATGCATTATGATTCTTCAAGGTTTTATAATGGCATAAGTATATACCTTCACACTTTTATTAACCGACTCAAAAAATTAAGGAGGTTATGTATTTAATTTTTTATATAAGTGCTGATATGTTTATAAATTATTCTTGGTGGCATTAAAGCTAAACCAGATTGGACCCTGGTCATGCTTGAGTGGGCACCTACTTTTATGCCATCGGAACCCCGTGAGAATGATTCTGACCTACTAGTTGATGCTATTAACACCTTCATTTTGTGATATGTGTCATAATGATATAATTTTTCGAAAGTTGATTTTCAAGGTAATTAATTAATATCAAGTAAGTGTAGCAAGATCTAGGTAGATGCAATTTGTTGTTACTAGCAGGCAGGAGATCATTACTGCCCAATTTCTTGCCATATAATTTGGATTAGTCGACTAATGTCAGATTCTAGAAATGCCAGATTCTTATCTATTAGGAATTTATTACTCACAGACAGAAAAAGGATGCTCTAAAACATTTATTTATTTATTTAGGCAAACTAACTAAATACACAAAAGAACATTCAAAGTTGGTACATATCATTTACAAATACAGTAGAATTGCAAGCATCTAAATTATAGGTAAGCACAGCATTTTATTTAGATCTCACTATACAATTATAATTAATATAAAGATGGATAACAATGTAATTAGAACTAAAATGACAATAATCTTTTAAATCTTTTAAACTTCAAATTAACTTGAATTAAATTAAATAACATGCAAAGGTAATCTCTCTATCCAGGCTGAGAATATACGCCCTCCGCTGCCATCTAAAGTAAAGACTGACTCCACTCCGATTCAATTTACCTACCAGAAACAGAACTACCATCAAACAAAATAAAAACCGCACTAAACTTCACTTTACTAACCGCCAAGTTCGTGAACCGATTAAGTTTCGATAACAACAAAACACTAGAACGTTATTTCTGACGATAATATCGACGTGTCACTACACTAGTAGAACTAGTGAGCTGTTCGCTGATTGTTATCTATGGAATAGAACTGGGGTAAATACAAGACTATGGTCTCTTGTTGGCGGTAGAAAAACTATCACGATTAGGAGAATTGTCCCAAATTGGTGTCGGGTTTTGTAATCTTAGAAGAAGCTATTGTAATCTTAGAAGAGCTCCTGTATGTGTGTACAAATCGCCATTTGACCTCATGGTCTTCTTAATGAAACCTCCCTGAATGCAGGTTTTTTGTGCCATTTTAGTGAAGGCCCATAAGCTCAAGTAAGTCAGCTAAGTTTTTAGCGAAACCGTCTCTTTTAAACGTCACAAAAGATAAAGCATGCAATGAATCTCCTTGCTGATGACCACCGTTTGGTATTGGCATTAACGTTTATCACCCAGTCAACAGTAAACTAATCACGACATAACCTTACTGCATAAATCTGATTCTTCTAAAAAACTAATTTATCATAGTAAGCCCGCCATACCACGTAAATCCAGAAACTCCTTCACTTCCTAATGAACTCGCAACCATTCCTTTGAACGCAGTAGTTGGCAACAAGCCCAAAGCTCTAGGAAACGCAGCATTAGTAAAACAAGTTCATATAATTTACTCTCCCGGCTCTAAGCAAATGCGGCTGCCAATCAGGAGGGAGATGGCAACCAAGTAAGACCTTTGCAGGCTCCCCTAGCGTGTGTTTAGTTGCAAAATAACATGGCTAATAAATAGTGATTTGAGACTGCATTCGCTCTAAAACGTCGTCATGGAAACGGCAAAAGGCGGGTCTCGTGGCCTGCGCTGGCGCACCTAGTTGGAGACGCAAGTTTGGAGATACAGCGGGTTGAAAAACGCTGTACGACGAAGTCGTTCCGTTGTATTTATAACTTGATTATCAAATCCATTGATATTATTCTTGTAATATCTTCTCTCGTGCCAAAATATACATAATGCGTATAGCTTTCTAATGAGG
Organism: Conistra vaccinii; assembly: GCA_948150665.1. NCBI lineage: Eukaryota > Metazoa > Arthropoda > Insecta > Lepidoptera > Noctuidae > Conistra > Conistra vaccinii. Next base: position 22,330,866 of record OX411325.1, read on the forward strand.
CTGGTAGTTCAAGGAAACCGTATAGGTAGGTACTTTAGAACTCATGGACGCTGTTCCTAACCTTATCAAAAGTTTTTGGTTCAGAGTTTTTCGAAGCAATGTTTAATTTGGCCACTCTTGCTTGCTAGTGAAATGTGGTTGTACTATAATATGTACACCTATGCATTATCCGGCTGTCGCTGAAAACCACCACATGGGGTTCAATCTCGCATAGGGTCGCCGCAGTATATACTGAGCGATGGCCGTGTTGCGTGGATGTGACGCATATTTTCCCCCAATTTGTTCTTTTTTTGTTTTTTGTTTTGTGTTCTTTCTTTGCGTCATTTTAACGCAAAATAAACGTATTTTCTTTCTTTCTTTCCTTTCTTTATCTTTTGCGGAAAACAAGCGTAATGTAATGTTGTTATGTTCTCGTGCTTGCTCAGGTTCTTTTGCTATATCTCATGATCCACCGCTTCTACCCTACACCATACATCAGCTATCATTAGCGCTCGGGGCAAGCGACATAGCCTACGTTACTATGTAAACTGTACGCTGGCAATCTGCATAACACATGCCAAGAAAAAAACGGGTTACTGTACTCTGTGACACATGCTCACGGATCTCTGTCACGGCTAATGTGATGGGCTTTGTTGAGATAAGTAGATGCTGTTCTGATTGAGATGTACTGATTGTGGAGATACTTGTGTTGAACGGCATTTGTTTTAGCATTGGATGTTGGCCGGTTAATAATGATTATTTTGGGGTATTCCACTTAGAGCATCGATTTGAACTACACTTAAGCGAACGGCACCTTAGCTATTCCAATTTCGGCACCGAAAAATTTTGTTAAACGGTTTTGGCAGGCAAGAAAAAAGCTGAAGAATGTCGAGATTGTGCTTAGATTTCCTCTTTTGATACAAAACTATACGTCATCGACTGGCAGCAGGGGTAAGCCCTTTCTTTACCGGGAAACACGTAGTGTAAATGCTTATTGTTACTCGTTGGTCTTCCCCGAAGGACTCTGGGAAAGTAATCTCTGCATCTCATTTCAAAGAAGAATAATCGCAGTACGATAATATCTGTGTAGAGGGGTACCAGGAACGCCTACTGTAAAAGATAACGACCCTGTATTTTCCTTTTGGCGACTAATATTATGAGCGTCGTAAAGGTAGAAATACTTACGAATTTCCTCAATTTTCGATTTTATTGCCATAAATAACAAATAGATGACTACGCAATGCACATAGCATTTAAATCCTTTAGCAAAATGATGAATCGATCGATGAAGAGCGACCGGAAATTCACTTGCAGAACTTTCTTTTAAATATCTCAAATTACTTTCAAGAAACGGTCGTAAATACTAGCTTTTTTTAAACGTTTAATTGTGAATCATACAAGGAAAGTATTAAAAGGTGTATACTTAGGCGATAGTGCGAGAAAGGCAATGACTTATTGGAAAGGCGAGAGCGAAAATTCTGACGCAAAACTTTTATGCAAGTCATCTCTTGCAGTTGTAGAATGTGTAAAGTGTGACTCAGTCCTCAGTTGTATAATGGATGGGCTAGCAATATGTCACTATTGTGTAATAGACAGAAGATTATTGCCATCAAAGACAGCTTGCTATTCATATCAGTCTGTAAACGTATTGCATGTGTCCTGTAATGATTGCGACTTGTAACGGTCATAGAGAAAATGGTTTGATTACAAGGATCTTTGGCTCGTGGCTAAAATTTGAACCATCGCGTCCATTTTGTTTTTTAAATACAATTTCGGTGTCAATTACACAAATGTAAGCATTTGTGTAATTGACACCGAAATTGTATGCAAGAACGCCCCTCTGTCAATGTGATATACGCGCCAAAAGAGCCTTGTAGCAAATTAAAACCAGGTTAGGGATGCCAGATGTACGATAATTATCGACTTGTACGATAATTTGGACACCGGTACGATGTACGATACAATATGTATTATCGTACGCAAAAGTACGATAATTTGCAACCCTCCTTCGAAGTGGATGGAAACGACTATTCAGCAAAAATAATGTGACGAAAATCTGAATAAGAAACAACCTTGCAAGGGGCTTTACTTTCAGCACAATGCGCAGAAAGGAACTCAATCAAAATACCTAATGCTGTTATGGTTTTAAAGCAAGTGAAAAAATTATGTAACTTATATAATTTCTTTCATATTTCACAATTTCCTGAAATACCTATCCTATTTCTAGTTTTACAAAATAGCTACGCGTTCCGTACGGCTCTGGCAATTGTTGTACGATAATTTTCGTCTGGTACGATAATATCGAATATTAATACGATAGTTCACTCGCAATCGCCTGGCAACCGCCCGTAGTAGAATAGTATTCTTCTCCATAGGTATGCACCTAAATACCTTTTAAAATTGCCAGTTTCAAGAGATACGGAGCGATAAAATCTAAATAAAAAATACATATTATTTTTACCCAAGAAGCAAAGTAGATGATGTCTGCAGTAATAAATTGAACTGTTAACTTTATCTCGATGTATTCAGCACATTTTTTACAAGCTTATCTTTGCAAATGGAACCATTTTAACATACGTATCTGTAGGTGACCTTAAAAAACTAGAATAGTGCGACACAAGATAAATATTACAGGTATTGGGAATAGCCTATGCGAGGGATATACAGAATTAAATTTTTTCTTGCTTTGAAATGATTATATGAATTTTAATGCAGGCTCCTGATGCTAGCCAGATTCAGTGGTGGATAGGATTTTGAAGGAATTTAACGGGAGCCAGAAATCTTTTCTCTAAGACAAGGGGGCCTAGACAAGAGCCATCCCATGATGCAGCTTTCAAAGCAAGACTTTCCACCGGATATGACAATTTTATATTTTTGACTTTTCCATCATCGTTATAGCTGATATAGAATGTTACTTTGCCTAGGACATAAAAAATGGCCCTAAAACAGTCCCGGGGTATAACCTGGATTAATCCCACTGAGAAACACATTATACAAACTTAACCTACATACTTACCTTCCATATACTAAATAGAGCCTAACACGTCTTGTACAACACGGATCCGCACATGAACGCAGGCGCAGCGATGTCCCCGCGACTCATAAAGTACCTTTTATCTCGCGTCCAATTATCGGCCAGGATCCTGGACAATGAATAAGGGCACTATTTTTAAATTAATTCAAATTAACATGCTTTTAGCGGACCGCACACGAGAGAGATAAAAAGAATCTGTTTACATTATCTCCGGATTTTTACAAATGTTGGTCTATTTATGCAAACTAGCAACAAAGTCTAAACTGTACATTTAATATTTTTGAGAAATAATTATTGCTACGAGGTGTGGGAACGAGTCTGAAACCAAAATTTAGTTTTTAGAATTCTTTTCTGTTTGTCTGGATGTATGTTTCGGATTGGCACAAAAACGGCTGAACGGATTAGGATGAAATTTAGCACGCAGATAGTTTATAACCTGGATTAACACATAGGGTACTTTTAATCCCGGTAGTACTCACTAGGGCTTCCAATACCGGGATCCCGGTATTGGCTAATACCGGGATCCCGGATATTTTTTGTCGTTTTTCAATACCGGTATTGAAATGTATAAAACCGGGATACCGGTATTGGTGATTTTATTTTGTTATCAGTAGACACCTACATTGAAACAATTTCTTTTTATTACACATTATATTTCCAACCGATTTTTTATCTGGGTCAGTTTTAAAAACCGCGTATTTTAATTATCTCGTGGTTTATTTCGACAGTTAGTTACATTTTATTATTACTTGCCCCACTTTTGGCGGCTGATGCCTGCTTTAAATTCATGCTGCAAAAATTAGATTAAGCAGACATCTTCATTAGCCGAAACCTTGCCTCAGCCCTCTGTATGCGCATAAACTAGAGACGGCTGTTAATATCTGGTGTTATCCAATACTTACTCGAAACTGAAACTTTTTTTACTGAAGAAGAGGATATTTTTTTTTTATAAAGTTCACCTCAAATGAGATACACAATGTCATCGTGAGATTAGAACGAGTTATAATCTCAAAGAAACTTACAAAATGGGAATCCTTTTTGATGATAGTGATAGTGACAATGAGATAATTCCTTTGTCACACCTGCATCCCAATGCAGAAATAGAAGCTAAAACTCAAAGGATAAGTTAAGACTAAGACCCAAGCTTCTTCCAGCACTGTTATAGAGTCAAGTATAATATAGAGCAAGAGTAGAAATACTACTGGAGGCGGCCGAGAGATGTATACATGGCGTATAATTATTTACTTAGCATTCTACCTGCGAGCTTAGAGGCAGAGAAAACGTTTTCCTCGGTTACATATTTGTGCAACCGTTTAAGAAGCTCGCTCTCAGATAAAAGTTTAGATGCTCTTTCCTTCCTACGAACTCATTTTCAGGAAGAAAGAACCGAAACAATTATGAATTTGTGACTGATTTATTTGATTTAAGTTTAAACAAATGTTATATTATTATTATTTCATTCTTAATTTTAAAGAGCTTATATGCATCATATTACGTTATAGCTCAAGATACTATGTTCCACTCAGCAGTCACTTTAATAAGTCGGGAAGAATGAGTCCGTGCATGAACCATTTTGACAGATTTTTATGTGATTTTAGTAAAAAATATTGTGTGTTGATTATAAAGAGATTTATTTTATAAAAAATAAAAAATAAATATAGATTATTTGAAACTATACGTTTTATTTAAAAAAATATTATAATTATTTTTGTTAAGAGATTCTGTTCACAGCTAAGTTATATTAAAAAAGTGATTTTATATTTAACCGGTATCGTCCTTAAAAAACAGGGTTTCATTATTTGTAGTGAAACATTTGTGGTTGAATAAAAAAACTATAATAAGTAAAAAAAAAATTGTCAAAATTTTTTACCGTATTTAAAATTTCCAATACCGGGATCCCGGGATCCCGGTATTGGAAATTTTAAATACGGTATTAACACCGGTATTGTAAAAATCCGGTATTCGAAAGCCCTAGTACTCACCCGTGGGATATTTCCCGACATCCAACCGGGCGAAGCCGCGGGCAAAAGCTGGTGTTTAATAAATAGATGAGCTTTAATTGTTGTTATCTCTGTTATCGATCTTGTTTATTGGTTGACTTTTGATTCTTGAGACGATATTAATTGTTGTGATAATGGTATGGTCGGCTGCGGGTAAGATATTTGGTCAGCAACGTCGTGGCGCCAATGTTAAAGTTATTGGAATTCTTTTACTAGATTACTGTGGCAAGCTTTTGTTTTTTTTATTAAAACTTTATGCCCAAGTAATAAAAATACCGTACAAAGGCGGACTTCATGGCAGAGACATTTTCTACAGGGTGATGCAGAGAGAAAACATGTTTATGTTTTGTGTCCTTTACTATCTTTAGGGTCACGTATATTTTTTAATTGTTCAACTGGCTACTGCCAGTAATAATGTCTGTTGTTACTTTAACATCTAACTACTGAACCGACTCAAATCCTGCATCGCTCTATTAGAGTTTACCGCGCGTATACATAAGACTATCCGAAATCAACTTACGGGCAGTTGCACGCCAGACACAACACCTGTGTGATCGGAGGATCCTCCCTTTTCTATAGAGAATGAGTGAACTTTACACCCTGTTCCTCATAACTCTAAACTGGCAATGTCGCGTAGGGTACCTGGGTTACCGAAGTACTTTGCCCTGTATGGGTCAATCCCTAACAACAGGGTGAATGACACCTAGATTTCTAAGTACAGAATTTGTTCGGCTGGTATATCTCTCCATTCAAAATCCAAGGCTAAGGCTTAATTCTTGGCACGTGGGACCACAAAGCATTAGGAATTAGGATAATGAGTGAGTAATATAATACCCAGTGTCGGCATCGTTTAGTTCGTAGAGCTAGCGATCAGCTGATCCCCTTAAATCGCCTTACCGAAGTTACCGAGGGCATTAACTGACTCACTAAGTCTTTGGTAAAATGCTTTGAATTTGACCCGTGGGTGGTGTTTGGAGTAATTGTTATTGTTACGTGGTCAGAGATCCTAAACTTTTCCTAATCTGGTAGCAAGCTATCATGGATTCTTTGGAAAACAACGAAGGGGTCCTAAAAACACATCAGTCGGAAATGGTTTGATGTTTAATTGGAACTCTTAAAGCTTGAAAGCTTTTTTTAATGACCATAACTGAATATGGAATTATGAATCTTAAACATCATCTCAATGATAAATGGTACTTATTTTTTTCTGTGTGTCACTGTCAGACTGCCAAGACAGATCTCGAGTTCGAACCCGAGGCACGCACCTCTGACTTTTCGGATTCATGTGCGTATTGTATCTCTGTATATCTTCAAAAACAGTGAAGGAAAACATCGTGAGGAAAGCGGCATGCCTTTTATTTTTTGGGTGTCAAATCATCCAATGTCTTCTCCCGCTCTGGGCGGAGCGGAAGGGCGTGTCAGACTCTTACTGACTAAAACCCACCCGTGTTCCTGCCCTTGCCTTGCCAGGGGCCACGGTTTCCCCTTGGGACTACCCGCAACCCCGGCAGGCATCGGTCCTGGCGGACCCCGTCAGTTTTGCTGACATCTCTTTGAGGCGCGCGTGGAACACGACGCGCCGTCGACCCGGGCCTGGTCCTTGTCGGACGGCGAGCAAACCGGCATGCCTGGGAGATATTTCTCGACGGCTTGTGAAGCCAAATCAGAGGCCCATGGGCGGCTTTAAGACTCTGACACCAGTTTAGTCACTATCCACACGAAAAGAAGATGAAGTGCGAATTGTAACACGGTTACAGATCCATCTCACTATCATCATATTATATATCATCTCTTACGACACCTAATAACCTCAATTGACTAATTGACTAGCTAACCGCCAAAACTTCAGCAACAGTGCTAACAACGCTCCAATCAACAGTAGTTGCAACAACGCCCATCTCGACAAAACAATACTCTCGATAGCGATCAGTAGGATGAGCGGCGCGCGCGCAGGATGCTCTCACAGGCCGGAAGTGTCGCGCTGTCACAGACAATGGCCCATTGTGGACAGTAATTACCATGCCGGATCCTACGTCATTACAGTGTGGCCCGATTTGAATGGGAGCTCGATTGTAGAGGTGTGGGATTTATCAGTTTTTTGTATGAAAATTGTGCAGGAAATGAACGGTATGATGTAATTGACGTGAATTGTGGAGTCTTTTGATATTATTTTTCTGTGTCAGTTGACAACTAGTAACTATACTAGCTCCAAAGACTTTAAGAGCATGACAGGGGAAGAGCTCTGAACCCAGTAAAAACCTTCAGTAATACTTATAACGCCAGGTCATATTATTACTACCAGGCTTAGGGGACGCGTAAGGTAACCCGCGGAATGCAAATTTTCTTGCGTTTTTTGCAATTTGCAAGTCAGTGTCAGGTTGTATGTTGATAAAAATATGATTCGTGACCGTAACAAAATATCGCTTTACCGAATTAGAATCAGCAATACAACTCCTTAAGTTAGGATTGGCCTCAACTATCATGATTTCATCAAATTGTCATTTAATAGGGTAATATGAACTTAGAGAGTGTGGTATTGTTGATTTTTATGATTATAATTCTATAAATAAATATTTGACACGGCCACGAATCATATATTCTAATCAACATACAGCCTGATACTAACCTGCAATTTGCAATCTAAATGTTTTGATATCGTCTTACTGTTGCTATGAAATCCTATTTTAGAAATCTGCCCTACTTGATTCCGTTGCACGTTACAAAAAATAGGGCGGTGACTAAAAAGTGCACATTGTGTAGTCACCGCACGCATTCACTGCCATAGTGTACACCGTTCCTTACCATCAAATTATGGTTGTCTTATTACAATACAATACGCAATCAAGCATCGAACGATGTCGTATGATATGCGCGTGCGCTTATGTTATCAATTAAAGGCAGTTTAATTTGGAGCATGTGTGACCTGAGGTTTAAAAAGAGAATAGGGTATGTTTGAATAATGTGGGGAAGAAAAGATTGATGTTGGTAGAACAAAAAAAAAGAAATATACTATTACAGTGTTGCTAGTTTAGAAACTTGTTCCGGAACCATCTCCATGAAATCATTATTTTTTTTCGATTAAATAACATTGCCACACCTTTTCTTTCAACTTCAACAAATCTACAATTACCGAATATTATTAATTAAATTACATTTTTACTTACAATTATTACATCAGACACTTTCTCTTGAAAGCGAGATATCGATAACAGTTCATCGTATTGAAATATAAATCAATGGCCCATGGGCGGCACTCAAAGTCATATATAATCGAAATCGATTAAAAAATCGAATTTATTCAATCAATTCGAGTTTTCGCATCGATTGAGATCTTTATCTATCGAATGATTAAACTCTTGGATGTCATCGTGCATGTTTCTTAAATAAGAAAGCTTATTTTATTAATAAAACGGTCCTTTAAATGTCATGAGTGTGGTTTGCATTGCTTAACAATGTTAATTATGTTTTTTATATTACCGTATTTTCTGTACAGCTGCCATCTACTTCAAAAGAAACAATTTCCTTAGGCAGAGCGTCAGTCTTACATCAGTAATTTAAATTAACACCCTATGTAAAGTAATCTTTTAGCTGATATTGTAATTAAAAAATAAAAATCTTTACGTGGAGCTTCTGCAAAATAGTTATACTTACATTCTGACCAAAGGGTGTCGCCCAGCTTCATCATTGTGCCTGGACTCTTGATACTTTCTGCAGAAAACCAATCTAAGGCAAGAAGGAGTCCATAAATCCAATATACCAAAGACATCACCAGACCTATAGCTACTGGCCATAAAAATCCATATTTTCACCTACGTTGATATTATAAAATGAGTGAATGATATGCAAGTTTGGTGTTTGGGTACGCTGCGATCGCCATCAGCTATTACCATGTTTATGGGGTTTTTATGGGATCCTCGCACATTGTCAACACCTGTTATCGATTGAATGTCAGAACTTGTTATTGTTGATAAAGGCGACAAAGTATGGATCAGAGAGATAGAAGAAGTAATTGTAGCAGCTGCTACCGCACATAAAATATTATGTTGACAGAACATTTATAAGAGAGTGTTGTCAAAAACTATGCTGTCAAAGAATGATGATGCAAAGGAAAAAATATCCTCCCCAAATGTGAAATCAGGATGATGTCAACAAAACTTTCAGCGTTATAATCAACTCAGTGCAATTAGCTGAGCCTGACTTTCTTGCAGACAACGTAGTACTTAATTTAGATTTAATACATACAGCTGCAGATGTCAATGTTGATGCAAATTTAGAATGCTCCAATAAAAACACGCGAAATCAAGTAAACAATTTACATCTATCGCCTCTAGTACAAACGAATCTAGCTCTCAATTTCCGAACCGAACCAAACCGTATCAATCCACAATAATTTACCATTATCGCCGACCAACACGCAAATATGAAACCCAATCACAACAAACCAATAACTCAATGGGAAATCAAACTAACTCCCGTTGCTCAAATAAATCTCGCGATTTCCCCAACGAACGAATTAAGGGAACAACGGTCTTCATACAATCTACATGTAACCGCAGCCCAGTTTAGACGTCGATCCGAATCGGCCGGCGGCGGCGCAAGCGCACCGCTAGGCACGCAAAAACTATAGATATCACCTTAATATTGTAATGCAAACAAAGCTGGAGGAAATGCGAATGGTTGTGGCGTGAGGTGGGAGCGAACAGCGGTTGTTTGATGTAATTGGTTTGGATTCTTCGGCTGAAAGTTTCAAGCTTCAAGCACCTTGTGCACATATTAGTGTGGGTGTGCTGTAACTATAATGCCAAAAATCACATCCAACTCTTTTGAGAACTTAAATATCCACATTATCCTCCCAAAGCAGCAAGTGTTGCTGATGTATTTATAAGCCTGAGTCTTTAAATGCAATGATCATGTTAGTAAGTTAGCAGACAGTTCTTCAGCATAACTCCCAATATTAACATATCTACTTGGTGGCTATTTTTAAGTGTTTATTATTTAAGGGGTTTGGCGTTGATAGTCGAAATACAGGCTTTCGCCTAGTTCAGCTACAGATGTCTTATTCATTTGCAACACGAAAATATAGCCTATAAACAAGTGTTTATTGAACTTATTGTCATCCTTGATTCTGGTTTCTCCAGCCAATGTTGTTTTAACAATGTCACTTGGTTCATCAACACTGTTCTTATATTGAGGACCATTTACAGAGAGTTCCGTTCAACCTCGCGATTTATCCGCCATTTTCCCCACTTGCACCTCAACCACGGGGGTCAATCCGTCACAGGCAGTGACTTCAACACCGCTATCTGCAATTTTTGTTACGCCAGTACATACCGCGGTTCTATTTCCACCGTTTGCTCCATTTATGTGTTTTATGCTTCATTGCCCACTGTTCTGAACGACTACGGTTGAAGAACCGTTATTGTAAATTTCCATTATTGTGATAGCGGTAGTAGCAACATTTTCATAAAATAATTAAGTCATAACTTTGTATTGAGATATGGTTATGGAGAACACCTGGGGTTGGACGATTTCTAATCTGTTTCCAGTTTTAAAGCATCTGGTAGGTGTTTGAAATTGTCGGGCTTAGAGACCATCCATTTACACTTCTGAAGTTGGCTTCCATTGTAGGCTTTTCCTTTAATGAACGTCTCATAAATACATAATATTGTTATGACTTTGAACATTGTGATGCGATATGACTATATCGCCATTGTTGAAAAACAGTACCATTTCCTCAATGATTATGATGAAGCAGAGACTAGAACAGCATAAAAAATACTCTTGATGAAATGGACCACAGGCACTATTAATCCCGATGTCACCAACCGCATCCTCTATAATTATAAAGCTATTTTCCTGCCAATGCTCTGTATTTATAATAACAAACATAGTATTATGAAGACGGACATGCATCGACTCGGTCTACATACGTCGTGCGTCGCCACCTACGAAGACTACCACGCCCCTTCGCGTCAGGGATGTCACTTCGCTAAATGGAGCTGATGATTCGAGTCAGTGGTTACTGACACTTGGGACGCTTTCATGGTCATCGCTGCCTTTGATTGTTATCAATAAATCAATATGGATGCAATATTAGATTATTCAAAGCATCGTCTTCGTTGTTTTTGTGGTACAGCAGGACTAATCTTTTGAAAATTTTTCTCCTTTCTTAATTTTCTTTAAAACACAGCTGTGTTTCAAAGAAAAGATTCTGAAGATCTTACAACAGTATAGCTTCTGCTGTAAGATCTTCAGAATTAATGTAAGATAAACAACCCCTAATTTGCTAGTTCATATTTCATGTGCTAAGTACTCAAAAGCCAGTGTACATTCCGTTACCATAGCTTTCATATACCTAAAAATAATCCAAAATTACCTGGCAAAGTGGCAACCCTAACCTGCGCACGCGCAAATAGCCCAAGTGACACGAACGACACCGCAATCTCTGATTAACACGGAACGGCTAATCTCTGAAACGCGGACGCGGAGTTGCCAACCTAATGGATTACCCCGTAAATGGGGTAACACACCCAATTATAGGGTGTACCCGTCAGGTACGCGGGCTGGTTATCAAGGCTTATAAACTCGAAATTAAACAAGCAATGGGGAATGCGATAACCACAATGAGGTGTGGTCTGGTTAGTTTTATTGAGGTTTCGGATCTGAACAAGATGAAAATTGTTGTTTTGATAAAGGTAGATGTTTGGTTCTGGTGATAATTGTTTTTTAACTTGACGATGTTGAATTAAAGAACTTTTCTGGAAGTAAATTGAATGCATAACAACAGACTCCTTAATGAGACTCCCTCCTTTCATTGGACAGCAAACTTTGCATTTGCAACAGTTTTTTTTTTAATTTTGCATTTCAATATAGAGCCCCAAAAGTCGAAAAAGATGAATGTTAAAATTAAAGAATAAATAAAATAAAAGAATAAAAGATGAGGTTTCTTCAAAGCTGGAGTTATAAGAAACTCTATTCAGTCCTACAATTATTTTTAATAACTTTTGTTTTCTTCCTCGGTCCTCACGTTCCGTCTAACCACTTAAAATAAATCATTCCTCTTCCTTACCCAGGGTCCTTGATCCATTCCCCCCCGATAACCCCAGGGTGATGTCCCCGCGTGCGTGAGGTCCATAACTCTAGGGATAATCGCTGCGCCCGCGCACCGTGGGCGACAAACCTACATAACGGTGTTAAATGCTGTGACACTGAAGTTTGACTTGTGTCGGGGATTATAATGAAGGTAGATGAGTGGGGGGGTTAAGGAGGGATAGTTAGAGCTGTCAAGTAAGTATACCTAGTAGATAAGACAGTTTATGGCAATTTTATGGTTGTGTAACATGTGTGGATTTGAAATTTTAAAGATGATGAAAGGTTTTTATCATTTATAAACGTAAATAAATTATTAGAAGTGAATATTTACGATTCAAAAATATTTATTGAGTGGATTCAAACTTCGATTTTAACTGGAGGCACATTGGAGGACTCCAGTCCCCACCCCCAACATTGGCCCAACACGCCAACCACCCAATCATCTCGACACCCAACGGTACAGAATGCATGACAAATCTATAATGTGCCAACTACGACCCGACCACTCCACCGGGCCCCTACCCTGAATCAATTTACCACCATCTTGAAGCCAATGAGGGGTCATCTTGAGCTGGATTTGCCTGTTAAAGGTGTAAGGCTAATTGTTTCGAGTTCCAGCACTAGATTTATGACGTCACGAACGATGCGACTTCCGGGCCCTGAGAGTGTTGCTAACCTGTGCATCATTAGCAGGAACCAGACGTTAGGATTTATATCGTTTGTATTTTAATGATGGTTCGAAATGCGAAAGGAATAAGAATATTTTATTGGAGGAATGTTTCAGCTGAGTTATTTGTTGCGAAATTGAAAGCTGAGGATACGACATGATGTCACAGACCTCTAAGCATCAAGATTTTGAATTATTATTTGAACCAAACGCTTGACTGAAGAAAGGCCTTACCACATAATGTCTCGCGATTTGCAAGTATTTAATGTACCTCAATCAATCTGCCTAGCCTTTTCCCAAATATGTTAGGGTCGGCTTCCAGTCTAACCGGATGCAGCTGAATACCAGTATTTTACATGGAGCGACTGCCTATCTGACCTCTACAACACAGTAACTGGATAAAGCTGTTTTCAGACCACCGCGATTTGTCGCGCGACACCGGTTATTGTTATACTGTGAAGTTTTGTATTGTTCGTGTCGCGTCGCGCGACAAATCGCGCTGGTCTGAAAACAGCTTAATACGATACCCCTTGGTAAGACTGGTGTCAGACTTTCGGGCTTCTGACGACCCGCTACGACTGAAAAAATCCACGAATGACAGTCGGCGATATGATAACTTGTTTTCCGATGCACGGAGGAGTCTCGGTATATAAAGATGGTCACCCATCCACTAACCAACCCCGGCAATCGTAGCTTAGTCTGATGGATCGACCCGTGTGGCTGTTATTATTTAGCAACGAGCAGTATTTAATGTGCCTATTTGTAACATATTGAAAGACTTTAGAAAATGTTTCAGAATAGCCATCTCACTTCTCAGTCGTGCGAAAAAAATATCATAACGAAAGTATTCGTAGAGTGCGCGTCACGAAAGACGGCCCGCGGAAAGTTGTGAAACTAAACATTTTTTTAAGGCAATGTGATGCAATGACATAGACACTAGCGCCACGCAAATGCTATAAAGTCAACGAAACTGCCAAAACTACAAAAAAAAAAACAACAGATTGCACTCCGGGAGTGCCGGCAGAAGTGAAAACTTGACTGCTTTTTTTTACCCATCAATATGGGTAAAATTTCTTACCTCACAATCTTTACGTAATGTCAAAGACTATTTATTTTGATATTTACTTTGTCGGTTGCTAGGCAACGGATCTTACGGTCACGTTCTGACGCGAGTTTGACATTTTTACCCATCCTAAAAAAGTGCACAACGCCGCTATAGAAGTTTTCACTTAAAAAAATAGTTCTGTACCATTCTAAATGCTGGATTACAATTTATAGGCAACCATATATTCTGAACAGAAATTAACAGCCGCCTAGTCGGCAGAATTCAATCAACAAGCAATTGACTTTCTCACCCTTAACAACTGTCACCACAATAATAATAATAACTCAGACAACTAGTGAAACCTTAAATTACTTCCAACAGCTTTCTAATAATTTAAACATTAATTTTACTTCGCAATAAATAGTATCGCGAAGTGTATAGTTTGCCTCGTTGGTTCAGTAGTCGCAGGCGCTGCTGCTGAGTATCAGGTCCTGGATTCGATTCCCAGGTCGGGCAAATTGTTATTGGGTTTTTCCATCAGGGATTAACAGTAGCAGCCCGGAGGGATTTATACCCGGTTGATGGTAATAGGCTCGTCCCCTATAACATGGGACTTAAATACATAACTAGGCGTGATGTTATGTTAAATAGTACCAAGAGAGCAGTGGTGGCCTCGACTTACGAGTTGTAGGTCGTGGACGCTTTACTTTGTGTAAATAATTTCATCACCACTGCTCTCAAAACGGTGAAAGAAAACATCGTGAGGAAACCGGCATGTCCTAAAACCAAAAATTCAAAGACATGTGACATCTACCAACCCGCACTGGGCCTGCGTGGTAGATTATTACAGCCCACTCCCTCTCACAGAGAGGCCTGTTTCCCAGCAGTGGGTGCATTATAGACTGATTATGCAAGTAGTATCAATGAAAGTTTTCCCAGGTCCATGCGCAAGAGTTCCAAGACCTAACTTTTATTTATTCAACTAACGACATTCCATAAAACTTAGAACAGAATCTACACAACGGAAACCTATAATATAAACACAGATAACAGTGGCATTAAATAGCTTGATAAATATAGTCATGTTGAGATGCAAATAAATGTATGATTGCAGAATTAATTGAATTTTGTAACTGTTTTAATATTATGGCGTAAGACGAGTCATAGTCTGCCTTGAATGTTTATTTAAAAGTACTTGATGGTACTACTGTAATTTATAACCATAGATTATTTTAACTACATATGACCAGCTGACCAGCGCTTGTATTGTTGTTTTGAAGAATATTGCTAATCCATTTTTTCATAGGTTTGAATAATGTATCTCCTTAATAACGTAAAAAAAAACCAACGCTGAATACCAGTATTTTACATGGAACGACCGCCTACCTGATCTCCTGTTCTTAAACAGACTAAAAAGGAGTCTGAAAAAGCAGAAAAAACGGCATAATCAAAATTACAGAAACATACTATGTCATAAAATCAATTTTCATAAGAACCACGACGTTTGGGTACCGTTGGACAATAAAATAGATGTTAAGTAACAATAATTGCCAACGTTGACCCCAAGCTGCGTGCGGTGCGAAATGCGCACAAACTCATAAAACCTTTGATGTCCAAACGTTTATTAGCCTAAAATAGTACAACAAGTATTGAGAATTTTGCGCATTCACTAGCTAGATACCTACTATTTAGAGATGTGTGATAAAATGTTCGAATGAATCGAGTATCTATGTAAGGGTTTCAATAATCAGCCTATTAATGTTCCCACTGCAGGGACACAGGCCTTCTCTCTGTGAGAGGGAGTGGGCCGTAATCTACCACGCGGGCCCAGTGCGGGTTGGTAGATGTCACATGTCTTCGAATTTTTGGTTCTAAGACATGCCGGTTTCTTCACGATGTTTTCCTTCACCGTTTTGAGAGCAGTGGTGATGAAATTATTTACACAAAGTAAAGCGCCTGCTTGGGTTCGAAGTTTCGAACCCACGACCTACAACTCGTAAGTCGGGGCCGTTACCACTGGGCCACCACTGCTGTCTGCTTCCACTGCTCTCTCTCTCTGGTCTCTCGTCTCAATTATAGGTTTAAATCGATGATGAATTTTAAGTTTGTCTGCACATAACTGAACCTACAGTTAATTCTCTGTAATAGTTCACAAACAATCTCTTGAGAAAATCACACAAATTGTTTAACAATAATCACAATTTATTGTATCTATTCGAATCAGTATTATTGTCAGTTCAGTCGTAAGTTACATCTCTATTCAATAGAACGCGTAACCATGCTAACGGAGATTATGACGTAATGTAGATCGGTGCGCGCGCGCATTTGAACTCTCAAATCAAATCGTTTGCGGAGACGGCGAAAGTTATGCTATAAATCAAATTAAACCATGTTATTGTCAATGTCTGTACATTAATCAGTTTTGTAATGTATTATTTATTTGAAGCTGAATGGAATGTTCTGTCTCTCTCCAGCGCAAGCGCAGAAAATAGTACAACTTGATATACGAGTTTCGTAAGATAAACACTAAAGTTAGATTTGACACAATCTTGAGACTCGAATTACAGTTACATAATTTGGAAAGTACTAAAATACAATTATTCTGCAATTACTGACTTCCGAAAGTTTAAAAATCAATGCAATTATTTTACAATCAAACAATAAATACTACTGACGTTTACGTGTTAAGAATAAACCGAGAAAATTATTTAATATTTATTTTACTGGTCAACTTAAATGAATATTCCTACCATATTCATAATCAAGAATTTCTAATCATATAAACATCTGACCAACAGCGACAATTTATATGCATATCGTCATCGAACCGATAAACCGGTACTTACAGAATATTACTGCAAGTGCAGCTAGTTGGGTACCGTTGTAAAAGATGACACGGGTGCTTGGACCAGCCTAGTGCGCGGGCGACGATCGTCAACTGTTTCTGTGTAAAGCCTGTATCACAATATCATCATTCACTTATTCCAATTTATTTGAAGTCATGTGATTTTCTTCTATACTTCGCTATTATTCGTCATCTCTGTGGTCACCACCGTTTGGTCTATTTGAAAGATCATAATTATCATTAACTTGCAACCAAGAAACTTGAATCGTGTAAAAGGAGCTTAATTATAACATTAAATAAAGTTAAGAGATTGATTTCATTGCGATATTTCCTTTTACGGCATTATTCATTCTGTCATGGCCAGGTTTGGACTGGTCTTTTCCTCTGCTGGCTTTGGCCTAGAATAATCAGCCAATAATTTTCCCACTGCTGGGACACAGGCCTCTTCTCTTCCAGAGGGAGTGCGCTGCAATCTACCACGCTGGCCCAGTTGGTAGATGTCACATGTTTTCGAATTTTTGGTTCTAGGACATGCCGGTTTCTTCAAGATGTTTTTCTTCACCGTTTTGAGTGCAGTGGTGATGAAATTATTTACACTAAGTTAAGCGCCTGCTTGGGCTCGAACCCACGACCTAAAACTCGTAAGTCATGGCCATTACCACTGGGTCACCACTGCTCTGGCTCTCGCTTACTCCTTTCCTTTTAAAGAGTTCATAAAAGAGTTTTTTTTCAACTATCTCATCTCGAAAAGTCGTAACCTTACATTATGCGCCGGCGACGGTCATTCACAACTCAAGCAGCACAGCTACAAATCTAGGCATTAGCATACCGCTAGGATAAGCACTAGGTCATGAGCTCTGATAAGTACTAAATTACAGAGCTAGGCGATTAAACACTGCTAGTCCTAGCCTCCTAGGTTCAAGTTTATAAGGTGCAAGGTCTAAAGATTTAAATACGTAATTGAACTAGTTTTTCAGATGAATGTTAACGATGTTAAATTATAGTTTTGTTTTATGTTTGTGTTGTCATTTTTAATCATCTACCTAGCCTTTTTCCAACTATGTTGGGGTCGGCTTCCAGTCTAACCAGATGCTGCTAAATACCAGTGTTTTAATTTTGCATGGAGCGACTGTCTATCCGACCTCCACAACCCAGTTACTGGGTAATATGATACCCCTTGATAATGATAAGACTGATTGTCAGACTTTTGGGCTTCTGACAACTCGTAAAGACTGTCAAAAATCCACGAATGACAACCGGAACTAACTGCTTAACGTGCTTTCCGAGGCAGAGAGGGGTTTTGGTATGTTGTGATATATAAACTTAATTGTACCCATGTAAGATCACTGTATGTCATCAACTTTTCCTTTGCCTATAAAACTTTTTGTATTTTTTTTAAATATGATCACTAATCCACGGACCAACCGCGGCAAGCGTAACCTGATCGATATATTTTTTTATCTGACACAAATTTATTTTATTTAAGTATGCTTACACACTACATTATACCCCTAATTACGTAATACACATACCTGATTCACATCCGTTACATCACATCACACTCAGGTCCAGTTGAAAACCAGCGTCAGGCACTTATAGTGTCTGGCATTTTTTGCTGAACTGGACCTTTATAGCGCAGCCGTGAGGCACACTCCCGTTTACACTTTTTGTTAGATTTTATTTTTATCTTTATTGTTTGATTTATTTTTATCTTTATTGTTTGTTTTTTTTATCTGCTGTATAAATTGTGTGCTTTTTGGTCTGTGTTAAATAAATTTATTTTCTTTCTTTCTTTCATCGATCGACCCGTGCGGCTGTTATTACTTAGCCACAAGCCCCTCTGTTGTCATTTTGAATATGTTTGTTAATACATACTGCTGTATGATTTCGTTTCTCTTCTTCTACGGCCAAGCCAACCTACCAGTCCCATCTGTCAAACAACAAACAACTAATAAAATTAAACACTCCACGCAGCAGCTAAAGCGCTTAATTAAAAATCTAAAGCGCCACATCGCTGACG
The DNA here is from genome assembly GCA_948150665.1 of Conistra vaccinii. NCBI lineage: Eukaryota > Metazoa > Arthropoda > Insecta > Lepidoptera > Noctuidae > Conistra > Conistra vaccinii. Next base: position 22,349,548 of record OX411325.1, read on the forward strand.
GGTAGAACACGGTAAAGTAATCACCCGACCCTCTATGAGATATGTACCCAGAGCTGAAGAGACTGTGACCGACGATGTCGGCCTAGTAATGTGACTAGGAAAAATTGCCTGGGCTCCTGCCTATATCTCATAGGAGAACAGAAGCTGTTTTCTTAATGATCTCATTAATTAAAGCTTATCGCGGTAAAAAGTTATAGTTGAAAAGGAATTGAGATCTCTTTTGGAGTGAGTGATAACTTGATAAGATTGGAGATTAGTTTTCTCTTAGCGATCAGCGATGGCTTTTTTTGTATTTACCACTCAGCCGGTCCGCCAAATTTCTCCATTTATTCCTTATCTCTAGCTTGTCTCCTCCAGACTGGAGGAGACAACGCCAATGTATATTCATCACTAATTTGTCACAGACAAACGTGCTAACCTCATGTTTCTCTCTTCCACAGCCAGACACAGTCCCCCAAGCCAGTATCGACATGACAACAGTCTTGGAGGTCAGCGAGGCTGACAGCGTCACCGGGCATGCCTTCAGCCTGGCCATCACGGCTCCGGAGAGGGTCACCTTCGTGAAGGGCACCTGCAGGGAGGAGGCCAGGTGGTGGTCTGACGTGCTTAGTGTTTATCCGAGGAGTAAGGTAAGGATCTGCTGTTTATTTATTAAAATAGGGTTTTACAAGAAAGAAGAAAGAAAAATATTTTATTATTTGTGACACGCACAGGAAATACTAACTGTAATAAAAAAATAATAAAATAAACGAAGTGTATAGAGTGCCGCGAGTTTCTTGTGGCACTCTAGTGTCACTGCCTCGGCCCGGCTAGGGTGCCGTGAGCGTTGCATTGTCACTGTCACTTGTTATTTAGGTTAGGTTAGAACTGTGACCACACAACGCACGAGCCGAGCGAGCGTAGCGAGCGGTGCCGCGGTAGCGGCCGGCGAAGTGCCAGGGTCCGTTTAGGCACAAGAGAATGTAATGTTTTGGGAATGTGGTGTTTTACAGCGATCTAACCTCGACAATCAAACAAAATACCAAGTGACGTGACTTAGTGACAGTGACAATGACAATCCAATGCTTGCGGCACTTGAGCCGGGCCGAGGCGGTGTTACTAGGGTGCCTGTAGTGGCACTTTATCCGATAGGGATAGAGTGCCAATGGTGGCACTCTATACACTGCCTAAAATAAAAACAGTTGCAGAAATGGGGCAAAATAAATTTTTCGATCGCAGAGCACTCTCTAATGCTTCGCATTATGAGTCGTGCAAAACGTACTGAAAGGGATTATTATTACCAGTAATATATATATTATTTATATAAAAATAATAGGGTTCAGGGCGAAGATAGCGGCGTTGTTTACCAGGTTTCTACGTGAATACATCCTTATAATGGTTTATCATGTTGGTTCGCGTTTGTTTTAAGAATAAGAATAAATTTATTGGTCCATTGTTACAAAAAGTTTCAGAAAATAATGACATTGTAAGCTAACTGTAACTAGCATATTTAATTTAACATAGCAATAAACAGTGGTCCCCAAACTAGGCAGCGCCTATATCTTGGGGGCCTGAGTTGCGTTATCATAAATTTTTATTCGTAACACGTTTGCGTTAACTTAAATTTAAGTTTTGGTTAAGACATTAATTTTTTCTTGAAAATTCGTTTTAGTATATGAAAAATAACTTTGATATCTTTGAATTTGATGACATGACTTCAAAATTTTGGGTACCAACATAAAAAAGGGCCACAGCAATGTGTTTTTATGTACTACCTACCACGAGACCATGTTATACACGATTTTAGATCCTGCAATTTCATAACGTAAAATTAACCTCGACACTCATTCATTTTACAATTCTTCAATAATCATAAAAAGACTTAAGAACATGTAATTTCTGAAACAATCTACCCACCTAATAGTTTCCAATCAGTTCTCTAGTACGCTATCTGGCCCTTTCTCAGGCATAGGTCAATCACCAATTATGTACTTACAAAGCCATACAAAACTTAGCGCGAACCAGTCATAGAATCAGCGTAATTGCGTACTTCCTGCGCAGGAGTCCGGGCCATTCGCACCTCCTAGCTATCGAGGGTAGGGTAACTTAAGTGGGTGATGTGTAAGATGGGTAAAGGCTCGTTAACACGGTGGTAAAATAATTGAATACTGTACGTTTAAAATTCTGCGATGATGCAAGATTCTTGGCACGGATTGTATACCGCCTTTGAAGTATTAGCAATTATACGTAATTAATTAAATATCTTGGAATTGATTTGTAACATCGGCAATTAAAAACGTCATCCAACGCAATTCAATAAATGATTTGTTTACCAACTCTTGGCAAATTAGGTACCGCACTAAACTGCTTGGTTTCTTGAACTCATCAAGGTAGTGTGATGCCTCCTTTACATGGAAGAGAAGCCAAAACACCATGTTTTCTAAACACCAATCGAGGTGTAATAAGACGTGTGCTTCCTGTAGCGAAAGCTGCGCCAGCGCAAATTGTTGGGCAAGTTATGAACCGACGCAATTTTATAGACTATGTTAATAGGCTCGGCGTTTCCTATAATAAGATGTTGGTATAGGCCCTGTGGTAGATTTAATATGGCACAAATTATAAAGTGCGGGTCGGTATTTTAATTTCCCTATGAATCGATTCAAGCTGGTATTTCTTTAGTAGGTATACGTTATAAAAATCAGTATCGTGTTATTTTTGCATCACTCACCCGCTTGACTGTCAATGAGACACAATAAAATTTTAATTGTTATCGAGCTGCATCAGTCTTTCGGACATTTGAGCTCTAATTTATTTTTGCCTATCTTGTCTTGTCACGTATGTTATTTGCGATTTACGATGGGTATCAAAATCGCAGATCTCTCTCTTTGCATTATGTAGTCCAAGACCTATACGACCGACACCCGACCCGCGTCACGTATGCTGATCACCAACAACATGGCTGGCTACCGTGACGACAGGCGACAGGTCGACAGGTTCTCGTCGCCCTTGGATACAAATGATCCTGTTTCGCCGCATACCTTACAATAAGATTTAATAATGGGTATATGAGCAAGGTTGTTGGGTACTCGCGGAATCTGTACCTACAGATTTAATGTAGGTAGATGACAATTTGTTCAAGAAATAGGAAATAATTTGTCTTGGAAGAAATTGGAATGTTGTATTTAGGAGTAAAGGAATGTTTTAGGGTTTTTCAAAATCGCCTTTACATAACTAACACCATTGCAATGAGTTTTTCATACTTTGTTATTTCCCAAATTCCCCAAAAATCATTCTTTGGTATTCATACTTTCGTAGGGTAGTTGAATGCTGAAATTTTGTTTTTCCAAGCTTATTAATAATAAATAATAATATTTTACAATGTTTTTTATATCTTTTTTATAAGAATTATTTTAAAAAGTATTACATTATGTAAATAATAAAATGGTTTATTTATAAAAGGGACACGTTTACAATAAATACTTTAAAATAACAATTTAAAATAGAGTACAGAGTACAGTTTATTGGTTGGATATTGCGGCAAATATTTTTCGAAGCACAAATATTGTCCTAAGTACATTCCCAAGAAATGATAATGGTGTAATCCTAATCACAAGTTTATTAAACAACTGTGCAAAATTAATTGCAGGATGTTAGCTTCGATATCGCGTCGTAACACACTCATTTCCCTCAGTTAATACTCTCCCATTCCTCTGCAACGTGTGCCCGATAATAGGCGAGCCATAATAATTATGTTTTTTCCCATCCAGTGCAACATGGAAATTAATCAATTCAGACATTCGTGTAACGGGGCTTTTTGACAGTTAAATTCCAGGCAGACCATGAGTCACTATCAGGAAATAATGAAAGGTTTTAATGTTGCAATTTTACGAAACACCATGAGACCCATTTTGTTTGCTGGCCTTAAAATTACACCACACCGAGACACTGGCCAGTGTTTCATTGAGACAGATCCCAGAAAAATGATGACGTCATTGAGTTCTACTTTTGAAAAAGGCGCAATCGTTCGTCCAATTTTTCAATTGGTCGTAATCGTTCGATCGATTCCTTTGAAGTCGGTCGCCTGCAGCTGCGCGATTGGCCCAGTTTCCATCAAATGGGGCGAGGTAATTAGCGCAGGATCGCGTTACGTGCGCCCGCGCAAGTTTGTGACTCACTCGATTGTGAGCTTCAGGAGAAACTTGGTCTAATTCGAGAAATGGGTCGCCTTTTATGATTTGTTTAGTCGACTTAATGCGTTTTCGCCTGCAGGGTGACCAAAATTAGATAGAGTAAATATTATTATTTCGATTTCCAACTAAAAGACCAGCTATTTGCTGTCAGTTAAAACATTACAATAGCATTATTTTTAAAACATTTCCTACATTATATTCTATGGATAATAACTCTAAAAGGATATTAAGTTAATAACTCCAATAATCATTGTGTTGTAAAATTGACGTTAAAACTTTGTCTTGCCATAAAAAAACTGGTTAATAACTGCATTTTATGCTCTGTTCAGGACTTACCATGAAGTTTTAATTATTCATTCATGATTTAATTTCCTAGGAAGATTAAATAATTTTCGAGGAAATTAAGTAATTGTCAATATGAAAAACTAAAATCCTGTTTTTATAACACCAAAATCGATTTTACAGAAATAATAACTTAATTTCTTTGTTTTTAAGTAATCTATGTATTTGCAATTAAATTTTCTTTTAATTGTGCTGTGTTTAACTTAAATCGATTATGTAGATTTATGAATTTTTGAGCGCTATCCATGAAGGTTTCATTGGGTAGGTACATACATGCGGGCCCATTTACAGTAATCAATTTTTTTTTGTAGCCTCCTCTTTCGCCTTTGCAATTTTCAGCGATTATTTATAGTTCTTCAGCTTCCGCGATAAAATTCCTTCTTCACAAATTCAACAAACAACGTACACAGTAGGGTACGTACGTACAGGTCCACACTTACTAAAAAATAATAAATTCCTGGAAAGGAAGACCAATTGAATTAGATCATGAAATTCAATAGGTGTTCTATGGGAAACCAGTTATCAATTATCTTGGTGTTTTTTATCAACACACGGAAGATACTCATAGTAATAAATTGTGGTGACCATAGTTGGATCTTGGGATGATAGGAATAGTCAAGTAATTGGCCAGTTAGACGGCTATGGCGTTATCACCATCGATACGATACGATAAGGGGATTGATAAATAATATAATAGCAGGTTGAGGCCATCTTCTTTAAGCAGAACTATAATTTAAGATTTTTTTGATGTGTTATATTATGATTTATACCAAATTTATCAACTTATGGTTTAAGATATTATTTGATGCTAGCATCAGGTGACAGTTGACTTCAAACCCTAGGTGTTCTAACTCGATTTTTAATTATGTAGTAATTATGTAGGTTTAACAATAAAAATAAAAACTTTGCTCCGTGCACGACTAAACCCTTTTTCGTCAATAACTTATCTAATTGTACGAAAGCTGAAATAATTAAAACATTAAGTCTGTATAACTTAAAAGTAGGTACAGTTTTCGTGGTGCTAAACCATTCGAGTCAGTCACCCCTGTTAATAGTTGCATCAATTTTGCGCTCTCAAAATATGGTTTATTTCGCCTTTGGTTTTTTGAAAATACCAAATATAATCATAAAATAAAATTTTGTTTTTTTTTTTCAAGGATAGCTGAAGACTAATGTGTGATTTTTAAATTTCTTGATATGGTTCAGCCACATGCAAGAAGACCATATTACGATGTTGATGATATTTTTAAAAGGTCAAAATCAAAAGTAGTTTCTTGTAAAAAAGTAATCAAATGGCAGTCTCGCGTCATTTTTCGGAAAACTTGTTGCGAATATTTGTGATTTTCCATGAATACTTAACTTATTTGAAAAATCCCTTGCAACCACATGCAAAACAAAGAACGAATCATTCATTAAATCACAAATAGTTTTGTTTAAATTCTTTTTCGCTTTCTCACAACGAATGAACAAAATTGATGAAAATCTGTCAATTTCGTACACGGACTCTTAACGAATACCTAATAATTATGACAGAACTGTGGTGACGAGTGACGACACCAGATGCGGGGCACTGCGGCGGGTAAATCAATACTAACAGCCTACAATTTTGACAGCTCCAAGCGCACAGTTAGAAAAATCGAGATATATTGACACTATTGACCTAAGTATTCACGTGAGATTTTTACAGAATAGACTTAAAAAAATATGGCCATATTCAAACTACCAAAACATAGATAACTACATATGTATACAGTACGACACAACTTAGATGTAGCATAGATTTGAAAATTTTCATTCATTCATTTCAATTTCACGAATGTATTTGGCTATAAGACTTTACAAGTTATTGCGTTTTCGAAAGATCATTTTCACCTAAAGCAGTAATAAAGATTGGTGATTTTGAAGGCGCACTCAGTTCGGATGGTGATCGAATCGGTTTTACGAATTTTGCCGATGCTACATCTAAGTTGTGTCGTACTGTACCAGTGAGAACAGGCCAGAACCAATACATATCTGTTGCGTAACAAATCGATCATTGATATAAAGCATGCTATAATTAATGTCTGCGGTAACTACCACCTCCAACCTTCAAGCCACAACAAAAGGGGGTTATCAGAACCATTCGATACACACTGCGTTAGTATTAATTTGTTACTTCATACCGGTATATGAAGCTATATAACTTAGATATAAAGTAATTGGTGAGGCTGTAAATTGGGAAAACGTTGTGATGGTATTTATTGATCCAATTAAATGGACTTTTACTTAATTGTAAGGATGGAACAATTTTTTGGAGCAATCAATTTTTTTTTATGATTAAGTAATCCTAAAAATTAAATTTAATTGATTAGATTATTGATTGTTTTTTTTTTACTTTATTTTTGATTATTGATTCATTGATTGACTTAGCTATTTTTTTTAATACGTTATTGACACACTCATAAACACACGTATAAACACACATTTATACAATCACACTCTAGTTTTCACACACTGCCATAAACACGATTTTCATTTTTCTTTTTTATTGAAAGAAAGAAAGAAAGAAAAATATTTTATTTGGGACACGCACAGGAAATACAAACAGTAATAAAAAACTAAAGCATATAAAACTAACAATAAAAATAGTTCGTATAACCAAAAATAAAGAAATATTAAAAAACTATTAACGACCTGTGCGAGGCCAAAAAGGCCACTATCTCAGCATGTGCTGCGATATTTAAAAAATAAATACCGCAGCGCTGGTATTCTGATAGGGCCCGATGATTGGTTATATAAAAAAAAAAATGTGTAACTATACCTAATTAGCACAACGAAACAATTGTAAATTAATTGAGGAAGAGCGAGGTTTATCCCATCACAAGTATCTTCGGATTACTTTCTGGGAAGCCCCGGCAACTTAATTGTATAGATTTAAGATAATAAACACATTTTTTTTTATTTTTTTTTATTGAAATGTCTAAAACTCCAAACGGGCAGCAATCGCCTTTAGGTCTTAGTCTTAGATTTTATCTACCTACTGGATATCTAGGTTTTGACTCATTTAGTCGTCTGCATGTAGCAATACATCTCATCTCAAATAGGTGCAACCTGAAAATTCATCCGACTTGCCGAATGCAAGTCGACTATTTCGTCTAAAAACTTCAAGCATTTATCAAAATACAAACAAGCTATTAAGGAATTAGCCGAAGAATCAACCAACGAACAGATCATCCAACTAAACATAGCCAATTAAATACCTACAGGTACCTATAACAATGAGGAGTAACAAAATGAGGGTCAAAGAACTTGTGGCGCCTGTTGTTACAAATACGATGTTATGATCCGGTTGGATTAACATGGATAATCTTAGATCGAACTAAGGTTCGATCTAAAATTATGAATGTTAAGAGGGTCTACATCGTACGGCATTTCATACAAACTTTCAAGCCCTTGTTTTTCGAAATGACTGTACCGATTTTAATGAAACTTCATACGCATATGCAAGATACAAAGGTCTAAAAACTTAGTTAAGAACATTGTCATTCAAGTTAGGATTTTAAATCAAATGCATTAAAGTGTATTTAACGATGGCTATACAGAATAGTGGACGGCTCGCTGGCCGCTCACTGCCACACACAAGAAGAATATAAAATCCTAAAAAAGTGCGGTAAAAGTGTGATGACGATGGTTAGAGGTAGTCATGGTTTTCCTTTAATTGGACACCAAAATCTTTCAATGTTTTAATAGGCACTTATAAAAAAAAATGTTTCCTTTGAGTTTCTTCCATCCAGTAACTTTCATTTAATTATTTATTAATATGTTCTGTAGTGTCTGTATGTGTTTTATATGTAATTAAAATTAAAAATTCAAATAATAAAGGGTAAACAGAAACTTTATTTAATAAAATTGTAACATGAGCGTCAAAAATAACATTAACAAAATTGTAGCACGAGCGTCAAAAACAAAAACAACTTAAAAAAATTGTAGCACGAGCGGCAAAAACAAAAACAACTTTAAAAAATTGTAGCACGAGCGTCAAAAACAAAAACAACTTTCAAAAATTGAAGCACAAGCTTCAAAAACAAAAACCACTTTAAAAAACAAAACTGTAACATAAGCGTCAAAATAAATTTATTTAACAGAAAGAATTAAAAAAAATTGCAGCTTATAAGCTGTAATATAATTGAAAGCTACGTCTTAAAAAATAAAAGTTTACAAATAATATTAAGCTAAATTATATAAAAATGCTTAAATGCAGTGCTAAAGATTACATTGAAGCGAATATGATTATTCACTTTTTCCTTTTGCCTTTTTTTTTGGGTTTCTGTGGTACAGGTTCCGGTTCCGGTTCCGGTTCAGGAGGAGGAGTGGGGGGTAACTTCCTATCTGGCCATTTTCGTTTTATATATTCCACCATTGCCTTTATATTTATCATTTTCAATTTAGCATCCTTTTGAGGCGGTCCCGGAAAGACATTACACAGTTCATCCACAAGATCGTCATCTAAATAAGCTCCAGCTTGCTGTAAAGCGCTGCCTAATTCTTTCACAGACATTACATCTTTTTGTTTTTGGATTTCTAGCGCAAACAATGCAATATCAACCTTGTTCTTTTTCGGTTTTTTTGTAATATACTCAATTCTGTTGAGCACCATTCCCCTGGCGTCTGGCCCTGGACCTTTACCAACACATTCAACGCCCCCGTACGTTACGACTAAGTTTTTCTTTGATTTCTTTTGTTTTGTTTCTTCGAGCAATAATAAAAATTCTACATTAACGTCCACGTTCTCCATTAGTAAATTTTTCACTTTCGAACCAACCTTCGCTACTTTATCCAAAACGGTTAAAGCATCTGTGGGGGATAACGGATTGTATGACAAATTCAACGTATGCAGTTTTTTAGCTCTCGTTAACATTCCTGTGATAATCGTGATAGCTTCGCCATCTAGTTTGTTATTACTGAGATTAAGCTCTTTCAAGGTCGGGCACAGTAAGATTTGTTTTAAAGCCTGGCTGATCCGAGGGCCATTCAAGGAGTTCCAAGACAAATTCAAGACTTCAATACAAGTGCTTTCTGAGAGCATCTTGAGAAACCCGACACCTCCTGGAGTAAATATTGTGTTCCACGAAAGGTTTAAGTGAGTAAAATTGTTATGGGTTTCGAATGGTTCTACTAGTAACGCGACTCCTTTCCCAGTTATGTTATTGTAGCTTAAATTAAGATCTGGCACAGTAAGTCCGTAAAGTACAGCCTTTGCTAAATGCTCCATCGCTTCATCGCCCAACTTGTTATAACTCAAATCAAGAACCTTGAGTGTTCTGTTAAGGTGCAAGCTACAAAACAATCGTCTGGCACCTTGAGGGCCAATTCTACAACCACGCAAATTAATTTCAGTTAATGTACTGTTTGTCAAAAGTAAGTGTCCTATATGATAGCAAGCATCATCGTTTAAAAAGTTATCAGTTAGATTTAATACTTGTACTATCTTATTGTATTGTAAAGCTTTCGCCATTGCCCGGAATCCATTTGGATTGATGCAGTAATACCGTAGATCTATTTGGCTTTCAAGAAGCTGTCTATAGAAACTTCTGACTGGGCACTGATTCATCTCCTTGCAGATAGCTAGGTACAAGGCCTGTCCATCGTCCGGGTATGTTATTTCATCCACAGGTTTGAACAAAGCGTCCTCTATTCCTGGATCTGTGATCGCCGGGTAATTGTAATAAGGATGTCTAAACACGGAACTGGCAGACATAGTTATGTACTTTTCGCATATTTCTCCTCTCCCAGGGTCATACAACCCATCGTTATATAAAATTTTCTTCTTGTTTTCTTCAGGCACAAATATTTCCAATGACGACCAGTCTTCCATCGGCGGATCCTCGGAACTCACCACGGAATGGACTGAGCGGACAACGTCGACTGGCGTTATATCAGCGTTACTGTCGTCTGAATCCATTTTTATTTAATCTGATTGAATTTAGTGAAGGAAAATAAATAACATACACAAAATAAATCTACTAAAAAAAGTAAACGTTGCAAGTGATTCACACTGACAATCATAGATAATAACTGACAATCCACATATCCACATAGATTCGTATACAGATCATATAAGTAAAATAGATTGTCAAAAAGTACTGACAGCGTTTGAAATTGATGTAAACAAAGGATGCCTTTATCAAACCTTTAAAAAAACCACCTTTTCATTCGCACAGGGGGCCAAGCAAAGAGTATAATAATAATATGGGAGGGGCCAAGTCTACTAATTTACAAACGTCACAATGGTCTCTGCCATTTTTAGTTTTTGACAGATTTGCCATACAAAATCTGTCAAAAATTCACCACGACCTACGTTCCTCTTCCTTGGACACCTTTAAGAACACCAATAATAAGATAAAAACGGCCAAGTGCGTGTATAGTATGTGCGCAATTTACGTATTGATTTGTTTACGTGGCGAATTGATTGAAAAATTGAATCCGCACGCCACTCATTGTACGACTCGGCCACACACGCTGCACGGTTTGGCCGCCATGTATATTCGCCGAGATATCTCTAGTTTTGTATAACAACCTAACGAACTCACTGAAGAATTTGCGACAAGTAATCTGAGGAGGCTTGGTATGACATGTTGTGAGCTTTTTTAGTGATTACTTTGCTAAAACCTGCTGTCAGCGGGGTCAAGCCCCCCCCCCCCAAACGACAATCCTGGATCCACCACCTTTTAGCGGTACGAGGTCTGAGCCGGAGACCCCGGGAGGCGAGGTCAAGTCTCCTCTTTCGTGGCACGTATTGTGCCTAAATACACCCGGTTTTTTACACGACTGCCCAAAAAGGAGTGTAATGTGTTCAGGGTTCATGTATGTATGTGAGTTTCTTTGTTCCACCATAACTTCTAAATTTCTGAACAGATTTGGATGTATGAGGTATCGTTAGAATCCTTAACTCATCCCGAGTGACATAAGCTATATTTTATTTGAAAAATTAAATCTTTGTGGCGGCAGTATGGGTCCATTTCAAAATAGAAAAAAAAAACCTCAATTATTATTTACAAAATAGGTATCCAATTGAAGGTTTTGAATCCTTGATGAGCACATTCCAAAATTATATAATTTATTAACATAAATTTTACGTAGGTAGGGAGTACTGTATGCAAAACAAACATTTCATCTTTGGCTGCAAACGATTTAATCAGACTTCAGTAGCAATGCATATATCTAAATGATTGAATGGTTTCGTAACTTCTATGATTGAGTTATTATTAGAAAAAAAAAACTTTAAATAAAACTTGTCACTAAAATGTATAAAATAAAATAAATAATTTAAAAAATTAAAAACACGATTGCCCTGGCAAAAAAAGAACTAAAAACTAAAAAACAAGCTGTATTAGTCTTGCAGTTAGTATTGCAGTCGGGGGACCGTTCTGTGGAACACTTTTTAATCTAATAGGTTCCCGACTGCAATAACAATTTTATTTATCTGTTTAGTCAGCGAATAAATGAGTGACTTTTCGCTTTGTATACAGATTAACTAATACAGCTTGTTTTTTACTTTTTAGTTCTCTTTTTGCCAGAGCAGTCGTGTTTTTAATTTTTAAATTATTCATTTTTTTGTTGTTGTAATGCCAATAACCGCATTTTCCCTTCAAATTCTTTTTAAAGCTTTATCAAGTGAGGAAGTTCAAAATAATGTCGATAAGAAACTTTGAACCGACATGATAAACGACTTCCTTAATGAATAAATAACAATTAACAGTACAATCTGTTTCATATTACAATAAGATGTACAGTGTGCTCCTGCTATCCGCTCCCACGTCTTCTTATCACGACTGCTCGTAAAATCTGGCTAGGTCAATGACCCGCTAGGTCTGCGACGGAGATGCGTCTTTCTCGATTTATGAAATTGATGATTCATAGCGAATACCAGGTTAAAAGATATTAAATAGTCGGGCTCACGCTTAATAAAATAAAATAAAATAAAATTACTTCGAAAATCAAAACCAAAGACACCGACTTCCGAAATTAAAGTTATTTTTGTTGACTTTGTAGTGTCTTTTTTGGAAGTCTTTGGAAGTCGGTTGTTTTTTTTTGTAAAAAGTTTTTGTTTTTTACTTTTTAGCTGTGGTATCTGGTTTAGAGGGTTTAGGTGTGGTACCCCACACAAATTCAAATACCACTACCAGGTATGTAAATATCAGTGACAGGAACTTATCATAATAATTTATGATCCACATAGGTTAAGTGGGAAAAATATATATTATTGAAGCTAACTCAAAAACTACCCAAGCAAAATTTATAAAATTTATATGGGATCACCTCTGAAGTATGACCTACCAAACAAAAAAAGAATCATCAAAATCAATGCATAATTGGCGGAGTAATCGCGTAACAAACATGCAAAAAACAAAAACACAGTCGAATTGCCTGCAAACGTAAATTGCATTAATCCTTGGGATCAATTTAGCGACTAGCCCACATGCCAGTTCAAAGTATTGAGTACTAGCGATGAATCAAACGAGAAGCCTGGATAGTTTGATATCACTAGTAGCAGGTAATTAAAAATACTGTAAGTCCATCTAGTCGCGAGTGTGCAACCAGCCTTAATCGCGATCTCAACGCGCGAACGGGCGAAGCGGCGGCGGCGCCGGCGCGCGGATTTTATTATTGTTTTATATTCGAAACAATTAATTTTATATTTCGTTATTGAGATGATTCATGCGTTTTTTATAGCCATACATTATTTTAGACGTCAAGAATTTTTGCCGCCTAGACACAGTCTAGCTTATTTAAGGTCTGAAGTTTTTTGCTGACCGTATGCAGAGTGAAATTATGTAGTTGTTAAACTTGACAGATAATTTTAATTACAATAAAAATTGCCGTTTTCTTTGATTAATGCCGACGGACGTTAGTGATTCTTGCATCAGTTCTATTGATGCAGCATCAAGCAAGAACTTTCCCAGAAACTTTATTTGATAATAAGATTCGTAACATGATTATTGTTTCAAAATCCGCCTGTTATAATAATACAAGAGCTTCTTGGGCATATCGTAATTCGCCCAACATTCCACTGGCGCCACTCCTTTAAAAAATACATGCGGGGCAGTCTTTGGAGACTGCCGATGGAAGTGAAAACTAAGTAACACCATCTAACGAAAATGTCAGGAATTTATGTGGCTTGCTGTCAGTACAAGAACGAAAGCTGTAGCTCCATTAAAACAATTCCAAAAAAATAAAACAGAGTGCGCTGTCAACAAATTCTACTCTCCCTCCGTCTTCGATCAGGTCACGTGTCCTGACGCCTGACGCCTGACGCGAGTTTAACATTTTTTAACATTTTTTGAAAAAGTGCTAACGTGCCTAAAGAAGTTTTCATTTCCAAAATATTATCTTGACACAGAGAAGGAATTATGAATAACGGCTAGTATCCTCGGTAATGTCAAGAATTTTCTAATACCTTTTATAAAGTTTCATATCGAGACACGAGGCAACAAAATAAGAGATAAATTATTTTTTTAAGGAGTGGGTCTAATGTACGTTGGGCGCCCTCTTAATTCTTACATAATCAGCCTATAGTGTTTCCAGTTCCCACTGCTGGGACACAGGCCTCCACTCGATGAGAGGGAGTCTCTTAATTCTTGTTGGTGATCAAACTCACATTCGAAGAAACAATAAATCTAACCACCACGATCTCAATCACTCGTAGATTCAAAATCAACGACAATAGCAACGCAATTTCACTTTCGCGACTGTTCAATTGCCCATCGAGCACAATTGTGATAAATCCATTACAACTGCGAGCGACCAGTTTCTCAGTAATTTGCCAATTAATCCATTGATGCCGATTAACGAGGGAAGGCTGAAGAGCTTCGCCTTAAGCGACGGCTTTGATAAATCTTCGTTGTTATGGCGAAGAGATATTGCTTTTGTCTTGCTGCTAATCCCAATTCATATGGTGATGTAGAATTCATAATAGAAGGATTGTTTGGATATTTTGCCACAGAAGGAAATATATCAGTATTTGTAGATCTTGATTGATTGCTACTTGCAAACCAGGGAAATCTCTTAAAAAAGCACTCTAAACCCGTAGATTACCCAGCTATGCGTTGTTATCACAATAAATATCAGCATTTTAAATCCACCATATTCATCCCAAATTACAGTCAATCATTTTACGATTTTTAATATGATTCTGATATATTATGATTATGGCAAAGCGGCCGTTTTAGGCCCCCAGTTCAGTTATAAACGTGTTGATTTTCTAAGTATTATTCAAAAGATTACATAGTTTTAGAAATACAAACCGGATATAAACAATAGCTTCTCTTTTTATAGAAGATACCAAAATCGTGAGGAATAAATAAATAATAACAAAACAGTAAACCAAATAAAATAACTTTTGACCAGTTTTAACTCGTATTTTACTATGCTTAAACTTCAGCATGGGTCTTAATTAATTTGTCAATAATTTCAGTCTTCATTATTCACTATCACCATCTTGGTTCACTCTATTATCATCTTCCTGCCGTCCTTTGTTACGTGGGGTTGGCGCACCACGTTTTCATCTTCCATTCTCCCTAGTCAACTAACGCTATTATTACTCCTTCTTCCATATCATTCCTCTCCCTCTTCATCCAGCAACATTTATCACTATTTTAGTAACATGCGTTTCATCCCTCTTCATGACGTCCCAAGACAAACTATTCCCTTTTAACTTTTCGGTCACTGGCACCACATTCGAACTTCCTCTAATATACTTATTTCTTACTTTATCCATTTTCGTCACGACACACGTCACACAAGTTAACGAGCGCATATAATTGTTTAATTAGTTTATTTGTCTGTATAAGTTAATTTATTTTAATTATATTTTCATTTATTATTGACATAATCTGCTCATTACACTGGTTTTTTTTAATGAGTAAAATGTAAATTATTTTTGCATAACTACTATTATTATTAAGTAAATATAATCATATTTTCCTAACTGAACAGGCAGCTGTGCTGCTGGGGAGTTTGTTGCGCCACTTCTTCTTCCCAGCTAAAGTACTAGGAAGTGATGAATAGCGGGCGGGTTTGGGGGACTGTCTTATGTAATTTTGACGTTCGAAAACTGCTGATTCTCAGCCTAATTTGAATAAATGACTTATGTATTTTCAAAAAGAACTAGACACAACGTCGCTTGATACAATTTGCGTTCGACTCCGAACCGGCCCGTTTCGCGTTTCAACCAGTTTGTTAGGCATGTGCTTTCGAACAATTAAACGATACCTATCGGAACGGTTTCACATCGCCATTGCTACCCAAGGATGGGTGGGGTCAGGGAAACTACGCCACAGTCTCAACGCAATAGAGATGTTGTGGATTAGAAATCTTTTACTAATTGGTCGATGTCTCGTTAGGAAGTCGGTAATTGAGGACTTGTTGGAATCGGCATGTAGGTATTGGGAATGAGGGTAGATAGCTGATTACTGAATTGACATTGATGACATTATTGCGGCCTACAATATTTGACGTTTGATTTAGTAGATTGAGCAAGTATTCCATTTTATGGGTAAGACGGTAAAGGCAGTAGCCAAAATTAATGATGTCTAGTTGGCCGCATTGGCGATTCTTATGGGTTTCTATAGTTACCCGATCGTTGCCGACCATTGGTCGCCGTCTCGTCGTGGCCGCCTATCGCCAGATCCCTAATTGTCGAAATATTGGCCCAACAAACTTTTGAAATCCTGTTGTGCCAGCGACACGAAGATGAAGGAGTTCTAATATTTACTGTATAACTACTAGGTACTACTGTACTGATTGTTGTCTAATTACGCAATATTGTCTTTCGTCCGTGGCCGTGACATCACATCAACCATTGAACAACATTGTCATACTTTTAATGGTTGAATATGAGGCTTATGACTACTTTTGTATGTGTCTTTGATTGTACAGAATAAACAATTTACCTTTCTTTTTTTTGGGGAACAATGTTTGCCTATAAAAGATTGTACTTACGATTGATTATGCGTTTTCATATGTAACTTTCGTTTCAAACCTTTTTTTAATTGAATGTTTTTTTTGTCCGCAGGGACGACATAAGAGGAATGCGACATTTCCTGGAGGCCAGACTGCGAGTCTGCTGCAGTCTTCAACAACGAGAAGTTAGTATCGTTGTCTTGGATAGTAGTTCAGCTTAAACTAACTGGTTCAGTCTTGTAACTTACCGCGCTCTGTCCTACAATTCAAATATGTTGTTTGATAGAAACAGTCTGTGATTTCTGCCTCCTTTTCCTCGATTATAGGTAACTTTTGTTTCTGACTGACCTAAGTTTTCCAAATGAGAATTCGGGAGATATTATCGAGTTTTATGTGGCAAGTTTTCACCTATTCACAGTAATACAATGAAGACTTCTTGCCTTATCTTCAACACTAAACCTCAACTATCCCTAATCATTCCAGAGTACTCAGCAGACGCGTCAACTCTTCGTGACGTAGCAGACGGGTGCCAGGCCACCAGGCCTCGGTACTGTTCAGGCGGCACCACCACCTGGCCCGGCCCCAGGGTGCAGCCACCACAGCCTGAGATCCCCAGCCTGGCTGCCCCCACACCCATCGACACCAAAGGTAATTAATTTTATTTTTTTATTACATATTTTTATCAATGCTTACAGATGGACACAAAGTTATAAATAAAAGCAATGCCTGAGGTCAAGACCAGAAAACAAACAAGTAAAAATTATAGCAGTGAGGTGTTAAGCATGATGCTATATTGCATCTGTAAAGTGAAGTGAACCTTCTTAATAAGTTGATAATTCTAATTTTATTCTAAAAATCTTCAATCTAGGGCTTGTTAATATGATTCCGTAAATAACAAAAAAAAAACATACTTAGTTACTAAGTACAAAAATACATTCGACGTAATAATTTGGCAAGAATAAATTAAAATAAAACAATTTGGCGATAGTCGTCTGTGGCGGTCAAAACATACATACATAGACTGCTAAAATCATAGCCCTTTTGACTTTGCCGTAGTCGGGTAATGAGGAGATTTTTGTTACTGTATCGATTATTTTGGATTTGTGGTGCCTATGGTATCCATTCTAACCTATCCTGAATTAAACAGGATATTGACTTTCCAATTGTTCACAAACTAAAATCGAATCACCAACACCATAAACAAATGATAAGAAACAAGACAATCCCAGCCACTTAGCCACACCATAACAAATGTCCACTTTCTACCACATACCATACATCCATTGTGGCTGCCGTTAGCTGCCACTAAATACCAGTTCTATGCGCGTAAGCAGGTGCGCCTGCGCAGACCCGGTCAGCTCTGACCAGACTGACCATAAATCTCGAAGTCCGGCAAAGCGTTAGACCTAATTAAAAGATGTAAGATGGAGGAGATGGTGTAACAGTGATGGTATTTTAAGTTATAAGTGGCAGCGGTATCGATAGAGTTGCCATACGTCCCGTATATGGGACTGTCACCGTATTTGACCATCCCGTCCCGTATTAGGTACTACATGTCCTGTATTTGTCCCGTATTTCGATTTTTTATTTTATTTTTAACCGACTTCCAAAAGGAGGAGGTTCTCAATTCGTCTCTATTTTTTTTTTTTTTTTTTTTGTATGTTTGTTACGCGATTTCTCCGTCAATTGTGGACCGATTTTGAAAATTCTTTTTTTGTTTGAAAGGGTATGCTCCCGAGGTGGTCCCATATCAATTTTATTAACTTTACTTGGATAGTTTTTGAGTTAGCTTCAATAATACGTATTTTTCCCACTTTGTTTATATGGATGATATAATGATAACTTCCAATCACTGTTATTTACATAGCAGGTTAGTGGTATTCGAATTTGTATGGGGTAGGTACCACCACTAAAAAGTGCAAAATAAAAACTTTTTACAAAAAAAGAACAACCGACTTCCAAAAAAGACACTACAAAGTCAAAAATAACTTTAATTTCGGAAGTCGGTGGCAAAAAACGAAAGTTCAAAACCAAATACACCGACTTCCGAAATTAAAGTTATTTTTGACTTTGTAGTGTCTTTTTTGGAAGTCGGTTGTTCTTTTTTTGTAAAAAGTTTTTATGTCATTACAATTTTAAAATTACATGCGCTCAGTTCTATGAATAAAAAAAGAAAAAGTTAAGTATTGTAAAAATTGGAAAAGGTTGAGATCAGAGGATATAATGTGTTAGAAAACACATAGTTTGTCTTTCACTATGTTCACATGCGTGCTATGTATGGTGTAGTTGAAAGTGTTATTAGTTTTGGACATGGGAAGAGAAAACGTCCCGTATTGGTTCCTAAAAGTTATGGCAACCCTAGGTATCGATATAGGGAATATACATATATCGATGGGTAGCGGGAATTGATTTCAGGAGTGGAAACAAGTTAGAAGACGGCAAAACTCGGGAATAACCTAATCCCCGCTTTACATTTTATGAACCTTTGACAAAGTTGAACAATTCTCTTTGTTATGTGCTTTCCAAACATAAAATATTTCGACATCGACCTAGATTACTTTGTAACATGCAATAATCAGTTTTCTCTCAATTTTACTGTTTCATTCATTGTCTAAGAAACATCTTGGCATTTCTTTTGTTAAGATTTTAGCTGTTATTCAAAGTCAAAGTCAATGATTTATTTCAATTAGCATATAAAAGGCACGTTTGGAAGTAAAATTAACAAAAAAAAAAATCATATAAGAAGTGGCAAGAATCCACCGTTACTCTTTTAAAATATTTTGTATACATTATTTCAATTTAGTTAAGTTAGGTCATTTGAAATAATGTATAAAAAATATTTTGAGCTTTACTGCGTATCCCCAAACACCAAACCAATTTCTCGCGTCATCACAAACGCAACAAGCTGTTCCGCTAACGCCCATCCCCATTTCTCAAGGTACCGCTGTCACCCATCCCTCGGACCACCACCCATTAAAGACGATGATTCACACCCTGCAGCGGAACGAGGGCTTAGCGTCAATTAAATTTAGCACCGTTACGATAAATATCCCATCGGAAGCCTAGCCTAGCAGGCTGTCCCATCCGACAAGCGTGAATATGTTAGTTAGTAAATTGATGTCGCTACTTTACTTGCTCGGCGTCTAAGCACTATAGGTAGACTAAGCACTAGACTGACCAGTTTGGAGCCACAAAGTTGCTGACCAACTTTGCTAGACAATGACGATTTGTTTGTTTATTGACTGATATTCCTGGTAATAAAACAAAAGCAGATAACGATTTCCTGTTTGCTTATTGTCGTTTTTCACCACTTTTGGTGTAGTTTCAGGCCCAAGTTTCAGGCACATAACTTGATCCAAATTCTGTTCCATTTTTAATTTATCGGTGCATAGTGCCTATGGAATTAGTATGTACTTAATAAGTACATACTAAACATATAAATAATAAAAATCGAAATTGAAATTAGTAGTAGTACATAATATGTACTACTACTAATTTCAATTTCGATTTTTCGACATAATTATTCAAATCGATCGAGCCATATTCGATTTTTTGCCACGCTAATGCACGGCAATTGATATTTTATGTATAGATATAACTTTGATAGTACCTATCCGGACACTAAGGAATAGGTCCTAGGTCCTAAATATACTGATGAAGCTGAAATCCATCAAAATAGTGACAGTTTTAGACCATCAATTTCTTGGACGACTATCAATTGCACTGTTTTAATTTACAATCATTCATCAACAAGATCTGTTAAGCCCCATAACATTTAGCATTCGCAGAAGGAGTCACTAACCTCCTGAAAACTGGAACGTCTCGCGAATTCGGGCCATCATATGACACCCCAATAAACATTTATTAATGTGCACGTAATAATATCCAATTTATTTGTCCACATAACTGAACTGGCGCCAAATCCTTGACATCAAAACACAAGTTCCAATCGCTTCGTTTACATTAGATATTTATGTGTCAAGATAAATAAATACTAATATCCAAAAGTTAATTAACACGTCTATAAATTCAGCCCACTGCACAAACAATTGCAATCACAATACGAATATATCATAGCTAGGAACAAATATAAACAATACTAAATGCGACCTAGGAGCAAGGCAAGGCCGGTGCAACACAATTTAAGTTCAGAAGGATCACTTTTAAATAAATAAATAGTCGTCATAAGTTTTATGGAGGAAAACGGCATGATCAGGCATCAATTAATTTGCAGATTGGTAATAGGGTATCCTCTTGTGTGCCATTCACTCAACGGAAATCACATCCAGTGTACTCGCCACTTGCGTGGTGTCGGCATTTCAGCAACCTTGCTAATACAAGATTGTATATATAGGACGTCCTTCAGTCTCTCTTCGTCTGCTTCATCTAGCATCATCTCGCATTATCTCTTGCCCACTTCTACCTACATAAGAAGAGTCATCCTGTCTATAGTTTTACCAAAAAATATTATTTTATCAACTGCAGCAAACTTGTCATAATACTGTCTTTAGTTTTTCATTCTGTCTGGTTCTGTGTCACCAATTTCTTATCGCATTGTTAAAAGTGGACTGTACACTCTGCCTCTTACTTTATGGTCACAATCCCCGCCCATATTTATGTGTGGTGCGCCTACGCAGTGCGGTGCGTGCGCTTGCGCCGATCCTAATTACTGATCTAACGGCGGTCAAGCGCGCCCTCTAATTACAGATTGTGATAATGTTATTTAGAAACTCCATCGTGCTATAATGTTGTTTTCATCGTATTTTCTGTATCTGCACCACATTGCGGTGTATCTTCGTAATTTATATTAATTGCTTTACATTTTCATGTCTTGGAAAGTAATGTAGAATGTATGGGATTGTTATCGTAGTGTGGTTGTAAGAAACGAGACGTGTTCAAATTACGTTCGCAATTTTTTTACGCCAGTGAGTGGTTTACAAGACTGATCAAGTTGTTTTCTAGGTGAAATACAAATAGTTTTACCTGATAAAATTAATCAAAATAAAATTAATTTATGTGAATTCTGGATCGGAATAATTAATAGAATTTATCAATGGAAGGACAGGGTCCTACAAGGGTCAAGGGGTCAAGGGTGTTTGACGATGGTATAATAATATAATGCCACTTACGTGGCTCGTTTAAAGATCCTACTTACATCTGTAAATGTCAATTACTAATAAACACGAAAGGGGTCAACAAGATTCAAAGACGAGGCAGCAAATTGCCACTACATACTACGCAATATGTCTGCCGTAGCTCCCAGCCATTCATGCTAACACACCTTTTTAAGCAAATATTAGATATTATAGACAGTCATTTACAAATAACGGGTCACTAACAAATTGCTGTATCCATATTTAGTAAGCTCACTATAATTTGCGAGCATAATGCTGATAACTTAAATGTTAACATCATAAATAATTAGTGTTGTTTTATTATTTGCTGTCGGTTGGTATTGATGCTGAATGTACTCCTGTGTTTAAGTTTCGAAATCTAGTAAAATTACATTAGTGCTTGGTTATTTATTAGGTATTGTCTGAATGCAATATCTGATCTATGGGTTAAATTAACATAGGCAGAAGTTGTGCATATTTCGATCCAAAACAAAAAAACAAAGGTACCTAGTTGTTTTTATGGTTCATGTAATTCGAATGCAACTGCGTTCCAATTTTGAAATATACATTTTTTTTTTTAACGTTACCTATAATAGTTATACGCAGTAGGTATTCTTCCGATTTCCATACTATAACCTCCCTAAAAAAACTTAATATGAATAAAGCAAAAGTAGTAACTCATAATTTTATTACAATCAAATAAAATATAGTAGTTACAGCGAACAATATTTTATTAATAGTTGCGTTATCGTTAAGTTTAATTTATCGCCTGTAAAGTTACCATACTTAGCGAATAAATGAAAATGTACACTTCAAAACAATCCTCTTATGAATGTTTCTGTGAATCGTAAATGCTGGTTCTTGTAAGTTCTAAATAGGGAATTGTCATCTAAGAAAATTATTTGTGGTCCCCTAGCCATAGGCGAGTTTTAACTACTGCTTATTTTAAACCCAGCTACTCAGAATTGATCAGGACAATGTTTTTTCTTTGCCTTTGAGCTCCTTTCAAATGTCTTTTGAAAAATTGAAATTGTCTACAATTGCTTGGCGACATAGCTCACAGAATAAGCAAGCTGAAGTGGATTGCTGAAGCTGAAGTGGGTTCTAATGGGCCGTAGAAGTGTAGAACCGATGACCGTTGGGGTAAACGTGTTCTTGAAGACACCGGGAATTGGCACACGTAAGGTTGGACGCCCTCAGGTTAGGTGGAGCGACTTTGTTTGCAGGGTGTCTGGTAGCAGCTGGGTGAGAGGTGCCGAGAATTGAGCTGGCGTGCAATTGCAGAGGCCTATGTCCAGCAGTGGACTCCTGTAAGCTAATGATGATGACAATGCTAGTCTATCCCCAACGGTGATGGGGTCGGCTCCAGTCTATCTAGATGCAGCTGTATATCAGTATTTCGCGTTTTTGCGTATTTCGTTTTTTTTTTTTTGTTTTTCGTTTTTTTTTTTTTTTGTTTTTTGTTGTATTACTGTTTGTATTTCCTGTGCGTGTCCCAAATAAAATATTTTTCTTTCTTTTCTTTCTTTTTCTTTATTTTACATGGAGTGGCTGCCTGTCTGACGTCTCAGTTGGTAACACAACACTTGAAGAACCTTTTCCTCCAAAATTACGAAAGTGTAAAAACTTATTTTTTGCTTGAAAGTACCAAATGGTGTTATTCTGTTAATTGTAGGAAGAGTGCGGTTTTGTTTCACTTTCGTTGAGTTGCGGTGCGCGCGCGCCTTGGAGCGTGTCGGCGACAGAATGTAGGTCCCACTTCTGCCTGCGCAGACGCAGCCAAACGAGGCATTTGACGGAAAGTACGAATGCTAGTAGTGTTGAAAATATTCAACCATGTTCTTGTGTCTTTTGTTCAAGCAAGAAAGTTCTGACTATACTTTCAAACTGAAAAAAAATGGTCTCAATTTAATAAATATCTTTGAGAACTGGAGCAATGTGTCGAAATCAAAATTATTCCTTGTCCTAAAGGTCCTAATCTATTTATTGTTCGTTCAGGACTTAGGTGAATAAAAGAAGCTCAAACAGCAAAACTGCTACGTGGCAGGCACAATAAAATAATGTAAGACTTGGGAAACATATTTTGAAAAGATTGGTAAAGATTGCTGCTTGTCAAAGGGAGCTTCCCTCCAGGCTTATCTTGATTTAAAAACAACTGGCGACGTGTTTATTTTACTTGACGAAAGCTAGTTTGAAGAGACACATAAAATAACCATAATTATTAAATAAAATAACTACTCTTGGAACATTAACTGGTAACTTTTTTCTACATCTCCACGTTACATGGTCCAGCTAATTCTTACAAAACCACAATTTCCACGCACTGTATAAACCAACGTACAGACATAGTTATTTAGTTAAGTAGCCCGAGGGTCCAATCTATGTAAGATGACTTGTCTTGTCTCGTTCCACAATATTTGTGGTTTTTATTTACATATTGTGGCTTGTTAAGTAAAATAATACTAGTTCTTTAGTTACAGGTGATTGGCATTGACTGAAACATCCTCGGAAACGTAATTATTAGGGAGTTAATGTTATTGACAAGTAACCAATAGGCTGATTTAGTTGGTGTCTGGGCTACAATTTATTTCATTAAAAGTATTTTCTGCAATATATTAGTCAATGCAAATAACATAATCAACGTTACATGTAATGTTAACTGTTGAATAAACTATAATTTGCATTGGTTTTTTGGCAATTGGCAACCCTGCGGGGTAATTGCGTAACAAGTATATGAATCGATCACAATGTCATTCATTTTGATAGTTCAGCCTTGTTCATTGCGTTATTTACGTTGTTCAGTTTGTATAATAAGTCCATGTGTTCAGCAGACTGAACTGTCAAAATGAATGAAAATGCCGTCAATTGTTATTTTATGTGTGTAACGCAATTAGCCCGCAGCAGTTCTTTCCAAACTTTCATTGAGAATACGGTCTATTTCAAGCTAAAATTCAAAAAACCTTATGAAACTCCTGTAAGTACCTAACCGCCAGTTGCAGTTCAGAAACGAACTTTAACTTTTAAAGCTGTCATTAAATACTAATATATTGTTGCAGAAAGCAACATTAGCAACATTAGACTCGATTTTAATTTTTAATGGTTCTTTGAACAAATTAATGAAATCATTACGATTTAATGATCTATTACGTAATGTTTGTCTATGTGCAACTGGGTGTAAGCCTTATAAAATCCCATCTTAAATCACCCTATGACCATGACCATAGACTAGCAAAAACTCGGTAATTCCATGCGTCTTCTCAGAAAGCTGTGTCAGTTCAGCATATCACATGAGAACATGACTAACGGGGGTTAACGACCCCAGCTAATGGATTTTCTGGCTCCTAAATTTTTTTGCTAGTTTTATAATGTACGTACTTTTTAACCCGTAATGATGTTTCATTGAAATTACATGAAGAAATGTGGTCATTAGCAGTCTTTTTCTTTAGAGGATCAATTTTGGTGCCTAATTTGAGATAAGCCACTCATAGATAATAATCTGAAATTCCTATTACCTATCTAAGTATTAAAGTACTATATTTTTCGTGGCAAAGTAACTGTGGAATGATTTGAAAGTCAAATTAGGTTTTTAAGTAGTTATTCATAGACTGATAAACCATATGACACACTACCGAAAAATATATCTAGAAATATATTCCATTTTTTTTTACAAAAAGCACACTATTTATTTATCTTTATTTATTCAGACTACAATGGTCACAATACTTAATATCCAAAAATATTATATCCTAACCTAACCTAAACTATTAAGAAATTGAAATATGGTGTCGACAAATTCCTCCCCATCGCTGTTGACTGGTAATGTGCCCAAGAGACTGGGGCCATTGCCACGTTGTAGGCAAC
Organism: Conistra vaccinii; assembly: GCA_948150665.1. Taxonomy (NCBI): domain Eukaryota; kingdom Metazoa; phylum Arthropoda; class Insecta; order Lepidoptera; family Noctuidae; genus Conistra; species Conistra vaccinii. The sequence goes on from OX411325.1 coordinate 22,374,974, forward strand.
GCTTAGCCTTATTATATTTTTATTTTATTATTTAATTAGGTATCAATCTGCCTAGCCTTTTCCCAACTATGTTGGGGTCGGCTTCCAGTCTAACCGGATGCAGCTGAATACCGTATTTTACATGGAGCGACTGTCTATCTGACCTCCACAACAAAGTTATTTGGTAACAATAGTTCACGATACCCCTTGGTAAGACTGGTTGTCAGACTTTCGAGCTTCTGACGACCCGTAACGACTGTCAAAGATCCAAGAATGACAGCCGGCACCAACGTCTCGGTATGTTAAGATGGTCACCCATCCACGGACTGACCGCGGCAAGCGTATCTTAACCTGATCGATTGAGCCGTGCAGCTGTTATTTCTTAGCCACGATCCTCTATTATGTTGTTATTTATGTACGTACATTTCATGTTAATTCTGAATAAACCGTTGCATGTCCAAAATAAATAAAGTTTGAAACGAACCATCAAATTAATTAAGTCTTACATATTATCAGATATAAAAACATTATCATCGTCAATACGACTAATTAGATTATTTGTCGATAACTTTCACTTGATAAAGAAACTGAAATTAAAAACCTGTTTTAACACAATTTATGTTATAGCAGCAACAAGTATTATTACACATAATATTATGTAATGTAAATACTTCGTAAAGTTGACACTAAATTATGTAAGTACTTGCCTGCCTACCAAAACAACACCTTACTGGCAATGTCTGAAACTAAAAAAGTCAAAATAATAAAATTATTATGAAAAATTTAATGAAAGCTGTTTTTATCGCATTTTACGTGCTTTACTTAGTAATAATTGTAGAGTACAAACAGTTTTTAAACCGAGTACTTCCACTTTGCCCCACCAGGCCGCCCCACTGGTGGGGCAAAACGGAAAGCCAAAAATTTCCCAGTGGAATTGGCCCCACTAGGGTTGGCACTTTAGAATTTATGTAGGTGCTCGTATTTTATATTTGTATGGAAAAGAAAGAAATGTAACTGGTAACGTTAGACTTAGTACATACCTAGGTAGTAAATAAAAGATTATTTGAACCAGTGGGGCAGATTACACTGCAAAATTTGGGCGGCTTGGTGGGGCAAACTGGAAGTACTCTTTTAAACCTACCAAAACACCACCTTACTGGCAACATCTGAAACTAAAAAAAAAAACAAAATAATAATTTAAATATGAAAAATTAAATGAAAACTGTTTTTATCGCATTTTTTAAATTAAACGTGCTTTACTTAGTTACAATACAGCACTTTTATTTAGGGATTAATTTAAGTGTCACATAGTGAAGGTGAAGACGGGGGGATCCCCCCGTTTTGCCTAAAGGATTTTGACAAATTTTCATTATCCAAACAAATTTTAGCAACCTTTTTTTATACCAATGCAATATTTGGAATGATTTTAGTACGCACATTTTCATTTGGTCAAATTTTTACTTGGCAGAATATTACCAAGGATAATGTCATTAAGGCATTTGGTCTTTAATCAAATGATTTATTACAGCAAACTATCTTTAGACAATAAACATTTAGTCAATTGATTTGTTATAACAAAAAATATAAAGACAAAATTAAGATTTTTTGGTAATTATATAATTAAAAAATGCGCTTTTATTTTAATATAATCATTTATATGCGATGTTTTTTGCGTACTTCTTTGTAAGTTTATGTAAGGCTAAAAGCGTCTTGGTAATTTTTGTCTCCGACCAACTGTTACTCGTAAAACAAATACACAGAAACGAATCGCTGCAAAACCGACTCCACGTAGTCTTGTCTGCCCCACCCCTAGAGTGTAATTTAAACCCGCGTAGGCGCGGAGGGGCGAGGCGGCCCGCGAGCTGAGGAGCAGGTGGTTTGAAGGCCCGCCGCCGCGGCTGAGGCTGGCCGGCGAAGCCGGTCAGCAAGCCGAAGCTGCGGTGGTGAGCGTTAAAACCATCTGCGACGATAAGCTCGCGTGGAGCCGCCCAAACCCCGCAGCGCCGGAGCCGTGACAGAAACAATGCTTGCTGCATGTTGCATGCCTGCTTGCATGTTTATTTGCATGCTGCTTGCCTGCTTGCACGCTGCATGCCTGCTTGCATGCTGCTTGCTTGAAGCAAGCAAATCATGATATTGACCTGTTACTGCTCCTGATAATCGCGGATCTTGACTTTCTGAATTTTGACCTTGACATTTAGGTCAATAACATCAAGGTCAAGGACAATGCCCTTAAGGTGTCCCATGGTGTTTCCCCACCCTACTACACCCACATCGTATCGATTTTTTTTCGTAAATTGAAAACTAGCGAAATTAAGTATTTGGCTTATTTTAATTTGCGTAAAATATGTTATACTAACTGAAATATTTGACTAAATTAAAATTGGTAAAAGTACTAGTTGGTAAGCAAGTTATTGTTTAAACGTTCACTTGCCAAACATAAGGTTTGCGTTACAATTATTTGTGAAGAGTTTATTTGCTAAGTAATAATTTGGCAAATGAAATTATGCAGAAAATTGTTTGGGAAGTGATAATTTGTCAATTTCTTTTAGATGAAACAAGGGAGACCCGAAGACGGGTATTAGAGTACAAACAGTTTTTAATTGAGCTTTCAGTAAGATATTTTGATCCTGAAAGCTGAAATATTTCTCGCGAGTGTAATTTTTAATTATTTATATTGTTATACCTACTCTAAAGAGTTTCACTTTCAGTTTTCTAAATAAAAAATCAGCACCGTCAAAGCAAGTTCTAGCAGTGCAGTGTAGACGCACCTTATAAAATGTCTGTTTGTAAAGGAAAAGAGTGCACATGTTACATAAAGTTCCCATTCCCATCTCAAAGCGTGCTCGTAGTCGCCCCACGGGCAGCACAATGCGATGCGCACGCGCAGTGGGTGTCGATGATTTACACCCGCCCGTCTACGGCCAGCTTCATTCATATTTATTAAACTTCGCAGTTTTTTCAATTGTAAATCTTTTCTGTATGATGTACGTGACACGTCGGGATTGCGCTATTTTGTGAGCCCCGCAGCATTCCAATAAAAAAACATCATTTTTATTATTATTATTTGTCAATGGTTATTGCTTTTTTGTTAGAGTTTTATTTATGAGGGGATAAATAAAGTGTTTTATGGTAAATATGCGAGTAATGTGTCTATTATTGTAATACTGTAAATCTTTTTTTGAAAGGCACAGGTGTTGGTTCTCAACTTTCCCATAAAATTTATATTTTATATTTTATAACATGCATTTATTCAATATCGTTTAACTTTATAAATAAATACAATAATATGAACTACAGCCCATTACAACCGCTTCGGCTCCAATTAATAATATTAATTGACAAAATAAACGATATGGCGTGAAGCGCGCTTTTGTCGGCGTGTGCGCAATTGCGCATAAAAGTTTATACTTCATCCTCTTTATGGAGACTTATTATTATCTGTATTCTTTAAATGGATCATGATTATAAGCTGCAGGCGAGGAGTTTGTTATCATTAGTGGATAACCATTATATTCATATCATTGATGAATATTAATAGATTTGCATATCAAGCCTTTCAAATTAAACATTTTAATGAAAGACTTATTCAGGTTTGTGAAAATAGGTTGTTAGCTTTTTTATCCTAATTCCAAGAAACTTATGAGCGCTTAAACCATCTTAGTCTGAAATTCCCGATGTGTCATCGACTCACCCCGTCTTATTACAAAACACGGTCTAAATTTGGTCCAAGCTTATTCCTTCCAGTCAGTTGTTTTATTTCGAACCTTATTCCGACTGGTTTAAAGTTCTTAATTCAAAATTGACAACTTAGACTCGGATTTAAAATCAGTTTTTGTATTTAGAACTTTAACGATGTCAAAATAAATTTCGAAATTCTAAAATGGCTCACTGGTTTAAACCTGGTTCTAAAGATAAACCTTGTTTTGTAATAAGGCCGACCGTCTTTAATGATTTAGGATAAACTGACGTCATCTAAAATTTCCACTAAGCGACTTAGTTGATCATCTAAAAAGTTGACTGCAGTAGTTGTTTAAGGTTCTGTACCTCAAAAGGTAAAATCAGAACCGTTATGATCACTTAGTTGGTCTGTCCGTCTGTCTGTCAAGACACTTTTTTCTCGGGAACGCGTAATACGTACCTACCTACTCCACCTACCTACGGTCCCTTGGAGCTCCAAAAAATTCAATCAAGTCGACGCAATAAAAAATACGGATATTTGCGAAATAATAATTATGATACTATTTAGCAAATAAATCTAAACCTACAGGGATCCGTTGACCTAGACGGGACCCGTTGACCTAGAATCATGAAATTTGGCAAGAAGCGAGGTCTCACCTCACAGCACAAATAAAGAAAAAATATCAGTTTACACACTTTTTTTTTGCGATTACAAACTTACATTTGCTGTTGGAGAATTGACTGAGAAGGACAAGAAGAGTTTCTGTTATTTCACCTAAAAGTAGGTTAGGTGTCTTTGAATGACAGCTCTGGCAACACCCAAAAAAAAATTTGTCTGGTCCTTGGTCATAAAAAGTGAATGACATCCCCGTATGTCATAAAATAATTATATTCTTTTGCCATTGAAAAATGTACTCTGTGGAGCTTTCCTTCTCCAGTAACTCGTAAATAAGGCTCGCTGAAAGGGTGCGCCTATTTTTAAAACGCATCTTATTTTTATTGTATGTCGGACCTACATACCTTCATGCGATCACCTCGTTGCTCGTTAGGGCGGTGTGTGGTTGTAGGTCAACCAGTTCATATATCGTGTAAGATGGCTCAAAATAGGCGGGGTTTTTTAGACGAAGTTGAGAGATAAAATTGAATACGTTATTAATTTGTCGCAAAAGTGTATCCATTTATTTTCGCGTTGTAAAGTCATTAAGCAAAAAATTACTATATTAATTCGTAACTTTGACGCCGGTAGCACACCTCCGCCGCGACACCATAGCAGAGAAACCGCAGTAGTTCAATCCAACCGGGTCGCGTCATGTAGCGGAACTCGAGGGCGATGGTGTGCTACTGGCGTGATGATTCCAAATTACCTAAAACGCAGAGCTAATTGAGAGACTAATTAATTTCGTCAGTGCCTCTTTACATCAGTCAAAATGTTTAAATATTATCCAAAATTTATGATCCGGGAGAAAAACGCGTTCTTTCAAATATAATGTTATAATTATTATGTATTACTTACCACACCAATATTTGCCACCTACTAATAAACGTAATGTCAAATATCTAAACGATTCCTCTCCTGTTTCAGTATACACAGACCAGCCAGTATCATCAGCATCCCCGCCAACCCGCGATAAGATTAACGGAGAGGAGAAGGCGAGGTCTCGCCGCAGGGATACTTGGGCAGAGCCTTCCACACCACCTGTTACTGACGATGGTAAGTCTCTAGCCTCTATAAATTCACCAAGAATTTGTAAATTAAGAGCGAGTTAATAGGGCTACCCACAGTCAAGTACAATCCACCTGACCTGACCTGCACGCGTAGCATGGCGCTTTCTATGTCTACGAAGAGTAGACACAGCTCTGTCTATACAAAGTGACATTTCCTTTCTTCATTTTTGACATCGCACCGTAGAAATCTTTCTTCAATCTGTCACTTTGTCTTTCGTTTCTAACTATCTTTGTCTAGGTCATTTTATTTGTAGACTATTTCAGAAGAAAGTTTTCTATACCAAAATGTCAAAATCACTCTGACGACTGACAGTTGTCTATGGTAGTGAAATATTCTACTCGACGGTCACAAAGTATACAGGGTTATCTGCAAAATCATGATTTTACAGAAGAGCGTTTTAAACGCAAAACTGTGATAACTAATAGAAGAAAGCTATCTTCTCCTATTTTACATCATTTAGTTAGGTTAGCAAGGAAATGGTTAAGGCCAATATTACTGTAATGTTATTTGTTCCAAAACACGGTACTTCGACACACTGAAAAAAATAAGCTGTACTTAGTTGTGTTTAACGTGACTTAATATCAGTAAAAATTGACAATCAAACAGTAAAAACATCATATGACGAAACAAAGAATTTTGAGTCGAATTATATTAAAGAGTGAATTTCGTAAAAAGTGCAGTTGCCTCTTTCTACTTTGCTGCTCATAATGGGCCACATGCACATGGGAGCAATGGTGGTCCAGTTGTAACGGCCCCGACTTACGAGTTGTGGGTCGTGGGTTTGAACCCAAGCAGGCGCTTTACTTTTTGTAAATAAATTCATCACCACTGCTCTCAAAACGGTGAAGGAAAATATTGTGAGACATGCCGGTTTCCGGCATGTCTTAGAAAGTTAGAATCAAAAATTCGAAGACATGTGACATCACTGACAACTACCAACCCGCACTGGGTCTGCGTGGTAGATAACAGCCCACTCCCTCTCACAGAGAGTAGGCCTGTGTCCCAGCAATGGGAACCTTAATAGGCTGATTATAATATGATGATCATGCGCCACTGCTGTACGATAAGCCTTTCACAAGTTGTACCATAACAACCGGTTTTAGGCATTCATATCAATACATCTATCTTTTATTGTTAACCAATGTTCTCCTCTAGCCACCGTTGGAGTACGCTCACCGCTTCTCCAACATCAACACCAGCAGTATGACGAACAGCTCCGGGACATCGCAGCATCCCTCACCAGACCTCGGTCAAGACGGGCGCTTCCACCGACACTCGAGAGACCTACAAGGCTGCCACCCCCAGATCGACTGCCGGTTAGTAACTATGTTTTATTTTCACCTTTTCTGGTGGAACCTTTGTACACGTTATAGTGTGTTAGAGTCAAATATGAAAAAATGTTTTTGGCCTCGTTTATAGTTAGATATACACATATACTGTATAGTTTTTCGAATTAAGCTCAACACACCAAAGCGGGTGTGTGTCGGGCGCGGGTCGGGGCGGCAGTACGACGGGCTTGTATGATGATAATATATGTGGTGCAATTCATATATACAAGGAATTACAATATATACAAGCCCGCCGTACTCCCGTCCCGACCCGCGCCCGACATGCACCCGCTTTGTGTGTGTTTTGAGCTGAAACAATTATAACAAAAAAAACCTCAATGAATCCTCAGATAAACAATCTTGCATCGATGTCACCTTCTTCGTAGATAACTGATAGATATTGGAACATATCAGTTGGATTATCACTCACACTTACCCATCCGCGAAAGTCGTCTGTAGATGCCAATATTGTAAAATTCACAATCTTTTATTATTTATTAAACACTTTATTGTACGTCACATAAAACTAGAAGGACAAACATATTTAAATTAATCGGTTTAAGGGCGTTTAATATCCCGCAACGTATTAATATTTAATTTTAATCTTATGTCTCTTTCAGGCTCGTGGCTCACCAGACGGTGGCGCCCCACCAGAAGAGGCCAGCTCCAGTTCAGCAAGTGAAGGAAGCGAGCCTACTGACGTAGTGGAACCAACAGAAAATGGAGAAGGAGGCAGGGTTGAACTGCCTGCTGAAAGACTGCTCCACGCAAGAGCAGGGTGGCTGCAAAGACGAGGACCTGCAGGCTGGTCACGTCACTGGTTTGTGTTAAGAGGAGCAGCGTTACTGTACTTCCGGGATCCTCACGCGGAACATCGAGGACTGATGGATGGGGTTATTGACTTGAGCGGAATATCAAGAGTGGTTGAACTGCCGAATTCTACTAATGGATATGCTTTTGAGACTGAGGTACGTAACACCTCCAACAAAACCTACGGTTTGTTGGTAGCACAAGTGACTCATGCGTCTAATAAATCGTGTTTTGTTTCAGACTTGGGATGGAAAGCATATAGTCCTGTCGGCGGTAACAGCAGGCATCAGAGCAAACTGGGTGTCGGCCATGAGAAGAACAGCTGGTCTACCTGACACAGGACCATTATCACTGATATTACGCGAGGATACCGTTGACCAAGCTTCGGAATCCTCAACATCACCTGTTACCCCCGTAACGCCTATCACAGGCAGATCAGCACCATTCTCATCCGACGAAGAATACCGAACGGCTTCCGAAGGTGGCCGAAGAGATAGCGCTGACTGGGGAGACATGGGACCTCAACCACCTCCATCCCCACTCCTCACGAGAACTCCGATATCAAAAGTCAAAGAAAAGGTTCGCATCAGAAGTTCCCACCAAGCTCCTCCGCGACCCGACACCCCTAAAGGTGACCGAGACGAAATCGACTCTACCAAAGAAAAAGAACGCACCGTCGACGAGGTTGATGAAAACGAGAAACCTGTCGAACCGAGAAAACGTAGCTACATATCGACCATCGACAAACAATCAATCGAAATAGACGATCTAAGAAAACAACTAAAACTAGCACTTAACGACGTCGGCGCAGCTGAAGCCGAGATCACAAGGTTACAGAAACTAAAAACAGAGGCTGCTTTGCAAGAAAAGAAAATGGAAGAACTGGTAACAACGTTGCAAAAGAAAGAAGAGGAACTATCAGTAAGAACGAAAGAGGCTGAGAACTTAGACGCGATAAAAGAACTTTACAACCAAGATAAAAGTCTTTGGGAGAGCAAGTTGACGGAAACGCAAAACTTTTTGAAAGAATCGACTGAACATTGTGAGTTGCTGACGAGGCAGTTAGCTTCAGCGCAGGAGACGATAGCGCAGTTACAGCGAGAGGTCAACGAACTCAATGAGAAACTGCTAAAGAGTGTTAAAGAAAGTGATAGTTTATACACAAGGATACGGGATCTTGAAGGAAGATCACTTGTTGAGTCAGCATTACCAACTAAAGAGAAGAGAAAGAGCATAGGGTCTCTCAGCGACCTCACGAACTTGAACCAAGACATGAACTTGGAGTCGATGGAAAAAGACAGACTAATAGAGGAGTACGCGGAAATAAGAGACCGATTTGTGAAGGCCATTGAAGAAATAAAAGCCATGAAGAAGGAACTGCGTGACTCACATAACATGTACGATGAGCTCGAAATCACCAATCTCAAGTTAAGGAATGAGATGAAGCTTAGGGAACAGTGCAGCCGGTCGGAGATAGACCTGATGGCGGCCCGCATACTCGACCTGACGCAGAAGTTAACTGCTTCAGACAAACAAGTCCGAACGTTAAAACACAAAATCCAAAAGTCTGAATCTAGAGAGAAGAGACGCAGTCTGTCGTTAAAAGGCAGAGAGTCCTTCACTCTAGGTAAAGAAGTGGAAGAGAAGTTAACAGAGCTCGAAAACAAAATCACAATGCTCGAATCCGGCGAACCGGTCCCAACGATAAACTCGCCCTCCAAAAGTGCGTCACCTGCCAAAGAAAAAACATCCAAATCTGAAAACACTTCGGAAGAAAAACGAATGAAACGCCTCGCCGCTCGACTGAGGAGGAAGTCACTCGATAGTGCCACCAGCTCAGAGCCCATGAAGATGCTAGTAAGATTGAGTTCGCTAGAAACCAAAGTAGCCTCCGCCTTGGAGAACCGCAAGGAGTTCACAAACTCCTGCGAGTCTTTAAGTCAGGTAACCAGATCAGTAGAGAGTCCATCTTTAAATGAGAGCCCTGAGACTTCCAGTATTGGCACGCAGTCACAGAGGCATCTATTAGAGAGGCTACAGAGTCTAGAGAACGTAGTGATACACTCGAGGAATAAGGTGAACGAGTGCCTCTGTCAAATGAGTGCGATGCGAGCGGCGAAGTCTCGAAGATCACCCTCACCGAGTCTCGAAAAGAAATACAGCCTTAAGTCGATGGAGAAGTGTCTGACGGACGTCAGCAAGAGACTACAGGACTGCTTCGACAAGTGCGTCGTTGACTTTGACCAAAACCAAAACAATAATCAGGAAGAGGTGAACGACAGTGTTGCTCAGGTGGTCGTCCAGCTGGAAGAACAACTGAGAACGAAACTCCTGGAGATATCCAAGAGGAAGGCGGTATTATACGAGGCAGGCGAGCTGACGCAGAGGAAGAGCCTGGAGATCCTGGCCGAGAAACTAGCGTATGAAGCGGTCCTCGTCGGCAGGATACAGGAGGCGCTGGAGTCCTCGAACGGCAGCAGATTCTTTGCGCGTTTGATTAAGTCTGAAATTATCGAAACTAGTCAACTAATAGATAACCTCAAACGTAAGATCAACGGGGATAGCAGCAAGAGCGGCGTCGGCACCAGGAGCTCGCTGGACTACCTCGCCATGATCCTCACGAGGAAGATCGACATCGTCAGCGGATCGCAGGAGGCGCGCGAGAGACGTCGCTCTGAACTTATCATCCACGGAGCAGACCTCGAGGCGCTCAAAGCATCACAGCGTGAAGTCGCCGAAGCCGTCGACCGGTACAAGAGCGAGAAGCTGGCCGAGCTATGTTCCGCTCTCGCATACGAGACGCTCAGCTACGCGGCGCCGGCCGACGGCGACGTCGAGCGGCAGCGCGCCAACCTGGAGGCGGCGCGCGTGCGCTCGGCCTGGGCCGCCGCGCGCGACGCGCTCGGCGCCGAGCTCGTGCAGGCCGAGGTCACGCGCGCGCTGGCCCGCGCCGCCGCCGCGTGCGAGCGGCGCCTGGAGCACGCGCGCCGCACGCGCCTCACGCTCACGGCGCAGGACCGCGCCGACCTGGAGCTGTGGTGGCAGGCCGCGCACGACCACCTGCGCTGCGAGATGGACGCGGCCGTCAAGGACATCGCCGCGCGCTACCGCGCCTGCCTCACGGAGCGCCGGCCGCGCGAGCCGGAGCCCGGGCCCGACTCGCGCGCGCTGCTGGCGCAGCTGGCCGAGGCGCTGGCCCAGCGCGCGCTGGTGGACGCGCGCGTGGCCGTGCTGGACGGCACGTACCGCGCCAGCTCGCCGCGCGCCGCGGGCCCGCGCCGCTCCGCCGAGGACGCCGTGTCCTCGCTGGAGGCCGACCCGGCGCAGGAGGCGGAGTTCGTGTACCTGTTCCAACGATTCTCGACCGAGTGCCGAGCGCTCTTCTCCAGTGACTGTTCGGGTAACAGTGAAGACTCGATGAAGATCGGCGAGAGCCTCGAGCGGGTGGAGGCGGCCGTCGCGGACGTGGCGCGGCAGCTGTGCGCGCGCGGGGAGGAGGGGGCGGAGCGGGACAGTCGCGAGGCCACGCCCACTGGGGCCACGCCCACCGGAGCCACGCCCCCCGGCGCCAGCGCGCTCGATCGCATCGACGCGCTGCGCCGCCGCGTCGAAGCTCTGCAAGCGCTGGTGCCCTGCCAGCACTGCAAGCAGCTGCAGGACGCGTTGGACAGGTGAGACACGTAGTCCAGTTCAGCGGCTTTATTAATATTTTAAACTCTAAAGAACAGTCCCACTTACCCCTACTTTTGCCTCAGACTCCACGAGGAGCGTGCTCGCGGCGAGTGCGCACTGGCGCAACAAGCGCACGCGCTGGCCGCAGCGCGACGCGCACGCGCCCAGCTGCAGACGCAGCACGAGCGCGAGCGCGCGGGGCTGCGCGAGCGCGCGCGCACGCTGCAGCGCCGCCTGGCCGCGCTGGACTCCGAGTACTCCGCGCAGCTGGAGAACTTGCGAGCCGCTTATCAGGTACACAAAATACTATTTCGTCAAGTTACCTTATGGGACATCGACTACCATAAATTCAATACATAACTCTAGATCCACCCAGGGGTGACATTTTTCGTCAATTATTAAATAAATTACAACTGTTCGTTACAATATATTGATTGTGAAGGTAATAGCTATTTTATTATGAACCAACCGTTTTTTTAATAACCGAAAAAAAAAGTCTATGCTTCTCGGTCATGCGCTTAATTCATGATAACAGCTTGCGCGTCGATGTTACATCGTATTTATTTTGGCCTCAATCACTAAGCTTAGTATTCACTTGAATTCAGAATCTAGACAAAAACATTACATGGCCACTTAATTAATTATCTACTTTAGCATGACTTAATTTTTGAGTGAACATATGTAAAGAAACAGAAAATGAAAAAAAAAAAATGGTTGCAATTGAATTATACTACTTTGTCATGTGTGTCAATACTTGGGCTCTAAACTAGGGCTTACCACGCTTTGACTGATTTAGAGATTTTTCATCGAATTTTAGTTAGCAGTATTGAGATGTTGTAAGCACGTAAAAGTCGGCAAGAGAGTCATCTCAAAATACTCCCCGAAAGCTTGAGTTTCCTCACAATCCTACCCCCCCCGCCCCGCAGAGCGCCGTGGCCGCGGACACGCACGGCGACGGGCTGCGCGCGCGCTACCAGCAGGAGATCGAGCAGCTGCGCGCGCTGTGCGAGAAGGGGCTGCTGGCCATGGAGTCCTCGCACCGGCGCATCGTGCGCGAGATGGAGGACAAGCATCGCGCCGAGCGGGAGCAGCTCAGGTAACTGGCCAAGAAGTACCTGTATTGAGCCTTAAAAGGCCATAACACCCCATTCGAGCAGCCCAGGTACCCCAGGTGTACAAAACGATTACCTTTATCCTTTATAGCCTGCGCAGACGACGGATTTTTGTCCACGAACTTTTTTGTCCGCTTAAATAGATCGCTTACAACTGTATCGAGTAACGCAAACGAGGGATTAAAAGTACCGCGTACAAAAGATACATTTGTAAGCGATGTATTTAAGCGCGGATTTTTGTCCGTGGCCAAAAATCCGTCGTCTGCGCAGGTTATTATTGTTAAAGCATGTCGATTGGTAGACACGAAAATAATAAGTTCGTGGTTAAACCCCTAATTTCTAAAGCTAATTACTCGGAATTATGGTTGTGATTCTTCAAAGAGTCTTGACACTATCGAAAGTCTCTTGGAAACCATGGAATGTCCCAATTTTACAGTTTTTTAACCCCCAATAATCTCTTCTTCCAGGCTAGACAAAGAGCAAGCTCTAGCAGAAGAGACCCGCGCGACGCTGGCGGCTCTCGACGCGATGCGCAAGGCGCACGAGAGCGAGGTGCGGCGAGAGGTCGACAAGTTCAAGGCGGAGTACCTCAGCAGAGGCGCGCATAATGGAGAGCTCTCTCAGCTCAGCTCGAGGCACCAGTAAGTTACTTAAGTTTTAGGGTTTTGTACTACTGCTGCAACATTGTACAACTTTTTTTATTTTATTTTACTGGTTGAATACGAGGCTTTTGGCTACTTTTGTATCTGTGTATTTTATGTTTTATTTTAAAAGTGCGTTTTGTTTGTGCAGAATAAACAATTTTTCTTTCTTTTTCTTTTTCTTTCTTACTAGAAAATGTATTCCTTCCTAGAAACTCAAAAAAACTGTTCTATCTCTTTCATCCTCTAGCATGATATCTAGTTTGTATACACCATTTAATAATAATATAATAATTTTTATTCAATAATTTGAAATAAGATTATACATTTATTAACTTTCTTACAGTCCGTTCAACCGTTTCCGACTTCTATACCGTAGGCATAAGGATGGCATTAAAAGCAAAAAAGTGGTTAAAATACCAACTGTTTACTGCAGCTGCAGCTGCCATTTGCCATGCCACCGACGCAATAAAAGTCAAAATCGGGTGAACGGACTGTAAAAAAGTTAAATTTCTAAATCTTATTTGAAATGGAGTATCTGAATTTGGATATAGAAATGAAATTGATGGCGGCTCAAAATGGAGGACGCTACTCAGCAATAGAACAAAGCTGTCAATTAGAATGAAATAATATCATTGTTTGTGTCTTTTTGTGCTGTGTCGAAATAAATATTATCTTTTTATCCTTAGTGAATCTTTAATCTTGTTCTACTACAATTATTAAGCACAATAAATTCAACCAACCTTCTCTTATTGTATCAGAGATCAAAGCCACAACGACGAAGCTAGCTTGGGTTCAAATTTCCACCATATACCCATGTATGTATAACTCCCCTTCCATACAAATACTTCATAAAACCGTTCCCCAAATAGTAAAGTCTTTTAGTAATCTTTCCAGGCAAGAGATGGAAGAGATAAAACGGGAGATACTCTCCCTCTCTGAGAAGTACTCTGTGAAGTGCGTGGAGTCTGCTGCGTTGGAAGAGAGACTGGCGACGGCGACCGCGCAGCTTGCGCAGGCGCATAACCATATCATGCAGCTGGATTCCAGGTACGTATGCTGATGACAGCATAGCATATGATGTTTAATTTATCCGAATTTTTTTTGAACCAGAAATTATTTATCCAATAGTCCTGATCTTCCAAGGTATATGGACTAAACAAAATTGATTTTAGCTTATTGGTGAACTGGGTCCTTATTATGAAGTATTAATGCCATCATGAGTCCGTTGCGAAAAAGGGAAGGAGGAGGAGGTCATGTATAGCTCCGTCTCTCTCTGACACTGGAACAATTATAGCATAATTCTTCATGATCATGAATCATAAGACCAGGGGCCGTCCCCTGGTCTTATGATTATCATGTGCAATGAAAGACTGAAGGGGTTGAAGATTATTACACTTCATACCAAGCCCAACACTTATTTATAACATGTGTCGGCGCATCACATATGCGTATGACTCACTGCGGGGAAGGCGCGGGGTCTCGGGGACCGAACCCGCTACAACGCAACGCCCGCTGCGCGCCCGCCACCACTCAGCTCACGCTCAGCTACGGGCATTACTTTGTACCTTCTTTCATACACGTCGTCATGTAAATTATAGCATTACACCTATATTATACAGTCCACTAAATCTTTTATTATAAAGTCCCGATTGAGCCCATTCAATGGTCCTTCGAGCCGGATCACAACAACGCCACCTCCTAATACTCTTATTTTGCTAGATTAAACAACTTTTTATTTCTTTTATTTCAGAAACAAGCAACTCCGCGCCCACCTAATATCGGAAGCCAATGACATGAAGAACTCAGAGGCGTCCACTCTCTCCCAGCTCATAGAAGAGACTGGCTCGGTACGTCAACGTCACTCGCTACTTTTTTAATATTTTATGCACCGATACCGGTACACGCTTGTACAGCCTATGCTAGCTTCTCTTCATTTGACCATAAGGCAAAGGCCACACGCTTGCATGAACATACATCGCACTTAACAGTTATACATCACCGTTCGAAAATGAACTAGGTAGGTACTTAGTTTTGAAGTCTAAACTATTCTAGTTTTGTACGACATTTTTTATATTTTACTTATTTCAGTATTTAATTTAACTTTCTTGGTGTCGTAATATTCTTTTTGTACAATACCTACAACTCTTTACGATTCAAATATACTTAAAAGTGATACTCAGATCGCACAAATTGAGCTCAATTAAAACAAAAGTATTAAAATTTAAAAACTTATCGGGCCATGAATGCCTAAAAAATGTCCATAAATAAAAATAATTTTGTATTGATCTTGAGCAGACCATAATATTAATTTTGTGTTCTTAAAAGAACATAAAAAAACCATCCATTCAATTGGAACGCATATTCGGGCATCCATGAAACTGGAACGCATTTTCGGGGTTGAATAATTGGCTAAATAATTTAGCAAGCATTTAAATGCTTGCCTACCCCAGTTATGGCTATTAAGTCTTTGGTTCAATTCGCGCGATCATGTGTAGTATAGAACTATTCCACATTTCTTGGAGCATATAAATTGGAGACGACTTGGCACTTACTGAAACTAGTAATCATGTATCAGTATTTTTAGAAGCGCCAATAACTGATCCTCAATAACTCGGTCGCCAATCAGTAACTCTGTTGGCAAAAATCATATTAGCTGTTGTGGTTGGTTTTACAAACCCAAATTACAGCGGCTAAACAAATAATTTTAAGAGCGTTTAGTCTGAAAGTTGGCAACGTCGCAAATAAATGTCAAATATTTCGCTGTATTGATTAATTTGGCAATATTACTGTATGGGAATATGAAATGTGGCTAACTAGCGAACTAGAATATAATGCATTGCAATTATAACACAGAATTTAATGTTTTAACTGTTTTAGGTATAAAAAAGGCATTTGGACAGTTTCCAAATACTTTTTTTACATCTAAAACGAAATATTTAGTGTCACGATAATAATTTTGCATTTCATAATCAATATTGTAGTTCGCTAGTTAGCCACATTTCATATTTCCATACAGAGTAATATAGCCAAATTAATCAAAACAGGTAAATCCTAAAAGTTGGTAACGTCGCAAATAGCTGTCATTTCTATTTGCGACGTGCGACGACAACTTTTAGGATAAACATTCTTAAGATTTGAAAATAAAAAAGGCTCGTCACAGTATCAGGGTTTATAAAATTGGTTTAAGAAACCGCAGATCACAGGGCTACATGACTGAGGTAGTAATAAGAACGATCTCCACGGTTTCTTAAGGTTTTGGATTACATCATTCACACCCCCACGAAAAACAAACACGCCGTCTCCAAATTCCATGCTCCAAGTCGTAGAGTCTACCCCACATTGTAAGCAACCTGGCGTAACGGTACATTGTATGGGGTGCACTAACAGCATGGGAGGGCGGCGCCGCTGTGGAGCCACCTGCGCCACCTCGCCGCCGTCTGGCAGCGGCCCGGCAGCCACGCAGGTACACCTGTCGCCACCTGTTACCATGCTATGGGCTTGGTAGAGGGGGGAAGAGTCGATTATTAGATTTTACCATGGTCTATATGTACATATTCTTCTTCATCTTAGTGTATTCATGGCAAAAATAGCACAAAACATTTTAAAACTTTTGGGTGGTTAAGGCTTTACAACTAATTCAACTTTTCAATTTCGAATTAAATACTATTGGTAGGTAGTGCTTTTAGTACTTCTGCTATTCAATTTTACTACTTAAGTATATCTTTTTTGAACAAAATGATTAAACGATTAGATTCGAGGTACTGAGGAGCTAGGTGTTGTAACTCTAATAATCGACTATTTCTCAATTTTAACAGCATTGTGACACAGCGGTTTTGGATGTTTGTCTTGCACTAGAAAAACCAGACACCATGTCCTATTCAACATAGTTCTTAATATTTGTCACTACAAAAGGAATGGAGATACCATTTTGTGAATATTTTTGTGTCAGATCTAATTACAACAAATAAAAACGTTTTTTGAGTTTTGTACACACTCCACTTGACCCCTAACAAAACGCTTTTGCAGCCTAATAATTCCACATCCAAAGACAAAAATTAATTGCTTTTTGGACGCCTAACAATAATAGACACGAAGCCCATAACTTTGACACATTTTTCACAATACGTTTTTTAACAACACTCGATATATCAATGCTATATTATATAAAATTAACGTGATATATTATGTATTATAGACGAAGTCGTCCCGGACGAGCCCCCTGCTGGAGGCGGCGAGACCGGCGCGCGCAGCCAAGATACAGTACGCGAAGACAGAGAGCACGAGAAACCTCCAGCTCTCACCCGTCCAGGTAAATTCTAGTTTTAATACTTAAGATCTAAGTAAACAAAACATTAAAGTAATTGGAAGTTAACTGTATCTAAGAAAAATCGTGAGATGATTTATCCTTTGCCACGGATCAATATAGATGTATCACTCTGCAAAATCATTTAAATAAAAAGCGACTCTTGCTACGACACAATAAGGCGCTTTACTTTGTGTAAATAATTTCATTACCACTGCTCTCAAAACGGTGAAGGAAAACATCGTGAGGAAACCGGCATGTCTTAGAACCAAAAATTCGAAGACATGTGACATCTACCAACCCGCACTGGGCCCGCGTGGTAGATTACAGCCCACGTCCTCTCACAGAGAGGAGGCCTGTGTCCCAGCAGTGGGACCATTAATAGGCTGATGATGATGATGATATTCACCTAGAAGTTGCTTCTCTTTCTATCGCGTAACTCTTATATCTTCTCACTACGTTAGGGCCGCGCCACACCTGCCGAACGTTCCGTGGCGGAAGGTTCGGTTGAATACGCTCCTAATGTTTTTCAAGTTACCTATGACACATCAGCCGAACGTTACGTCCATAGAAATTCAAGCAAACATGACGCGACGGAACGTTCCGCCGCGGAACGTTCGGCAGGTGTTACGCTCACTGAATTGGCCTGACAAAACGAGCTCACTCAGACACAAAAATCCGTCCGCAGTCTGGATTTGTACCCGGTTGATAGCAATAAGTTAGCCCTCTATTTGCAGTGTACTATACAACTCTACACGCCTATGTTACTCACAAAAATTAAGAGAGCACTTATCACCAAAAATTAAGAGAGCACTTATCCCCCGTTTTATTTTGAAATATCAAAATCTTTATATATCATGCAGAATCCACTTTGCTGCGAAAAAGTGAGTTTGTAAAGAACCATAAACCAAGGCTTCTGATTACGAAGACGAAGATCTAAATTACTTAAAACTACAGTACGACACAACTTAGATGTAGCATGAATAAGAAAATTTTCATTCATTAATTTCAGTTTTACCAATGTTTTTGGTTATAATATGACTTTACAATTTATTGCGTTTTCGTAAAGATCATTTTCACATAAAGCAGTAATAAAGATTGGTGATTTTGAAGGTGCACTCAGTTCGGATGGTGATCGGTTTTACGAATTTTGCCGATGCTACATCTAAGTTATGTCGTACTGTACAGGAGTGCATTCATTCTCTTGGAAAATCTCTTTCATCATTGTGTTACTAATTTAAGTAATTAACCTTTTAAACGTATATTTTCAGAATTAAAAGCGCCAAAGCGCTGCTCGGTAAGCGGGCGAGCGACGATCGCTCCGCTCGTGGGCATGGTCGCCGAGCGCAAGAAGCGCTTCGAGCTGTAGCCGACGACGACCGACGCGACACTGTACGTCGCAGACACCCACCACGCTTGCACCTGGCCACTCGCTTCATACCCACCCACGATACTAATATATACCCAGATATATAATCACAAGTGGATAGGTTATTGAGACAACTGTATTTCTCGGCAAACGCCCGAATATTTAACCGTCGTCAATGGTAGCTTAGTAACATAAAAGCTTAATAGCATATATCCAACAAATATATCTAATAAAAAAGCCAATTTGTTCAACTAAAACACCTTTACTAAGTTATAAAACCCAAATGAGTTCATTAAACGACGTATAGGGACTGTATGTTATCAACGTACTAATGTTTTAATTATTATTTAATAAATTAAGACCAAATACACTTTCTACCATAAAAAATAAAGTGGCCAGACCTTTACTCCCACCACACAATAATTGTATATAATCTTTGAGAACAGTATATAATGTACTAATTTTCTAAGTTGTAGTTTTAGTCGATTCGGTTAGTGATGTGACTTGTGTAAATTATATACTTAATGTAAATACTAACGATTGTATCCTCATTGTTTGTTTTCTGTATGTTAATCTTTAAGACGTTGTTACCAAATATTTCTTTGTAATGTGTTTTGCAAGCATTGGGGACGCAATTATCGGTAAAGCAATTAATTTTAAAAGTCTTTTTCTCTTGAGGTCTCGAACCTAACTGTATTATTTATTACTCTATTTATTATGTTTATTTTGTATTTATTCTGAACCTAGGTTTACTCTTTTACTCTCCATCTTTACAAAGTCTCTCTAAGATTGTACTGAAGCCGAGGAGTTGCGTCTCCAGAGCGACTAGATGCATTGTAACCGTGTTTTGAAAGCGTGGACTTATTTGTATGTGTGTCTAGAATTTATTACTAAAGTGTTTTTAATCGTTTCATGGCATTTATAATCCATATTTCGACAAACAAAAATCGATTTTTCATAAAACATGATGAAATCATTAAATAAAATACGGTCGAGATTTTTTTTACCTTTTGAACGCCAGAGCATAAACGCACGCGCGTGCCGTCCACGCCAAGCCACAATTTCAAGCCGCATTTTGTCACATTTTTGTGTCGTTGGCTTACAGGGCACGTGCTTGCTTGTCACGTATATGTGACAATGGCATTCAAAAGGATTTTGGAAAGCAAGTGTCTATGAGCGGTTAGTATAGAGGCATATTTATATACTTTATATCTTAATATTAACATGTTTACGAAAATAAAATATATAATTTGCGTTAATTTTGATTTTGAGCTCCACCTTGCAGCGTGAGTAACTGTTACCATTCTCCTGACTCTGGGCATTGAACCGTCTTCCAACGCACCTTCACATGTTGTGTATAGATAAACACTAACTAGCGGATAGTTTTATGTACCTATTATAATAACATGTCACGAAAAATTGTATACATAATTTATAAATGGAATAAATTGCTCAATGTTATCTAGTGGGTTAAAAAATGTTATACCAAAACTATAGTATGCATTGTAAGTAATACATGAGTAGACGACAGTATAAAGTAATTCTTCACGGCTATAATAAATTAACTTATGTTACTTGAGCTTTTTTATATACAGTCGGCGGCGGATGTTTGTGTTCCCTTGTTTTGAATGTGTGTTGAGATATCTAGGCTGTCGACTGTACTAGTTGACGTTGTGTTTATAATAACATATTATAAAATGAACAGTAAACTTACATAATACAAAAATATATTGTTTTATTGAGTCCATTGTCATCATCCAACCCATATTTATTAATAATTTATTTGTAAACATGTAAACAAACACGAGTTTTAGGAAAAACAGCTGTAATGCCTACGCATAAGGTTCAGTTTGCGCTACAACATAATATTTTTGTGACTTTTTCAACAGTACTAGTCAGTCTAAAATCAACTTTATTTACACTTGCGTAAAGTTGATGTTTGTTTAACTGGATATATAATCAATTTGAAACAGGGTTATAAATTGACCTTAGAGGGTCTATCAGAAAGGTTCTCTATTGGATCAAAATCGTAATTGAGAAAAAAATATCAGCTGTTCCATACAAAGGACGGTTAATATTTTTTTATCTATTACGATACTGGTCCTATGGAGAAAGTCGGTCAGTTTAATGGTCTGTACCACACCACTAGGGCTGATTTAGGGGAGGGCAACCGGAGCTACAGCCCCGGGCCTCCACAACAGATTTCGGGGAAAAAAATCGGCAGACTTTGGGGACTGTCGATAGAAGTGAAAACTGTACGGTGACGATGAGGCCAGTTTCACGCTTTTTGTTCACCCAAAAAGTACACATATATACACAGTATAAATATAGCTCATGGAAAGCGTTCGGTGACGATGACGCGAGTTCCATGATTTTGGTTTAACCAAAAAGTGCTCAACGCGCCTAAAGAAGTATTCACTTCATAAAAATTCAAATTCAAACAACTTTTCCTTTGATATTTTTTTTTTCGTGTTTTACCTTTACCCACAGTACTTTGTACAAACATGATTACATTAATTATTGACGGAAATCATCGATCTATCTTAAGCTTGACTGTACCTTTCTCTAAGCCACAAATTGAGATAGGCGTATCCGGTTCCAGTACGGTGATGCGCCATAAGCCCCGCAGCATCACGTAGTAGTAGTGGGGATACGTTTGCGCAGCGCGCGACGATATCCAAAAGCCTCATTGGCGTTCGGAATCCGAATAGTTTATGTAGTCGCGTCTAAAAAGGGCGTCCTACTTTTTTTTGTTTTAAATATTAATTTGTGTTTAAAAAGGAACTCTTTCGACGAAAATATGAATAATGTTAGTATGGACAATGCCCCACGTGCTCGGTCGCAATCTAGTGGTTCGAGCAGTAACAGCGATTCTTCGTCCACGGCGCGGAAAAGGCGACATCGTAGGCGAAAGGAGCAGCGCCACCGTACAAAGCTAAGTAAATAAGACGCTTTTGAAGAACTTACCGAAAAAGTATCTTCTTTGCAAGATCTTATTATTAAAAAGAATACTCAGCATGCGTATCTGACAGTGAGTCTATTCTTTATATTCCGAGCCCTACTGAACTGGATAATGAGTTAACCACAGCAAAATACAAACATTATTTGATTTTAAAATACAAACTACCCTCAAGTCGCAGACATTACAGACAAATAATACGCATCTCGAATTGCTTGTGAGGCTCAAGTACGTTATTCTGAAGCACAGACGCCAGCACATCAAGTTACTACAATCTCTCAAATTTCTTTAATAGATTTTCAACTTTATTGCTAAAGGCTCCACTTCGAATTATAACCCGCGCGTGCGAAGCTTCACAATTTTAGAGTGTATAGATATCGTCATGTAAAAAACTTTGGAAAATATTACGGCTCCACTGTACAACTACGCCCGCGCGTCCGAAGCTTCAAATTTTTTTTGGTTATAGATAACTATAAGTTAAACGCTTTCGCAAAATTTCACAGTGCGCAAACGCCTGGTTTTTGAGAAAAAAAATCCGAATGTTTAAAAAAATTGAACTTTTTACGTAATTTATAGTAAGAAAACTTAGGATGTAAGAGCGAGCGAAGCGAGCTCCGGACTTGGGGGCACCCCGACTCGGACAGGTTAGGTTAGAAGAGGATGGCGGGGTCTAGTGAGCGAGCGAAGCGAGCGAACGAAGACCCCGCCATCCTCTTCGTGGTTATTTTTTTTTTAACAATTCAGAAATAGGAGCCCGCGAAGCGGGCTCCGTCGACTACGCTTATTAGGTATTGTTTGGAAACAAATTTAGACCCGCCACGTGATCTTCCCCGCCCTTAAAACTCCCACTATCCAATACCGGCGATTTTTTTCTCGTCTGCTATGGATTTGCGCACTTTGGGGTTTTTAAAAATACACTAAAAAGGGTCTATCCTACCCAAAAAAAAATAGCTACTATAAAAAAACGCCGGGCGTAATTGTACAGTGGTACCAATTTCACTCCTAGGTTGTTCCGTTTTGGGTTCAGACAAAATGACAGCGGATTTGAATGGTTTTTATTACTATTAGTGTAAGTTTTTGAATTTTTGCAAACCGAATCGGGGCACCCCGACTTTACGTAGTCTTTTGGCTCCTACCCCTAGAGTGTATATAAAAACCGGAGGCGCGGAGGCAGAGCAACGCCCGCCCGCTGTAACAAAGCATAGGCATGCGGGAGCCGTAGCGGCTGAGGCTGGTCGCCGGAGGCGACCAGCAAGCCGAAGCTGCGGAGGTGAGCATGGGTGCCTATCCTTTGTTACGTAAGGGCGAAGGGGTTGCACTTCCCGCAGCGCCGGAGACGATGCAGAAGCAACTTAGGCGCCGAGAAAAAATTCGCCAAAGAAACTTTTGGCGATTTTTGTCTCGGCGCCTAAGGTTTTGCGCACTTTGCGGTTTTCAAAAATACACTAAAAAGGGTCTATTCTACCGAAAAAAAAAAATACCTTCTATATAAAAGCGACGGGTTATAATCCGAAGTGGTTCCCCTCCGTGCCTCGAAAAGCACGTTAAGCTGTTGGTTCCGGTTGTCATTCGTGGAGCAATGACAGTGGTTACGGGTCCTCAGAAGCCCGAAAGTCTGACAACCAGTCTTACCAAGGGGTATCGTAATTCGTGGGTTGTGGACGTCAGTGAGGCACTCGCTCCATGTAAAATACTGGTATTGAGCTGCATCCGATTAGACTGGAAGCCGACCCCAACATAATTGGGAAAAGGCTAGGCAGATTGATTTTGATGTATGTCTATGTAGTTCGTTATTTGTTATTGGTATTCGTTTTTGTTTATCGTTATTTCTCCTGACTATATTTATTTTGTGTAGATGTTTTTATTTTTGTTTTTTTCGAGTTTTATATCAATTATGTTGCACCTGCCATGTTTTATCTCTGCATCAATCTAAGGTTGACTGGTAGAAAATGCCTCAGTCCGCCTTTTTACAGTGTTTTTTCACTTGTGCACATCTTTTTAAATAAATTAACTAAAAAAAAGAATAATGCTTGTTGTTCACTTTATTGTGTCATACAATAAATATTTTCTAATTACAATTAGCTTACAACAAAAAAAATAACTAAATCGGCAAGCGGTTTACATAAATAATAAAAAATAAGCGTCGTTGACATGACAGATTTTGAACTTTGTGTTCGCGATTTCGTTTCCAAATATCTAAACAAATATGCATGTGTTTTTGGAAAAATAACATTAATACCTACGCATAAAGTTCAGTTTGCGCTACAACTGCAGTTTTTATGTCTATTTCAGTATTACTTGTCATTCTGAAATAAACTTAATTTACATTGGAATAAAGTTGATATCTGCTTAAGAGAAAATATCATCAATTTGAAACAAGGATATGGAACATACGACATGTGAGTTGTGCTGCGCAGGCACACCTATACATATACCGTACGACAATCCGTAGCGAGTATGGCTCACAACAAGTCCAATAGATTTAAGACTCAATTTTGTTTGACAAGGTACAACAGTGTCTTATAAAAAAGTTCAAAATCTGCCAATTACTTACTTAAACAATAATCATAGCCTACATTGTGATAAATGTCGTACAACACAAACATTAATTCTTATTAAAGGTATTTTTAACATCTAGCAAATACATTATCATCAATCATTAAATTAATCCAATTTCTTGCTTTTTAACTCGTTCTTTGTCATCTGAATACACACAGGCCGATATTTTTGTAAGCTGTACTTTAGTACGGAGCGGAGCAGAGTGGGGCGCGTCTTCGTGGATTGTACCGACTATACTTAGCGGTTCCTAGACCGCGCTTTGACTTTATTTTGCTAAGTAAAGTTAGCATTTCATACGAATATGACCCATAAACCTTCAAGTGTCATTAACGACACAATAGATTTTTAATTGTTATGGCCTCCTGAAGGCCAGTGTAACGGTTGAGCGGATTTATTACCCATATTCGTGTAAAAAAGTTGCTCACATTGGCAGCATCTACATCACCACATGTGAACTATGCAACACACTGACGGCACGCAAAACACTGCATTGCGGAAGCAGAGTTTACTGCGCGATCAGCATTTATATAACTTCCCTGCATCAATCGTCGGGCAGATGCCCACCAGATACGACACCCGTCTGATCGAGGCCTTTTCTATAGAGTGTGAGTGAAGTTTACACCCTGTTCCTCACCTCTATACATTCACTAAGGGCGGATTTCATCAATGAAACTGAACGGGATCAGCACATCTAAAGGGCGTTCAAGAGCTGTGTGTGTGTCAGTGTCATCATTGTTGTGGAATATCAACACTGACAGCTCTTGAACGTAGTTCAAATGTGCTGATCGCCTTCAGCTTCATTGTTGAAATTGGCACTTATACGAATATGATCATTATCCAATTTTAAATAAGGTTCATTTTCGTATGAACGGCTTAATGTACTTAGCTTGAGTAAAGTCTGTACGCTCTAATGATCTCGGTCATAGAGACCGTCGTAAGCTTTACATATAAAAATATATCTTTATAAATACTATTACTGGTCCTTACTAAGTCCTTGACTAGGGTCAAGATTCATTTAATTGATACTTTGATAGTATTAGGAAAAATTGAAAAACCTATTAAACTTTAGTTCCCTACTAAGATTTTTTTTTTATAATAAGTTCTGTCAGGAAAATTAATCTATACTAATATTATAAAGAGGTAAAATTTGTTTGTTTGTTTGTAAGTTTATATGTAGGGGGTAATCTCCGGAACTTCCAGTCAGATTTGAAAAATTATTTTTGCATTGGAAAGCACAATTCTTGAGGAAGGTTATAGGCTCGCGGACGAAGTCGCGGGCAGAAGCTAGTTGTTTAAAAAATTGACACACTACGTAAATCCTGTCAAAGAATGACAGTTGAGATTTGAATATAATATCAATGGACAATTTAAGTTGGCCGTCAATAATTGGATAAACAATTTATTTCCTTGACTTTACCTCGATTCTTTCAAGGTTTCATGGATTATGTCGTTATTTGATTAAAGCCGTATAAATATGTAAATTTCGCCTGTCTGACGTAGGTTTTGAATAGATACAGTAAATCCAATTAGGCAGGGATTATCACGGCCTCTTCTTCGGCAAATATTTAACTTATACATATTAAGAATATAAGTTTTATATTTGCTAATTTGTTTACTTTTTCTGATTTGAGGCTATTTACATTATTTCAATTATTATAAGTATGAAATGTGTGATTAATAATTTGATGCGAGTTGTAAAGTGCTACATATTATATTTTAGGAAAAATATAATTATAAACGTTACAAAGTTTGTTCATAGTAATACTGACTAAACTAACAACTACATTTTTCTTTTACATAAAAATATGAACAAAGATAAAAGATTTATAATTATTGCAAGCACAAATTGATATAACAATATAACTAAATAAGCGTAAGTACTTCTATTCTAACATACAAAATAATTTACATACTCCATTTTTCTCATAATGTTGATTGAACTATCATTAAATAGTTTAATCATTATTTATGTTTAGTGTCCATTGTAATACTATGTTTCAAACATCAAATCACATAGAAAATAAACCAAGTTAGAAGTAATAATGCCTCTACAAGACGGTACTGAACGTTGCGTTGCAAAATCGCGAATGAATATTTGTTGCATAATAAAAGCACGCGCAACGAATGTTTGCTAAATCGATTGGCGAAATGAATGCTCGCAGTGAGTGCGGTCCTTACCAACATAAATGTATCGGCGGCAGGGTTCGACAAACACATCGCAACACGAATACCTAAATAATGTTAGAAGATTAGATAACGTTATTATAATATATTGTTCGAAACAGGAAAAGTTTTACAGGAAAAACAGTCTGCGGATTGAGGTTTTGAAACATAATATTTTTATCCTTAAACATGTAAAAAAAATCTACTATACATAGCGTTTTATGAAATAATCTATATGATGGGTGTGTGATAGACGTTATAGTTTCAGAAAGGTTCTTCAAAACAAGTTTGTCATGACTATAAGTTGTGTTAATATTGTGTTGCTAATAGAACTTTTATTACAAGTTGTGTGTTCGTAATAATCTTGTAAAATACACTAATTTTCTGCAATTAACCTTACGCCTTCCATTGAAACTAACACGCCATTACAGATATTACTGTAATGTCTTAAAATTATTTGTTACCGTTTTCTCTAGTTTTGGTGCAAGTCTGCTCTCTAAATTAATTGCTAATTCCTTAACTACAACTGAATAAGAGGTTGGCATGTGTCCTCCCTCTGTTTGGTCACCTTGGCTCGCCACGCGCTCCTGTCTACTAGTATCTTACGTCCGTACGCCGTGTGGATGTCACGGAAGGGGACCTTTTTGCGGGGCAGGTCTGGTCGGAGGTTTTCTTTGTCTGTAAAGACAAGAGAAAATTGAGTTTAGTTATATCAAAAGCTATTGTAGCTAAAGCAAAAGCTATTGTAAGGTGCCCATGTAGGTTTATGTGAAATAAAATATTTTGAATTTGAATTTTTAATTTATCTCCAAAACTACTGAGCCTAAATTTTGATAAAATATAGGGGTTG
Organism: Conistra vaccinii; assembly: GCA_948150665.1. Classification (NCBI taxonomy): domain Eukaryota; kingdom Metazoa; phylum Arthropoda; class Insecta; order Lepidoptera; family Noctuidae; genus Conistra; species Conistra vaccinii. The sequence continues at coordinate 22,402,129 of OX411325.1, forward strand.
GTTCTTTACTCATTCATAGATTACAGCAAAACCTATAAAAAGTCTATGGTCTTAAAATAACATGGTAAATCTCTCAATATTTTGCGTACAAACTTACATTTGCAGTTGGAATGTATGGGAGAACATGTTTTTCAACTACAATGTTAAGTTTGTTCTTGGGATAAATTCATCTCGACTACGGAACCCTTTATTGTTCGCGGTCCGACACGCACTTGGTCGCTTTTTGAACTGCACAGAGCTTTAACTTTGTGTTACTTGATCAGCATTGTAATCGAAACTTAACAATTATTCATCTTCCTGCCCTTGTCCCATGTGACGTGGGGGTGGCGCATCCCGTTTTCTTCTACTCTCCACTGTCGCCCGCCACGCTATCAATCACTCCCTTCTCTTTCATATCATTCCTCACACAATCCATCCATCTTTTCTTTGGTCTTCCTCTCCTGCTCCATCCATCAACATTTATATTCATCACTCTTTTAGTCACATATGTTTCTTCCCTCCTCATCACATGCCCATACCAGGCCAAACGATTTCCTTTCAACTTTTCTGTCGCCGGCGCCACTTTTAAACTTCCCCTTATATACTCATTTCTTACTTTATCCATGTACGTCACTCCACACATCCATCTCAACATTCACGCACATTGCCTGTTTTTTTTTAAATTTCGTTTGCTAGTAATCGTCTTCCAAACGGACCGCGACAGTCATATTATTTTTTTAAACGGACCCCAATGAAACTTATTGATGATCCCTGCTCTAAACTCTAAGGCACAACATTGTCAATCTCACTGGAATACTTACGATGTCTACTGCCCTGCACAGCCTTGGTCTCTCCTTCTGTAACCCTATTGAATGGGTTGTACCTCTGCCCTCTGGGAGGGACTTTAGGCTCGTCTTCAGGCGGACTTATTGTCACCAGCGCCGCTTCGGCGGCTGCTTCCGCTGGAAGTTGAAAATGCACATTGGCAATGACAATTTTAAGTATACTTCATTTGAAATAAGATTAGATAAATAGCTAAACCTTTAAAAAAAAGAAAGGTTATCATTTACAGTCCGTTCAACCGATTTTGACTTCTATTGCGTTGGTGGCTTGACATTAATGGCAGCTGCAGTAAACAGTTGGTATTGTCTACTTTTTTGCTTTTAATGCCATCCATATGCCTTTGGTATAGAAGTCAGAATCGGTTGCACAGACTGTAAAAAATCTAATTTTATACAGTTACTCTAAAATATGTGGTGTAATAACTAATAGGGAATATGCATGTAATTTAGTTTTTCTTTAAATCTATAAATGACAGTAATATAAACTTAAGAAAAGTATTAAAAGTTAAATTCAGCTACTGCTTGTTGCTCAAACAAATTGTGAAACTGCAATAATTTTCTACTACAGTTCAAACATCCGTTTCTGTTGCGGTCAGGATGTGACGTCATTTGGCTTGTTACTGCTTTATTTACATCTGTTTTTTAGCCCCAAATCATATAAATTAAATTCTTTTTGTGCTTTATCCAAGCAGAAATCGCAGTTACAAACCTGCCTTAGTGAGAATTCAACCAGTTTGCTAAGAAAAGCTTTTGAGGTCACTTCCGGGATTTTCGAAGATTACGCGTTTCGAGTTAGAGTTCCGTTCCAGCAAAAAAACATAACATAAAATAATGAATTGTAAAGCAATGCATAAAAAGACGTAAAATAGGAATTTGTTTCTTGACCCCTATATGTATAATGAATATTTAAATAATGTGCATAAATTCCCTATTCAACAGAAAAGTAACATAGCCTGTTGTTTGTGAATTGAAGATGTTCTAAATCTGCAACCAAACATACAGTAGCAAATAGTATTTATTTTTTGTCAACTGCCCTTCTATTTTACCAATTTAAAGATTGTTCATTTACACATTAATCTGCTGTGAACTCAAGTATGTCCCTCTTGATGTTGAACTCGTTAAATCTCATTATTCAAGTTTTGCTGGGTTGTATCATGGTGGTGAAACATTAGGTCAACCATAAGGCATAGTGCCCAGTCCACCTTGGGTCATATCAAGGTCAATTATCTTTAGCTCCATTGATTAAATAAAATCCTTAACTTACCTTGAGCCTCATCCAACTGCCTCTGTAGATCATTCACCATGAGCTTCATATAATCATAACTGGCGCAGGCAAGGGCTTTCATCCACGTCTCCATGGAGGCCTGTGAATTGGTACACAAGTAGTATGTACGTCCACCCTCGCACTGGAACAATATCTTGAAACTGTATGCTTCTTCTTCCGTTAACTCTGAAAAAGATAAACATTATCATTTTTATCAATGTTGAGGCTTTGTTTGAATCTTTTAAAATAAGTAGGATTGGATTTGAACAAGGCTTTACCATAAAGATTAGTATGATAATGCACTCTTCATAGTTTAATGGTACTTACCAAAGAAACAATAGATTATGTGAAAGATGATATTACAAGAAAGGGGATGATTATTGAGATAACGGCTTATCAGGATGTATGGAAGAAAGAAAATTGTGGACATGACCAGCTGTGGATGATATTGACAGAAAAACTGTATATAAACGTTAGGTAAAGATGAGTACTACAAACTGGTCCATCATTTTTTAATAATATTTCTAAATTAAAAGAAATACAAGTCTTACCTATTGTACACCCTTCCAGTATGATCACACCGACAGGTTCTTTATCACCTTTCTTATCGAAATAGAACAGCAGGTTTCCTTTCAACACGAACCATCGTTTCTGATAGCTCTTGCCGACTTCGCCCCTCATGTCTAGCCAGCCGTCTCGGTCCACCGGCGTCAAAGACGACGCGAAAGCGCACAAATTCTTCTCGTTTATTTTCATTGTCATTTATAAATATTCATAGAAACACACGGAACATGGAAAGAAGGAAATGGGACAGTTTGTCTACTTTGTTAGCGTTTAAATTTCTGTAGTATGGACCAAGAAATTTATACTACGGATGAAAACGCATATTTACTCTTTAATAAGAATTGCTTTATTTATAGTAAAATTTTAATATAAGGAATCTAAGGAAAATAATACACCCACGAATGACCTTACAATCTTCAAGTACTTGTCAAGTTGTCAGTGTCAATGTCATTACCACTATCAATTAAACTGTCATTGTGACGCAGCTTTTTTCGTTTGTAAACACCTGACAAAATAAAAATCAATATTCTTGGGTTTTATCTTGTCTTTTTTTTTAGATTCGTATCTCTGTGGGCAGCATGTTTTGGTCCTACTTTTATTTTGTTCTATTCATTTAATCTGAAGGTACAAGTAATTAGATTTATATTATTATATTACCTCACCTCCAGAGGGCACACATATTTGATCTAAAACAAGTTTATTTTCGTTCTTCATAATCGTATTTCTTTTTTGTTACGACAGATATTTTGGTGGCCATACTAAAAGTTGCTGACGGCGATTTATGATCTAGGATTCTAGATTATCTACCTACATCTAGGATCTATCAATTACCATTGGCCGCAAATACGGGAAACAGATTGGGTTTTTTCGATCACACTTCTACGGGAAAAGTTACATACTTACTCGTATTCCTTTTGCTTTAAAAAGGTGCCCCCCTTTTAACTGTAATAGGCCTGCCACACACTCGTCGAGTGGCATGGGAAGTAGCGAGGAAAGGAGGAACAGACGTAGTGTGGCAACATTACTTCATTAGGTACTCGTGATGCCGCACTTGAAGGTCCTAGTCATACTCATGCCCACTGCTCCTTGTTTTGGGCGCGAGTCAAAAGACTAAGATTTTTGACTCGCGCCCAAAAAAAGACAAAGCGAAGCGTCGCGAACTCGCGATTAATTGCGCGAGTAGAGCAGTGCGTGGGCAGTGAATGCAACATCGCGGCAGCGCGAGGAGTAGATCTATGTACAGCGAAAGGAACATAGTATGGCAGGGGCATAAGTAATAGTCTGGGTACTGTACTATTGGTACACCTCTGCCGAACCCTTGAGAGATTACAGGCGTGATGTTGATATAAAATAGTGTGGAAGTTGCTTGGTTTTTTAAATTTATAAAGCGGCTAATGCTTTGTAGTGCAAAAGGGCATTTATGAACAAAAAATTACTCTCAACAAAATGTTCAGTAAATGTGGTAGCGAAAGAAGAATAATGGCTTGCTGAGCTTATGAAACTGTGAGAAGATTGCTGCTTGCATAATATACGCCACGGTCCACCGACACCACTACCACCACCGTCTTTGGTGTGCGGCCGACTTTACATCTGACTGCATAGATTAAATGCTGAAAAGTAGGTTGGGAAAATAGAAGACTAATGATGTGTTGTCTTGACAGATAGTCTATCTCTCAACATTTCAGTACAATAATATTAATGTGTTAGGTACTGAAATGTTGTATTCAGGCACCTTCTATTATGTACAGACGCCAGCACAATAACCTACTCCAATCTGTCAAATTTTTCCAATCAACATTGAACCTTATTCTTCGGCGATAAAGTTAAAAATCTATTAAAGTTTGACAGATACTAGTAACTTGATGTGCTGTGCTGGCGTCTGTACTTAGTATTGTCAAATTGGTTGCTGTAGTTTCTGTCTGCCTAAAAAGGCGTGAGTTGTTGTTAGGGTTGCCAACTTTTTGTACAAGAAATAAATTAAATTAAATATTTGTTTATTGATGGCAACTAGGCCCAATTGTTAGTAACATTGTTCTTAAAAACTATTGTTAGTAAACAAACAAAGAAACAAAACCAAAAAAAAAAATAAAAAAAAATAAGGTTAGCTGTGGGGTCTTCTGACCAGCACCTCCACAGCGTGCGACAGCCAAAGTGCGTCGTACTTTTAGAACTAGACCGCGCTCTTGACAAGATGGAATTTGTTTTTTTGCGCATTATGGCGTAAAAATCATCGGTATGCGCAAAAGCGAACATACCGGACGCACTACAATAGCGCGGCAGTCCCAACAGCATCCTGAAGCAGTTATTATATTGAATACGCAGGGCGTCTAGCGATCTCTTAGTATGCCTTACCCACAGGCCGCTCGTGTAAAGTATATTATGGTCAGAGAAGGAAAATAAACAGTATTTTTGAAAAACAATACACTATTATTTGTATTATGAAATGTAATGAAATTAAGGCTGTCTAAGCCTGCCTGTCCACTGGAGCGGAGCGGAGAGGAGAGGAGCGGAGATGTGCCATTATTAACCAATCAAATCTAAACTCAGGGGCGGAGTCAAGTTTCTATTGGTTAATTTTCGCACATCTCCGCTCCTCTCCTCTCCTCTCCGCTCCAGTGGACAGGCAGCCTAAAACACCGCGCCCATGCCTCGTTGCATACACCATGTTGTAAACTCCGATTGGCCCTTCACTGGCTCTCCGAACGTGGTCGATGCGTAAAATCGAGAACCAATTCGAGATGGTTAAAAGAAACTCACACTAGGCCCTGTTTATTCGTTATATTATTTTTGTTGAACAGTAAACAGTAAGGTTGGCAATCCTAGTATTAAGATATCGTCAAATTGTTATTTTATCGTCCTGTCCCTAAATATGCTCACGCTTTATTCCCATTAATTCTGACATTCATACATTTCTTCATGGAGGTAGGCAGAATTCTTTTATTTGCTGCTGTGTAATGTCTTCGGTCTCGCTTTCCTGCAATCTGTGAGAGTGACTTCGAGAAAAGGGACGGAAGTGTGTAAAAGGAAGCCGGGAGGCGCGCGCTATTTGATTTGACCAATGAGCGCGCGCGGTGCTCGTGTTGGCTGTCAGAAACGACCTTGACGAGGCCCCGCCCCTTTAGGCTGCCTGTCCACCGGAGCGGAGAGGAGAGGAGCGGAGATTAACCAATAGAATCAAAACTCCGCTCCAGAGGTGCGATTCTATTGGTTAATTTTGGTACATCTGTGGCTTATATTACCTTATTACAAGATGAGAGGTAACACCACAGAATATAATATAATAATATACAATGTGGAGACTACAATACAACAATAATTGAAAATACTGGCACTACTAATGCATAAGAGTATTTTGGAACTATCAAATAGATCCTAGCTTCGAAATAAAAAAATGAGTTTTTCAAACAAATTAAATGTAATGTATGCCGGATCCACCCTAAGCCTATAAATTCCGTTTATCCAACTAGGCCTAGGGTGGATTCTCGGGCATACGTTTCCGAATATCGACCTTAGGATGGATTTTTGGGGTGGATAACCAAAATAACCCGAGCCGACTATGGATTTTGCCGAGCTATATTGACTAAACTATTGAATATTTTCAATTGAATTTTTGTATACATAATAGGGACGTCATTAGGGACACGCCATTAAATTTTTTGTTGTATTGTCGTCTCCACCTTGTATATACTCTACGGGTAACACGCACAGGTACTACCTACTATGTTGTGAAAGCTCGCTCGTTTTCTCCAATTTTTTTTATAGCACTGAAGAGACCAACTGTTATACCGCAGTTATAAAATGAAACAATGCTTTTTAAATATGTAATATTTTATTAATAATTATTATTACCTATTTTCACAGTTATTTATAAAGTTATATTAATATCAAGTATTACACTAATTTTGTTTTACGAATTTCTAATGATTGCTCCATTTAGAAAATTTGATTTCCACATCAATCATCAGATTTGACCGCTTACAACTAATATATGACAAAATGGTGAGGTCTATGTACAGTACAATCCCAATTCCCTAAAAAAATTGACAAATTCACAATAACAAAAAAGTTAAAAAAAAAAAAACGAAATCCTTAAAATAATCCATTCAACTACGAATCTCGCTTAACAACTGTACAAAATATTACGAGTGGTTTCTTTAAAACGTGCTCCATTATACAACGGCAATGTGGGCAAATAATTAACGGTATTCGATACTACATCGAGTATATGTACAAAATGTCGTTATACAAAACAAAATAATAAACTATATACAACATCATTAAATATTCTCAAATGCTGTAACACATTTAAAACATTTCATATTCAACTAGGCATAATTCAGTTAAGTGGCGGGCGGGCCGCGTCTACAATTAAATAATTTATGCAAACCGCCGCGGCGCTGCGCACGCGCATTACATACAAAACCTGTACAAATTGCCTACGATCACTTGACAATACAAAAAATAATTAGGTACTAAGCAACAAAAAAATAATTTACAATCTGATTTCTGATAATTTGTTCAATACGAAAAATTAATTAAGGATTTTTGATTTTTCCGAACTCAGTCCACAGAAATAAGATTAAAAATGGAATAATATATCAATAAAAAATGAGTAATACACGATCCAAACCACGCATCGGACATATTTACAGATTTGTTTTCACAGCACACCTCCCTACGCTTACGATTTAATAATATATTAAAATAGAAAATTTCATTATTGCTACTAAACTGTCGGAGATTCGACGTATCAATACGCTCTTCTGTTGTTTCAAATGGCTCCATTTTATATTTTTTGTTATAAAACGACAATGTCTAATTATACAAATGCTACTTCGAACATCATCTAGGGGGCTCTCTTTATCACTATTTTATTTTTACTAACCATAAACTATTGGTGTTCCTAATTAGCGTTCTGCAGCCAAATTGCATAACACTGCCACAATATGAATTGCTTCAAGAGTGCTTTTTCTTGATGAATAATGCTTTTTCAGCAGTATTCTTCTTCTCTTATGATCTTGCACTGAATGCACTTGATGGCTATTCAGGTAGTTGATTTGAGAAAATTCACACTAGAGGCAATGGCTATCATGTGAGTGTTACACAATGAAGGTTAATGGTGGTTTTCATATTTCATTATCATAAGAAATATTAATTAGCAATCTGTTTGTTATAGAATGATGTAGCTGACATCGCACGGACACTATTGTTAGTGAATTTTATAATTTGAACATTGGTTTTCCACTAGAATGCCGGTGCAATGCGGTACTCGTGTGAAGCAACGTTGAGCGTTTGTTCCCTCTTATAAAACTGTACAGAATTACATAATTCAGTGGTCATATTAATTACTAAATACATTTTGTCCCTAGAGATTGCGAAGAAGTCGTGCACAACTTGATAAATGAAGAAATAAATTGCGTTTCTCGAAAAGCCTACAAAAAATAATGTATGAACGAACGAGTCAACAAGAAGTGATGTTATATTAAGTGAGATGTTTAGGTGGACGATTTTATAAGAAACGTCAGTAAAAAAATATCTAAAATACTATACATATCTAACTCCTTTGGTAATTCTTACCGGTTTATTAAAATAACGAAAAATTACAAAAAAATATATTACATTAATACATACACTGCAACAATAATATGTTACAGTTGTAAATGTTGTGACGTCATTTTCATTAAGAAATAAATATTTCATTGTGTCGCAGTTAAAACATTTGCAATAAAAAGTCAGAAAAAAGTAGTGAGATGTTAAATTCTTCACGGGTGGATTGTCATTGTATTTAGTGTCCAGCATGCATAATATTGTAAAGTCACAATACCTCGGACATTAATCTTGAAAAAATAGTAAGAGAAGTAGCCATTGAGATCAAAATAAAACTTGATGTGAATGATACATTAAGTGATATAGCAATACTAAAATTAAAGCTCAAATAGCAATAAAATTGGACTCAAAATTTTCTACATTGCAGAAAATATCAATTTAATACAAGCTAAATGAGTTCAACATTCTTATTTTTTTTCTAATGTTATTTGAAAACATGCAAATTTTATTTTGCTAATAATTTTAATACTAGCTACAATTAAAATCGACGGAAGTTAATGTCGAGGTGTGAAAATATTTGAGGTAAAAGAGAGAGAAAAGGGATATTGTGAGCAATTAACTATCTAAATACAATATTCCCACATAAAATCCTTATTTATTTGCATTTAGCCGTTTTGGCGCGTTATTTAAAATTTTCGACATTTTTATTATTATTTTCAAGGTCTTCGAAAACTCGTTAAAATGTTAGCTACATAAAATGAGGTTCACTTTCGATTCTGGAATGAGAGATCAGGAAGGTTTTTGCATAGAGACAAGACTGAGTGTTTTCTTGTTATGTGGAAACCAGTAGATCAAAATTTTACAAGACAAGAATCTTCAACATGATGCAGGATAAAAATAAGTTTACCTCTAACCAAAATCTCTAAAAACTTATTGAAAATAACTAACAAAAATTGCAGGCATGCAATTTCTCCAATTGCATTTGGTTCTGGAAAATCAATTTTGAAAATATTTTGTTTATGGCCTAGTAGAAAATTATTTGAATCAGCTTTCAATCTGAAAGCTAGGTGAAAGTTTTGAAAGGTTATGAAGTTGATTATAAGACCTTGATTTATTCGACGTTATGCTGATAAGTATAATAACTGCAATGAAAATAAAGTAACTTTTGACATGTCATGAATGATTTATATATAAAACATGGAAAACTGTTTATATGCCGAATTGGACCTTATTTTGTGATCAAACTTATAAATCCTAGATTCCCCGGCTTAGTTAACTTGCATTTTTTAAATTTTCCTAGTAATTAATTTATAACATTTTTGATATTTCAATTTAAAACTTTATGCATGGTTATTATTCACTTTGTTTAGTATGGCATATTTAAGTAACTTGTTTTAGCAAATGGCATGATAGAAATATTGTTCACTTATAGATAAGTGGACGAGAGCTGTACTGCCCTAGGTGTCAAAAAATCTCGTAAGTGTGTGAAATTATTGCTAAAACATGTTACTATGTCTCCGTTACAAAGCAGAGTGAACTACAACCCCACCCCAACAGCATCCCCTACAACATGTAGGAGACGTACCAACACTTGACAACAACAACATATCGTAACGAGGCCCTTATACTCCCTACTAGTTAATTTATCTAAGTACTGTCATCAACTACAAGTCTACATTTTACGCTGCCTTTTAGTCATTCACCTTACTTTACACATAGTGGAATATGGGTAATACAGTGATTAATATTTGTATATTAGCTATTTTGCATGGTTGTATGGAGACGCAACAAGGCAAATTGTGTTGAACATGATTTAGATATGAAAATTTATTATGTCAATGTGTTTGTAAATAAATTATCAATTTGTAAAATAAATAGTCTGTAAATGGGGAAATGATTGTACTCATGCTCTATTTATTATTCAGAATTAAAGCTGCTATTATAGCAATCAGATGAAAGAAAGTTACAGAAATAAGGGTTTTCTGAAATGACGATCACCAGGTGGCAGAACTGAGACATCAGGTGCAGGCACCTGTTAAGTGTCAAAGCGCCTATTTTTCTTTAGTCGTGAAATGGAAGACCTCTTGTCCTGGTGGTGAATTTTAATGAAAACCCCTCTTTAAAAAATATTACCCATATAACCACTACAACTGCCCTTCAGATACCACATTCAATAATTTAGTCTAATAAATAGTAATAGGCAGGCTTGACGTCATATTACGTCACAAACACATAGTGCCATCTCTTTCCTACACCTTGTAATTTTACAAAGAGGAAACCTCCAAACATTAGGTAATTGATACACTAAACTTTGTTTTTGAGGCTTCCCTGCACAATACTATATTATTATAATAAATAAATCCAATCCTCGTCCATTTCAGATCCACTTCTTCACCGCCACTTCACCGTTTCACTGACCATTCATGGGCACATCACAAACACTTTACATATGTATCACTGTACCGCACAGAGCACTGTAGTGTTGAAGATCACAGTTAGACGCTGTCTACGCCGTAGGTGGTTGATGAAAGGCCTAAGCCAGTGTTGACCCTGCTTCATAGTTCAACTCCATAGGTTTAAAGGTGGTTGGTGGAAGGCCTAGCCCAACGCTGCGGCCGTGTGGTACAGTTGCATGAGGACTTGCACGTGTAGGGGTAGGCAGGAGAGGCGGTCGTGTGTGTTGCCATCCAGAGCCAGCCATGACAATGCATTGTACCCTTCTAGCACGTATCTGTAACAAAATTGTTTGGGTTAATATCAGAAAAAATTACAGAAGAAAGTTTTCTCCCTGTGAATGGTTTGTAAAGAGATTTTTTGCAACCAAAGCTTATTGCTGTGTTTTTCATGTTTGAAGTATATGGTTGCTGTTGGAAAATTTCAAGTGGGCCATTAGTCGTATTCTGTTATGACTATCTGGTAGTTGTTGTTAGTTGAACGAGTTGGAGCGTTGGAATAATGAGTGCAGTATATAATGGGCATGCGAGTGTGTACCGGAGCACGTCGGTGGTGGTCTGCGAGTCCAGCGGGTGCGTGTTGTGGTCGCGGCGCTGCGTGAGCGACGTGTAGTCGTCGGCCGCCTGCAGGCTGCCCGCGTGCAGGTGCAGCGCGCTCTTGAGGAAGGCGGGGCAGGCGTCGCGCAGGTGCGCGCAGCCCGCCCACCACCACGCCGGCATGGCGCCCAGCGGGGCCGTGGACACCAGGTAGCCCAGCGCCAGCGGCTGCTGCAGGAGCGCTCCCACTGCCTCCTGCCGTAACAAATTTAACAGTTCATTGTGTGTCATCCTTGGCGAGTTAAGGCTGTCTTTTGCGTTAAGTGGACGAGAATGACAACGCGCGTGCGCATCTGCTTCTGGTAAATAAAAAAGCACAATAACGTGGTCCTGCACCCCATAGTCCATTTGAATTTTTAGAAAACTGAATTCACTCCGTCTCTGACACAGACATTCTAAATTGTTAATTTAAGTCTCATTAATTTAATTTTTCAAGAAAAAATACTATATTCAAAGCTTGAATTGTCAAAAATTCAAGTATTACAATTCAAAAACCTTCAATTATAAATTAGTTCCTGGGTCAAAAGGTCATAGAACCATAACCAAGGTTTTGTTGGGTGACTCACAGAAGCATTATCATCCTGATGATGGAACGCAGCCTGGTGATGGTGGTGCGCCTGCGGGCTGGCGGCGGGGTCGTCGTCGGTCCTGCGCGGGCTGCCGGCGGCCCACATGTTGTTGAACATGTCCCCGATGAGCAGGTCCGTCATGTTGTCCTCTCCCATGTCCTCGTCGCCCATGTCCACGTTCAAGAACATCATGTCGCTCTCGTCGCCGCCCGCCATCGGTGGCTCGAATGGCATTTGGTTTGACTGAGGGTAAAAACAATAGTATAAATATCGTACTAAAGAGTCATGAAAACGGGATCTGATTGATTCGGAGAGCAGTTCCTGTAAACTGTTTTCAAAAGTGGAATTTTCAACAACGAACGTAATAAATTAGTAAATATCCCCGTATTTTCTGTACATTCTTACCTGTGTTGTAGCGGAGGTGGGAAACACAAGTATATGCGTCGCAGTGACATCTCTTGGCGTGTGCAGATGAGACTGTATGGAGGCCTGCGAGAATCTCTCGTCGGGCGTGAACCTATCAGCCATGAGGCGCAGGCAGGAGTCGGGCTCCGTGGACACGAGGCACGCGGATAGGATGCAGGGCACTCCGCCCGGGTATAGGACTCCGCAGCTGGCGCAGATGTCGCGCAGCATGGCGGAGGCGCGGACTAGGTGCTTGCGGGATAGGAGCCAGCTCCAACCTGGTAACACACAAAATTTACATTTTAAACTAACATTTACTTAGTTTTAAATTTGAGCAAATACTAATAAAGTCATCAATAGTGGTCCTCCTTCACAAATATTTTTTAGGTACAGAAACTATGTTTTTCATTTGTAAAAATATTTTAACGATACCGATATACCAACGGACTTTATTCCTGTGTTTGTGCTTGCAACTTTATTTGGAACAAACTACAAGGTCACCAGCTTTTTAATCTTCTAATTTATAGTCAAGATTATCAATGTCTATCTTACCTTTCAGTTCTCCATGCCCAATGCGGCCCACCCGTCCGACGACCAGCCGCCAGGGCTGCGCGGCCTGGCTCATGACTCCGAGAGTGAAGTCCATCAGTTTGGTCAGCCCTAGCCGCCGCGCGGGACCGCTCCGTCGTCGGCGCGATCTGGAAGAGTTCGAACTGAATATTTAATTAGAGATAAGTTTGAGGAGCTGGTTACGGTTGACGCGTCATTTTTTAACACCTTCTCATGGTGCATGCCAAGTGGCAAAAGGCAATTATGCTTATTAGTACCAAAAGATTAATTTTTTTGTATTAAATTTAATATAATAATATGTGCGTAAAATAATCATAAAGTTTTAAGCCAAAAGTCAGCAGTCTGTAGTCACACACAAATGCGTGGTTGGCTAAGTTGTCATTTATCCGCTTGCCTTTTTTATGTGCAAAGGAATTTCTAGACATAAACTGATAGGAGTCCTATCGTCAGACTATCGGCTGACTTGTTTTTTTGCGAGAGTTTTTGTTTCTTTTTTAGCACAACATTTTGTAATTTATTTCTACAGTAAATAAACTTATATTTAATTCTTTACAGACCTGTGCGGCACATGAATGTTGATGGCGGCTGTATCCAATAGTTCTCCTCTCGCATCAGTCGCCGACGCCAGCAGCCACCTCTGGTCGTGACTGAGACAGTACGCCAGAAATAGGACTCCGCCCTGCTCGCCGGAGCCCTGGCCCCACGTTTCGGCGACTTCTTTGAGGGCACGGGGCGCGGCGAGAACCCAGGCGGGGGAGAATAGCTTGTAGGGTTCGCGGTTCTTTTCCTGTGTAGTTGAAAATTTGTGTATATTAGTATAGTTTATGGACAGGCCCAATAGCTAAGATTATAGGTCGATAGGAAAGAGAGTATGAAAACTGTACTGGTAGGTCTGGACGGTAAACGCAGCTTATACGATATAGAAGGCGTGCACTCACATCTTTGTTCTGCAGGAACAGGTTGGAGTCTGCGGCCGTGCCGAAGCCGGTGAGCGACTTGCCGTTGGCGTGGTGCTGCAGCAGGCGGCGCGCGCCGCAGAACACGCTGAAGGCCAGCGCGCGCACGTCGGCCGCGCCGCCCGCGCCCACGGCGCCGCCCGCGCTCGAGCCCGGCGACGTGTCCGAGCTGTGCGTGCCCAGGCCCCAGCGGGAGCAGATGCTCTCCAAAGAGATTATCTGCAAATGTAGGAGATGGTTAGTAATTTCATTATGTAGGTACATAAGAGGCAAAAAATAAATTATGATGTATAGAACTGGTTTAGGATAAAATTACGCTTATACAAGTAAGACAAGAACACATTTAAAGTTCACGTGGTTGCGTGGTTGTTGCACACGCAATACACACAAATGGCCGCCATCGTGAATAATACAGTCACTAGCTAGATCTGAAGAACATACAAAATTTGGTGTAAATACCTATTTTAATCTCACCTATTGAAAAAATTCGAGATAGTGCAGGGGCACTTAATTTTTATTAAGATGATATCTAAAATACGCGATCGTAAACATAAGTTATCATTTTAGAAAAAAAAAAAAACCTAAATAGCAAACAACTATACAAAGCAGAACTTTTTTGAACTCTATGAACCATATTTACGTCCAGCTACTGTTTTTGTGCTTAAAATAGACAAAGCCTACCTTGACAAGAGGATTATGGTGATGTAAATGGTCCATCGTCCGTGCCGCAAGTCTTAGCAACGCATGTAACGCAAGCGGTCGATGCGCGTGCGACGCAGGGGGCTCCACCACGTACACGACCAGCGCGGGCGCTCCGCCCTCCTCCTCGTCCCAAGACCCAGCTGTTGAGGACGCGCCAGGTACACCAGGACCAGAAGAATTGCTACAGCCTCCAGTCGAAGAGTCGTTGTCAGGTTCTGCAGCACTAGTTGGTGTCGCAGGATGGTCAGGAGTGGAAGGTGGGCGCATAGGTTCTGAGGCGGGTCGGTCGGCGTCTAACAACGCGCGGTCTACCGTAAGCGCGGCGAGCTGAGGCAATAACGTCGTTCGTAACGTGTCGGAGTATGCTCGTAAATGTTCGCCTAAACGTCCGGGAGGAAGTGATCCGCTCCAGTCATCTCTCTCATCTCTTCTTTCACTTCCCGTCGAACAACGGACGAGACCATCTCTGGCAATTCGTCCAATGGGCTGATGACGGCCTAGTCTACAGGATTCGTAAGCAGTCGATAGTTCTCTGAAGAAGGCGCGTAGAGGTTCCGTGAGGGCGTCATTATCTGCCGCTACGACCACGTAGGCGACGTCTCTTGCGTAGGAGTAAGGTTCTAGGGCTAATCTCTCCCAATGCCTTAGTGCGTAGGGTGATAAGGAGATCCAGTCCCGGTCATGCCCAACTAGTAAAGGAGGCACAGGCTGTGGCTCGCACAGGTCCTCGTTCCCTCTGCCAGCCAGGCGGTGGAACTGCCGCCACGTGAGCGGGCCGGTGACGCCGTCCCACATGCGCGCGCCGCAACAACGCTTCTGTATCGCGTCTTGGAGGAGTGGCCTTAGCCGCCGCATCAATCTGTTGATAGAGGGAAAAGATTATAAGATTTTGTTGGCGTGTTAGTTTATTTATTTATTCATTACGCTAACAGTTTATACATATAATATTAGCTTTAGGTATTTACATTATGGTAATAAATACTCAGTCAAACTTGGAATTCCTTTACTACTTTTACAAAAACTTCCGGTAAATTGAAATTCCTTTGTAAATGATTTGTCTTTGAAGTTTTATGAAGTGATAGTACTATGCAAATGCAAATTTAGTGTGGTACCTAAAGCATTTATGAAGTCGTCTATACAGTCATGGAGACTGGTCGTCTAATTTAAGATTGTTATGCCCGTTTTTACCTTTACTAAGTGACACTTAAATGAATCACACAGACAGACAGTGCATTTTTATTTAGGGATTCATTTAAATGTCACTTGGTAAAGGTGAAAACGGGCATCAGTCCTTCTACTGTATTTGTACAATGACGAAGATGAGAGTTTATACATACTTTGAACGTGTGCGGAGACACAGTGGAGGGACGCACAATTAAAAATAAGATGATCTTCGTATCCACATCAATTGTTTTATAGACAAATCTTGCCCAGTTTTTTGACGATGGTCAAATAACCAACAGACTGGATAGCATTTTTTTTGTTGTCAGTATAATGATATAATCGTGAATAATTGTTGGCTTCAAATAAGGCTTTTTTATGTAGTCAGTACCTGACTACGTCGCGGGAGGAGCGCGGTGCGCGCGCGCCGATGAAGGGCCAGCGATGCACGGCGCCGCCCGCGCCAGCCGCGCCCGCGCTCAGCGCCGCGCCCGCGCCCGCGCCCGCGCCCGCGCCCGCGCCCGCCGCCGCGCCCGCCGCGCGCAGCGCCAGCGCCGCCGCCGTGCCGCCGTCCGTGTACCTGGGGGGGGGACGATACTTTAATAATACGTTCTGAAGGAATAGACTGCCTGAAACTTTTATAATGGTATAATACATAAAGGATTTGATTTTTTATTTGGATTTAGGAGAGTACCCGGTCGATGACAATAGTCCCTATTACACGGGACTTAAAGATAACTGGCGAAATGTGGGTGTACTATAGATTAGATGTCGTGTTATTTTGAAATTTAAATGCTCCGTTCGATATGTTGAGAGAATTTGACGGTAAATTTTGCATTGTTCTAAACTTATAGGGCGATTCAGCTACATTTTATTTATTATTGACAGGATTGCACTGCCTGTTAATCTATGAATATAAAAATGAATCCCTATTTCCCTTGATCACGGCATCACGCGTAAACGGCTGCACCAAATTGGATCATTCTTCTTTGTTGTGCAAGGCTACAGATAGGTGTAGGTAGGTAGGATAGCTAAGTAGAGTGGGTATATAGGTAGGGTATGGTAGCTTCCCGTGATAAGCCGGAACGGGCAGCTAGTCTAGTGATAAAAACGACAGTTGAACATGATAGTTAAACGTCATGATTCTGATGGTGTCATGGGAATGACTTTCTTTTTTTCAGCAGTATCTAGGAGTCTTGACTGCCTAATTTATGGCAATAGTGTCCAGTACTCACTCGAGTAAGTTCAGTCCTCGTTCGTCAGCAACTGGATGGTCGGCAGCTCGATGAGCCGCTCTGGCCAGCGCGGAGGCGGGCCCGCCGGGCGGGGCCGCGGACTGAGCTAACACAACTCGTGCGACTTCGCCCAAGCCAGCGCCTGGAACACCACGCAAGCCTGGTTCTTCTGCGAGGCCGGTGATTTCCATCTCGTCCTGCAGAGTAAACAACAAATTAGTTTTATACATAACCTATTAACAGGGATTTAAAAACACCAAGCTGATAACTTGGCAAAATATTGAAATGTTTAGCGTCTCAATCAATCTGCCTAGCCTTTTTCCCAACTATGTTGGGTTTCCAGTCTAACCGCTGCAGCTGAATAACTTTATTTTACATGGAGCGACCCAGTAACTGGGTAATACGATACCCCTTGGTAAGACTGGTGTCAGACTTTCGGGCTTCTGACGACTCGTAACGACTGTCAAAGATCCACGAATGACAGGTCGGGAGCAACGTCTTAACGTGCTTTCCGAGGCACGGAGAAGTCTCGTATGATACCTAAAGATGGTCACCCATCCACTGACCAACCTTGGCAAGCGTAGCTTAACCTGACGGATCGACCCATGCGGCTGTTATTACTTAGCCACGAGCTCAAATATTTAAGCGTCTTCGCACTGAGTTTATGTTCAGCGTAAACACAGCGTAAATTCACACGCTACACGACTTCAGACTATGTAAACGTTTGACTAACGCTTACGTTGTACCAACGGTGGGCTAGACGCGAAGACTTCGTAACGGCCAATAAAAAAAATATTTTCATAATAATTAAAAGCCTGTGTGGCCTTCCTGCTCTTACCACTTATCCTTTTAAATTTTTTGTTAAGAATGTATAGTTATGTTGTTACCTCATAGAACAGGCCAGCCCGATGCGCGCGGCGCCGGTTGAGGATGGCGCTGAAGCCGCACGTGCAGTGCGACGGCTCGTCGTCCGGCGCCGGCTGCGCGGGCTCGGCCGGCCCGGCGCCGGCGCCGCCCATGCCGGTGCAGCCGGTCAGGTACGTGGCCGCGTCCGCGCCGCGGATGTTGCCTACCACCTGGGGAAATCAATCGTGATTAATGTCCCATTCATGTGAACTTTCACCAGAATTCTCTTAGATTTTCTGGATAATGAAAAGACTTATCAAATCTTAATCAACGTGCAATTGAGACACAGCCACTGCTGAACATAGGACTTCCTCGAGCATTGCCACAACTACCCCTGACTTTCCCGAATCGAGCGGATTCTTACGACCTTTACCAGGTCGTCGGTCCATTTTGGCGGAAAAAATGGCAGTGAGCAGGGTGCAGAACTTGACAAATGATCCATTTATTGCTTAATTGATGAAAAGGTGCAGTATTTGCATTAGAAATTAATAATTGCATTTAACGCTAAGCGCAAACATCTCTTTCTTCTTCAAACGATTTACAGAAATAGAACGATGTTTTAAATTCGTTTAGCTCTAAATACATTTAGTATGTAGTAGTATAGTAATTTGTGATGCAAGCGAGCCTTAAACTTAAATATCAAAATTAAAATGCAAATTTCTTACCTTAGGCCCCGCATTACACACACAAAGCGTGCAGCTATCAAAGTTATGATCTCTAAACACATTGAGCACAGTATCGGCCAGCAACACGTTGAGCATGACCGGGCACGCCGCATGCGCGGCCGGCGCCGGGCCGGGCGGCTCGGCGCGCCGGCACGGGCGGGCCGGCGCCGGCGCCACGCTGCCGGGGTTGCGCGGCGTGCTGCCGCCCGCGCCGGGCACGGACAAGGGCTCGCCGGGGCGCCGCTGGCGCTCGCGGCTCTCGGGGGTAGGTGGCGCTGAGCGTTTGACACCTGCTGCAATGGAAATGGTGAGTGAAAATCTAGGAAATATAAAGATAGCCCAATTCTTGATGAAGATTAAAAGCCCGCGGACGAAGTCGCGGGCAGAAGGTAGTGTTAAATAAAATGCTCAAAACACGTTTGCAAATAAAAACAATAAAATATATCACAGTATTTTTATTTTATTTGCACCAGCATACAGTTTATACCACAGGGGTATACAGAAATAAAAATACGATCATTTAGAGCCCAAAAAAAAAATGGTAACGATAAACTTTCAAATAGCAGTGATGCATAATAATAGACTCGGTTCAACTTCATCAAAAAAATGGCTGTAGTCTTTTTAATTGTTTTCAATTTTATTTGTACCTAATATGATCAACTGTTGGTTGAATGAACGATTATTACTAATAATTATTACTGACCTGTCCTATTGGTCTCAGCCTCAGGGTCGTCCCTCTGCTTGCTGGGCTCGTGCTCGTGGTGGCAGCGCGGCCGGTACACGGCGTGCGGCGGCAGCGTGACGGGCGGCAGGAGCTGGCTGGGCAAAGTGGACAGCGGCGCGTACTTAGAGGAGCCCACGTATTTGAACACGGTTGGTGGTTTGAAAACGTATGACCAGTCCTGTGAGAAAAGAAGATAAACATTTTTATTACAGTAACTCACTAGTGTTATAGAGGTATAAGGAACTGGGTGTTAAGTTCACTCATCCTCTATAGAAAATGGAGGATCCTCCGATCAGACGGGTGTCGTGTTTGGTGGGCAACTGTCCGACGATTAATAGTAGAAGTTATATGATGTGTCCGACCGAAAAAAAATCTTCGGTATCTGTCACAGTTTCGGCCGAAACCAAAACTTTATTAGACATGTTAAATGAAAAAAAAAAAATTACAGTAATTGAAGTACCTACGTGAGCAAAATTTTTTTTTTTTTTGGGAAAAATCTAAAATTATCAAAACATGTTAACTACTTCTTGTAACAAAAATTTGTGAGTAACAAAAAGCTGATGATGGCTGGTGACACACGATCTATGAACTCACCCGAAGTCAGCGGTGCGGCCGAAGGTTCGGCGGATTTTCTGCCGAAATCTAAAGTAGATTTTCTTGCCGAAACCGAAACCGAACCTTCGGTCGATTACTAGTTATATATATATGCTGATCGCGCGGTAAACCCTGCTTGCGCAATGCAGGATTTCGCGTGTCGTCAGTGTAATGCGTAGTTCGAATGTGGCGATGTAGATACCGCTACAGTGTCGGCGAAAGAACTTGCTGAAATGACGAGTTTCGAGTAATGACAGAAGTTACACACACTTCCCGTTCAAGATAGAAATTGCCTAAATACCTTTAATTACGTAAATAAAGAATATAATATATACTCAATTTTTTTAATTTTTGTACCAATTTTCTGTCCCCTGTAATTTTATTGTAGCATCAATTGTTGACTTCACCTTGATCTCTCTTTTTCTTCTACATAAGTTGAGCTAGCAATCTAGATATTTGCAATGTACGCTGCACTTTTTTTTTGTTGGCCAATTTTTAGACTAAGTCCTTCATCACTTTTCGCGATACCGCGAATTTAGTATTATAATTCGTATAATAAGTTAGTGAGCATGCCCGTACCTCGATGCTGTTGTCGGGCGGCGGCGAGCCGGGCGCGGCGCGCGGCGTGGCGTCGTCGGGCAGCGAGAAGCCGGGCGAGGCCTGCGCGTGCGCCTCCATGCTGGGCGGCGTCGGGAACATCTTGGACAGCTCCTCGGCGCGCGGGCAGCCGCGCGGGCAGCGCGCCTCGTCCGCCGACTTGTTGGAGTCGGGCGGCGTAGACACTTGCAGCTGGGAGGGGGCGAGTTAGTCAAACACTCGTTTGCAGTAACCAGTAATATAACATTTAAGGCAACAAAGGAGATTTCTGTGGTCAATGTGAACAATAGACTAATTTTAATTTAATTTAGACACAGAAACTTGATAAAACCGAATAAAATGTTTCTGGTTTTATTTTTATCATGCATTTTTATTTCCTTTTTTTTAATATTTTTATAATAACATTAATAAAAACCCTAACAAAGACTTGTGAACACCTTCACGATACGTAGGCAGAATTTTAATGTCCCGAGGCATTAAGCTCGCTTTTGTATACATTTTTTATTGGTATCCAGATGGGACCAAAAATCCACAACACATAAAATTCATGCAAAAATTGCCATTATATGAAAGTTTTTTTTTTAGCAATGGCCCACAAGAATATAAAGTATATTTGCCAAAAATCATGCTCACATAAAACACAGATCTGTCTACTATAATAACTATAAAGAAGGGTGTACACTCACAAGTCTTACCGTCTCATCGCCGCTGGTGGCGTCGTCCGACGTATCAAACATTTGCTCGAGGTCTTTTAGCGCCGGACATAGGCCGTCCGACGTGAATAGGTTCTTGTACTCTTTTGTATCTTCCTGTAGAGAACAGGCACAGAAAACTATGAGTTTGCGTTGTGAACATGAAAGCTAGTATGGGAACCCTTCATGGATGAATAGACGGTGCTAATAGCTTACCGTTCATGAAATATATGAGAACCTCTGAAGTATTTTTAACTCCTATAGTATCTACACAGTCCCGGCTAGTAAACACGGTACATAATACGAGGTTTTAGAAAAACTTCGGTTTTATAGAGCGTCGCCTCTATCACCTGTGTGTCTCTTTCTGAAGCTTGAACCGTGACTTTACAACTCAGTATCGTATGTATGCTTTAATACTGACAACTTATACGATACTAATGTTGGTCCCGAGTAGCAGTATTACAGCTCGGGATGTATTTTTTTTTTGCAAACGCCCTCATTGAATAACCGTGTTGTAACGCTCGAGCCTATCTGTAGAGGCCTATGTCCTGCAGCAGAGATGATTATAGTAAAGCCAACTCACATTATGGTCATGTTTCTCCTGCTTGATGTCGAGCAGCGCGTGGTCGCGCATGGCGGCCATCTTGGTGTGGTCGTGTCCGGCGTACAGGTCGCCGCCCGCGCCCGCGCCCAGCGCCATCTCCTCGCGGAAACTGCTTTGCGATGACTTGAAGCGCTTTACGGGATGCTCCAGCCTATAGGAGATGATTTATTAGTTGAATATTATTGAGGTATCTGGTCAAAATATCTAAGTATAGGACCCAGGTTACAAGGGCTATCCCACTACAGTTAATAATAAGCAATTATCATAGCTCTTAATAAAGGGTTAGTGATGGTTTTCGCCCAAGGATTAGTTTGATGAAGATAGTTTTTTTTTTGTGAAAATAATTATTGCTAAAAGTTTTATCTCTATTTTAAAAATCTTAGTTGTCTTGTCACAGGAAAATTTATTATGGTGGGTACACATAATATGTCAAAAGTAACACAACAACAAGGAGAAGTTGTTTCAACGTGTGTTGCATTTCATGTTGCATTGCAAACATTTGAAAGACATGTTCTTTCCAAGTATGTTTCATTTCACATGTGTACCCACTATTAGGGCTGATTTCACCAATGAAACTGAACGCGATCAGCATTTCTTAAATGCGTTCAAGAGCTGTCTCAGTCTCAAAATTGTTATGGAATATTGTACACTGACAGCTCTTGCACGCGTTCAATTTCATTGATGAAATGCGCATTTAGAGTATAGTTCAAAGTAGAAAACAGCTGAAGAGAAAAAGTTTGTAAAAAGAGAATGTCACCAAGCATTGAACACAATAAGAAAAGCTTTAATGATATTGATGCGCAAACTGGTGTATGTTGGTTGTAGCGAGTGCTAAGATTCACGTCAAATCCACTTTAGCATGACGCGACCGTGTATAGCTCGCATATTAATTTAGGGCCCTGAGACTGGGAAGAAATCTGAGTGGAAAAACGAGGTGAAAATTTGCGAGCGTATCTGCGCTCCATTACAAGTTCAAATGTTTCGAAAGTGCCATATCTAAGGGTGCGTTTCCACAAGCGGACATGAGCGGAGACCTGCATGAATCGACCATACAATGGTTGAAATCCCCAACGCGTCTCTCGTCAAGGGTGCGTTTCCACAAGCGGACATGAGCGAAGACCTGCAGGAATCGACCACACAATGGTTGAAATCCCCAACGCGTCTCTCGTCTCGTCTGTGATTGGATGATTCCAGCACGTCTCTGCTTAGCTCCGCTGTTACCCGCTTCACTGGAAACGCACCCTAAGTCATGACACTGTGGCGGCATCTACATCGCGACGCAAAATATTGCATCGCGCAAGCGGGGTTTACCGCGCGACTAGCATATACAACGTCCCGACATCAGTCGTTGGGCGGCAGCTCAACAGACACAACGCCCGTCTGGTCGGAGGATATTCCCTTTTCTATGGAGGATGAGTGAACTTTACACCCTGTTCTGCATACCTCTATAACACGATAACCGTAATTTTAACGTGTTTTTTCACTCAGATTTGACACTAGCCTTAGATGTGAATGTTCATTAACTTGTTGAACTATAGAACATTTACAACTTGCATCTACACAGTTGTTTTCTCGTTGATTTTCTTGGACACATGCTGTTATTTATATAGCTTACCAGGCGTAGACGGTGGTGTAGTCGTACAGCATGTGCAGCTCGTGCTCGTCCTCCAGCGGGTCCAGGCGCGGCGCCGCGGCCGGCAGCGCGGGCCGGCGGTGAGCCGCGCAGGGAGGGGACTCGCCCTGCTCACAATATCACACGTTATAACATATTATGTATAACTTAAACAAGGCAGGTTATCGTAGTATAATTTTCTTCTCAATGTTATCGTAACCGCCTGGCCAAGGAACGGGCGGCGCGATCGGCGGTGCGTCTTGCGGGGCGTGACTAGTACATTTCTATACATTTGTTTTAGTCGCAAGACGCTTCGCCGTTTGCACCGCGCGAATTTTCGCTGTAGCGAATGTCCCGTGGCCAGGCGGTAAGTGGAAGCAGAGCCAATAGTCTGCGCCACTGTTAAAGAGACCTACATAAGTGCATATACCCTTAATGCATTAACGCGTGGGTATTTACGACCATGATAAGAGGAAGATATTTAATTTAATTTATTTATACCTTCATAAATCGGATAGTAGATCCACTCGACGAACTATTAGTTTAAGGGCTGATTTCACCAATGAAACTGAACGCGATCAGCATTTCGAAAACGCGTTCAAGAGCATTGTACACTGACAGCTCTTGAACGCGTTCAATATCATTGGTGAAATCCGCACTAAGTTATTTAAATTGGATAATATCATAGTGTAAAATTGTCAAAAATCCGATATTGTATTGATTGTATTCAATTATATATAAGGAAACTAGTATTTTAGTTTCGTGGCTAAATAATAACAGCTGCACGGGTCGATCAAAGGTTAAGGTACGCTTACCAAGGTCGATTCGTGGATGGGTGGCTATCCAATACATATCGAGACCCCTCAGTGCCTCGGGAAGCACGTTAAGCTTTTGGTCCCGACTGCCATTTGTGAAATCTTTGACAGTCGTTAGTTAGTCAGAAGCCCGAAAGTCTGACAACCAGTCGTATCAAGAGGTATCGTAGTACCCAGTAACGATTTAGGCAGTCGTTCCATGTAAAATACTGGTTACTGCTATTTAGCTGCGTCCGGTTAGACTGGAGTCTACCCTAAGATAGTTGGGACCAGGCTAGGCAGATGGTAATGCTGAGTAGTTTAGTTTACCTGAGTGTAAGTCTTGGGCGGCGGCAACGATGGCGGTGCGGGCGTCGGAGGAGCGTGCGGGTCGGGCGTCGGCGCCGGCGTGTGCAGCGTGGTCGGGACGATGCCCGTTGACTATAACAATGATGTTATTAGTCATTTGTTCAACATAATTTCGTTATCAAGTCGTTTTGCAATGGTTCATAGCATAATTGCTATCTAGATGAACTTCATTTCCTGAATCTGTGCTTCCTCTATCAAATTCCATGGTGTAGACTGATTTCGGGATCTAAGAGAGTAAGTTATCTTGCATTTTTATCATAGCTATTTATGCAGTGGTAGCTTAGTGGTGTGACCGCCGGACTTTTCGGATTCATGTGCGAGCGTATTGTATAATTATTTAAAAACAGTGAAGGAAAACATTGTGAGGAAACCGGCATGCTTGAGATATATTTCTCGATGGCATGTTAAGCCAAGTCAGAGGCCCATGGGAAACTTAAAAACTCTGACACCAGGTTAGTCACTAACCACACGAAAAAGAAAGAAAGATCTTCTTTTCTATTCTTTACTTACCAGTTTACAGTAAGAGACAAGCTTACCAATCTTGCTCGGATGAGTAGTGGACCATTTCAGAAGCTGATGTGGGTTCGCACTCTAGCACAAAGTGACGAGGCAGTCTCATATACACATTTACCTCACATTGCGTTCATGTTTAGATCTCAGCATTAGGGGTAACTTTTTACGCTGATTATGTTAAAGGTTGCATGGTTGTAGTGCTATCAACAGACCCAGACTTATTACCTATTAGGGAAGCACATAGGATTTAGCGAGGCCGATTACATTTCCAGTAGGGTGGCTATACTGCTACCAGCCGCCTACTAGGCAAGTGTACAGCACGTGAGTCTCACCTGGTGGCTGGGCAGCGCTTGCTGGTGCGGCGAGGGCGGCGGCGCGCCGGCCGAGGGCGGCGCCGAGCCGCCGCCGCAGCTATACTGCAGCCTACTAGGCAAGTGTACAGCACGTGAGTCTCACCTGGTGGCTGGGCAGCGCTTGCTGGTGCGGCGAGGGCGGCGGCGCGCCGGCCGAGGGCGGCGCCGAGCCGCCGCCGCAGCTATACTGCAGCCTACTAGGCAAGTGTACAGCACGTGAGTCTCACCTGGTGGCTGGGCAGCGCTTGCTGGTGCGGCGAGGGCGGCGGCGCGCCGGCCGAGGGCGGCGCCGAGCCGCCGCCGCAGCTATACTGCAGCCTACTAGGCAAGTGTACAGCACGTGAGTCTCACCTGGTGGCTGGGCAGCGCTTGCTGGTGCGGCGAGGGCGGCGGCGCGCCGGCCGAGGGCGGCGCCGAGCCGCCGCCGCAGCTATACTGCAGCCTACTAGGCAAGTGTACAGCACGTGAGTCTCACCTGGTGGCTGGGCAGCGCTTGCTGGTGCGGCGAGGGCGGCGGCGCGCCGGCCGAGGGCGGCGCCGAGCCGCCGCCGCAGCTATACTGCAGCCTACTAGGCAAGTGTACAGCACGTGAGTCTCACCTGGTGGCTGGGCAGCGCTTGCTGGTGCGGCGAGGGCGGCGGCGCGCCGGCCGAGGGCGGCGCCGAGCCGCCCGCCGCCGGGGAGCCGCCGCCGCAGCTGCCGGGCGAGCACGCCGCGCCGGGCCCGCAAGCGCTTCTGTGGGGGGGAGACGAGTTATTGTATTGCTTATATGAAGACAGGAGGCGAGGTTGTGAGGTGAGAGTGAAGAAAGAAATTTAATATAAATGTTACGTAACTTCTCTGCAAGTTACATTATGAAAAACATCGATGAGCAAACCCTTGAGTTATTACTGTGACTACTCATTGTACTACATTGTAGTACAATGAGTAGTTACAGTAATAACTCAAGGGTCACATCCTGTTAAAAGTGAGTTATATGTAGTAACTACATATAACTCACTTTTAACAGGATGTTATTGCATTTGAGTTAATACGACCCCATTTTTTTATAATCAGGCTTGAATTCAATCCTTCCGCAAAATAAATAAATTTCAACAGAAAAAATCTTCCATTTGTTTATCTAACTTCATTTTATATAGACTTTCCTTCACTTTCACCCCACTGCCATCAAACACAATAATGAATGGTACCCATGAACGAAAGACCCATGAACTAGAACAGACATGGACATTAGACCCCCAATGAAAGGTAGATGTTATCATGTGTACCGCAACTTATTACTGCAACGTCACTGCTTGTAATTGTCAAGTTTAGATCAAATTGAAGTACTGTTTGTTTAGATCACGCAATAAATTCAATGCATTAATTATGTCCCTATTTTATAACAATGTTTTCTTTGTTGTAATAATTTTTATTTTTAAATTAATGCACTGAATTCAAAATACAGCTGGCAAAAGCCATTTTATTTACGAATGAAAGTGTACAATGCGATCAAAATAAGAATTCTTTTTTATAACATTTTCAATGTACATTCTGAAGTTCAGCTGTTCCGTGAAACACCTCAGTTGAGTTTTAAGCTTGTTAAGCCAGTGAAGTTAAATCGGTGCTTATTTTAATCTCAAAGCTGCGTTTTTTTAATCAGCCCTCAAAACACTGAAAATTATTGACACATTACAAGCAACAACAATGTAGCAAATACAAGTAAATGTGTGAAGATGAACGATGCGAGGTCTCAGTGCTCAAGAGAAACCGCGAAGAGCTCTTCGACATGACGTAGGAAGGTTGTCTTGGAGACAAAAAAGCTGTTAACTGTACCAGCTTATACTTTCTATGATGACTGTTGACAACGTTATTACTTCGACCAGTTACTGTTCTAAATGAGTTTTTGATTTTTATGAATTAGATCCTGTTCACTGTCATCGGTTAAAGGTTTATTAACACATAACAGAATTAGGGCTTTCCGGCAGCAGAGTCCATGATGTACGGGTAAAACTGCTTGCATACATTTTGTATGAACTTTTATGAATATTTGTCGCATGCAGGCTTGACCGGGAATTGTATATAGAGCTTTAGTATTAAAAATCTAATGCGTCAGCTTCAGTGTTACTTTTTTTTCGGATAACCAATAACCGTTGATGGTAGAGGTGTCCTAAAATGTCAGTCATCCTGAAAGTTAGGCTTGTAAAGTTAGTGATAACATGTTCTCATTAATTTTCCGCCCGTAGCATCTTATTGGACGTACCATTTGTAATAAATTTACCAGAAGCAGCGTCGAACTTAATAAGGTTGTCAAAAGTAACACAAAAATGTTTGATTATAATAGACACAAATATGGTAAAGACACAAAACATGCAATTTGTATGACAAATATCATCAGCATTCGATAAATATGTTCATGCACTATAAGATGTCTACGATATAATAAAATAAATGATAATTTGGAGGCATCAACACATGCGATATGAAGCGGTATTGCATTATTTGTGGCTCGATTTCCTGTTAACTCGTGTAAAGTGTAAATTGTGTTTAGTGTAAATTTATGTATTTGCTCTGAGAGTTGGTAAAATGAATAATAAGTAAATTAAGCAGATTAGCAATATGCTAGTCATTAAAGCTGCTGAAATGACTATATATTTGCTTCTCTGTCACATTTATCAGTTTTTTTATTGTATTGTAAATAGGAAGGGTATATTAATATTTCATGGTTTATTCGAGTTTTAAGGGACATTGAAACCTCGTATCAGGAAAAGTTTCTGAACAATTTTGCAGAAGTATTATTTACAATGAATATGAGGCTTTTTTAGCAACATAAAAACATGTTGCTGAAATAATTTTGTGTAACTTTTGTATCTAATAATTTATATGGTGTTTTATTTATTTAACTTTTGCGAGGCTACAAGTAGAGCAGGTGTGTTTGCGTGTTATGTTGGCACTTCACTTGGCGTATTTGTCAAAATATTCGCGTTACTTGGGCAGAATAGAATACTCTTTATTATGTACACTATATAAATTACAGATATAAATGTAGAAATTGTACATAGAGCGACACAATGGGCGGTCTTATCGCTAAAAGCGATATTTTTAAGACAACCTTTGAATAATACAGCGCGCGAGATTCGCCCGAGTGTCGCCAGAGCTGAATATAAAATGAAGTTTAATTCAAAACGAACAGGGTATATGTTGTATTACCCAAATAACGCGAACGCGTATGTAATGGTAGTGTCGCGTGTACTCACACGGGCGGGCGCGGCGCGGGCGCGCGGCGCGCGGCGCGGCGGTGGAAGGGCGGCGGGCGCGGCGCGCGGCGCCGGCGCAGCCTGCACACAAAGCGAGCTCAGCCGGCCGCCCACGCCACGACTGCGCGCACTACGACTAGCGACCCTCACCGAGACCCGACTCGCTGCTGCCGTAACCGAACGCTGGCAGCCAGCGGTGTTATTTAATTGCTACATTCGAATCTTTTTAAGAAGCGACCGAAACCGATACCGCGATCGAGACCGACTACTGATGCGGTGACCGAAGGCTAACAGCTGGAGGGACCGATACCGAGACCCCGAATACTCCAACAGCGGTGACCGAAAGCTACAAGCTAGTGGTGTAATTGAATTACTATTATTACTATACACTATTTTGATTTTTAAGAACCGATTCATCTATAAACGATTAATTTTTCTACCCCAAAAAAAAAAAGATATAATTTGGCCAGAAAATTGGACCATATTTTTTTTTTTAAATATGGTAAACTAAACATGACAAAAAAAACTTGCGAATCAAAGTAACTTCCAACCGTTCTCTTTACCTGTTGTTTGTGTTTTAAGGAAGTCAAATAAAAATTGATGCAAAAATTATTTACTAACAACATTTTAGTAATACTACACATTCGGTTCTTCTATCGCGATGATGTTCTAATATAATTCTCCAGAAGCATGCCCAATCAGTTCTAATTAACTCGATAAACTACTAAAAACACAGTTTTCTCATACACCGCTGTTTCTAACTAAACCGAACCCGTCGGACAAGAGATATCAAAGTGTGACAAGAGTCGCCGCGTGTCTGACGAAGGAATTCAAAGAAAAATACACCTTAAGAAAACGAGTTAAATGTTTTAGAATATGTGAGAGGATTTTTAAAGAGATAAGTTTCAAATTCCTTCGTCACAAGTACCAATAACCATAATACTGTTATGTATATTGGTGAAGCTGTACCCTCTACTGCTTATATAACTACAAATAATTATATTATTGCTATATAAAAATAAAACATTCACATACATAACATCTACCTATCAAATCTACACCCTGTTAAATCGCTTACTAATAAATTACTACACATATCGTCATCCACCGGTAAATTGATTCTTGTTGTGTTCAACGTAAGGTTCAAAATGCTCGGTGGAAGACTCGCCTGAAACTCTCATTCAAATGCAAAGATATTGAAATATATAGAGTTATATAATTCTTTCATACATGTCATACGTAAGATATAGATGCATTACACACAATTTCGTACAACTACTGCTATATACTGGTCCTATCTACTTATATATTATTATAATATCGTTCACTGAGTGTATGCACTGTAGAACATGGCATGCAACATTATAATTTACGTAGTTAACGTCTTTGATTTTAGCTCAATCATGACGTTTTCAGAAAAGCCGCTTGCACCACGAATCAGTAAATAAATTTAGCGCTAAAAGATCAATTCCTTTAGCGCTAAACTTATTTAGTGATTAGAGTATTAAGTTTAGCGCTAAGGGAATTGAAAACATCGTTATGTTTCTGTTAGTGGCTTTTCATACGTCCCGGTTGGTTGACGTATGAAAAGGCACTTAGTGGTGGGTCGTTGTCGAATTTTTGACGGACGAAACACAACCGATTTCCCGACGACGAAAACGTTTGCAGAAAACGGACTTTGTTGCAACTGGTTTGTTTGAAGACTGCTCATAGGACGATACTTATCGTAGATTGAAATAATTGCAGTTTCTTACAACTATCAACGATTTGAAATGTAGGAAATGGTTTCGTCACATCACGAACGACAGCATTGATAACTGGTAATACATTATCGACTCTATTTGATTGACAAAAAGTTCCGTTTTTATTGTAAGGACTGTTTTATAAACGAAAGCGGAACGTTAAGAACGACGACGCGACGAGTGTGACAGATAGTTGAATCATTGCGTTCGCAAGTGTAGTCGTAGTAATATACGAGTAGAAGTAGTCGTAGTAATAGTATAGAAGGCTGTTTGAACCCAGGACGTAAAACTGTTTCATCGTCGTTGAACACAAAACAGTCTTTATAAACGGTTCATCGTCGCAACGCCCAGTTTTAAATATGTTTAGCGCTAAACGCTTTTAGTCATTTGAGTTGCAAGCAGACCTCAAGTTCTTGAGCAATAAGCCCCTTAGTTATTGATACCAAGTTTTCCCAAGATTGTAGTAGGAACATCATTTTATGTTTACAATATGTTTTCCGCAACAAAAACATGTTGCTGAAACAATATTGTACAACTTTTGTTTTCCATGAATACGGGGCTTGTCTATGCCTTTTTTGTGGCGTATTTTTTCTATCGAACGTCCTACAGTGCATAAACCCAGCCACACACAACAATACATAATATGCGCGATATAGTAGCACTACTAGTATATTATGTATTAAAGTACTCACTTCGCACAGGTACACGGAGTTTTTCGGGTGGGATCTATGAAGTCGTCGCTCTTGTCGCCCGCTGCCTCGCCGTAGCAGATTTCGGCCGCCTGAAAAGGTTACAGTATGTTATTTTTGGTGTTCAGTGGCGGGTCGAGGGTGATAACTGAGGGCAGGTTTTAGCAAAAAAAAAAAACACAACATTTTATTTTCCTTAAATGCTTATCACGTACGTATACGATATTGATGACAATATTTGTACTTTAGGTAGTGTAATGCTTGCTAAAAAGTTTAATTAGAATAATATCAAGTTTACTTTAAGATTTGTTGTAGAACTCAGATGATTTAGGGGAGGGCTTTAACCCTTTAGCCCTACCTTCCCCCCCCCCCCCCCCAAATTAGCTACTGCTGGTGTTTGTCTGTGCATAACTCAGAGGATTTTATGAATTATGTTTATGAGAATGCTGCTTATGTGTCACGAGCTGATGTATTCCGATGCTGCGTCATTATGATGAGGTAAATACCAATTTTTTATTAGAATGCGAGTTGGCTAGTAGAATGGTCGCTAGTAATAATGTACCAAACGTGATACTACATCGCATATTGTCTATCGCTCAGAATTTTTCTTAGATGGTGTAGTGCTGTTGTCTGAATCGAATTAGATTTGAATGTTAGAATAGAAAGTAATAATGTAACTCGTATTTCAAGAATGACATTATAATATAATTGATAAATTTTTAATTCTATATTAATTTCGGAAGCTTTATCTCGGAACTAGTCCAAATGCTTACAAGACAGTTCTGTTTCCCACTTCCATATTACAAGTTCATGAGTAAGGCCGAGATCTGCAAACGTTACTTATAGCTGTACGTAAGCGCGCGGTGAGACGGGGGGCAGTGCAGGCCGCTCATTCGTAAATGCTCACGGCGCGCAGCGTCAACCGCTCATTCGTCAACGCTGCCCCCCGCCTCGCCACGTATTCCTTGACACGGTACAGCGGTCTCAGTCAAACTATAGCACGCGCTTTGGCTTAGACATGTTCCTGTCTCTATGCTGCACTTGTAGTTTGACTGTCATGCGACAGTGATAGGAATAACACTCAGCAAAAGTACGTGTTAAGTAATGTTGATAGATCTCCGCCTCAGTTTCAAGAATTCAGTATAGCTGACACGAACCGTGAGAAATGATGTATATTGTAGAATAAAAAAAAAACAAGCACGCGAGCTAAGTATGTTCAGAGTGAACGCAATCGAAACGTTGTCTAGGGAGGTGTAATTGTTGAGTTAGATAAATGAAAGTACGTAATGATCTCAAGTTTGCGTGTTATCGGAGTATTATCACAGAGTTATTAATAGATGACAACTGGTAACGTTTATGACAAACGTTGCCACTTGTCTTGTATCGGCGCCATTATGCCTAGCGGTAATTTACACTCGTGTTTTACACTGTATAAAGAGGAAAACTGTTACCATGAAATCAGAACATAAATCTAGACCAAAATCGGCTGTTCCATACCTTTTGACCGTGTAGATATTGCACTTTTGTATGAAACATCCGATTTTTGTTTTATTTTTATTTATAGTAATATTTTGCGCGTTGATGTCTTTTACACTCTATACATCAGTTCATTCCTCGTTAGTAAGCACAAATATGTCTTTTTAGTGTGTAGGGCCTGCCTGAACCTATCTACGTGCAGGCGGCGCGCCCGACGCCATGTGCGAGTGTGTAGGGCCTACCTGATGTGGCGCGGGCGTGGTGAGCGCGGCCAGAGCTCGGTGCGCCATGTGCGGGGCGTGTGCAGGCGGCGCGCCCGACGCCATGTGCGAGTGTGTAGGGCCTACCTGATGTGGCGCGGGCGTGGTGAGCGCGGCCAGAGCTCGGTGCGCCATGTGCGGGGCGTGTGCAGGCGGCGCGCCCGACGCCATGTGCGAGTGTGTAGGGCCTACCTGATGTGGCGCGGGCGTGGTGAGCGCGGCCAGAGCTCGGTGCGCCATGTGCGGGGCGTGTGCAGGCGGCGCGCCCGACGCCATGTGCGAGTGTGTAGGGCCTACCTGATGTGGCGCGGGCGTGGTGAGCGCGGCCAGAGCTCGGTGCGCCATGTGCGGGGCGTGTGCAGGCGGCGCGCCCGACGCCATGTGCGAGTGTGTAGGGCCTACCTGATGTGGCGCGGGCGTGGTGAGCGCGGCCAGAGCTCGGTGCGCCATGTGCGGGGCGTGTGCAGGCGGCGCGCCCGACGCCATGTGCGAGTGTGTAGGGCCTACCTGATGTGGCGCGGGCGTGGTGAGCGCGGCCAGAGCTCGGTGCGCCATGTGCGGGGCGTGTGCAGGCGGCGCGCCCGACGCCATGTGCGAGTGTGTAGGGCCTACCTGATGTGGCGCGGGCGTGGTGAGCGCGGCCAGAGCTCGGTGCGCCATGTGCGGGGCGTGTGCAGGCGGCGCGCCCGACGCCATGTGCGAGTGTGTAGGGCCTACCTGATGTGGCGCGGGCGTGGTGAGCGCGGCCAGAGCTCGGTGCGCCATGTGCGGGGCGTGTGCAGGCGGCGCGCCCGACGCCATGTGCGAGTGTGTAGGGCCTACCTGATGTGGCGCGGGCGTGGTGAGCGCGGCCAGAGCTCGGTGCGCCATGTGCGGGGCGTGTGCAGGCGGCGCGCCCGACGCCATGTGCGAGTGTGTAGGGCCTACCTGATGTGGCGCGGGCGTGGTGAGCGCGGCCAGAGCTCGGTGCGCCATGTGCGGGGCGTGTGCAGGCGGCGCGCCCGACTCCATGTGCGTCATCAGCACGTAGGGCACCGGGTAGCGCATGCGGGCTCCACCGCATAGGACCTGCGATAACAGATCACATAGTCAGGCGTTAGAACATACATGGAAGTTATGTTGAAGAAATGCAGAGGGTACACACAGTTTCAAATACGGGTCTGGTTTTCTAACTGATCTACTATCAGGATTTAATGTTATACGGTCTATTTGAGGAGTCATCTACTTTAATAAAGTATTGAATTAGAATTACGCCCTTTCTTTGAGTAGTAACAATCACGGCAACAGAATAGTTCATTATCATCAACTAAGAAACATCCACTGCAAGACAGACCTCCCTCAGCATTGCCTCAACTATCAGTTCTGCACGGCAATTATCAGATTCGGAATTAGGGTTATTATGCTAAAAAGGTAGTAGTAATAAATGGTAAGCGACCTCGACGGCGCCGCAGCCCTGCTCGAGCGGGTACAGCTGGCGCCACGCGTCCAGCAGGCGCGCCGTGCCCGCGTCCGCGTCGCTCCACTCGCGGCCCGACAGCGTGCCCTCCAGGCCGAACGGGGCCAGGATCACTGGAACAATAACAACACAACATTACACATTTATCTAGGTATTGTGACGAACAAATTTATTATGTGGTGGAGAAAATAAACGTTTTATTTATTTATAAATCTAAAGAAAAAGGGCAATTCATAACAGCCATCATTCAGCATAAAATAAAATGAACGGACATGAAAATTGTGGGTTTTTACCGATATTTACACGCCACAAAAGGCGGTGACTTTACAGTTTTTCAATCAATTCAATCCAATTCTCTTATAAGAATTTATTGCATCCAGTATTATAGCTAGTAGTAGTAGTACATACATAATCAGCCTATTAATGTTCCCACTGCTGGGACTCAGGCCTCCTCTCTGTGAGAGGGAGTGGGCTATAATCTACCACGCGGGCCCAGTGCGGGTTGGTAGACACATGGTAGGTAGGTCACATGTGATGACATGCCGGTTTCTTCACGATGTTATGATTGAGGTAGGTGTTCAACCCAATACGATACAACTAGACATTTATACAAGAACAGCAAACGAGATTGACGGTATATCTTGAGATGTGTCAAGTGTCAATCAATAGTGCCTCCGAATCTTACTCAAGCTTTCAAATTATTTTATTTTACGGGCACTTTATGTCGGCTTCTTTCATGATAAAGGCCTCTTTAAATCGAACATGCCTTACCTTTGGCATCAGCCTGGTTGTCGGGCGCGTTGATCTTGGCGAGCCGCTTGGCTGTGAGCGTGCGCACGGGCGGGTGCTGTCGCACGTCCACAGACGCGCACACAGTGCTCTCGCCGTGCAGGAAGAACGCGAAGGAAAACGACAGGTGCCAGGGACTGGAAGTAATGAAGAAATGAACGAATTATATATATGTCACATAAAATCACGCCTGTTTTTTACATAAACATAGAAACAAATTAACTTATACATAATCCAGTTTTAAGAACAATATCATCATCGTCCCATACATCTCTATTAGCAGTCATCTCGATTACTATCAAGAATTTGCTCATATAGAGTGAGTCATTTCCCTTTTCAGGAATCATAATTCATAAACATGTTATCATTTGCTTGTACTCAAAATAAACACACATAAAAATTAGGTCAGCCAAGCGACCGGAAGTTACTCCCACTATCAGATTATTCTG
The DNA here is from genome assembly GCA_948150665.1 of Conistra vaccinii. Taxonomy (NCBI): domain Eukaryota; kingdom Metazoa; phylum Arthropoda; class Insecta; order Lepidoptera; family Noctuidae; genus Conistra; species Conistra vaccinii. The sequence continues at coordinate 22,437,493 of OX411325.1, forward strand.
GACGGTCTTTGTTCAGAATTCTCTATTTGATCCTTCGCTCTATTTCTTTCCCTTTCTTACTATCCCACGCAAATTTTATTAAATACTATTATCAAGGAAATTCACACATTATAAAAAATCTACTTAAAAGTTAAGTAAAGTAAAAACAGCTTTATTCAGTTCAGTAAAACACACTACAATATTTAAAAAAAAAACGAGTAACAGAATACGTATGAGCCTTAGATGCTAGATTTTTACAAATTCCCTGGACCCGACACTAGGATTCCTTGTGTCGTGGGTCCCGTCTCTTCCCAAGTAAAGCAAACAATTATTTATTTAGGTAAACTAATTAATAAGGAAAAAATTAAAAACAAAAGAAATTAGCTTTCTCAATAAGTTTTTAAACAATGAAAACAACTAGAAGCTTCATAACATGACGGTTTAAGTTGGCGGTGCAAGGCGGTGCGGCGCCCCGGAGTACCGCAAGCCCGCAAGGTACGGCTTCTATAATAGTATAGACGCGATGCCGCCCGTATCTCGCGGCGACGACGGCAGCTTCAAATCAAATTGCAATCGATCCGTACACATTGACATATTGCTGCGAAGAACCAATGGTGTTGCTACCCTACTTTTTACCAACTGCGCGACGGCAAAGACAGGGTTATTCTACTTTCAGTTATGATTTTGACTTGAATAGCAACAAAACATTGTATTGATGTAATGTTTTGAATTTGATACACTGTAACTCACACCCTATGTTATTTTTAGTTTGTAAGTGTTTGTATATCAGTGTACCTGGAGAGGAGAGGCCAATCAATGGTTTTGGATAATTAGGTCAATATTTATCACCTTTGAAATCCTCTCTTTAGTCATTCTGGGTTTTGAACCCAAATAAAGACCGCTATTTTTCAGCTACTTTCGTTAGTAACATAAAAATCGTTGCATAGTTTTCCATAGCCCAATTTTCAATAAGAAACAGGGACTTTAGAAAAAGCAATGTGTTACAAAACTGTTAGAAGGTGAACGAAGTTATGCCCTAATGTCTTGTCGAGCAGAACACAGAGATCTTCTTTTTAATCTTGGAAGTGAGACCTGTGTTGCCACGGCTCATTTGAAAACAATCCATTGAGAAAATTGCCTTCAATTTGAACTTCCATACTTTTTAATTTTACCCGAACTGGGAATCGAACCCAGTACCTTATACTCGGCAGTCGCGCTTCCGACCACTAGACCAACGAGGCAGACAAGGATTAACTTGTATTTGGCTTATTATAGCATGATACTGTTGGAGGGACAAGATGATAATGTCCCTTCAGCGAAGAGGGTATTTTATCCAATATGGCGGGATTTAGAATTAACTTTGGTTGTGCGATTTAGGATCATGTGATGTCTTGGCAGTGGGGCCATTATTGACGATATTGTTGAATTATAGACTGCGTAGTATTTCTTTAGCCATTTAATAATATGTATTGTTGTAATACTAACGGTAAAATGATGATACTTTCGTCATCTTACTGATTAAAGAGACCAATTTGTTGAAGATGTCTTGAGCTCGGGTCTAATCGTAAGGGTTTTTCCTCAGTCGCATTTAAAGAAATAAATGGAGAGACAGACCGCTGGGGATATTCCCAAGTAATTACTATTAACTGTATTCCCAAGAATTATTGTATAACAGTAACTTTGTACCAAAAAAAATCCAATCATAGCACAATTAAAATCTTGCAGATACAATCAACATCTAGTAATTAGCTAACATGTAATGCGCACACGCAAAAGACAAGCGTGTCATATCGTAACTTCGACTTTCACTATCAGACGCTGTTCAATAGTGAAATTAATTCGTATCGCGTTAACAATAAGGTTTGTTATTCATTACCTCTTGCCGACTTCTTCTTCGTCGCCGTCGTAAGGCTGGACGAACCATTTGCCAAGCCTCACGAAGTCTCGCGATAGAAGACATCTGTAAATTAAAAAGTTATAGTTAATATGTGTTGATTATGTCAATGTTTTTTTATGTGGGAACTTTGCTTCTGCAAAGACGCCTAATTAAGATATATTTTAGTCAGCTCATTCTTGGATCAACTTAAACTTAGATAGGTCGCAAAATGTCATTGTATATTGAATTTATTAGTAGCAGCGCGAGTTGGATTTGTGCCCGGTTGGTGGCAATAGGCTCGACATGGGGCTTAACATAACTGGCGAAATGTGGGCGTACTATAGATGCACCTCTAGCTTACCCTTTATATTGCCTATTTATGATAGCATACGTAAATCTTTAAGACACCTTAGGCCATTTCATAAAGACCTTGTTAAAAATCCCATGAAAGCACGCATCTCGTCTTCAGTTAACGAGGGGCGATAATATTGAGAAGTAAGAGCCAACATAAGCTATACAATTTCACAGCTCAGCAACTTAGAACACGAGATCTGGTAACATTTGCCGGTTTACGACTGTATCACGTTTCTTTTATTGGCATACCGTTTGAACGATAAAATGAGGGGAGGCGCAAGACTGTCTTATGTTACGAGACAAAATCTGTTTGATGCAAATTTAGCTGTTTTAGAACTAATGCTGATCTTTATCATATGGCTATATTTAATTGGATGTAATGTCCGTCCCAAAACTATCTGATGAAAATGTAAACATGTGGAACACAAAACGTTCCTGTAGATGTCAATTTGTAGTGCCACTTTCAAATTGAGTGCTTTGTGTACTTAAACTCGAAATTCGAATTTTAAATCACCTTAAAGATGTTTTAAAATTGACGATTGAGGTTCATTTTATAACCATAATTGCAATTTAATAATATTATTCAAACAAAAATAGCTGGGAAATGTATATAATAGTGAGATATAAAGTTGAAACCTTCTAAATATAGATGAATGTGTTACTAACTCCGTTAAGTGAGTGATTGCGTGAGAATTTAACTTGAACAGGGTTTGTTTATACTTTCAACAGATACTTTTGTCATACACTATAGGTAGAGAACAGACGATGAATCATTTAAGTTTTCCACAAGCATTTTACTTGTTTATTCTCTCTCGTAAGCTCCACAAACCGTATCGAAATGTAACTGCAACAGAGCTGTCTACATTACCACAGCAATGCATTTCCATAGAACACCGCATGGTTTCCAAACTATACGTATTACAAGACGATGTAGAGGCGCGGGCGTGTCGTAACTCTGCTCGGCTATCGATTATATTACCATAGCGAATATTATTGTGTCACCACCGAACGCAGTTGCCGACGCGTGAAACTGACGACTAAGCAGTGAGCACTACTTGTTGACTTGGAATGAGGATCATGTACTTGTGATAAATAATGCAGTGCAGTTTTTAATTTAGAGACATTTGTAAAACTTCAATCTGCCTAGCCTTTTCACAACTATGTTGGGGTCGGCTTCCAGTCTAACCGGATGCAGCTGAATACCGTATTTTACATGGAGCGGCTGCCTATCTGACCTCCACAACCCAATAACTGAGTAATACGATAACCCTTGATATGAATGGTTGTCGGACTTACAGGCTTCTGACAACCGGTAACGACTGTCAAAGATCCGTGAATGACAGCCGGGACCAACGGCTTAACGTGCTTTCCGAGACACGGAGGAGTCTCGGTATGTTAAGATGATTCATCCACAGAACAACCCCGGCAATCGTAGCTTAACCTGATGGATCGAACCGTGCGGCTGTTATTACTTAACCACGAGAATTTGTAAGACTGAGTAATTATTAATAAATATAAAGCAATGGAGGGTAAACGAATTAAGACTTTATGGTGTTGAATTTATAACATTCTTTAACTGGTGCCGTGGTTTTCTCATAACTAAATTGTGTAATTTGGATGCTGTCCCAAGAGCATGCTAGTGGTACCAGAAAGTGAAATAGTTCTTTAGGTTAACCTAAAGAACTATTTCACTTTCTGGTACCAACTTTAATTTTATAGAATTGCTGCTTCTTCGCTGCTAATTGTTACAATTAATTTAAGCTAGGCTCTAAAGATTTTGGACAGTGCCTACAATTTTACTGCAGTATGGCGCCGACTGTTATTGGTATCAAACATATTTAAAAACAAATCCATCTTTGGGTGCTTTTAAACAAAACAAGGAAGTGTGCAGTCTAAACCAGTCCTGAAGTTTCAGTTCAGTTCAAAATGTTTTTACACAAAAACGGGATTATGAGTAATGGCCTGAAGGAGAAAAACATGTTACAACAAAACAAATATTTAATTTTCCAAGTGCAGTGAGTACTGTATAAAATTGGATGCACAGATACTGTAGTAGTTCGTCGATAGTTTATTTCGAGCGATGTCTATCTTTAAACGTACGCACTCCACTGTATCGAATACAGCTTAGTTGTAAACATTACTCTTTCTAGTGACTCAGTAGTCAGACTGCAATTTTTCTACACTTTTGTTTCAGAACCCGACCGCAAATATGGCACATGAGACGAGTTTTACAATGTAACATACAAACAAATTCAGGCTTTATTCCTATAGAGGTAAGCTATGGGTAAGCTACGATCCTTACATTACATACTACTTTTGCTTCGTTTACGTTCATACGTCGAAAGTAACAACCAGTTGAAAACCAGCGTCAGGCACTAGTTCTCTGGCATTATGCTGCACTGGGCCTATTTGGCGCAGCCGTATAACGAGACACACATTTTTTTTTTCATTTCTATATTTATATCTTTTTTTGTTTGTTGAGGAGTTCGTGGCTAAGTAATAACAACCGCACAGGTCGATCCATCAGGTTAAGCTACGCTTGCCGGGGTTGGTCCGTGGATGGGTGACCATCGTTACCTACCGAGACTCGTGCCGTTGGTCCCGGCTGTCATTCGTGGATCTTTAACAGTAGTTACGGGTCGTCAGAAGCCCGAAAGTCTGACAACCAGTCTTATCAAGGGGTATCGTATTACCCAGTTACTGGGTTGTGGTCAGATAGGCAATCGCTCCATGTAAAATACTGGTATTCAGCTGCATCCGGTTAGACTGGAAGCTGACCCCAACATAGTTGGTAAAAGGTTAGGCAGACTGATTGTTTGTTTGTACTTATGATATGTGCCAAATAAACATTCATTTTCTTTCTTCCTTTTTAGAAAAAGTTCGGCTTTGTAAAGCGTCGGCGTCATTTCTGTCACTCGTACCTGTATACATAGTAGTCTCTTTTCAAAGTTCGATGTGTCATATCAACGCCCAGTTGACTGTACACTGTGACAGTTTGCCCTCGAATTGAATTTAGCATGATAGTATGACGATACGTTGTGGGTGGTCGATTAAATTTTCCTTTGTAGGTACATGTTTTCTAAAGGATTTCAAATGTCAAATAGAATTCAATTACAAATTGACTGGTCACATTGTTTATCACTGTGTGATTCATTATAGTTTACGTATTTTGTTAATATTATATGGAATTGTTGTATGCGTAAGCAATATTATAACTTTATCCTTTCAACCTTGCTAATTTGTTATAACAAATATTGAATAATATAGCTCCTTCTAAATTTAAAGAAATGAGCATGTTACTTCCATTATTACCTCTAGATTGCAAATTCTATTATACGCTCTATAGTTGAGAATGAAAGAGACCCAGTTGACCGCTCACTCGAGCGCAGCGAGGGCGTTCAGCGTCGACGTACGGCAGCAGTGCAAATTGCCGTCGTAACGGGAGAGATTTAGGTGCGCGCGCGCAGGTGTCGCTACAAAAGCGTCAGGCACACACAAGGAATGCGTTTTCTACGCTTTGAATATGTATCAAACAGGTGCAAATTTGTTTTTCATCGCGCTGGTGCTATCTGATGATCGGAGACAATTTAGTACTCAAATAATAGACTCATTAAAATGTATTTTCTTGCTGGTTGAAAGATGTAATAAAGTAGATGAGTTAAGCATCAATTGTTCAGTTTTTGCAATTCGTTTATTGCATCGCAACAAACAAAAAGCGAAGCGGTTAAGTATCAAACCGGTAAGTTGTAAAAATGCATTTTTACAACGTCAACACTCCAATGTGAGCTTTAGTTGCATTTTATTTCGGAATGAAAATAATATAATTTCAAACCGTTTGGGCGGGAACATTACAAGCTTGTAGAATTAAGCAATTCGATGTCGACCATTTAGCATATTTGGGGTCTTTGAACCAGTTTCAACGAGATGCCGCCGCAGATGCCGCCGTAGATGCCGCAAAAAATGCTGTAAACGTTATTTGTGAGTACTTAAACGGCACATAAACCGTAAATAAGAATTCAGGATCAGTTCCGAATGCATTCTCATCGAAGAAATGTACGAGGATAGATAGATCGACTTTATCGACCCGATTAATTATAGCGGTTTTCTTGAGACTGCCTCAAGATTTCAAGTAACCGAAATCGCTTCCAATTTAGATATCCAAAAACTCATTTCATTAAACAAAATGGTGCTAATATCGTGTGTAAAACAGGAACATACTCAACACTAAAATTATTTCATTACGCGCCGTTTTAAATCTATAAAAGTTAATTTAAAACACGAGAAGGTGCTTGTGAACAATAGCGAGGACTGTAAAATGGACATAAAAACGTTAACTCAATCGCGGCAGTGTCTTGACTCTTGGAGGCCTAACGCGAAATCTTGGCGCACTTTATTGCATACTTTACTACTACAGTACATACTTAAGTCAGTACAGATAAGGTAAAATTAATATTAAGTTGTGTTTTTCATGTTTGGTTTATTGAGTGTGCTGTAAAGTGCAACTTTGAATTAGTTTGCAATCCCACTAATCTCTTCAAGTTCGGACCTCTCAATTTGTTTGATATTTAAAATCTCCATTTTTGCCAAATACGATCTATTTAACTGTACTATGCTTGGAATCCATTCACACTCGCCAGCAACTTTTGTATATATGTACCGTACAAAAAGCACAATAAAAGGTGCCGGTATCGTGTTTTGGGTCTAATCGTATAACAGCCGAAGTAACGACCCTCAATTCACGGTAGCTACCTTAAAATTGTGAAGCTGAACGCGTGTGTATATTGTCGCAGTGTCGGGATCGCATCCCCGGTTCACCGCGACGCATTGTTTCTTTGACGCGCCGCCAGCCGCCACGCGGGTCAACGACTCGTCTGGATTTCGTTCATACGCCGAGATTCCGTCGCTCACCGCTCCCGACTCTGAGTCGTGTGATGGCAATGCATGGGCCACTTACGTTATGTGGTCTTCCATGGAGTATTTGGATAGTTACTGATGCGTTCGAAGGAGGCGATAAAACAGGCGAGTTTGAACCAAATCTGTCGGAAGCGCGTTGAAACTATTGTAACTCAACTGTTTTTATTGCTACTTGCTTACTGTAATGGTCTGGGTGGTATGTAGCGGATTTGCGAATATAGAAGAGAACGTAACAATAATCTCTTAAAATAAACGCTGAAGGTTGGGTCTACCGTAAATCTGTCAAATCTTAAACGCAGCATCACGAATAATTCAGTTCACAAGTTTCTAAGATTGAATTCAACAAATTACTATATTTTTGTCTTCTTCGTGACTCTCCTTATAAACAACTCAAGGCTATGACAGCACAAAATCTAGCAAAATTTCATGTTCTTCTAAATGAGTTAGTAAAATATAACATCATAATTGATGGGACTAATAGGAGCAATAGTCAAGTTATATTACGAACATAATAAATAAATGGCTATTTCGTTTTAAAGTCAATTTAATAGTTTAAAATTGTATTGACGAGCGGATCTGCTCTAATCTAAACTTTAATTTAATAGGCATGTTACCTTGACAATTTAGCTCAATAAATTATAAAAATAGCAAATAAAGAATGGAGGACGCTTGAACTAATTTAAATTGTATCGATTATAATATTATTATTAGATTTATTTAGACTGTACGGTAAAATTATTAGTATATTCATTCTTTTTTCAGATTTTTATTATAGCAAAGTTGTTAGTAACGAAAATAAAAATAATTTAAATAGTGCTCGTTTTGGTTCAATATTAAATGGGCCTAACATCATTACACGCCCGATATCGAATTAAGAAACAATAGTATCAGTAACGGCGGGAATTTAAACAAGGCTGCTCCTACACTAGCGTCTAAAGAAAACGCGGCAAAAAACGTCATTAGAACATTTAGAACGCCCCGACCTTCGTTTCGTACGGACTGCTACGAGTGATTCCGATGCGCCCGCGCACCAGGTGCAACATTATGCGCGCAAATTGCAATTGAGTAAACGGCCGCTAATTGCTCGTCTCATTACGTTTCTATTAATTAAACGACTATTTTAAGTCCCATGTGGATTAGGATACGTTTATGGAAATATTTAGTAACACGCTTGAAGACTTGAGATTTGTTTCCCGAAAACTATTAATTACTGCATAGTGTCAGGAATAGATTTGGCGTTGTCTGCTTGTGTTATTTATCAAGTTTAGCAGTGTTTGCTTTGGACTTTGCACTAATTAGTAAGAGTTAGTTCGAGAACTAATGAAGTGATGTGAGTAGTAACAGATATGCAAAATAGTTCATAAATTATGGTTTTCGTGTAATACCTACATTATACGAATTTGACTTTTAAACTCTAAAAATCTTCCGTAGATAGAATATTTACAATAACACAACAAAATATCCGTAGATAACAAGAAACTGCTAGAACAGGCATTGGAATATACCAGATTGCAAGCATAGTTAATTGAGTTTATCAAGCGTCTAATCTATTACTCTTAACAACTTTGGACATAATACCCTTAAACCTTTTAACGAATCAATTACAATTACAAATTAAAACTTTCATTTGAGTTTTCCAAAGTGAGAAATGCGTAGGTAGGCAATAAAGGGCCAAGTATTGTTCCTTGCGGAACACCTACCGTACGCACGACTCTGAATACGAAATGTCTTAGTGAGCGTACAAGCAGCATACACAGAGCGGTCAATAGGAATGATTTCATAATAAATCACGAGCAATTAGCTCGCGAGACGCATTGCAACTAAGTGCGCGCGCGACGCTGACTGTGTGACACGCATCATCGAGTTCAAATTGTGTACTCGATCGGCAATGATTAACAAGTTATTTGTTAGTATTGTTAGTACCGTACGGGTTTTTCAATCACGTTTTTGTTGCGAATGCTAATCGTGTAACGTTTGAGCTGGCCAATTGGAAAACAGTAAAATCAATGCGGACGAAGTAGATTGGCTAACGTTTGACACCTACTATTTGAAGACCAATCATATCTTAGTAGATAATATTGATAGTCGTTGTTTTGATTAGTTGATGAGCATTATTTAATGTTGTGTTTTACCTTTCAATAAGATTATGAAGAGCCTTGAACAGCAGCGAGCGGCATTCGTAAGAGAGTCCACTCTCCCAAGACCCTTGGTCACCTTCTGAAAATAAAAGAAAAGGGTCGTAAGTTCCTAGAATAAAAATAATCTTAGAAAAATAGATCACTAGGATTAAGTCCAGCATCGCATTTTAAAATATCCAGGGGGCCAGGGCCAAATAAATTATGGCTGAGTAAGTAGCAGATGACCCCACCTATCCACCATTTTCGTATGTACAACGTTCTGCCGAACACCCTGTAGAATCCCTTAATTTGAATAAATATTTTTATAAATACTGAATAAACATTCAAGGTCGAAATGACAATGAAAATGTCCACAATAGCGGAACGTTGAGGTGAGAAGTGATAAAATCGGGTTGTTGCAATGTGGTAAGTAAAGCTAGAAATAGCTGTTGTTGCATTCGCAATCGGAAGATAAACTCGGCCTATCACCGACGTTAGATGCGAAAACAAACCGGCGCGCGCGACGTTGCCGCTCCGTCGCCATAACGTCGTCCTTGTCTAGCAAGGAGGCGGGGCGGGGGCGACCCATGTGACGTCAGTGGCCGCTCAGCGCACGTGCTTGTGTTTGTAGCGCGCGCCGCACACGCACAGGACACACATGCGAGCGTTGCTTAGCGCCCGCTAACTATTTAATTGACATTGAATTTTATATTCAAAACATTATTAAACTGAAGTATATACAAATGGACTACCCTACTTCCACTAACATATAAATTCAAAATATGAAATTCTTCACAATTTGCAATGTAGCAGACTGTTTGCTAGATGAAACTGAACAAAACCGTAAAGTTAATGAGTTATTACTGCGGGTTATCGTTCACGCGCCCGGCAATAGCTTGGTGCCATGATAAATTGATAGTATACAACTGATAAGTTTTACTAACGTTTTTCAGCATTAGTTGCCGTCTTACTGGAGCGTGTCCAAGCGTTCAGCCTTGACATTCGTGATCCAGGTGTCGCGTCTGTCTCATTTGAACTAGTTTTTCCACAATTAGGACACTAATGATTCTATTAATTAGTCTTTCTTAGTAGCACCTGCTTATCAGACTCATTCAAGTATTTAGGTTTTAACGACAATAATGTGGAACATATTTCAAATGAGATCTTTTTATTTCGGAAATCACAGTAAGGAATAAGAATTCACCGACAGTTCCGATTAAATCTCATAATTTGGTCATTGTTGTTGCTAAATGACTGAAAACTGGTATGTTAGAGTAGCTAGTCAAGGGCATCCAGTGCCACGTCTAGGCAGTAACCTGGCCGGCCGTAACAAATGAAGGTGTCATCTTTGATTAGTTGGATTTTATCGGGATCGGAAAGACTGGCGAGGCCTTCTCAGGTTTACCTCGGTTGTCGTTTATAAATTTTCCGTCAGTTAAACCAAAGGAACTTGCTTGAAAATCCATTAGTTTTAATTATGTGAATAATTTAATTCAAGAACTGCTTAGTACAGGATCGGTAGGGTGTAGATTCAGTGATAAGAGCGGTAATTAACCAGGTACCGCTAGTATGTATGTTGGTGCTACTCGTGTAGGCACTGCAATTATTATTGAGCCGGTCGTTCGGCACCATCGACTCCATCTCCCAAGGCCGTTAACGCAACAAACGGTACGATTACTGTATACGAATACCGATATACTCGAATACCGGAGCGAGTCACGACTCGATCCGCACCGTGGTACCATCGCGATTGAGGTCCACCAAGGATTTCAGCATCGATCGATGGGGTTTAAGCAACAAAGTTTATTTTTTCTTCTTACGAGGGTTATTGCCGTAATTGACAGGTTTCCTTGGGCGAAAGCTGATTACGTAATTTCACTGTTGATTTCGACACCGGTCTAATTTTAATGGCTTTTTATAGCTTTTTGAAACAGTTACTATTTCCCCTTCAAAAAACATGAAAGCCTTCCAAAAGTTAGTTACATAATATTGTTGTTGAACTTTTTCACTGTGCTAATTTGTAGCATAGTGAGCCTTGTTTACGTTATTTTATTAGTGCTTGACCAGAAGTCTAGGCCTTGTTTGTTTGCTGTGTTTGTTGTGTGAGTGCATTTGTTTGAGTGCAATAACGAAGATAGTTTAAGGTTCAAGGTCGCATATTTTGTCGCGGTGTAACGGCGGTGGTTGGCACTACCTTGCGCCGGGATCGATAGCGGGCAGACGACGCGCGCCGCCGCGCTACCCGCTTCCACACCAATGTGAGCGCAGTAATCGCCATACGATTATCACTATTGTTGCCTAAGTACTATTTGTTTGCTGCCGCGTTGCGGTTAATGTCGGCGATAACACGCTGATAACAGACGAGACTAACATTGAATGCGAACTGATAAATGAAGCTCGCTGGCTTGTGGAGCATTTGTCAATGTATGTGCTTACGAAACGATTGTCAGAGATGCTATAATATAGTGGGTAGGTAGGGTAAATTGAGCGTGTCGCAGGCAATAAATACGGTATTTAACGATCGGCTGGTAGCTAGTAGACAGTAGAGCGGGAAGATTAATCTGCGTCGGTGACAGCGCAACAACATTATCGTTCGGCACGTGGGCCGCGGCCGGAGTGCACTCTGCGGTGCACTCGCCGCGTCTCTCTCGCACTGCAATGTTTGGAACAATCTCCGTGTCGCGTCGCTGTGTTCTACTAAGAGCACACTTTCGCAATATCACTGAATGCTTTAATTTTGCGCCACTGCGTAAAGTCACCCAATTATCTGGTCCTTTCTAACTTTTAGCATCTGTAGTTAAGTGGACTATAGTAATGTTCAGTTGAAGAATTGAGCTTTACACTATGGGAATTAAAATAATATCTAGATAATAATGTAACAATTTAAGACCTTGGCAACTTTGTGCACATTCTTAGGCAGCTTGTTTGATTAGCTTGTAAGACATGAGCTTCGTGTGTTCGTGCATGTAAGACACGGAGTAGGTGCATTGCAGGATTATTTATTACGTCTTCAGCTCTGACAGGTGTAAATCATGTCTTTCTTGATGTAACATTCTATGTATATTCTATTCAATGATAAATGAAAACCTTATGTAAGAACACTAAGAACTTCTAATCAACCTTTAGTATTCGACATTATACTTTATTTCATATAGGATACTTTCACTATGAGTGGAAACAGTCCAAGTAAAAGAAAAGTTAAAATAACTGCAGCGACAGGCGGCGAAAAATAGTAAACAATCAGTGACAGCTACAGCTACATAGGCGAGCGGTGCGACATGGCAACGTCGCGTTCAAATCCGCGCGCTTTGTTTACAACCACCGGCGGGCGAGGTTAACCGCTGCGGTAACATTCGCCTCGATACGCCGAGCATGGGAGCCGCGCCGCCACAACCACGCACCCGCCAGCCGCGGCATCTAGATAATTACGTGCGGGTTAACATCGCCAAACCGGTTGTTACACCATCTAATCGAAGGATATCTAAGTAGCTCTGCGTTTCACAAAGAAACAATCGAGAAAGGTTACAAAAGTCTTGTTAAAAGGGAGGGCGGTCGGTGGATTGAATAGGCGGATACAGGCATTTAACCCGGTTCGGCGCCGCCTGATAATGTAATTCAAGATCGTATCGAGCGCGTGGAAATCTGTCAATTCGCGCGCGCCCTCTGCGGCAGCGCGTCGGGCTCGGTCCCACCCGTGCGGTGCTTGTGTTGTTGTCTCGGTCGCGCACACCCACGTGCGCGCGTGACGTCACTAGCGCGTCGCCCCGTCGACGTCACGGACTGCCCGCCACCCGCCGACTTGGGAGCCCTATCAGCCCTACCCTCGACTGAGCAGGTTCGCATTGCTGAACTATTGTATCGAGCTATCATTGATGCGGGTGTATTGGTTTGTTGACTTTAGACGCGTACTGCGATACTCTGATAATATTAATTTAAATCTGAGATTAGATAAAGCACTTCTACGAATAATAATGACAGAATTAAAGCGGGAAAAAAGATAGTTTGCAATAGCATTGTGAAGATCAACGGACCACGCCTTACTAGTACTAATAGAAGAGAAATAGGAAACAAATTGAACACCGATAGTTGCTAGCCCGATAAGGATGCTCGTTGCAGTTAACATCGTCAAGGTTGCCGATAGGTTCGTCGTTGTACAAGCGGGGCGGATCTCGGCATCTGCGCGGAGCCGGCCAGACTCGCAGCTGCACGGCCCACCCTCGCGCTTTTGTTTCTACTCGACACATCACTCTTGATGGCTAATGGTTATGTCAGGACGGGTAACGATGCGACTCAGATGTGGGGAGGATTGGGGGCATCGTTTGAAACAATATTTACAGTTTATAAATAGTTCTAGATTTATTGACTGTTTCATGGATACATTTGATAACAAAGTGGTATTTGATACAGAAAAACATTGACAGTAAGATACGAAAAGAATGAGCCAAGAGTCTATGCAAGTTTTTGAAATTCTGATTATGCTCGCTTTCGACAACAATCTTGCTTGATGGTAATAAATAACCGGTTAATAAGATATTCTTCTCGGTGCAATTCCATCGTCATGTGTTGCCCACAGCCCAGGTGAGATGAAATCCGAGTAACAAATATGCAGAGAGACTTTCGCATTTATAATGAGCCGCGCGCTGCAAATAAAGAATAAAAAACCGATTGAATGTTTTGAAATACAATAGTATAGAATCACGAATACATCAGTGGCGTTTGTCGCAATCTATAATGGACAAAGCGCAATACTGTTATGGTGTCAGACATGACTTAAGTGAGACGAATCGATAATAACGGTACGGAGCGAAGGCGGTACACTTAGACATTGGCCGTATTTGTGTTTGAAATTGGAAAATAATTATGCGACCGATAGAGAGCCACCGATCGATACGCGGCTAGCGAGCGGTGCGCACGCGCATCAATAAATAGCCCGATCCGGTGCGCGCCCATCGATACACGTCACGAGCATTTTATTAATAAAACGCCGAACAACGCGCGGACGCACCGAACGTTCAACAACCCCGCGCCGGCGGCTTCTTACGCGCTCTCTTTACATAGTTACATCACATACAACCATCTGACCTGCTCCACATTCACAATTGTTCGAAGTCGCGCTAAAATCACACTCTACTCCAACGTTTAAAGCGCATATACGTCGACGAAGATCACCTAAAACGAATGTAGAGCCTTCCGTCTGGTGACAGTAGCACCGTTATGTATGAACTATGACAATGTTGCGTCTTCAACTCAGCAAGGAAGCTGCGATTCCCACGGCCTCGAAGCATGCCCACGCAGATTGCAAAACTTGCGTACATCGACGACATTGTTATGAGTTGGCAACATTTGATTCGATGCGAGCACTCAATGGTTGAGATGCGTTACGGGTAGCGGTGGTTGTTATGATGAAATAGAAACGGTAAAGCACAACGTATTGTCGGATTGCTTGTTTAACGTGTACTACTGGATTGAGTGAGCATTGCTCACATTTGTGCTGTCACTAGTGTCACTATTAAACAAGGATATGAACTGCTTTTCTTCTGTTAAGCTCAAACATACATTTGGCATGATTACAATCAAAATGTTGTGGTGTTAGAAAATGTGGTGCGTGCGTTTCAGTCGAGTACTGAGTACTCAAGTCGATTCCCACAATAACCGCGACGGCATCGACAGCGCACGCGCATTCAACCAACGCAACCCTAACTACTAATTAATAAACCTAACGGGCCGTTTCCACACTCTCTTGATTTATTTGACCAAGCGGAACGTTATGGTAATTTTAGGACGAAAGCGAAGCTTCCCTGTACTTGTTGTTAATGTTACGTGCAGACAAATACATCAAACGATTACACCAGCACCAGCCATTACTATGTTATACTTGTACTATATTACGTACGCACCAACGAACGGAAGAAACCAACCTTATCTACCACTACCTCATCGTCATCACAAACAGATCATCTGCGATGAGATAATGTTTGTTCTAGATAAGAATTTCGAATGTATTACACAAGATATCATAGATAATATGTATTACAGTTTTATATTGAAAATAAATAATAACAGAAAAAACATTTGATAAAGAGCAAGCCTGAAAGTTGCAAATATTGAGGAGTATAACAAAAAGCCCAAAAGAAACTACATTACTAAAAGATTGATAACAGACAGAAAATCGTCTAGACAAAAAAGTCTGTTTCGTGCAAGATTCACCGATCGAAAACCCTTATTTGTGGAGGGCATACCATGGACATCAAACGGGCGTACTGCGGGTCAACGACTGCGCCCCGACCACCGCCGCTCGAGGTGAAATAATTCATCTAGTCCATTCGACACGGCGCGGGGCACCATCGGAACACGGTCTGATATGGTGACCGTCACACACTGACGACATTACATGCATTCCCACACAAATCGATCATGGATAATGGCATTGCGGAAAGGCCAAACTTGATCGACCATACCTATAATCAATATAGGAATCGTGATTCTAATAATCAAATTCTTAGATCTCATAACTTCGAGCAAACATTTTCCATACAAAAATTTACTCGGTAGTCCAGTCTTCAAATAGGAGAATAATAAAATATAAAAGTAACCGAAACCTGTTTAAGCACGTCGGTTGAAATTTAAAACAGTAGAGTTCAGTGACAGGCGGACAACACGTAAACGGCCATCAACAGGCCCATTGTCAGGAATTCAGGCGACGAGCTGGCGCACGCGCACGATACATTTATTGTCGGCCAATTACATTGGGCCTGGAAAACGAAATATATTTGCTAAAAGCTACTCAGGTTCTAAAAGAGTATAATGAGTATAAAAGATATGCAAAATTATCTAAGCATACAAAAGCCGTGAAGCGGTGCACTAAAACCAGCTCCCGAGTAGTCCTTGAACATCTGTCTACATAACACGTTACACATACTGGACATGTGCAGCAAGGATCAGGTGTCGCGCCGCACTGACCGTGGGCAAACCCTGCCGGACGGGTTGCAAGCCGGTCGCCTCACCCGTCTGCCGATACGAGAAAGTAAAAACTCAAATATTTCGATACATCAAATGGTACCGATAATGTACGTAAAAAGTATACGCCAATTACGAAGGATTTAAAGATCGCGATCAGAGGAATCGACAGCGACCATCGAAAAAGAGATGGACGGCAACGATGAGACAATTAGAATTAAAGTGAACAATGTTGCATGAACAAAAAGATCTAGAGTGAGGCTCGTTACGGATAACGAGGCGTCCTCCGAGGCGAAGGCGAAAAGAAACGATTTAATTGCGTCCACAATTAGCCTACAAAACAACCTGTTGCGTTCGCATTACTGAAGCGTTTAAATAAGAGAAACAAGTGTTGATACATTCTGACAACTAGATACGATTTATATCAATGCTGAGTATGCTGACGTTGCGTAACATTTGATTGATATATCATCTTGTCTTTACCGAGGCGTGGCTCAACTAAGGGGTGTTCAAAAAGGAAAGTCATGGTAGCTGGTGCGTGAATTTGCGTTGGATTAAGACAAAGCACGTGCCCCGGGTGGCACTAAGCCGTGGCAGGCTAGCGTGCATTAATCGGCTAATTAGCCGCCTCTCGCTACTCTGGTGTTACGGCGTCTAGACGTATTCCGGCTTTGTTGCCATCTTGACGCATGTAGAGCGACTTGATTACTAGAGCTTTTAGAATAATTGTTCAAGTAATACAATGCACATTCACAGTTGACACTGAATAAGGAACTTTGCACAAATCGAAAATTAGGCATTAGGCAATCGTCATAACTTCTGAAGATAAAGAATGGGAGCAAATCTTTCTATGAAGTCTGGATTCAGATGCATCACAAACAATAACCAATATTTCTAACCATAAAAACGAACTAGAAAGTTTCAAAGAATAGCACTAAAAGTGAAGTTCGTATTGGCCTACTCAATGAACTTGGGAAATTTTACTAGACGTTGGCTTGGGGCCAAGAAAACATGATGGTTACGGGGGCAGATGGCAGATGGCGCGTGTGATCGCCTGTGCGACACGGGCTGCCATAAAGGCTATGTAATCATTGATATATCGGTTATTATAAGGCTGTCTCCGTCGTTTGATCGAGTCGGTGCCGCAGCTTCGGCTGTTATTTTAACGTGTTTGTTTGAAAGCTTTCGGCCTTTTATTGAGTACAGGGTCGAGGCCAAGTCAATTTTCTGCTATTTTCAGTAACTGCAAAATATGGCAGATCCAACAAGAGATATTTTTATTTCACTGAACTTGAAGACTACAATGCCCAATCAGTGTTTTAGTAAGCGCCCGGAAAGCCTGACTTGGCGGCATTTCTGAGACTGATTTAGAAATATCTCAAAAATCAGCCATAACCGATCGGCAAGACCCTCGCAGGAGGACTTCATTGCATCATATTCATTTTTCTCAAGGCAAGGTTTGACGTAATCCAAAGATGAATATCAATAACCGTGTGGCTGCGGGGTTGTACACAAATCGGTGTGTTGTGTGCGGGGGTGGTAGGTATCGATCAGCGTGCGGCCGGCGCGCCAGCGGGCCGGGCCGGGCGGGAAGCGCGCGCCGGTACGTGCGACGTGCACTTATCGCCGTCTTCACACCTAATTTATCGCGTGTCGCCATCGAACCGCTGTTTGTATACACTGTTATGATGCCCCGGCACACGGTTATGTACATATTTTTATGTGTTATTATGCGATGTTTCAGTTTATGAGATTTCTGCTGTGGAGTCTACTTGAATGGCTGTAATTGAATTTGCTGTTTTATCGCGGATCTCATTGAAAAAAAATAATGAATGGTCCTGCTCTTGACCTCGATCTCGCCTGATGGAAAGCGATGGATAAGGACTACGAAGGATCGAGCGTGCCTAGAAGATGCCTTTTCACTCTTGCCTTGAAGGCAGACGGGTTATATGTGGAAGGGAACACAGACGCTGGAAGCGAGTTCCATACTTGGCAGTGCGCATTATAAATGAGGAGGAGAAGCGCAGAGTACTGCTGGACGGGATACCAACCAAGTGCGGATGGTACCCTGCAGTACGCCTGGTAGACCGGTGATAAAAGGGCGATGGTGGGATCAGGTCATCTTATTAAAATAAATTGAATATGTACCTATAATATTCTAATGTGACTCATAGTAAGTACCTGTTGTTGTGAAGAGGCGTAGTAGTATCTTGGGTTGGTGAACTTTGCAAAAAAGTTAGATACAAGGACTGCCTCATTTTCGTAAAAGCTAGTTTATGTAGCACGACTGGGACAAATCTACATTTAACGAGTCGATTAACATTTTGTATTCATATCCTTTCATTCTGATGAATTTATCGATGCCATCAGATTCTAATTATGTAACTACACTGGAGAGGGTGGGGCAATAGCACTAGCTCAATAGTTAAGACATTAATAGGTCAGCCGGAATACTGTTACCGAATATTAAAATATTCAGTGGCACGTAGCGGGTATACGAGTCATATTTTCACACAAGTGCGTTATACAACTATTTGTGTTGCTACGGTTCCGTGAAGGTCGCTGGACACGTGGTGGACACGTAAATTAGAGCGGGTGCGTGGGGGCGTGCTGCTCGCGGGGGTTAGAACCGACCAATAGGCGGACAGCGGATGGGATCGATAGAAGGCCGCGCCCGCGCTCGCATCCGCGGTCGCGACCGCGGGCACACTGTGATTGATCCAAAACCACCCGCTTCGCAACGCAACCCTTGTCCTCTGACTGTTCAAGGGTTCGCAACGCAACCCTTGTCCCCGGACTGTTCAAGGGTTTCGGCAAGGCTACGACGACACGGTATACGGGTGGGAATGTGGGATGCAGTTATGTGTAAACAAGGGAAACGCTTTTTTCATGCTTAACCAAATCTTTTGGAAATATATGGTTTTTGATGTGTAACATTTTTCCTCTCGCTTTCTTGCAATCAAAATGTCAATCTAAATACCTAATCAAATCTGTGGGAGTGATTTCATGAAAAGGGACGGAAGGTTGTCACAGAAAGCTTGGGAAGCGCGCGTTATTTGATTTAACCAATAAGCGCGCGTGGTGCAAGAGTTGGCCGTCAATAAGGACCTTGACAAGGTCGAGGAGCACCTTAATGTGGCTTATTATATATAATACAATACAATAGCCCTTTCTATCCTGAAACTCCCTTCTTTTGCTAGTTTAATTGCTGTTTTTTTTTTCTTTCCTCAGTTATAATATATCTCGGAGTTCAGTGTGCCTCTTGGCAAAGGCCTCCTCTAACGCTTTCCATTGCTTTCTGTCCCTTGCAACTCTTCTCCAGTTTGGACCTGCTGTGAGACTGAGTTCGTCCTCCCATCTTTTCCTTTGTCGACCCCTGTTCCGTTTGCTAGGGTACCACTCTGTCAGAATTTAGCTCCATTTATCCTGAGGGCTCCGTAACATGTGACGCGCCCATCTCCATTTCATTTGGTCTATCTTAGTGAGGATGTCTGTCACTCTTATCCTGGCTCTTATAGATGCGTTCCTTTCTCTGTCCAGTTTCCTAATACCCAGCATGCTCCTCTCCATAATGTGGGTTATTACCAAAGAGGTAAGATGTCAGATGTTACACATCATAATGCGATACTGTAAATGCTCGCTCGTTTTTACAAACCTTTCGGGATCCACAAAGATATTGTTACTGACGCAACTAAACAAACTCATTATCCTGAATGTATGTCTCTGCTGGTCAACAATACTTTGAATTCAAGACAAAGTTTCTGAACAAATAAAGGCGAGCACATTCCTATTTACGGAAAACATTGTTGTTGGGCGGGGAAATGGGGCGAAAAACCGGCAGTTTGGACAGGCATTATCGTGAAAATGGCGATATTCTCGTCCGAATAAATGTTCGAGATACAGAAGCGTAGCGGTGTGATCAGGGCGAACGATAAAGTGGCTAGTATATCGCTGGTGTATTAATAATTAAGGCGGGGGCGGGCCTCACGGGGGTGCACCTTGACACCCCTTGAACCCGACCGTCGCCCAACTCCCCGCTATTTGCATGCGCCAGTCCACCAGGTGTTGAGATCTACCAGTAATTGGACGGTCAATTTGATTTCATAGAAATGACTGCGATAAATCACTCGGAATCGCAAATATATTTCATTGGATTGGGTTAACATAATGTGTTTACGATTTACTAGGCAGGCGCATTGAATGATGAATATATTTTGCTCAATGGAAATACTATTAGTCATTGCTACCATTAGCGTTAACAAAATAATTTAATCGGTCACTTTACGCACAATGTGGGTGGAACCGTTGACAAGTAGTTGAACCTCAACCGATTACTTGGTTTAACTATTTTGCCAATATTCTTGCAATTGCTTGGTAACAGAATAAATTAGAAAATCTAGGGCTAGCGTGACCTTTATTAATTTCATTAGCGCAGCGATAAAGCTGTTCCATCTGAGTCGCAAGCACGCCCACACGGGGTGGGCAACGTGACATTTGCACCCCAGTGCCCGCGCGCCACCCTTCCCCCCGGCCCACGTGCCTCACCCGAACAATGTACCAAGTAGCCTTCGGGCATCCTCGGTACCTAGTAATATTCATAGTAAACAATGAGTAAGATTTTTTGTAAGTAAGTCATCCAGATGCTTCGTAATGTGACCTTGTGTGAGTTTAGGATGTTTACGATATAACACATAGTATTTTTAAGGGTTGCGAATTAGATAACTTCTTTAAAATGAGAAAAACCTTAGAAGAAAACAAAGGGAGACAATAATGCATTTTTAGTATAAGTTACATAACAGGCTTCAGAAATCCGTTTCAAATTAAAATTTCTAGCGTCATTCACGCTTTTCAGACAAGCCTCGCTGCCGCAAAAATAAAAACATACGGAAGAAAAAAAAAACAAAAAAAAAGTCTGCGCTTTGCCTGCAGAGTTCCGCGTCCGCAAATCGGCCCCCTTGCATCCCCCGGCGTCGAGCCGGTGCGGCGCGGCGCGGGGTTGGCCTAAACAGATTATCCGCTGTCGCGTCCGCCGGCGGGTCAGGCCGTTAATCTCCGCGCAAATAGGCTCACGTACGACCGTGGAACTGTGGTACCCGCTAAAATTATAACCGCCGCCGGACGGTTAAATATTAAAGGGAGATCGCAACGACCGATATGCAGTCGAGACGTGTTAATCTCTGTTTTTATAAGGGTAAGCCGCGCGTTACGATGTATTTATTGTTAATAGAGATAACTACATGTCTTCATTTTGGGGCAACAGTATAATAAAAGTACGATGGTTTTACATCTAAACAAACAAGTAGTTATCAGTGACTACCTCTGAGGGTAGAGGGAGAGAAACTTTAAAAAAAGTCTAGCGCAATCGGAAATATCAGAACATCGCAGAAATAAAGTCTTGGATTGGTTCGAAGCCAATTTAGCAAGCTTAATATATTTTGCTGAAGAGATTGGGATTGCTGCTTCTCCGGAAACAATGAAAACTCAAAGCCCGAGACAGTACTCAATAACCAACTTGAATTTCCAAGTTCACAACTCTATAGAGTAAATTGTGAAGTCGAACGTATTTCGTTGGCCGGTACGAACGGGAAATTGCCATACGTCCGGCTATTTCCGTCCGTCCGCAGTCGCGCGTACGACAGAACGTGCTGCGACCTTCGGGTGCAGTTGCATACACGACGAAAATGTGCAAAGTAACGAGAAAGAGTGCGAACAGACGATCACATCAGTAAGCTCCAACATTGTCAAATATGCAACTGATCCTGTTTTAAAATGAGCGAAACCAGTTTACGTTTGTCAGTACGCTAAAAATAAATCCACTGAAACGCTGTTGTGGTTTGGGGAGCTCATTTGTTAATGAGAGTCAACATGTTTAAAGCATGATGATTAACGTCAGCAATGATTAAATTAATCCTGATATATGTCAAAGGACATTTTCAATCATTCAGTGGCTCGTTTACATCAGAATCACATTACAAGCGTACAATAAAACGTAAATGATAAACTCTCAACGCCGCGCGCGCCGCCGGGACGTCCTTGTGGTACCCGTTTCCATATAAGCGGAAACTGGGTGACCGGGAGAGATTTATCGTAGCAATAACGGACTTATTTTTAGCACGATCCTCGAGTGCTTCCACTCCAAAATAGCTTGACATCAATGTGCGAATACATTGGAAAACCAAATATTTGGGTCTGAGGTAAAACGCACAGAAATGCGGTTTGAGAATTGATTAATGGTGCTTCAATGGCCTTTAATCAGCTGTGTTATGACGGGCCAAGAAGTTTTCTTAGAAATTAGCAATCTATTTGCATGCATATTGACACCATTATTACCAGAATTTAGCAGTATACACATCCAACATCCAGCCCTTTAGCAAAGTTGGCAGCGTTTCAACAAGCGACATCAACATGCCATGCTGATGTACTTTCGTACAGTAGCCATGACAGTGAGGCCGATCTGAAAGCACTTCCTTTAATACGTCAAGGACATGAGTGAGAGGACTTTGACCGACGATAGGACCGTATTCACTGAGGAATATTAGCATGTAACATGTTGTTAAACCCTATAGAAATGGTAGCAGATAATACGGGCTTCCCACGCTCGACTCAATTGTGAGACACGGACTGCGATATTACGACGGACCATATTCTTATTGCTTATATTGTAGTCAAGCAAAAAGATCGCAATGAAACAAACTCAAACTCTCGCAAACGAAAAGTTGGTTAGCGGGAATTCTCTAGCAGCCTCGACTCGGGGTCTCAGCGATCCTACGTTCAAAACCTTGGAGTAACCGAGCAATAAACGTTAATAAGTAACAACTACACGCCGAAGAAAATGTTCTTAGTAAGCAAGAAAATTTCCACGCCTTACGAAAACTTAATTGGATATTGATTGGTGGAGGACTGGAGGGTAAGTAGTAACAAGTAACGAGTTCCGATGTGGTGGCACGCTCGCAAATAGCGTCATTCAATTTTTAACATCTGAATCGCCAGGTCGTAACCGAGCGGATAACACGTTTACTGCTACTTAGCACATAGGTGCGATATTACACAACTTTTCCTGTCGACTAACGCCTCTGTGGCATATCCGATCGAAACTAGTGTATTGTGTTAGTGTTGTAGCTTTATTATGTTTTAGGTGAATGATCTTCACTTTTGGGGTAACCTTATTGAGGTGAAATTGACTGACAAACTATATCTTGATATCATAAGGCTTGATTGGTGGAAGAATCGATCAACCTCAAAAAACTTGCCAAAAATCCTTGACATTCACGCATAAACATTAGCAAAAGTGCAATAATCTGATGTTTATCTAACGTGCGGCTATCAACCTATCGAGTAGTATGTTGACTAATAGAATCGCAAGGTTGAAACAATTGAGTCGACGAACGGCAGTGCCCGTAGAAACCGGTAATAGGACTGCGGACGGACCGCAGACCCCAAGAGCCATCGAATTTGCCATTTCTTGAAATATGAGGATTATTTTGCGGGGATACTGTATTTGAACAGTGCTTGTTAAGAGAAGCTTGGAGAGTCCAACAATAGGTGCTTGGTGAATCTGGTATGCGGAAAACTTGTTTCAGGTCAGTATAAGATTTCTCAAATTTGAAGAAACCGCCCAATTGAATCAGAGCCAAATTAGGCGACAAATTCTTATCAATAACTCTACTATTTAGAAACGTAATTGAACCAGCTGTTTCATCCTATATTTTGGTTCTTAAATGGTATATTTCTAAGCAATCCTTTAAATATTGGGATAGCTAATGATTACCGCTGTTTACCGGTTAAAATTGTAAACAAGGATAAACTATTATCGCTATTCAAAAACTCGCTATAATAGGAGCGCAATGTCAATGTTACGTGTTACATAATCATCAATTGACCTTCGCCGTGTTCAGCATGTGTATATTGATCTGGTTCAACTGTAAGCTGCTACTATGCCATTTAAGATGTTCAAGACACATTATCAAACATGGACTTGATCAGTTGAAAACTGTTTGGAAGACTTCACAAGAGAGGGAGTAATTAAGCTTAGGAAGCTTCTCTTGTTTCAAGGCGGAAGGATTCCGCAGAAGGTCTTTTAGTGAAAATCTGATTTTGCTAAAACTGTTGCTAAGCCTCAAGATTTGTTGATATCGTAGGCAGAAGAAAAAGAAGCCAAGTTTTACTTTTAGTTACATGCCTGTTTGTTTTCTCATTACAGCTTTATGTTAGTAGTAGCATAGTACAAAAGAACACTGAAACAAAGCTCAGTGTCAATCGTAAAAACGTTAAATAAATATTTTTTATTGAAACAAAACAAAGCATAAGCCAACGGCCAAAAACTTAACACAAAGCAGTTCAACAGTAGTGTTCTTTCACGATTCTTTGTATACATTTGATATGTTTACAAAGTAGTACAAGTAAAAGGACATAAATTGTTTTATACCAAGTATTGGTAAAGAAACGTTGACATCGTGTGTGGATAATCATAAGCGGCAACAAACCAAAACAATGGTCGGGGACCAAAATAAAGACCGTTTATGTAGATTTATGTCACGTTCTATTTTAGTATTCGACCAGTCGCGCGTGAACTTGCCCGCTAGAGGGCGCACCGAGTGTTGCGCACGCGCCGGCCGATTTAAATAAGAGTACAAGAGGAAAACTCCAACGTTCGAAGAACGGTGATGGTAGATTAGTCATTGCGCAACGTAATTTCATGACTATTTTCAATTGGATGACACTGCCATGAATTTCATGGTATTTAATTAGAGGTATGAAGATGCTTTACGAGTTACGAGTAATACAAACAAATCAGATTATCGTAAGGAGAAATATGTATAAATCGAATTGCAATTCGATTTGCATAAATTCTGGAACTTTTCGTGAAAAAGCAACAGATGAAAACCGTCTCTAACGGGTTTAGTTAGGAAGCCAAGACGTGGAAGAATCGTTTCAATTTATCCTTCCAAGACTGCAATAAGTCATTCGTTACCCGCAGCGAACCCTGAGGTGATGAAACAAAACCACCTGTTGAATCAAATTGCTTTGTGAAAAACATTTGATAGATGTCATGAGGTGTTCGGCTCTCATTGCTCTCAACCGCTATCCTAGATAAAGACGTTAATAAAAAGCTCTCTAGCTTTCTTTTGACTTGAATTTAGAACTCTTGAGTTTATTTGGTTGGTTGCGAGACAACAGATTATGATATTTACTATGTTGCACTTAGAGTTATATTCCTATGTTAAGATCAGTTTTTGTTTGTTACTATAATTTTTAAATTTAACCAAAAACTTGGAAAGATATATAAATTTCCATTCAAAGCTAAGTCATTATTTATTAAAGCCATTTTTTCCCCCAAAAATAAGGTACATTTACATCATTCATTACATTATAATTATAACTAAGAAATATTCATTCATAATTATAACAATATAAACAAATGCATTTTAACAATAATTAGATGAATAAGAATAGAATAATTAATAAATAAGTTGATAAACAGATGAAATAAATTTGCCACAAAATGATTTTTAATTGATATTGGGCGAAGGCCTCCTCCATCTTTCGCCATTCGTCTCTGTCTTTGACTATTCTAGTTCAGGTGGGGCCGGTCACGGCCACAATATCGTCAAAGCTAAGTCATACATTTAAAACATTAAAAACAGATTCACTGTACCATTTTCCTGTTTTTCGGGTACTTACTCGTGTACGTACTTAACAAAACATATGTATCAGCGTCATTAACCAGTTAATAGGAAAAAAGATGTCCTAACATAATTTTCCTTGTTCATATATTTCCTCAATTCAGGGGATAACAACTTGATTATTTGCATCAATAGGTTTTGGACTAACCAAAAAAACAATGATTTACGAATAGAATCTTGAACTTCAAAATAATTGGCATTTCACTTAAAGTTTAAAACATTCACAACCTGAACCAAAAATGCTCTGGCAATGGTTCCCAAAAAACACATTAACAAATAAAATACCATGTTATCATGTTATGCAAAATGAAACCATCTCTAACAAAATCTACAGCTTTAAATTAAAAAGCTGATTCACATCCAAAGCGCTTAAGTTTCATCCAAAGCCGGAATAAAATTCTGCGAAAAAATTATCTAATTTTCAGATCATTCTAGATTTGTATTTTCTGACGCTGATATCCTAATTAGGTTTTACTAAAACATTTTCATTTGAACCCATCATCTGCCTAGCCTTTTCCCAACTCTGTTGTTGGAGCGACTGCCTATCTGACCTCCACAACTCGGTTACTGGGTAAAACGATAACCCTTTGGTAAGTTAAGTTTTCAGAATTTCGGGCTTCTGACGACCCGTAACGACTGTCAAAGATCCACGAATGGCAGCCGGGACCAATGGCTTAACATGCTATCCAAGGCAAGGAGGGGTCTTGGTATGTAAAGATGGTCACCCATCCACAGACCAACCGCGCAAGCGCCGTTATTACTACCTACAAGCCCCTTCATTTCAACCCGTTCCTTGGATAAAGGAAACGAAATACCAGAGGCGTTAATTCGTAACAAAGCCGAATTCTACTCCTAAAAAAACATTGTTACATTTCCATAAAATGAAGTACCTCAAGTGGCCATGAATGGTTTGTTTAGTAAACAAAATATTAAGTGGTAAACGAACATAATAACAGCAAAAGTTGTGACGGAAAACAATTAGATAATTACTTTCTGAAATTAAGGTAATCTATATTGAAAGGTAAAGATGAACTCATGGATTTAAGGAAGAAAAGGGCATATTAATTCCCTAGATGAAAGGGTACGGCTAAAAGAAATCACGTAGAGCATAGTATAGCTGGGGATATCAAAATCGTTTCAAGGTAGGAGAAGCAATGTTGAATATGCTGGCAAATGAGAAATAAGACAACCAAAACTACTCCTTTTAAAAGAGCGAAAATACACGAAGAAAAGTAAAGACCACGAATTTACTTAAGATGAAAGGGGCAAGTGTCCCATTGAACCGCCCACTAAAAAGACGAAATCGAGGTCATGTCTCGTCGCAAATTGGGCGGGCGGCCTCACAAGCTTGTGCTCATGGGCGAGACCTACCGCTCAAATATAAATGAAGATTTCCTCCAGGATTACCAATGCCAGAGTAATGAAATTTTATGTTAGCGCTTCTCTGGAATGGCCGAAACAGTACATTTTTGGCCTCGACAACTTTAGAACATAACGCTTTAAAATGTAATCAAGAAAATAGCTTGAAGATTTGAAATGCCGTGAATTCTAGTAATTTCTGAATAAAGAAAGCCACTGTGGGTATTTTCATTTAAATTTAAGGTCCACAACTTGAAAACATTAGGATCAAATGTTTCAGACAATGAATTCAACGCTACAGCGATTGAGAAAAAATCTGTCCTAAATAAATATAGACTTGAAAGGTCAAGAGGTAACATTCAATAACTGCTCCAATTTCTAGGTCATGAGGTCTAGACATATTTCTCTATCAGTCATAGGTACCTACAGTTTATTTCAGAAAGAGAAACTAAGAATCTGTCTCTGTTACACAATTCGCGAATCTCTCATTTATATTCCGAAATAAAACACCCTAAAATTTCCTCCCTTCTACCTCGCAAGAAACAATTTCAAAAGAGAAGTGAAAAGTACTTTCCAATTCAAATGCAGTCCCAACCATGCTATAAAACACTGGGGGTATAGTTGGAAGACTCATTCATTACGTTGATTACTTGCTCCATTCTTCCCGGGCCGGTTCCTTCCTGGATTCCCTATTGTCGTCGGCATGACGTCGTCGCGTCGCGAGATCTTAATCTTTCTGTTAATTGTCGCGATACAACGTCTCTCGGTTTGGTTAACGAGCTGTTAACTTGAGCCATTGTGTCACCCGACTTTGCAAGATAATCTACTCAAATTGCGTAATATCGCACTGTGTAATTTATATTTTTATTAGCATTTTTGGTATGAAACTATGTCTGTGGGTACGCCTAAGGTGGTAAAAAATGTTAGTTTAGTAGTAGAACACTTATCTACTAGACAAGGTTGTATCTAATTCCAAAGATAATTGTATTTTTCATAGTGAATTCTTAAAAGGTTTTTTTCTAAGAAAAGAAAAATAATCCATTGTGTACCGCATATAAAATTAGATTTTATTTATATATTATATTGAAGATCAGCGCCAGAAGTGCAACAGTATACTTGACACAATGATCTTCAATCATCAAAGGAGTAATGGGAGTCCATGGTCAAAGGCCAAGGGTCAAAATACTGAGCTTGCTGTAAACTTATTTTGCATCATTTCTCTTACGTAACTAAAACTTAATTACTAAACAAATAAAAGAATACTCACGGCTTGCAATCAGTTCTGGTGCGACGAGACCATTCAGGTCAGGCTCTTCGCCGTACCAGAATATCCATAGCTCTTTAGCGGCTCGGAGGGAGAGGGGCGGCGGCACGGGCGCGCTCATCTCATAGATGTTGTCGGGCGGCGGCGGCGCCGGCACCCGCCGCCACACGCACAGGATGTCCCCGGCCAAACAGCGTGCGTAGCTGCTGATGACCGGGTCCGCCAGCGGCGCGCCGCCCTCCTCCCCGTCGCCGCCGCCGCTCGTCTCCCCCCATACGAGCTTACGCCATTTTATGCCATACAGCTCCGTCTGGAATAAGAAAGTTAGGATTAGATCTTAAACCTTAAAGCCCTGCTGGGGTTGCTGGAAGTCCTAAGGAGAAGCCGTGGCCCCTGGCACAGGCAAAGGAAAGGAACACGGGTGGGTTTTAGTCAGTATGAGTCTGACACGCTCTTCCGCTCCACCCAGAGCGGAAGAAGTCATTTGATGATTTCCCACCCAAAAAAAAAACAAACTTTAAAGCCGTTGTTAAGTTCGAAACATACACAGCACATCTATTTATTTTCGAATATCACAACAGTTACGGAATTTACACAATTTACAGCCAGGGATCCCTTGACGACTGAAGATTTGAGCTTTAAAAATTTCACACAGAAAGGGAGAGGCCAGCGAGAACCGAAAAACAACAGAATGGGACATTGGGACCCAAGTACACCCACGGGAAACTTTATTATGAATGTAAAATGAAGACAATGTGATTACTATAACAATAGGAATTTAGTAGGGCAAGTACACATTATACAGTGTATTATCTAAATACGAATACTACCACGTGACAACATAGAACTGAGTTTGTAAACAAACAATGAAACTTCGCGAAAACAATAAGAAGTCCACAACGACGCCAAACCTGCCAACATGGACAGAATTAATCGTCCGCATAATCAGGACGAAAACTGCACAGAGACCTCGAAATTGTTCTAAAATTGTCTCTGGCAAGAGTCCAGGGGGACAGAGGTGCAAGATCAGAGGTATTTTGCGTCGCACCCGGAAGCCACTGTGCACCGCAGCGAGGAATTATAGTTGTAAACTAACGATATCTCTAGCAGCTTTTGTATGGGACTTGTTCAAAATATACGCGATATTCTGGTACCACCCGGTTAGGTTGTAAAAACGGTGATAAGGCGACACGATGCTCTAACGCGAAGATATTAATCGAGACTGTTTTTGTGGCCGCGACACGTGTTCCGTAGATTAAGCAGTTACCCTAAGGTATAAAGTTGAGCCTTTATTTTATAGTGAACAGCTAGTGCTTGCTCATGAACATTATTAACACATTTTACGAAAATATCAATTATATTAAAAACGATGATCGCGACATCCGGAGCACCTGTGTTTGCCATTATGGGTAAAAAGCTTTCATAAATACTGTATAATAACCTTTCAGGGCGGCAATTCATGTTGATTATGTTCTCATAATATTTATTGAATCAGCTGAAAGCCCTCACCATTAAAACCGCACGCTGTACGTTTTAAACCAAATACACACGCAAATATCAAAATAAAAAGTTCAATTGCGATGGACATTACAGAATACTTTCGCTTTTCTTGATCTCCGAATTGAAAATATTTACATGGAATGCCAATTACAGTGCTGTTTTCCGCGTAGCTTGTCAGAAAAGACTTAAGGAAATAATATAACATGCGTGGTCGAGAAACTTGGAACAAGTCACGATTTGAGCACTATTAGAGCTAGTTTATTCCTCTGCATGATTTCAACAGCTTCCATTAAAACTTTATCCTGCGCGCTTGAAGCATAGCTCGTAAAGCCACAAATCGACCATTAAACTTTTCATTCACACATAACCCGAAAATTACCAAGCAACCAATTAGTTTCCCATTCACAGCGCCATTAGTGAGCGGCAATTGCACGGTTAAGTGTGAGTACATGCGGCAGGTGGTGCTTCGACCTTGGGTATGCAAATATTTATCGGGTCAAACACCCATCGCCCTCGCTGGACACTGCCCGTCTGTAACACTTCTTTATTTTTCTATAGTCTCAGTTTTCACTTTCGCTTGTTAATTATTCTTAACCTACATTTGTTGTTTTATATCAAATTGCAGTAATAAATTTCATTTCAAGGATCAGGAGTGCATTGATTATATGTAGATAGTGTTTCTGAGGAACTCGATCGATGTTTAAAATTTCATCTGACACTTCCATTTTTCGGAGCTGTTTTAATCTGTATTTTTTAAATAACAATACAAGGACGACTCGAAGATGATGGATAACGAATCCATCATCTTCGAGTCGTCCTTGTATTGAAGGGATATATCTTTTTACAGACAGAATATCATCAATGTAAATAACCCCAAACACAAATATGTTTATTGTTTAAATACATTACTTCCCGAAAGCTTTCAACCCTTTACCGCTCGCGGTCGGCGGCACTCTACACCAGTGTTTTTGGTCATTTAAATAAACATAAAACGATACACAGTAAACTTGGTTCCATTTTAATGGACAGTAAGTTAAACGTAAATATCAGTTATTGTGTAACTGATAAATATCCTTCCACTAAACAACCGTACAAGTGCGATAGTTATCTGCTGTTTCACTTCTGGTGGTTTTCGTGAATTGAAACATCACTTGTCTTCACTTGTTAAATATAAGGTGACCTGTCAATATTGAAGGCCGATAAGGTCAAATAGGTCTTCGTTTGCAAGGAGGCACACTGAACTAAATTCGTTACCTATTAATTTGGTAACACACAAAAGTTCATTGTACATTTTTCCACGACACGCGCATCTGCGGCGGAAGGGGCTAAACGCACCTGGCAGACGTGACGCGTGGGGTCGCATCGACCTAACGCGATAAGGGGAGGAATAAGTAACTCCAAACGAGTTTAGTGTTAACTTCTAAATGAGGGGTTATTGGTCGACCGACGCTTAAAACGCGACTGTTAAGCGATGTTTAGATATAAAATTATACAAGTCAGCCGTTTATGGTGTGCTGTGCTGCGGAAGTTTTATTACTGTTTTATTAGCCGTAGTAATTATGTTTTTATTGAAATATAATATGCGTCTATAAACGTTGACAGTGATTAAATCGTTTTAGTCTATTAATGTACGACGTGGTTGTGTAAAACGGCTGTTTATTGAGCATTAGTTCAAGATCAAAGATCAGGCATTACTGCAGCTTGATTGAAAGACTATATTCAATAAGTAGTTGGATAGCATTCTTGAGTACATATGGAGGAATGCGTCAAGCTCGGTGTCGTGAATGTTCGTTCGGGCGGCGCCGGGGCCGGCCGGCGCGGCGGCGGCCGCTTTCTAACGCGCCCGATGCGCCCGCGCAGCCCGCTTCACTTTCTATTGTACGACGTGACGACTTGCCTTCATTTTATACAAATTTATTTAATTACCCGTAAAGCTCATACATACTTGCTGGCTTTGTTAAGTGTTTCGTATTAAACAGGTTTCCAGATAAAATCTCTGAATGACAGCTGGTCTCTGTGTAGTTAGTGTTTAATGACGAATAAAATCAATCAAGTAAGTACGCTCCTAATATATACACGAGTAAGTGAGCAAAGGAACTCATCAATAAAACATCGTGTAAGCGAGTCGCTAATGTATTTCCAATACACCCACACTGAGGTCAATGGATCACAATGAAAATTCAAAAGCTGCAGTATCTTGCTATGACAAAATCGCCTGGTGGATATTACGCAAAAATATTCCTCGACAAAGAGCACACTGCACAGGGTAGAGCAAGTTTGTCGGGGAAAATCTGCGGTTATTTGAATTTAAAATGCGAAACGAGCGACGGATGGACGCCCAGCTCGACGATAACACCCGGATGAAGCCGGTCGAAAGCCGTGCCTTTTCCGGAAAATTCTGCCTGTAACCGATTCTAAAGCGGTGTTACGTCACTCCTTCGTGCAAGCCTTTGAAAAGTTTAAAGTCAAATGAGAGCACGGCTTAAATAGTTTGCCAAGTTCTCGCCGTGCATGAAATTAAAATATTTTGTTACTTGCTCGTGTTCGATGTCTTGCAATAGTAGTATAGCACGTATATTGGGTTAAATTAATACACAAATAGCAGTACTGTTCCCATTTGGTACCTTTATTTGCATGGTCGCCTACGCAAGTACGCATACAATCGTGCGCTGGCATCCCTACGTTGTCTTTTGCATCGCTCGGTGCACATATTTGGACATACGCGGTCAATCGCTAATTGGCGCATAAATGCACTGCGACAATATTGCCCACCTTTACTTGATATTTTTTCAATAACCTACTTGAAATGTTCATAATTGCAACAAGAAAATGGCTTTTGTACGGTGTATCCGATAAACTTCGTAAGAAATAAATAAAAAACTATTTAATAATCAGTTTCCTGTAAAAGAATGATCCCGTAAAGCGATCATAACCTAGAACGGAAAAAAACTGCATGTCCAAAAAAGTCGAGCACCGCTAGTCGAGTGAGCGGGACAGGCGTATGAGACGTGAGTAAGACGGCGGCAATCGCGAAAGTGAGAGGAGGCGAGATGCAGAGCGGCAACACCGCGCGGTTACGTTACTAGCGGGGTAAACAATCGAGGATGATGTGACGGTGCGCTGCGCGTGCGACCGCCCCCGGCCGTGCACTTCGCTACTGCATTTTTGACGTGTGACGTCACTAGATGCGTTTTGTTTTCTGGTGAGAGGGTGTCTGTTTCGTTTACCTGTACATACTAGCCAGAGACTGGGTGTTCAATCGCTGCGCCCTAGTCCCGAGTGCATAAACAGTGTTAGAAATAGTCACCTAAAAATAAGCGTGTTTGTAAACAGTCTGCGAAATTTCATGGGTGTCGAGTGTTGCGAATGAGCGGCGGGTATCAGTATTTCGGCACATAATGGCACAGTTATCGCAGCGTCTGCGGTGCGTGCGCGGTGTGCCGGCCACTGTCCACTTCCGCGAACGTCATCATTATTAGGGATTGCGCGTGTTGAACGTATGCCACACGGTTGTTGCTATGTGCCTTACTTAATTTTTTCTTTGTGTGGTGATTTTGATAGGAATTTCTAGGTAGTATCGTAAGCAATGTCAAGGGCGGGGGAGATTGCGCTGAAAGTCGTAAAAAAGTTATAGGCGAAACTATCCGAGTTCTGGAATATAATAAACTGGGAAAAATAAAACATAAGTGGGCGGTTCCACGACGGGAAGAAGAATTTCTTACATCTGATAAGAACAGAATCCAAATATGTATTTTATGGGAACTATGGGAGAGAGCAAAACTCTTAATCACTGGACCATAATCTATACTTTTATACTAATATTATAAAGAGGTTAAGTTTGTGAGGTTGTAGGGGGTAATCTCTGGATCAACTGAACCGATTTTTAAAGCCACTTTATTTGTGAGTGTCATGGCTAATATATTTATGTTTACCGCCCAACGCAGTGGGCAGGGGTCAGCTAGTTATGTATAAAGGTAACCAAACATGGTGGCCCTGTCAAAGACCATTACATACTACAAAATAGCTTGAACAATTTGAAGCCTTCAAAAGGCGGTTAACTATAACATAAACATATTATCGCAATAAAACCATTATATGGAGACAATATCTACTGCGGACAACAGTTAGTTACCTGCTCCATACATTCACATGCTTACTCACACAGTTGCAGTATAAGCCGACAATATACTACCTACCACATTACTTGCGAGTGGGCGGCGGCACACGGCAACACTTACCATTTGATATTCCTTACTCTGTCTACTAAAAGTAGAGCGAGTGAGATGGAGTTATTACCCGCACAGTTTTTACCAATGTTGTCATGATAAAATGATTACCTTTGACCCCAGAGATTCGTATCATACGGGCGTCAAATTTTTACTTGACGCTTGTTCCTCGTAGATTTTGTTCAGGTGTAGTATCGACCAAATTATCAATTAGTCCCAGTAAACATTCTTAAGACTAAGGGCCTATTTCACCATGTCCGAATAGCCACTACTTACCGAATAAATTCAAAAATGGAACACAATTTGTGTGAAATTATATGCCAAGTAAGTTAATAGGAACTTAATCGTAGGCGGTGAGACATGCCCTATGGGCCTATTTCACGATGTCCGAATAGCCACTACTTACCGAATAAATTCAAAAATGGAACAAAATTTGTTTGAAATTATCTGCCAAGTAAGTTAATAAGAACTTAAT
This sequence comes from Conistra vaccinii, assembly GCA_948150665.1. Taxonomy (NCBI): domain Eukaryota; kingdom Metazoa; phylum Arthropoda; class Insecta; order Lepidoptera; family Noctuidae; genus Conistra; species Conistra vaccinii. The sequence continues at coordinate 22,472,197 of OX411325.1, forward strand.
CGTAGGTGGTGAAACAGGCCCTAAGTAACAAAGCTCATCTTAAGCCGAAGGTTTGCAAATGAGGCCAGTATAGGTTTTTATTGAAAGAGAATTTAATTAACTCACAGAAATCAACTCCTAGCCTACTTACAAACTTCAAACAAAACTGGTGCGAAAATAAAACTGACGAGCACCTCAAAGCTACCTCGAAATAGGTACCTCACAACAAAAACTCATCGACCTAATACTGAATTCGAATCAGTTTCAAGTTAACATTTCATTCAACCGTTAACACAATCTAGAATTCTAGAGGAAATGAATGTCATAGAGATCAACGGAAGGTAGTGGGCAATGAGCAGGAAAACACAGACGTAGCCATGTTTATAAAAGCGAGATTTACATTCTCGTTGTACAACTAAGCTTGTATGTCACCAAGGGCGAGGACACGTGCCACGTGACCAAAGATAATAGATCCCGCATTTATTAGCTCGCCGCCGAACGTGGATAAAACTCTAGGAATATTTTCCAATAGATAAGAAGTATAGCAAGAGCAACAGTGGTTCAGAACTGTATTAAACTAACAGACCATTAAGTTGACTAGCTTACAAAATATTTGTAGCAATTTATTTATCGTTTTGAAACCGTGAACGATATATTTTAAAGTATCGATAATATAATTAATTTCGCCGACTCAAGTATGATATTGCATGCACGAAGGTATTAAAATGGAATTGTTATGCGGCAAACGCGTCTATAGGCACGCGCCATGGATCGTTTTAGAGGCCACATCGGCGCTTGCGCATGTATGCCTACATTCGCACAGGCACAACCAAACACCGATGTAAATTGAATTCATCAACAATTATACGTATCGATACACAATTAACAAAGGAACAAAATGATTATTAACTTCATAGGGAACACTGAAAATTGTAGAAAATGAATCTTCTGGTGGACGTGGACGCAAAACTTTCTAAGTATTATGTGAATAGAAGAAATTACATCATGTCATCATATGAAGAAAACGATTATCTACTCGGTCATAGTATTTTTAATTGCCATTAAGTTTTGGTTACGACTATTCGAGAAGTATTACGTCAGGATATAATATGTTGCTGGTATCATGGTACCTCGAGGCCGCCGACAAACGGATAGTCGCAGTGGACAACCTCAGGAAGGAGGTCGCCAAACGAAACGGTTACAAGATCGTCGACTGTCGAAAAAACAGTCTTGAAAAATCATGTTTGTAACGGAAACTGACGGTGCATAAGATACTGATCTAAATTTATTTGCAGCGAAAGAATTTGACACTACATAAGCACCAGAAAGGGAAGTTAATTATAAAATACATCTTGATCGGTTTCTGCACATAAAATGTTATCTTACTCTGGGAACGGAAAAGTAACTACAAACGTTCAATGGAAAGTCATTAAGGTTCCCAGTCCGAGAGCGTCATTCACACGAAACGATCAATTAAACTCTAGATCTAGATCCAAAGCCGGGTATCGTACTTAGTGTCAAAGGGTAAAGGGCTAAGGGCTTTACTAAGGATAAAGGGTACGCAGGTAGGCAGTACTGGTGCGAAGTGCGATACACTGCTAACGGTACAACCGCGCGCCGGCCGCGGTCAACGAACTCAACGACCTTACGTCTAGTCTAGAAATTTGAAGGTTTGCCCTAGTTTTTTTTTTTAACAAATAAAGTATTTTTTTCCCATTTTATAACAAATCATTAAGAACAGTGATATCCTAGTAGTGTGACCGCCAAGTCATAGGTCTCCAGTTAAGAACCCAAGGCACGCAACTCTGACTTTTCGGATTTATGTGCTTATTGTATAATTATCACTTGCTCCAAAAACGGTGAAGGAAAACATCGTGAGGAAACCGGCATGCCTGAGAGAGATATTTCTCGACGGTATGTGAAGTCAAGTCAGAGGCCCGTGGGCGGCTTTAAAACTCTGACACCAGGTTAGTCAATAGCCGCACGAAAAGAAGAAGATCAAATCAATTTTAAAGTTTATTGTAAAAAAGTTTCTTGAAACGGTAAGTCAATAAAGTAGTAACTCAATAGCAAAATTATTGATGTCAAGATGTTGGCAAACATTTTAATCTTGAGATTGAGAACTCGACGATAGTTCGTACGAGCCGGCAGAATGCAGATTCTGACGCAGGCCACAAAGCTTTTATGCATACAAAGGACGTGGCTAGGATATTGTTGTGTGACAGGTAGTTGCGACTAGCAAGTACATTCGCAGAAATGTCTGTTATTGAAATCAGAGGAGACACGACGAAATTATGTGCAAGAAAAGCTAACAACTGGAATCTTCCAGAAGATATAAAATTACAGAACAACTTAGTGGGTACAGAAACAACATCGCCTACATACTGATCTCGATCGCTTGATTATGCCGTCTCTTTTGCTCTCTCGAACATACCTTCTCACGCGTTAAACCTCAGCCTCTATGGTGACACGTAAATACTACGTGCACTATTTAACAAGTGGGCCGCGACAAATACTGGAAAGCCACTTGCACGTTTACCAACTCTGCATTTAATTGAAAGATTATGATAATGTACACACGTTTGGTTGATTTGGGAACCGAGAGCCAGTTGCAATTACACTGTATCCAGGGGTTGAAAGCGGTAGAGGTATAAGGGTATGGTACCGGTATAGAATTACGATACAGCTTCGATTTAAAGGTAGAACCAAAACGGTTGAGAATTACGGTTGTGGTACCGCTATTACTAATACCTTTACCGAAATAATTTCGGTACCGAAAAAAATGACGTGACGAAGAGCGAGCGCGACGCGGCGGCAGCGCCGCTGGGCGAGGGGCAGCGGTGCGTGCGGCGACGTTGCTTGAGTTGTCAGCCCGTTGTCAACTCGATCGTGTCGAGACACAGAGCACTATCATCACAGTATAAATATATACAGTAGGATGACCTGATGCCTTTGATCTCGTGGTAAATGCCGACAACGTGTTAAGGCATTGTCGCGACAGCTAGGGTTGTCCCAAATAAACAATATTAATTAATTTACTTATTTATTTTAGAGCAACATCGTTATCAACATTATTATTTCCTTTATTTAATTACATACACGCACCCGGCACATTTAGCGGAACATAAAAAAGGCCAACATTTAAAAAAATACGGTATAATTTTAAAATCTAGTATTTATACTTCTCTTCTTAATTAAAATTACACCTTCTAAAATTAAAATGAGATCACCTATAATATTAATTTTGCGAGAAAAATACTTTTTTGTGAAAAATGTACTTTCTTGATTTTTAAGGTAACCAAGAAAAGTTGAAAAAGTTCATTACCTACTTAATAAAAAACTTTATAAATAAATAAAAAAATACAAATATTGGGTGTTTCCTCCACGTGCATTACTAAAGTTTTCACCCGCCTAGGCACGCTGGGAATGATGTTATTGATTGTTTCCTGTGATAGTCTCTGCCATTCCTCAACTACGGCAATTCGCAGTTCACCCACATTGACAGTAGCTGGGATTCTGGATTTTACTCTTCGTTTCAGCAGGTCCCAGACGTGTTCTATCGGATTCATATCCGGTGAACTCGCCAGCCACTCCATAACTGTGATATTCACATTATTAAGTTATGCTTGAGTTGAACGAGCAGTATGCGGCCGAGCATTATCCTGTATAAAAACGAAGTCGTCACCGATAAAGGGGTTTGCCCCCTTTACCAATGCTTCTAAAATTGCTCTTACATAACGAGCTGCAGTCAGACTGCCTCCATCGATCACCACCAAGTCCGTACGACCTCCCATAAATATCACTACCCAAACCAATATCCTGTATAAAAACGAAGTCGTCACCGATAAAGGGGGCAAACGGTACCACATTTTCTTCTAAAATTGCTCTTACATAACGAGCTGCAGTCAGACTGCCTCCATCGATCACCACCAAGTCCGTACGACCTCCCATAAATATCCCTACCCAAACCAATATTGATCCTCAACCATATGCCACTGTAATTTCAAAATTTGTCTGATTATATCGTTCTCCTTTGCATCCATATATTCTTTGCCTTCCGTAAACATGATTTAAAATAATTTTGGACTCATCACTAAACAATATTTTACCCCATTGGTCCGTGGTCCAAAGTCGATCTTCCCAAGCAAAACTTAGTCTGTTTCTACGATGATGTTTCTCAAGTTTTGGAGACTTGGCGGGCACAAACGAACCAAAACCAGTTTCTTTGAATCTTCTTCGTACCGTACGCTCACTTACTGTGACACCTCGAACTTCCTCAAGCTCATTTCTGGCTTGGACGGCCGCTAGACGTGGGTTAATACGTACGCGAAGCTGAATGAAACGATCATCCCTGCTCGAAGTACGTCTTTTTCTACCTTGTCCCAGTCTTCTCACAAAAGCATAGTCTCCCTGAATCGTTGGATATTGCGATAAATTGTTGAAACAGGTCGGCGATGAATTCTTGAGATCACTCTGTAGGTTTGATCATTTCTTCTCATATCAAGTGCCCTGGCAATCTCAGTTGCGTTCAAACCTCGGGCATAATAAAGTCCTTGACTTTTAAAAAGATTTAAAAGTAACAAAAAAAAAAACAAATGAAACTGAATTTTAATGAAAATTTTATGAAACAAACCAAAACCATTGAATGATGACTACGAGAAATTCGCTCGAAATGATGTAAGTACGAATAAAATTAAAACAATCGCATAAAAGGTGACGTTCAATTGTTTCCTCAATTTGAAATAATTATATCTAAAATAAAACAAATCAACCAGCTAAAAACAAATCAACCAGCTAGCAATTACACAAACTAGTTTTTCGATTTTTTTATGTTCCGCGTTTGCCGGTGTGGGTACCGGCAAACGCGGAACATAAAAAAATAATTTACATTTTTAAATATTTTTATAAAAACAAAAACATTAAAAATAATAGCCTACCGGTATCGGGAACAGGGTCCAAGCCCCAGGGTACCGGTGGTCAGGGCTCCTGAGAAAGGAATCTCCTAACGAGACGCGCCGTGTCCAGAAGTTCCGCTTTCTGGATCAAACCCGTGATCCAGCTGCCTAACGAAAGCCTCCGCAGATATTAGTCTCAGCTTTCACAAGGTTCTCCTCATGCGGGACAGCGGGACCGCTATATCAATAATCATTGTGCAACGCTCTAATAGATCTATCACCACTATGTCTGGCTTATTGGCAACAATAGTTCTGTCAGTGATGATAGATCGTGATACAACGTGATATTGCCATTTTCGAGAGCTGGGTCGGGCACATACCTGTAGTACGGGACTTCCGATTCCACAAGACTGTACTTCAGAGCAAGTTGCTGGTGGATAATCCTGGCTACAAGGTTGTACCTATGCAAGTAGTGTCCGTTAGCCAGACGAGAAAAGCCAGAAATAATGTTTCGGATTGATTCCCCCGGACGGTGGCATGCCCGACAGATGTTAACCGTGCCGTCCTTCACAATATATTTTCGGTAGTTGTTCGTCATCATAACTTCGTCCAAAATCGCAAAGACAAAAGCCATCAGGCCATCACATTTCGGCCATCATGCCGTTGGCCGTTACGACAATCGGCACAATGATAGCCAAGCTCACGTCCCACATGTGAACAACCTCGTGTACTAAGTCGAGATATTTTATTTGTTTCTCTTTCTCAGCTTACACGAGGTTTTCGTCATGTGGGATGGTATCGACTATCATTGCGCGGCGTGCTGATCGATCTATCACCACTATATGGCTTATTTGCTACAATAGTCCTGTCACTAATGATAGAACGATCCCAGTACAATGTGACATGGTCATTTTCAAGAACTGGGTCGGGCACATTTTTGTAATACGGTACCTCAGAATGCACAAGTTTATATTTCAAAGCCAGTTGCTGGTGAATAATCCTAGCCATTTGGTTATGCCTGTGCAAGTACTCGCCGTTAGCCAGACACGAACAACCAGAGATAAAATGTCTGATGGACTCACCCGGACGATGGCATGCCCGAAACACGTCAACCGTGCCGTCCTTCATAATATGTCTCCGGTTAGTTATTCGTCAAGATAACTTCGTCCATAATTGCACAGACGAAACCTTCAGTTTCCCCGAAAAGGTCACCGAAACGTAGTCAGGATACGGACGCAAAGAAATCTACACCGGGCTCATGAAGAGCCCGATAGAAGTGTCCGTGAAGTTCCTTGCATTGCCATACCTCCTTGCGGTCATCTGTAGTAAGTACTACAGGTTCTCTTTAGCCATGGAGAGCGGGGTGAAGCCCTTGTCTACTGCGACCACATCACGGTGCATACCCACTTCAGCTTTAAAAAAATATTCCCTGAGGCTGCACAACTCGCGGTTGTGGAAGATTTTCGCATTTAAAAACCCTCGACCCTCGCTTTCCGCGGGATGTACAGTCTCATCACGGATGAACGTGGGTGATGCATTCAGTTTGCGGTCAGGAGTGTACGGACCCTCCTGTCCAGGGCGTCGAGTTCGGTCTGCGTTCAATTGAGTATGCAGAAAGAATACATCAGGACCGGCATGACCAAACCGCTTTTGGCGCCACCAGAACCAAAAACCAGGGTTCGATATACTTTAAAGTATTTTCTTTCTGCATCAAAAATGTATCCGTAATCTCATACAAATAAAGACTATAATCGCGTATGTAAAAAATATAGTTCCAATATCCAAGCGTTGTTAATAGAAAAATTCCTGCATAGAAGATTGATCCCTAACGAAATATAAATAAGGACCAGAATCGCGTCTAGGTCGACAGAGCGTGTAGCTGAGTAAAATACTTTGATGAAGTTTCCAAGCCTTGTTGGAAGACAAAATGCTTGCATAGAACATTGATCCGTAACTAAACATAAATAAGGAGCACAATCGTGTCGAGCGAGCGTCAACGAAATGAGTAGCCGAGTAAAATACTTTGAAGTCTTGCATGTATTTCGGGTCGGTAGTTAGTACTTGCAAGTAAAAATCTGGTATAAAAATTTAAAAACTTAGTCGCGTAAATACGCACCTTCCCTATTAAATAAACAAAATTGATTTGTTGACCTATCATCCGTGCGCGGAAATTGATATTTGTCGCGACACGTTGTCGGTATTTACCACGAGATCAAAGGTGTCGTCCTACTGTATCTTTTTATACTGTGGTGCTATTGTGTCGAGACTTGAACGAACGGCAACGCGTCAGTTGTATTTTTTTTATTTGCAATTTTCGTGCCTTTTTAATTTCACTGTTTTTGACGTGAGCATACTTGTGATTAAGTTGACAAACAAAGTAGACGCGGAAACATAAATGGCAAATAATAAAAATAAAATAGCAAAACAACCTGCTTTGTCTGGCTGCCGAGGCACGAAAATTAGTAAATTTTCGATCAAGTACCTACTGCCTTACCATTGCGGCCGACACAACGCGTGACGCCTCGGCGCGGCGCGGGCGGCAGCGTACAAAGACAACCTTTATTTTATAATTTAGATACTGGAAAAAGTAATGATACCGCAATATTACAATATCGAAATATAAAGGTACCTTTATTTTAAGGTATCGAAATTTAAAGGTATGACGTCATACCGCTTACTGTTGATACCATAATTTTTTCGGTTATTCAATCCCTGACTGTATCATTATAATGCCACATTAGAATAAATATCAGTGACCATGTTTTAAAGACACTAAAAGTGCTAATTTCACCAATGAAACTGAAAATGAAACTGCGTTTAAGAGCTGTCAGTGCCAATATTCCACAACAATGATGACACTGACAGCTCTTGAACGCGGTTTAGATGTGCTGAACGCATTCAGTTTCATTGGTGAAATCCGCCCTAAATACAATAATGAGATCTTTGATCTTTTTTTTTCTTTTCTTTCTTTATATCTGGCAATAAAAGATTTCATTTCATTTTCCATTTGAAGTTCATAAAAACCTTTCTTGATTACTAATATTGTACGGGCAATAGAATACTCAGTGCAAATCTTGCAAATTAATGTCCTTCGATTGGTGCGTCATACAAAACTTAAAATTCATAAGACATAACCAGACAATATTCTGACAACATCATCATCATCATAGACGTTCTTGTCGGCGAATTTACACCTCCACGTCTTGAGAGGATGGGGGGGACGAACGATAGAGGCAAAGGGGGGATTGTAGTGAAAGCGTTTCGAATTTAATCCGAGAGAGCCCTCAGACATTTGGCCATGTTATTTTACTGTCTGATGTTATAATAAAGATATCGTGTGCTGAAATCTATTTTGTCAATTAAACTAATAATTTCGTCCACCGCTGTGCAATAGCTTCGATTCGCATTGTCTGTTGACAGATAATTTTGTTAGTCATTTGCAAATGAGGTCAACTTGCAAGCCGATACATCGGCGAAGCGTTATGTAATGTTCATAATAATTGTCGGCGTTTCTTAACGTTGAAGTTGGAAATAAATGCAACATATTAGAGGAGAATATTAAGTATATAAAAAACATCTATTTAAAGCAATAACTTTGCCTGTGCATATTGTGTTTCATTTCAGAGCTTCTATTTAATACAGAAACATAATGCAGAAATTAGTACAGGCACAACTGATATCAAGATTCACCCAAAACACGGTAGCAATTTGTTTCCAAAACACTTGTTTACTGTCATGTATCTTTAGAATTCAATGAAGTTACTTCGAAACTTCACTTTAATAAATTAGTCTGACTGCTTTTAGTTTTATCGCAGCAAGAAAGTTTCACCAAGTTGAAGTAATACATCAAGTTTTACATACGTTAGCTCTTAATAGGCGAGATGTTGGAATACGTGAAGTTATGTGTTACGCTTGTACAACAACACGACACAGTTAATCGTATAGTGAAACTTGTTTTCCGTGAGACGAGGGCCAAAACTCGCATGCAAAGGGCCGACAGGCACTTTCGGCTACAGACATTCGTAATGCTCCAGCTAATCTCCGAAACGTCTTATGTCATCTCACAAACATTTCGCAAATAAAGTATTGCAATGATAAAACCAAGTTTCAGTTTTCAAAGTGCGCCTCGCGCCTCAGGCACGTACAGACGGTGCCAAGTGTTGTCAACACACATCTTGTTTACACAATAAAAAATATAGGTCACTCTTTACTTTCACGCTCTCAGACACTTGTGTCCCGTACGACACGGGGTGCAGCCGGATTACGGAGTAAAATTACTCGTGTAGAAATAACCTTTAGCCAATAAAAGCGAAAGTGGAGCACAAGGCTAGTGAAGAGTTGTTTTTATCGATCAACATAACGCAGAAACCTGAACACGACGTGTTTTCAATCATACTAATGAACTTTACGCTCTCGGAGATGCATTCAACTGAATCCAATTTTAAGTATAGATGATTAAGTCAATAGTTAATAGGCCACCTTTTAAAAAGATAAATCATAGTGAATTGATTACCATGTAAGTAATAAACATAATCTTATTAGATAAATATTAAATTAATTCAATCTTGAATTGAGTTTTTTGAAATTAATGAATCACTTGACTCCATTGATATTACATTTTAGAATGTATTAAAAGTTCTACTATAAACTACAACTAGCTGTCCCCTGCCCACTTCGTTGGGCGGTAAACATATAATATAACAATATATAGCCATGACACTCACAAAGAAATAACGTGTCTTTCTATTGGTAAAAGAATTTTCAAAATCGGTTCAGTAGATACAGAAATTACCCCCAACAACTTCACAAACTTTACCTCTTTGTAATATTAATCTTATTTATAGATAAACTGATAAATAATTGCAAATCTGTGGTGACACAGGACCCGAGCTGGCGTCGAGTGGCGGACTCAGGCGAAGCATCGAATGTGGGACAGGCACAGAGCACTTCTGTTATCTTGACCCACATATCGTGACCGCGGTCGCGGCCGGACCACTGCCGCTATTATAGCGGAACACCTTAATTGCCTTCTGATGAAAAACGTCGAGAAATTCGAAAGGGCAACTACAGAAATGGAAAATTATGAAAAACATTTAACTTTTATGTAGATAAACGAAAACAATAAAGCGTTTTTCAGAACAATACATATTGTGTGAAACTTGAAAGAAACGATTATGCAAAACTTAATCGAAGAGTTCAAAATAAAGAAAAACATTGTGTCAAAAAACCCGAAATCAAAACATACGTAAGCAGTTTACTGAAAAGAATTCTTCAGAAAAAAAGACCCAAGTGAGAAATACGGAATATCAAATAAATGCTTCCAATATCGCTGAACAAATGGTAAAAATCGAGATCGTAACCAAATGAGAAAGAGCGAACGTTTTTCCTCGTGACAGTACCAAACAGAACCTTGACCCAGAATGTGGCTCGTAACAACAAGAGGAAAAGGACGTTACGAAGATGCTGTCAGGATCGCATCAAGTGATGTCATATCGTCTGAGTATTTAAGACTGGTTTTATGTTATTTATTTACTCAAATATTTTTGAGTGTCCTTGAAGGCGATTTTAATTTTCATCAGGATGATGGACGGCTGTATTTTAACCCCATTTAATATTATGATAGGCAGTGTGAAAATACACGCGTGAGAAAATATCCACGATCAATGGAAATGTATTCAATCACAAATTCACATTACGTATTATTTAATTAAGTAATTCCAAAGCAAACGATAATTTACAAGTCGAAGCAAATTAAATATAATATTCCTAGGTATTTAAACAATTAATAACGCAGTAGCCATTAAAATATTTTCGTGTATTGAAATTATTTTATTCAGACTCATTTTAAGCAAGGCCAAGTAAATGGATTAATTCGATAAAGCGCGTTTACTCGAAAATAGTTTTAATTGCCGAGACTCGGTGATACGGACCTTTCTCTTTAATGTGGGTTAAATAAAGGCACTCGTTGCGGAACCGCATCGATAAAGGACAATGTGGATTGCGCGCGAAGGACGTACACGTTCGCTCCAAGGACCGACCTCCATGTAAATGTATTGGTTTTTATTACATACGTTATTAAAATACTTGATGTAATAACTCTGATAAACCAATCGATACTCATTAGGTACTGATAATTCAATATTGTGCAGTAATTAAAAACCACTTGGCATGTCATTGTCAACCTGAAAATTGTATCAGATGTTTATCTTTGCATTGCATCCAAATTGTTAGGATGAGCTAAGTATTTGGGTCATAATATAGTTTTTATCAAGATGCATATTTTATTAGTTTTCTTGGAGGGTATGACGGGTGGATATGTGGGGCAATACCAATCGCATGAAGCACATCCCACGAAAGTGTCAGCAATGCTTGTTAGTAATTTTCATGCGTGTTTTGATTGCATTTTCCCACAACTCATTATCCCATGCTTCTCACTGAATACGTTTGCCATCATATCGCACAACTACACTAGTTCCTTCAATTATCTGGCATTTTCCAGTCTGAGGTCACTAAAGTCGTGATAAACAGTGCGTCATTCTTATGTAGGTAAACGCGTCACATGGATTTATTTATTTCCATAGGAAACGTCAAAATGTTTTCCTCATTAATGTTAGCAACTCGTCCTTTAGATTCTCAAAAGTCAATGCTCGCTCGTCAATCATTGCACTGATTTCCGTTGTTGTTTACAGAATGTTATTATAACAATCGTAATATTAATTTCAAGTGTTGAAGGAGCGTGAGATACCGCCGCCGCAACTGTTCGCTTATCATGTGTGATAATGTGGCATTATATAGCCGGCCGCACTGTAAACAACTGTGTGATTGGTTACAAAATAAACAGAACACAGCTTTCAATTATGGTTTGGAACTTTTGATGCGAGAACCCAGATGCGGGTACGAGGGGGCTTTATGTACCGAAATAATGCGAGTACACTGTATTTATTTGAACAGTTTTCTTTTTAATTTATACACGTGCTCTTTGTTGTGTTGCGCTTGAGCATCCTTCACGAGTACGTGCGTTATCGTCAAGATGACAGTGACATTTTAATTCCTTAGCGTCGTGAAAGGCGATGCAGGAATTGTATTGTCAATATGTTTACTATCATTTTAATTACCAGACAATAATAATATTTGGTAAAGAATTAAAGATTAGATTAATATTGATATTTTTATCAAAAATCCTTTCTTTTTGTACCATCTGTTTTCCACCACTTGGTCACACAATCTTTATTTCCGTCAGTGCCTTCCCAAGCTTTTAATCGTGCTATTGTGGTGAATGATAGCGGCAAGCACCAACCGCTCTCGTTGGAACCTTGATACCGTGTGAGTGTGATAAGTTATCAGCTGATAGATAACGACCCCCGCGACATAACTAAACTTATAGTTTGTTTTTAATTTTAACAACATTTAAGTTTCCGTTCTTCAATATTTTTGGATTTGAAGATTCTTTTTAAGTTATCAATCAGTTATCTTTTTTTTCTATCCTGCATGTTACAACATAATAAATTTATAACATGTTTTAAATGTTCGGGACAAACTAAATCTGTCCGAACTTATTTAAATGCCCAAAGCGTGCGTAACGTTGTAACTTGTAACGTAAGTAGTTATACATAATTAAGATACAATAAACCGGATTCGTTCGGAACGTCAGCCACATTTTGCTCCAGTGTGCGCATACGCAGACTGCTTTTAAATACTTCGGTGACCTACCAGACACAAATCAAGCGTTTAATAACCTATAAGGTCACCTTTATTTTCATTATTGACAATGAGAACTTACAAATAACTCTATTTCATTTGTTTAGAGTTCAAATTCATTCCGATGTGCAGCCAACAAGTAAAGCACTGATTAGAGGTAAATGTTTTTTGCGACGACCTTGAGCCGTTCAAGAAACCATAGTCTTGCTGTTGTCTTAGTTACGACTTTACGAGAGTCGTAACTTATTAACAATACAAAGACTACTACAGGCAACAACTAATTTCATCACGTTTCCAATAAGATGAAAGCGAAAATTTAATGTGTGAAATACCAAAAGGCACAGAACAGACTTCGTGGGAATTTACGATCATCTTAGCATCATACAAGAATTTATGGCTTATAAAAAAACAGCAAAGCATTAGAGATTCATTATAACACAATGTTGTAATTAGGTTGATTACATTAAGGAAGTTTATAGTAGTATCGCTACTTTGGACAAACGTGAAATAATAAAAATTATCTGTTGCTTTATTGCCACCAAAACGGTAGTTAACAACTTGTTTTAATACTGTTAATCAGTTAATTACATAGCTTAATAGACACTGGTCAGTATTAATTAGTCGTGCGATTTATTTAATCAGGAAACCAAATCTGGTCTTAGGTTGAATTCGTAAAGGGGTGACCTAGAAGCGGGAGGAGTCATAACTGTGGGGGAATGAGGACATTCAGGATAAAATTGAAGTTGTGCTCTGTATGTACAGTGTACACAGGGTGATAAGGGGGGTGGGGCAGAGGTCGCAGAGACTCGTGTTCGTCAGATGCCATGAATAAGTTAGCGGTGTATTCCGTCACACAATGGACATCGTCGTTGTGGCAAGGAATTGAGATGGAAAAGAAATATTAGCAGAATTTCTTAAAAAATCGTTATAATTTAGATTGAATACAGAAAAAATCATATTTTTGTTTTCGTATCAGAGAAAAATAAGCGGAAAGCTTATGTTATTTTATTAGCACGCTTCCAAATATTGCTCATGAAAAACAATGTTACAAAATGAATGAATGATTATCGCCAGTTCATTCTCATACGTCAAGGGTAAACAATGGTCAAGACAAAGTCACAGCTATGACATACTGCGTATGACTGTACTAGAATTTATAAAGCGTAAACAGGTAAAAGAACAAAGACGATCATCAACTACCTAGATAATCACAGTGCACGCAACTAGTGCCTGGGCGGAGGCCCGCTTATGGGAAAGTTACAATCATTACGACCATTCATAAACGGTTGAATGAGCGCAAGACGCCTGCGCAGCCGGCGAGCGCGCGCGCACCGACCCCGCGAGTCCCGCGACATCTGTGATGTCGCCGCGCAGATGCCGCGCATACCTCAACATAAACGGAGCCTAGGTAAAGCCAGTGAACATACACAGCTTGATAATCAGCGATACATTTCCGATTATCAATGAAATTACTGCATTGCAATTTTTTGCGCAATGCTCCTAGTAAAGTGTATTGAACCCAAACGCGACACCTAGTAGCCCCCGATGCGTCACCGACTATGTTATGGACGAAAAAAATTCCACGCGACAAAAGCAGCGATGTCCGCAAACGACGCATAAATAATTAGACAATAAGCAGGCAGGGCAAGAAATCGGTAATTTGTATCGCGTCGAGATAGGCGGAGCGCAGAGGGAGACGGGTGCAGGCAGGCGCGCGCCGCCGCGGAGATATGGCAACGCGTCAGGTGGAAGTGGCGCCCGTGCTGTGCTCGCTTCTCGCCGAGGACGACCGACCGCCCCCGGCGCCCCGCGCGCCCGCCCCTCACCCGCTAATCCTCACCCGAACACAATCTGATAAAATTCGCGCCAGCTATGAACATTACGCAAAGCTACTCAACACTACAACACTGCGATAATGAATGACCCGACGGTTTTTTTAACACGCACATAAACATTACTCCTCATGTCTCGCTATCGTGTCGCATTATCGAACGGTACGAAGCGAAAAATGTAATAAGAAAGTTATTTCCTTAACCTGGCGAAACTAGTCTCGCGAACGCATTACGGTCCGCGTTACGGCCAGGTGAATTCAAAATGACCTCTATGGGCCGGTGGCTTCTTGTGGCCTCGCTCGCCGAATGCGTTGACATTTTGTGGGTTAGCAACATGACATGACTCCGAGTTGTGGCGAGAACGATGCCAGGATGACTAACGGCCGTCCGTCATTAGCCGCCTAAACGTAAATTGTCCCATACAAAAACTTTAACGCAATAGATCGATTCGACAGTCCTAGCGCAATAAGGTGAATTTTGTATATCAGCGTCCACTAACGATAATCACATCGTCTACTTAGACGTCGTGGACTCATTATTTAGGAATTCCTAAACATGCAACGGGAGACCTAAGAACAATAGCGCACAATACTAGCATCACGTAAATCGTAATGATTTCGAAAGAAAAGTACATACGAGTTCTTTCATCAATGTAAAAGTGACTTACCAAGGCGAAGAAGTTTGTGTGGCAATCCTCGAGACTTGCACCGTTTGTTTGGTGATTTTGATGCGTCATGGTAGTCCGGGGCACTTCATTTTCATTTCACAACACTAAAAACAGGTACAATCTTAAAGAAACCACTCAAAATCTTAAAATCATCACCGACATTTAGTGAAGTTTTCACCTTTCAATGGCGACTGGAAAATGGCGGATAGGAAACAACAACCCAAGCCGACAGTGCTGCCGTAGGCGGCCAAGAATAGAAACTGGTTTCGTCTAGAAATGTCAATACGTTCCGTTCTAAGTTGGTGTACTCATCAACTTATAGCTGACTTCAGTATCTAGTTTGATTATTGTAGCTTTTTTCGTTTTTACTTGAAGAAAAAAATTGTGAATTATTAAAACGATAGAAGCGTAAACAAATAATAAAATGTTAGTCTGTTGGTTCTTACTGACCACTACTGGCAATTATTTTGCAATATTTTCTCTTATTTGATCCAGCGTTCTGGGAAAAAAACTTTCGCTAATTTGAGAATCAAAAATGTCTTGTTGATTGCAATCAATAATATAGACTTACGTAATCAATCATTAAAAATAATTTCCGAATAGCGTTCTAACTGAAACGAAAAAACATTGTTTTAGTTGTCAAATCGGACATGGGGAACAAAAATACTAAATAATATAAATTTTTTGCAAATAATTAAATTACTATACTATTAATTAATTCCATTTAAAAATAAGGGGAGCAAAGTACATAAAATACAATGCTTCGAAACGTGCTGTCTGCAATACCGCGCAGGAATTTACAGGTTATCTTGCTGCACACCTCTAATCATTTAAGTAAAAACAAATTAACACAGTGTTCCTTAATCAATTAAATAATTTACAGATCACTGCCGTAAGGTATAAGCAGAAGAAATATCCTAAAGTAGACAAAAAATTCCAAGCTGCTGCAGAATCATTAGCTGCAAGAGGGTAGGTACAGTATAAGATGTTTACCATTATGTCCAATTAAAATAATAGACTGTTTTGATCTTTTAAACCATGGACCACTACATTTTAACTATACTTATAACATTATTTTCTTTTATGTATGTTATTAAGATTAAAAGTATTTTGCCATAATTTCTGTGATTTTTGGTTATCCTGTAATTGGCAACTGTGTCTGTCCGGGGGTATTGGTGTTTAAAATATATTATATACAGAAGCTGTTGGTGTACCTTTATAAATAAATAAATAGTTACCTGACACATTTTTCAAATGATTATTTGTTATTATCCAACTTCTGATGGTAACTAAAATTTATGACATCTAAACTTAGATAGGTACTTGATAACCAAATAATAATAACTGCAAGTCGATAATTAAATAGGTAACTGAAGTCAATATTGAATCCCCTGAAATGACGTGGTGATGGCCATTTCATTTCAGGGTCTTATTCACTATTGCCTTCTAAAATAATCATACAATTATATTTTCAGTTTTCTAAGGCCTACAAAGCCATGGGATCCACCTGCAAACATAGAAGAGACTATTATCAAAATATGTACCTCCAATGGTCTGAATTCTGATGCTCAATTTGATGCTTTGGAAACTAAGTTTGCCGTACTCAAGGCATGCTTTGAAGAGACAGGTTATGATATACCAAATTCATTGCTGCATACTATTGGAAGTGTTGGTATGTTATGTTACTATCTGGTTGAAAAGCGCTGTATGCACCACAAATTATAAGCTTTCCAGCAATATTCTTCTGTAGTTCTCCTTTGAATTTTTAATGCATGCTTATCATTATGGTTTGAAAACAGAAAGCATGCATGTAACATATCTCAGACATTGAGCAAATTGCAATTTTAAAACAACACCATGAACATTTTCACATGAACATTTTTACTTTTGTTAGTGTCCCTCTTCACATCTCTTTATCAAAGCAAATATTCCATTTAAAAGCCTACAGCTAGATGCTAACTCAAAGCCTTTATATTCCTTTAAACATTGACTTACTTGGGTACTAAGATGTTCAATCTACAAATATAGACAAAAGGTTTCCTAGCTCACAAGCTGAAACAATAGGAAAATTAAACTTTATCCAAATAATAATATGATGAAAAAAACATACTGTGATGTGTGTTCACATCATCATGTGATTTGATCATGAAAGTCACTAGCTAGAGAAAGCTCTATATAATTTTTTTAACAAGCGTAGAGCTTTTTATTTTTGGGTTCCCAAGAGACACATGCACAAGCTGTATAAATAAAAAAAATGAAGAAAAAACAAAAGCTTAATAATAAGTAAGCAATTAAACTAAGGATGAGATTGATAAATTTATATTACTTAGCATGTGCTTTGGCTAAGCTGTATCCCTGTCACTGTTGTGCACCTGTCCTCCACTCCTCTCAATCAGAGCACCTGCCATCCTGTCTCTTCACCACCTTCGGTTGACTGGTTGCAAATGCCTAAGGTATTAAGTCCGCCTTTGTAGCTTAGTGGTGTGCAGCAAGTTTAAATAAATAATAAACTATAAGTTCAAGATAGAGACAGGAACATATCTAAAGCTAAGTATGTGCTCAGCAATGTTTATTCATCTCAGCCTAAGGCAAGAGAGGTAGAACTAAAAGCTAGCTTATATCTCACTAGGACACAATGGTGGTGCAATCATGCTCGCACTGCCAGGAAAATATACACAGCTTTATAGTGGGTATCTCACCAGGCTTCCGATCTGTTACACAACCAACCATAAATTTTTTGGCAGTGCGAGTATGGTTGCATCACCATGGTGTCCTAGTGAGATAGGGGCGTAAGACCCCTTGAAATTCTTTAAATATTGGGTTGGTGGGTAGCCTTAGGGGCGGATTTAAATATTGCCATAAGACGACCCCCTGACCTTGGAATTCCTTGAAAAACATTGTTTTAATAATCTAGATTGAAATCGGTTACTTACCTACTGTACTGTGTTAATTCCCCGTTGAGCAGCAATCACTACTTGCTAATATAATAATGCAATAAAGTATTGTTGTTTGTAACTACAATTTATATAAAATAAAATTGAATGCAGCTTAGAAATATCGTCTTACAATTTATGCTGTTGCAATACACTTGGCTAACATAATAGTTAACACAGCCCAACTCTTTACCAACGACTTGGTTATTTTTTTTAACCTATCATACGATAAAAAAAAAGCCATTGTGGACTTGCTTGCTTTGGAATCTACAAAATTTTTATTTAATAGAATACTCCAATAAATTCCAAAGCGATAAAGCTAATTAGAAAGAAATAAATAGGGTTCGAAATAGCTTCGGAGTAGCTCAAATTGGTCAATGAATCGTTTTTCACTTTTCAGAATGTCTATCCGAATTCGCGACCATTTCGCGAAATGAAGTTGTATTATTTTCCAGATTTTTTATTTAAAAAAACAACATAGAACCAATCTCTGTCACGGGTCGTATGCTTTCTTTCTGATTGTTTTACCTTCTTTTTTTTTCGTCGCAATATATTTCGTACTGCAAGTTTCATTCCGCGCCAAAAACTAGTAATTAGTAAAAACTGTCAAAAGATACAGATTACAGCCACACTCCACAGAGCATACTTTAGACTTTAGATAAAGCCACATACAGCCAATCTCGAAAAAATCTCAATCTAATGTAAAGGACCGTTTACACAATCGTTGTTTTGTAGCTTTTCTCATTTTTTACTTATTTTGTTACAGCTGATCTGAAAGAGTTTTACAAGACTCCTGTGGACACGGCAACACCATTTGAAGCCTTGAAGAAAATGGAACTGCCCAAGAACTTGTATGTGCAGCCGGACTATGTCAGATTCCACCCAGGTTAAAAAACATGTCTTATCGGAAATTATTTGCATAATAACATGTTTTAAATAGAGCTAACAGTACACAATTCTGTTTCAGATAAAGACACAATGTTCAATGGTATCTCAGCATTCCCCAAGAGTTCAACTATTGTGTCTGGTATTAAGACAAGGAAGAAGTACGAAGGCTACTCCGCCAAGCGAACATGGCCCTAATTCTGTATAAGTTTAGATTTAAAATGTTGTATAGTTTTAGTTGATAAATAAAAAGAGTTTCAAACTATAGTGTTATTTTTGTTTTCATTTTAGTAAATTGAGCCGATAACAGATGCAAGCTCTACTTCACTTGAGTGAAGGTTAATTTTTGTTTCATTTCATTCCACTTTCACACGGACTTAATTTTATTGGAATGAACATTCATCTGTTTCTTTAATTTAATTTACGACTTTGCGACTAAAATATACCGAGTGCCGAAATCTTTGGATCGGTTCACCCATGCATGGCCCATGAATTATTTTTTTACTCTTGATTCATTTTGTTTTCAGACGTTTCACTTCGAGTGAAAGGTAATAAAAAAGTGAAGCCTCCAATAGGAGTTAATGTTATTGATAAGCATGGATCTATGATAGATGAGAAGGCATTAAAGGCATAAAAAACCGGCCAATATGAATGGAAGTAGATAATAGAGATGCTGTAAACAATTATCTGCGTTCTCTAAACATTGTTTCCTGGACCTGTCAAAAGCTTTTGACCTGGTTTCCTATGATGCCCTGTGGGGAAAGCTTCAAGAGGCGGGCGTTCCTGATTCGTTGGTGTCCACATTATCTATGTGGTATGGTAAGCAGAGAAACTTTGTAAGGTTGTCAAATGTGCTGTCAGACCCCTACAAACTATAATGTGGTGTTAGACAGGGAGGTCTTACCTCCCCAAGACTTTTTAACATTTATGTTAATAAATTACTGGTTGAGCTCAGCAACACACATGTCGGATGCCACATAGATGGAGTTAGTTTAAATAACTTGAGCTACGCAGACGACATGGTGTTGCTGAGCCCATCTATCTGTGGAATGAGAAAGTTGCTTTCTATTTGAGAGGGGTATGCCGAGCAGTATGGGCTAAAGTACAACCCTAAGAAAAGTGAGTTGTTGGTGTTTAGGGGTAGAAATAAAAGTCCAACATTATATTCCTCCGGTAACGCTGTGCGGTTCACTTTTACAGAGAGTAACCCAATTTAAATATCTGGGCCACATTGTCACTGAAGACCTGAAAGACGACACAGATATGGAAGTTGGCTGTTGGCGTTGGCTGTGAGGGGAAATATGGTGGCTCGAAGGTTTGCTGGCTGCTCAGTACTAGTAAAAATTACTCTTTTCAAGGCTTACTGCCAAACATTTTACACCAGCAGCCTTTGGGCTAATCATACCCAAAAAACAAATAACGCCCTGCGAATACAATATAATAATACCTTTAGGGTTGCTGTTGAGGCTTCCACCCTATTGTAGTGCGTCAGGTATGTTCGCCGACGCCCACACTGACGACTATAATATTTTGCAATAATGCGTAAGAAGGTGGCCTCGATGACGCGCAGAGTGGGAGGAAGCACCAACAGTATCTTGAGAGTGTTTGCTGAAAGGCTGGATGGGCCTACCATGGGTAGGTTTATCAAGCTTCATGTATTACATGGGGCTTGATAAAACAATTTTGTGTGTGATTTGTTTTTATTTCTTTTTGTTTTCTACGTATTATACTAACATAGTTTTTAAGATAATTTTTAGATACTAACATAATGTGGGCCTATGTAGTCTGTAAATAAAAGTTTTTTTTTTTTTTTTTTTTTTTTATTATACAGATCCGCACAAAATGTTTGCTTGCTCAGAACAATATTATGTGAAGACGCGGCTTCAACAGTTGTTCTCTCTTTTGACAAAAATGATAAGGGCAGGGCGCCCCGGGCGTGTCATGCATTTAGCGCCCTTTTACTTTTGAACTTACGAGTAAAGCGAAGATAGGAAAGTATACAGGGAGCCTACTATTACGAGTTGCCATTTCTCGCCTCAGTCGCTCAGTCGACCTCAGTCGCTCACACAAAGTACTTTATAACATACTGAAAGTCGCTCAGATCGCCTCTCTGTCATCCTACATCGGTTAGTGAGAGATACTACAAGACAAGCAACTAAATAACAGGTCGTGACTCGTGGTAGATAAAATATGCTAAATACTCATGAATACCGACTCCTACGAGATAAGTTCATTTTCTTTAAAGAGATTGGTACCTATTCAAATGAAATGGACGACTCTCTAAGAGGCGCCCCAACCAATGAAATGACTAATTACCTTAGACTGGCCAAAGACTAATTACCTTAGGTAAGCTGAAGCGGGCAGCACCTTGTGTGCGCCACGGAGCATAAAACCAGTTGGTTTTGTGCTCCGTGGTATGCGCCCAGCGCCCTCGTGGCGCCCCTGGATATGGGAAAAATATTCGTATTCGTATCCGTCCGTTCTTCGAAGAATTCAGGTTAAAAAAAAAGCCTGAATTCCTCCAATGGAGCAAAGTATTGTATTCCCCGAGCCGGATATTGAATCTAGCGCTAGAATAGCACTTTGATAACTATTTAAATAAACGAAACCACTGAAAATTGAAAAATTATCATTAATGGATTCAAATGAGGTTTTTCAAGGTAAAGAGGTCAATAATTGGGTTTAGAATTTTTGAACCCTTTCTCTTTTCTAGCATAACAAGTTTTTGAACGAATTAAAAGTGACAGATGAAAGTTGTACATAATTTTGAGGTTATAATCGAAGGGAATCTCGATCTAATATGAACATATTTACTCAATTAATTAGCGAATGATTCAAACGAAATGATTTAACCGTTCCAAAATGAACGCCCTATTGATATTGTTTTTTATATTTGTGGTTATTTACTCCTGTGTGTCATGGTAAGTGGTCGATGTACGATGACACCGCTATTTTTATTATTGTTTTGTGTTTTGTTTACTATTTTTGTAACAATTGGGATATTTTTAGGCTGTTGCCGACGTTACTGGCATGGCTGTTCATGAGAAAATACCATATAAAGTTGAAAATAGGCAGAATAGCCGTGCCAAAGTTGATACTCAAAGATGTGAGCCTGTCCAAAGATAGGTATTCTATTGTAAGTATAATGATTTGTACAAACTCCTATCTTATTCATGAGAGTATAACTGTAAATTTACTGATAAAGACTTGTCCTTCGTAGTGGCATAGGGATGTAACAAGAGTTCTACTGTAGTGTTTGTAGTTATTTAGTTCATAAGTTCACTTTCTCATACAGATTATCAACAAAACAATTTTTCCAGGATAGAATCTACTTGTTAGACTTCTAGTGTCTTTTTGCATATTCTAAAAGCATCAAATTGCAAGAACTAAGATCCATGAATCCCATTTAAGTCCACAAGAGCATTATTGATCAAAGCAAATTGTCTTAAACAATGACTTAAACTTCAACTGGTTTTTATTTACAGCACATAGATGAAGTGTCATTCCAAAGTAGTTGTTTCAACTCGGAAATCAATAAACTGGTGTCAGTAGTGATCCGAGGAGTTGAAGTTACCAACAATGTGGAGGAAAAGAGGAGTGTTGTGGTTGAGACTATCCTCAAACCACTGCTCTCCAAACAGAACTCTACTACGAGGGGCGAGAGTTACAATGAAGTCGGCGACTTCAGGACTCTTGAGAGCTGTTTGAACCAAATAGCAAATAAGGAGCTGTTGGATTTTAGAGATAAGAAACTGCCACATAGTTTGATTATGTTTGCTCAGGTATGTTGGTGATTGTGTTTATTTACTATTTTATATCTCAAATTACAGAAAATCTTATGTGCATTGTTGGATCTTGCAATGCATATTTATCGTTTCATTTTGTAGAGTAAAAGTATTAGAATAATCCTTATTTTGTGGGTGTATGGGTCTTGAACCGGTGACCTATGGCAAACCATAGTCTTATCACTCAGCAACCATAATTTACTTGCATTATAGTTTGACCGAAACTGCTGCACCGCGCCTCAGGTCACTGTGAAATGGGTGGGCAGTGCAGGCCGCTCCGCTCTGTCAGTCCACCGTCAACCATTAGGGGGCTTGCGTCCCGTGTCCTGCAGTACAGCAGTTTCAGTCAAACTAGTCAAGTTATGCGCTTACCAACTACAGAATTTCATTTTTATTTAAGGCTATTCACTTTGAGAGTTTAGAGAAAAATGATATTTAGTGAGGAATTCTGGGAAATTTTTCAAAAAAACATAAAAATTTGGTTTTCTCGAATCCCATGAAATTTCGCTTAGGGTCACGTCCTAGAAGGAATATGTCAAATTACAAGTCATCCTGTATAGAACAACAAGCCTTATCATATTAATGTTGGCTTATAATAGTCCATGTTTAGAATCTGTGTTTATCTACCTCTTGTAAATACTATGTAAGTGTTATGTGCTACTTACTTGATGACATAACTAGCTAATTAAATTATCATTATCCTACCACTATTTAATTGAGTTATATTATTAGTATTGTCTCTGCAGTTGTACTTATGACGAATGCTTATGAAGGGAGAAACCAATGTTTGAAAGTAAATAAACCGAAACTAGATAATCCTACTATCCTACTAATATTATAAATGTGAAAGTTTGTATGTTTGGATGTTTGTTACTCAATCACGCAAAAACGGCTAAGGAGATTTGAATGAAATTTGCCACACATATAGTTTATAACCTGGTAAACATATAGGATAGTTTTTATCCCGGTAGTACACGTTTCGGCGGGATAATTTCCGACATCCACGCGGGCGAAAGCTAGTATCAAATATATTTAGTTTAACTAATCTTTGTAGGAATTTCTTAGTAGCAGCCCGGAGTTTGGATTTGTTCCCGGTTAATGGTAATAGGCGCGCCCACAACGGACTTAAACATAACTGAAGAAATGTGGGTGTATTTACTATACGTACACCTCTGCCTAACCCTACAGGGATTACAGTCGTGATGTTATGTTATGTCTAATCTGTGTTGTAACAAAATAATCATAAAATTAAAATAAGAAGTGATTAACAGTTAGCAATTGGCATCCTGCCATCTCAGATCATGTCATAAGTATTTTTGATGTCAGTTACCAAAATAGGAGGAACCAGCGTCTGTCTGAATGAATGACATCTAAAAAACCTATTGGTTACCAATAATTTTCCAAGATGCTTAGTAACTACTACCATGTGGACACATTTGAGTGACAATTCGTTAACTATTAGTGTACTACTTAACTCTGTCCATGTTGTATTCTCTACTCGACAAACCCACTTCTCCTTCTTACCTGACTTCCCATGTCCAATACCTATGCGCAGCCCATAGTAAAAATCTTCGTTCTACTGGTTCTACCAACAATCGCCTTCTACGATGTCCTTCTTCCAACAATCGTCTTCTACAATATCCTTCTCAACGCTTTGGTTTTATTCACTCTTCTTTCTTTGTCCAGCCGGTATTTCTTTGGGATGCGCTCCCTCTGAATATCAGGATTGCAACCAGTCGGTTATCTGTCAAAGTGAAGGCTCATGAACGTATTCGTGAAAAGTTAGCAGAAATATTGCAGTGCTTATTTGCTGGACTGGTTTTCTCCTCGACCTATCGTTATTTCTCCTGACAAAGTTTATTCGGTTTATATGTATGTATGTATCTATGTATTAGTATCATGTATTCTTTTTCAAGTTATCTATCCCTTATGTTGCACCTGCCATGTGTTGTCTCTGCATCACCCTAAGGTTGACTGGTAGAAAATGCCTAAGGCATTAAGTCCGCCTTTCTACAGTATTTATTGTGCATAAAGTTTTAATAAATAAATAAATAAATTCGTGACATGTTCAGAACCTTTGTGCCATTAAACTTACTCTTCAAACCGGCTAGCGAACCGTGCCGTTACTCTGACCACAGATGTCATAAGCCCTAACCACATTAAACATACTCAGGAAGTCAGGACCTAGAGGTGGACATATTTATGTATAGCAGTTAATCTATGTTACTTACTCTGTGTTTGCATGAAGTTTTTTAGTTAACTGTTATGTTGTTGGCTTGCTTTGCAACTTTTGGTGTAAACTGTAAGTGCAGCAAGCACTTTAAATTACAAACTAGCAAGAATTTTTCAAATCCGTCTGGTAGTTCTGGAGATTACCCCCTACATAAAACTTGCAAACAGACAAATTTTACCTCTTTATAATATTATACTAGAGCGCTCGCGACTTCGTCCGCGTGGAATAGATAATTTGGGCTAACGCTAAAAAACCCCCCGATTTTGAAACATTCTTCATTGGTACTCCGCTCCTATTGGTCTTAGCGTGATGATATATAGCCTATAACCTTACTCGATAAATGGGCTTTCTAACACTGAAAGAATTCTTCAAATCGGACCAGTAGTTTCGGAGCCTATTCGGTACAAACAAACAAACAAACAAACAAAAAAATCTTTCCTCTTTATAATATTAGTATAGATATAGTATAGATTCATTAATTTAAAAATAACCAACTAATATTTTCCTCATTAGTTCATGGGAGTACACATATTCAATGCATCAGTGACCATCCAAAATGGAACCGTAGACAATCCTTGGTGTCTAACGGCCACAGCGGCCGAGGTCCACGCAGATGGCGCTGCGGGTGGGCCTGCGCGGGCGCTGGTCTTCTCTACGAAGCTGGTAGACGCTAGAGTGAGGATCGGGGGGAAGGGGGAGAGTTTGGGAGAAGCGGCCTGCTGTTTGGTTATTGAGGGGACCGTGAAGGCTGATGGGCCGCTGAATGTAGAGGTAAGACTTATTTTAACTGAACCAGAAATAGAAAGTTTTGAATTATCAAAACATCTGTAAGCTATTCAGAAAGTTGAATAGAAGATTGCTCAAAATATTCCATGATTTATTCTGCCTTTTATAAGTTTCTGTTGCCCTATAATTCTTTGCTATAATGTTATTTAGTAGAACCTGGCAAAGGCAAAATGAATATCGCCCAAGACGATGGCCGCTTCCTAACCGAAAGTGATCATCACTCTCGTTTGTATCAATATGACATACTCGTGCCTCAATCAAGTTGCGGTTGTACGTTATCATTCGAGTAAACGATCGCGTACTTGTGAATTCGCGCGAACAATGGCGGACTAAGCCTGATAGCCCGGGGTGGCATAAATAAATGGGGGCCCAGGCATGTAGGTTTGAGAAGTAATATATAAGAGCGAGTGAAGCGCTCGCGGAATTTTAAAGCTCAAACTTTTTTGCAACCTACATTTATATGTCTAAATATTATACAAACAAAACAAACAGATATACTACAAACTGCCTTTTAATTACTGAACATATTTTGGCCTTGTTGCGGCCTTTGGGCCACCCCAAGACTGAGGGCCAGAGGCGGACCGCACCTGCCGCCCCAATTAGTCCGCCTCTGGTTTTAGTTCAGGGGATATTTGCAGAATAATACAAATAAACATATTATTTCATAATTTGTAGAAAATCCACGCAATAATCAGCAACACATCAGTGACATTCAAAGACGAGTTGTATCAGTTCCTAAAGAGTCACAAGAAGCGCAGACGCACCCCAGTGATGAGCATTAACGAAGAAGACCACCTCGCCAGTATCATTCCCAGACTCTCGCCAATTGTACCAAAGGTAAGCCCAGTTAATATTTATGTACATTATGTTAGGGCCACGAATTTCTCGTACGGCGCCGCGTGGGCCACGCTGTCATAGCAAAGTGCACTATATTTATTTAACAATTAAGTTTTAAATTCAATGAGCGAGCACGCGACTTTAATTAGCAGTCCAGACATTTGTGTCTAGTAAATCACAAGGCTCATCATCAGCCTATTAATGTTCCCACTGCTGGGACACAGGCCTCCTCTCTATGAGATTGAGTGGGCCGTAATCCACCACGCGGGCCCAGTGCGGGTTGGTAGATGTCACATGTCTTCGAATTTTTGGTTCTAAGACATGCCGGTTTCCTCACGATGTTTTCCTTCACCGTTTTGAGAGCAGTGGTGATGAAATTATTTACACAAAGTAAAGCGCCTGCTGGGGTTCGAACCCACGACCTACAATGGGACGACCTATAACTGGGGAAATTGTATTTGTAGGGATTATACTCCTCTATGAACTCCTCCGGGGAATACACGCATTATATTATTATGTAATGTTTTGACACTTGTTGCATATCGTACAGCTACAAGTGGCTATAAATAGCCTTTAATAGTGTGAAGTCATGAATGTCTAGAAGGATTTGTTATTGATAATAATATTGTATGTTTTATTTTTCGAGGAGCTCGTGGCTAAGTAATAACAGCCGCACGGGTCGATCCATCAAGTTAAGCTACGCTTGCCGGGGTTGGTCAGTGGATGGGTTTTTTACACGATGGACGATGGACCACCTTTACATACCGAGACTCTTCCGTGCCTCGGAAATCACGTTAAGCCATTGGTCCCGGCTGTCATTCGGGGATCTTTGACAGTCGTTACGAGTCGTCAGAAGCCCGAAAGTCTGACACCAGTCTTACCAAGGGGTATCGTATTACCCAGTTACTGGGTTGTGGAGGTCAGATAGGCAGTCGCTCCATGTAAATTACTGGTATTCAGCTGCATCCGGTTAGACTGGAAGCCGACCCCAACATAGTTGGGAAAAGGCTAAGCAGATTGATTAATTATATCATGTTTTTTTTCAGATATTCAGCTTAAAGATAGACTCAACAAGAATAAGTTGTAAAGACAAAACTGTAAATACAAACTTCGAAATGTCTTTACAAAGTTTACAAGTAAGTACTCAACCGTTCTGTGTTAAGAAGGGGTTTGGTTTCCGCACGAATGCCCGTATTCACCGGCAACTCTAATGAATCCCTAAATAAAAGTGCATTGCTGGATTTTCAACTCTCAGCGCTGAGTCTAGCGTTGAAAATCCAACAGAGTACTTTTATTTAAGGATTCATTTAAGTTTCAGTTCAGTGAAGGTGAAAACGGGTATTAGTCCTTCAGGTGGACCATTGTGCGTATTACACAACCGTTATATATTTTATTTATGGCTGTTAACTCTGACGCACATAAGAGCTTGGGTCGGGCCGCTTCGCATTGCAAAAATCTTCCTAAAGCACTTGCGTACATTTCGTATGAACCAGGGATGTTACGGAAGTCGTTTTACCGGAATAGGAGGTTTTAAATATGATAGATCGGAATCGGAACCGAAACCGGCAGGGCTATTACCTATCTTGCAGAAGCAATGCGATAGCGATCATTTGTTTCATTTTGACAGTTCAACAACATTCAATGCGATAATTACGTTGCAGAGCAGAATTAAATTTCGAACTTATGAAGTAATGGATTTGATCGCGCGATGTCTACGCAATAATTGCTTATTGCTATTTTTAGGTAAACAGCCTGCGGAATTGTAGTCGGACGCGGAAGAAGAAAAAAGATTTGTTAAGGGAAGGCTTAATGAAACAATACAAATATAATTCAGTCTCTTTAACCAGTCTCTTTAATTAGTCTCTTTCTTTAATCAGTCTCTTTTAATCAGTCAAATATTAGCGCTGAAATCCAAATAAACTGAGACTTCGAGCGCGAGCGTGTATAAAATAAACAAACATTACACTGGCGCTGGCGACGAGTTAATAGTTATTTGTTATACAAGAGTGCAAAGTTGCTTTTTAACCGCGTGTTCAATTTTGATGACCGAGCAAGCGAAGGATTCTAAAATTGAATCACGAGCGCAGCGAGTGATTCAAAATTAGAAGCCTGAGCGTTAGCGAGGGAATCAAAAGAGCACGAGGTGAAAAATCTTTGCACTCGAGTGCAACACGTAACTTTTCATTCCACCTCAGCGAGGAAATGACTAAATGCAAAAAAAAAAACGTTTACAATCACAAGATAGGTACACTTTTATTTCAGTTTAGGTATTAATTACTACATTATAACAGGTAAGTATTACAGAATAATCTTTAAATTATAACAAAATAATACTAAGGTATAATTAAGAAAATTTTAAAGTAACGTTGCTACAGTTATTTAAATTGAGTGTAATATTTTTGTTTGGTACTGTAATATTGGTGTTAGTCACTTGTGTACTGTTTTTCGGTAAACTATCTGTCATACTTAATAGTTGTACCGATTCATCGGATTCCCTTGGCGTGAATGTTGGAGAGAGAGGGAGATGGTTAGGTGTTTCATAACGGCTTATTTTTGATGTAGAAGGGCCAGTCCAAGGATCCGATTGAGGCTCTTTCAGTGTAATGGCTCCTACGATGCCTTCACATATTTTAGACTTATTTTGGATGGAATCCTCTATGTATCCCTCTACAACTGCATTGGACTTCCAGCCTCCGTGGCGCTTAAGGGACAGGAGATCAGCTCCGGAATCAGCCAAAAGTGTGGCTGAAGTTCGTCGGAAACAATGACCCGTGTACAACAGGGGTTCTGGAAGTTCAAGAAATGTTGCTATTTCTCGTGGGATACTGCCAATTTTATTAGTACCCATAGGCTGTCTAACACACTTTCCATTGCGATACTGTAGAAAAAATCGATTGATTGGAGTGTTAGGCGGGCGTAAGGCTTGATATTTCTCAACAATCGTTACGTATTCCTTGCGAATGACGAAGTTGCGGTCTCTTTTTGTCTTTGTATTAGGTAAATTAATTAATAGTAAGTCATCTGAATGTTTCTCAATGTTTTTGACATTAAGTTGTGTTAGTTCATTAGTTCGACATGCTCCGTTTATTCCAATAATAAGAACAACCTGTAACGTAAAGAGTATTGTAGTAGATAAATGAATAAAATTGATATGAACGCATAATTATGCCTATCAACATCTACTAAGTATACTATTTAATTGAGATTAATATACTTAAGTAGATACTGAATGTGCAACTGACTTACTTTTGCCGCCAAATATACGGAATCGGGTGCTTCGTTAAGAAACTTTTCAATATCAGATACTGTGAAAACCTTCGATTTTTTTGGTTGATGACCAGATGAGGCTCTTTTTAAAAATGCCACTAATTTAGGATAGGTATCGATATGTTTGTCTTTTTTCATCTTTATTGTTGCTTTTAACATCGAATACGTACTCCATAGAGTGCTTGCTTTCTTGTTCTCGGATAATTCTATAAAATATGCCAGCAAAACGTTTTCTGAGAAAGTTTTGGCTCCTTTTGCTAGTCGCCACGTGTTGAACATATCGTACTGTTTTAAATACTTCTCGCGTGATTGTTGAGGGAGAAAGCTCATTTGCGCATTATTAACAGTTTCAGTCAATTCTGTTGGCGTCAAGCAAACTTCCTCGTCGCTAGAATCACTCATTTTAGTTTTTTCACTTGTTTTCAAGTTTCTTGTTTTTAATAAAAGGTTTAACAATGACGTGAAAAAATGCCGCGTAAAGAACCGCGTACAAAGCAAATTGAAAAAAGAACACCAAGAAGGTTCCGAGTCTGAGTTTTTAAAAAAATTAAAAAAAAGTTGTATGATATATTCGGCACCATAGAGGTAGCAGTAAATAGGTTTAATGTTTTTTTTAATTCACAAACTTAGTGCACACGATGTTCTAAATTCAATTTACTTTATCCTCTAGCGAATAAAAACGGCTTTTCCACTCAGATATTGAAGATTAAAAATACTCTTTCCGAGATGGTGGGATGAAAAACTTATTTGTACGCGCTCCAGTCACGTGCATCTCTGCGTTTCGAACTTCGGTATAACTCCGATTCAAAATGATCGGAACCGAAATCGTAATCGGAGGTGTAAAATTAATCGGAAGTCCGACCTTTCGGAATGGGAATCGAAGGTCTGTAACATCCCTGGTATGAACCACCACATTACAGAAAGGCTGCGCAGTGCTGTTTGTATTTAAATACGATGCGCAATGAAATGCATTTTACACCATAAAAAAAAAAAAAAAATTCTATAATGTATGTATCATCGTTCAGGTTAACTCCAGATTCAGTGCAGCATCAGTCCTTTACGACGAGACTGGCTCAGAGTTGAGCGGTCTACCGCAGGTGTACGTCGCGTTCCAGATGGAGCAGTTCCAGCTGGTGGCAGACAGCCAGCAGCTGGCGATGCTCAATAAACTCAAACTAGATGCCAAGGTAAGATAAGCAGGTCCTAGAGGGGAGGGTCTAAGGTACTATACAGCTGTATGGAGAAAACAGACCTCATATGGATAGCTTCCTGTTCAAACCCATTTTTGACCATTTTTAATAACTGTAATGTTGTAAGTTCAAAACTAATATTATAAAGAGGTAAGATTTGATTTTTTGTATGTTTTTATCTTTGTTTGTTTGTTACGCTTTAACGGCAAAACGGCTGAACCGATTTTGATGAAATTTTGCATGGGAAAACTTTGAACCCTGTGGAAGAATATGCTACATTTTATCAACATAACACGTGGGTGAAACCGTGCGCATCTTGTTGAAACCGCAACTGGCAAGGCAAAATAAATTCTTCCGTGATTACATTTGTTCAGATCGCATGAAGTAAAGGATAAAGTATTTGAGTTTTATTTCGATGTCTTATGTAAATAAGCCCCTGTCTTACGTAATTTTTATGATTTTAGCATAATTTCAATAAATATTGTTTTTCATCCAACAGCATTTAATTTAATTTTGTTTCAGTTGGAGAAAGGAGTATTAAACCTGTACTTAATTATAAGCACATTGAATATTAATTATAGTCATACTGAAGCATTTAAATGGTACACATCCGTCAAAGAAAAAATAAGAAAAGCACAGCCTTTGCAAATAATGGAAGTCGAGTCGCCCTGTAAGTATTACTTATAATTTTTTTTTTTTTTACCTAATAAAAAAATGGAGGTGTTTCTCAATTCGATATCTATATTTTTCCACAACCACAAATCGTCAACATAGTCTAATAGGTCAAAGAAGGACAATTTTTTTTTTTTTTTTTTTACTCTAAGCATCTATTCGAAGTTCCAACCCCTAAGGCTGCCTGTCCACTGGAGCGGAGAGGAGAGGAGAGTAGGGAGATGTGCCATTATTAACCAATCAAATCTAAACTCAGGGGCGGCGTCAAGTTTCTATTGGTTAATATTGGCACATCACCGCTCCTCTTTTCTCCTCTCCGCTCCAGTGAACAGGCAGCCTTAGGCCCGGACTCCACAAAAGGAGACGAGAAGATATTTTTCAGCTAGGGTGTATCCACCGAAGCTGTGAGGAGATGCGTTCTGACTAGACTGGAGCGAAGATGTGTGCTGGCTAGAGCGGAGATGTGTGCTGGCTAGAGAGGAGATGTGTGCTGGCTAGAGCGGAGTTGTGTGTTGGCTAGAGCGGAGTTGTGTGTTGACTAGAGCGGAGATGTGTGCTGGCTAGAGCGGAGTTGTGTGTTGGCTAGAGCGGAACTGTTACGGCGCTGCTCACTGCACGCCGCTCACATCTCTTCTCGTCTCCGCTGCGAGCCGTCGTCAGCTTGCGAGGCACAGCTCACATCTCGGCTTCGATCGCGTCATACAAATATCTCAGTGGTATCCACTAAAGCCGAGTACAGACGAGATGTGTGAATAATGAAATTCTATTAGTTGTTAAAACAAATCTCCTCTCCTCTCGTCTCGTCTCCACTTTGGTGGTATCCGGGCCTGAGGCTCTTTTACCACTTTGATAATTATCATCTTAGACCTTTATTCGAGTAAATTCAGGGGTCAAAAATGTTATAGATCCGCCTTATGTCTGATTGGACTCGTTTGAGACAAAGTTATATGTCGCTTTTACTGTACCACAACTCATAAAACACCATTTGTTACAGCACCATCCCCTCCACTATGGTTATCCCGTATATTCTCAACCTGCATAGTGCAAGGCTGCGCAGAACTACGCGCAGTAACAATACACGCGCGGCTGATGAGTGAGAGCGCGCTCGGCTTTGGGTGCAGCGGGGTCAAAGTTAAGCTGGATCAGCTGTTGGAAACTAGAGGTTTGTGAGGGAGACATTGTGGGATTTTTTAATTTTAAGCACATGATTGTCTGTGTATTCAGGTAGCTCCCAAAAAAATGAACCGATTTCGATTATCATAATTGTGAGTTTGATAAAAATCTTTTCACCAAAACATACGATCAAATCAAGGTCTTTTTTTTTTTTTTTTTTTTTTTTTTTTTTTTTTTTTTTTTTTTTGGGTGGGAAATCATCCAATGACTTCTCCCGCTCTGGGCGGAGCGGAAGGGCGTGTCAGACTTTTACTGACTAAAACCCACCCGTGTTCCTTCCCTTACCTAGACCAGGGCCACGGTTTCCCCTTAGGACTTATCCGCAACCCCGGTGATCAAATCAAGGTCTGGAGCCTTACTATGACATGTAAAAGCTATCATTGTTCCATCGCGAAAAAGGGATAGTGCTATTCGTCCCATATAGCTCCATTTCTCTCTGACACTGGATCAATTATAGCTGTAACGCGTCATAGTACTGCCCCTGATCAAATATCAAGGTAACATAGGTCACAACAGCAGGTAACAGCAACGGCATCAGCAAGGTATTTTGATTGACTGCAAAACGACCACCAATCTGGCAGGACAAGACTGGTCGCGGTGGCGATTTTTCATGGAGATATATTTCGAGCAGTGGCTAAAATCATTCGGCTGTTATTATTATGCCGTATTATCCTTAATATGATTTAAATTGTGTTTAGATAAAATATTAATATAAACAGGCTTTCGGCACTGATTAAATAAAAAGCGACTCTTGCTACGACACAATAAAGTACAATTCAGGTCGCACATTACCTACAGTTATATTCACCTAGAAGTTGCCTCTCTTTCTATCGGGTAACTCTTATCTTCTGACTACGTTAGGGCGCGTTTCCACTATGTCGTGACGATTAATTTATCTTTGGATTTACCGATTATAATTTACAGTTAATCGTGTCGTCCTATATGTGAACATCTCCATTTAAATACACAAGCCACGACACGATAATCTGTCGTCACGATATAATGGAAATGGGGCCTTACGCTCACTGAATTGGCCGGACAAGATGAGCCATTTCAATGCGGAGTGCGCCTTTTACACTATTCTGTGCTTTCGGTGACTGTGGTCTTTTTTTTCACGCTTTGCTCTTCAAATCCCGTAAACCTAAAAGATCTTGAGCCCTAGTTAACGTATATCCTCATTTACAGAAGAATGGTACCGTTGCGCGGTAGCTCGACAAGCAGTAGGGGGTCGTCAATGGGGGGCGGAGCTGCTGGTTGACGGAGGCTGGGCAGCGTGCGGGCCCGCAGCCCTAGGGCTCCGTGCGCCGCCGCCGAGGAGGAACCACGCGTGGGGCGAAGCACTGCTAGCAGTGGCGTTAGTCAAGTGGGCTTCACATGGGCCTTCCGACTCAAAGGTATTGAATAGAGTTAGAATTCTTTTAGCAATAAGATCCTATTCACTGCAATTTTTGTTTCTACAGTAAAGTTTATCTGTCTGTCTATATACAAGGTCGAGACGACAATACAACAAAAAATTAAACGGCGTGTCCATAATGACGTTCCCATTCTGTATACGAAAATTCAATAGTTTAGTCATTATAGCTCGGAAAAATCCTTAGTCGGCTCGGGCTATTCCGTTTATCCACCCCGAAAATCCACCCTAAGGTGGATATTCTGAAATGTATGCCCGAGAATTCACCCAAGGCCTAGTTGGATAAACGGAATTTATAGGCTTAGGGTGGATCATATACACATTACTTACATTTAATTTGTTTGAAAAACTCTTTTTATTTTTTTCGAAGCTAGAATTTATTTAACAGTTCCAAAATACTCTTAAGCATTAGTAGGGCCAGTATTTAAATTTTTTGTTGTATGGTAATCTCCATATTGTATATTGTTTTCTAGACTCTGTTTTTCTGCAAAGTACAGAACTCTGAATCTCATTTATTTTTCTTCCCATGAATTCGTTTATTCACAATGCGCGAACCATCATTGCGTTCCAGTGCGCGAGAGAGATAGAGCTATACAGGAAAAATCGCTTCTTCAAACCTCGTTTTAACAATAAATCATTATTTTTGTTTTCACGCTTCATAAAATCATAACACATCCTTTAAGCCAGATATGCCAGATATAATGCAATAAAAAAGTATTTATTTAGGAAACTATAAGCCCAGGTTCGCACGGACGTATTTTTATCGCGGCGATTTTTTTCCGTACACTGGATTTTCAACTCTCAGTATTGAGCCGAGATTTGAGAATCGAACAGCGCGCATCCAGCGCGTCCAGAAAACGCACTGTTGCATATTCAACTCTCGGCGCTAAGCAGAGCGTCAAAAATCCAATACGCGAAAAAGAAACGCCGCGCTTTTATTACGTCCGTGTGAACGTAGGCTAATTTCATTTGTGTGTTGTGATAGATATATTTTGGTGTTATTACAGGTAGAAGCCATGGTAGACTGCCTCCGTTTAGAATGGAGCCCAACCATTGCTAAAACCATCATATCCCTAACAGACTGCCTAAACCAGTACAAATCCTCGACTCCGCGCGTCCACCACGTAGAGGAGGTACAGGAACCTCCAACAAACATATCAGTTAACGTAGCCTTGTCTCATATCAACCTGTTCCTGATTGTGAACGAGGATATGTGCCTGATGACCAGGGTAGATGCCGTGACCTTGGAGAAGAATCACACTAAATCTGGTGCGGTGATCTCTGGGCTGAAGGTAGTGGATATGGTGCCTTATAAAGGTGAGTTTATAATAATAATGTAGTAGTTATTGAGTTGGAATACGACCCAATCTATGTACTTCTCGCCAACGTTCGTGATAGATGCGAACACAAAATGATTTTTTTTAAATTTCATTTTAAATATTCATACTCGTACGTTATATGACTAAAAGGACAACGTTATGGCATTTAATAAATTAGGTATTTTCGAGGAACAAATGTTGGCAAATAAGGTCTTCGCAAGCCAGGCCTACAAAAGCAGACCATGATCAACTATTTTCAGTGATAAATTGGTTTGCAGATTATTGTGTCCATTTGCAAATTAACTATATTGAACAAATCCTCCATCAATGAATAATAGAACTACCTCAATGTTTCACCAGCTTGATGCGTCAATTTGAAGTTAAACATCATCAATAATTGTAGGTAACATCCACTGCCAGCGTTCAGACGAGATCCCAACAACATTCTTCCACGTTAAACTAGCAAGAATAGAGTACGTCCTATCCAAAGAGAAGTACTCCGCCCTCCTAGACTTTCAATTCATAGAGAATGTAGACCTGGAGTGGAGTGCGAACTTGCACCTTAAAGTTCTTACCTTCGTGAGGGCTGTGAAGGAGTTTCAGCAAGAGATGAGGGTGAGGAGAAATGTGGTCGTCAAGAAGAAAGGGAGTGCGTTGGATTGGAGGGTCTCTTTTAAAGGAGAGACGAATTTAGGGCTGATTCTGTCGAAGGAGAATAACATGCTGTTTGCTACCGGTGAGTTTTGTTTGTAACTTCTTGTTCACGAATTTGCTTTAGTAGGCGATTCTTAGTTTTAGTGTTAAGATGTGGCCCGCAATTAGATTTGAAGCAAGTTTTTTAACATCTTTCAACTACTTTTTACTTCTTGTTTTTTTTATTTTTTTTCATGACAACTGTTTAAAATTCCCAATTAAAATTTGTCTTGTGCCAGTTTGAAATTATATATTTTTTCTAAGAACACAAATGTTTTTAAATATAAACCGCACTAAGTTTATAGAAACGAAACCTTTTGTAGCATAGTTACAATGTGTAATTATGCAAGCGTGAGAGTTAAATGTGTGATTATGCAAGCAGAATTTCAAAATTAAAATCTTCAGCTTTATTAAAATTTATTTTAAACTAGCTGCTGCCAGAGGCGAATTTGCAGTGGCCTGACAGGGTGCATGTAAAAAACCGACAATAATAAATGTATTGTAAAATGTGTAATGTGCATGACAACAAATAAATAAATCTATACCTACCTGGCGTCCAAAGCTCCAAAAGATCTGTAATTTGACCTCCTCCCACTTTTCGTAGATGATATGACCATAGCCTACGACCACGAAATAGGCCTCTCCATCATGTGGAGCAAGCTGAACATGATCCTCAACGGAGACGAGGTCATCATGGTGGAAGGGTACTGTCAGGAGCGCGTGGCTGATGACCATGAGGTCAGGGTCGAGAGGAAGGCTAATGAAGGGTTCGCTCTTACTTGGAATAAGGTTTGGTAAGTCTTTTGACTTTACTTACGTTTTGAATGGTGTTCGATCCTTATTATCGAATTGAGGGTAGTTGGTAAATCATCACTAAACCTGCTCACTACCTACGTCGCGGTGATATACATCCGTGACGGCCAGTACGATTTGACGCCCTGAGCTGGATGAACGTTTCTTCCTCTCCTGTTGTGATCGTGTTCCAAGCTAAACGTTTTAGCATCTATAGTGTTTGTGGACTCACTACCGTGTGGTGTGCGATCTTCAAGACTTTTGAACACAGAGTACTTACATCTGAACTGCCTATCTGTGAAGTGCCGTGCACGCTGAAGCTCCCTTGCTGATCCGGGAGTTGAGACAAGGTAGGTGGTGTTCAATTGCCTTCTTGGAGATAGTAGGAAAGGACGATTTCCACCCACAAATACTCTACTTTCAACATTCTAAGGTTCACAAGCCGCCAGCAAATATTTTCTTAAAAAGGTTGGTCCAAAACCGAACAACCAAAGTGGTCCTTCGAGCTCGGATGGTTTATGAACCCTCGAACTCGTAGTTCGATTCTAGCCGTGCTAGATAATTTTCTACCTAACTCGTAGTTAGCGTAAATAATTACAGACACGTATCAGTGTCATATTCATTCTATCACCTATAGTTTCATCTTTACACATTATACACATTATATATTTATTAATCCTACATAACATTTGTGGTAATTAATTTGCAAAACATTCGTGTATTCCATATTCGTTCATTTTGCTTTGACCACGCCACATCTGCGTCGTAGATAAAACAAAATGGCGCCTCCAGTCATCAAAAGTAAAGAAACGAAAGAAGTGGCTGAAGCGTACCAAAGTAATGAATTAACAGTGCTTATTCATAAAAAACAACGAATGTTTGAGCGAATGCAAAATGCCTATGATTTGTCATTAGATATTTCAGATCCCGCATCGAAAGAATTATTTTTGATGCACGTGGCTGATATTGATAATTTACGTACTTCTTTTGAAAGTCTAATCATTGAAATCCTTGAAAAGGAACTTGAATATGACCCTAAGTCATCCCTTCGTAATCATGAATTGAAAAGTTTTGATGATTTGTATTTCCGTGTTAAGTTATGTGCATCGAAATGTGAACCTAATGGCTATAGTAATAAGGTTGAAGATACTTCGCGCTCTGTGGAGTCTAGACCAAGACTTCCTAAGTTAGAACTTTTCACATTCGATGGAAACATTGAAAATTTTAATACATTTTTCGAGACATTCTGTTCTTTGGTTCATAATCAGACAAGTATTCCAAAAATAGATAAATTTCACTATTTATTGTCATGCACAAAAGATTCTGCATTAAATATTGTAAAGAGTGTGCCTATTTCTGCGAATAACTACGAACTCGTTTGGCAAAGTCTTCTTGATAAATATCAAGATAACAGAATGTTAGTTGGTAGGTACTTAGATAAAATGTTAACCTTTTCGCCGCTGCAAAAAGAATCGGCTGATCATTTGAACTCATTTATTGAAACCTTTGACCATTCATACAAAGCTATAGAAGCATTGAATATTGAGAATTTGAATAGTTATATAATTTGTCATATTGCTTTGAGGGCTTTAGATCCCCATACACGTAAAATCTTTGAACAAAATGTAAATCAGAAAACTATTCCAAATTTTTCAGATGTAATTAGTTTTGTCCAAAATCATATAAAAGTTTTAAGTCATTCTGCATCTTATTCATCGGGTTCAAGTGCACAGCAAACGAATCAGCGTAAACAACTACCGCCTAGTAGGCAGAATAAAAATAATTATTCGCATGTAACTTCAAGCTCAAAGTTGTCATGTTTACAATGTGGAGAAAATTACATGATTTTTAGGTGTAATAAGTTTCGTGATCTGACTAATACACAACGCATTAGCCGTGCTAATGAGTTAAAGTTATGCCACAATTGCTTAAAACTGAATCATACAATGAAAGACTGCAAAAGTGAATTTAGATGTTATGTTTGTAAGGAGCCGCATCATGTTCTATTGCATCGCGAAACGAGCGATAGTGGACCTAAACCGGTTTGTTATTCTGCTCCCACCGCAATCGGACAGGCGCCCGCGCCGGTGTCATCAACTGAAATGCAAGCGTCCGCTGTTATCAATGATTCTAATAATCACTT
This sequence comes from Conistra vaccinii, assembly GCA_948150665.1. NCBI lineage: Eukaryota > Metazoa > Arthropoda > Insecta > Lepidoptera > Noctuidae > Conistra > Conistra vaccinii. Next base: position 22,511,387 of record OX411325.1, read on the forward strand.
AGCATCCACACTTAACTATGCAGTCATATTGGGAACAGCTATTGTACATGTGTTGGATTCATTTAACAACTACCAAACTGTTCGTGTTTTAATAGATTCAGGTGCGCAATCGAACTTTGTTACACAAAATTGCTTTCAACGTTTAGGATTATCTGCTAACAAGTGTCCTTATAATATTTTAGGCCTCGGTGGCGAACTAGTCAAGAATAATGGCATGGTATCGTTAACTTTAAAGCCACGTTGTGGGACTTCTTGTTTTAATTTAAATGCAGTAATTTTACCTCATCTGACTTCGGACATGCCTACCGTTAAAATACCTCAAAGTGTAGTTCATAATTTTAAAGATTTAGACTTAGCCGATCCGTGGTTTTATAGAAAGTCGCCAATTGATATTATTTTGGCCGGTGATATTTTCCCGTACATATACGACGGAAAAAAGATGATTATAAACCCCGATGTACCAGTCGCGTTAAGCAGCGTATTTGGTTATGTCGTAACGGGAAGACTAGAGATGCAATCCTCTAGCAATTGCAATGTTGTAGCGTCTACAACATCGTTAGTATCGTATACTATCGAAGAAAATAATTTAAATGAAACTCTCAAACGTTTTTGGGAAGTGGAATCTTTACCGTGTGAAGTTCCTATTAATCCGTTAGAGGAATTAGCGGAAAAAATATACATGGAAAAACATTATCGTGATGAAATCGGTAGATATGTTTCCCCAATTTTATTGAACCCTGAGTCGCTCGGTGATTCATATAATACTGCTCTCAAACGACTTATTCAGGTTGAGCGTCGTCTGGCTCGGTCTCCAGACCTTCGTAAGGCCTACGTCGATTTTATGAAAGAGTACGAGTCGCTTGGACACATGGTACCATACACTGGTACTGAACCTTCGGGTTATTTAATCCCACACCATTGTGTGTTGCGTCCGTCTAGTACTACGACGCCCTTGCGTGTAGTTTTTGATGGATCCGCCAAAACAAGCTCTGGTATTTCGCTAAATGATACACTTTTGACAGGTAGAAAGCTACATCAAGATATATTAAACATAATATTTAATTTTAGACTTTACGATGTCTGTTTCACTGCCGACGTGTCAAAAATGTACCGAGCAGTACTGATAGATCCTGCTGACAGGAAGTACCAGCATATTCTCTGGCGTGATAATCCTATGGACCCAGTATGTGTTTTTGAGTTAACTCGAAATACTTACGGTCTTCGTAGTGCACCTTTTGTTGCGGTACGTACATTACACCAGTTAGCCTCGGACGAGCTAGCTAAAAGCACGCCGCCTGGTCATGCGGAGCCAAGATCCAAGGCAGCATACGTACTAACCAAAGGCTTTTACGTCGATGATGTCCTGTGGTCTTGCCAAACCCTGGAAGAAGCTTGCACGTTGCAAGACGATTTAATTTCTTTACTTAAAAGTGGACCATTTGATTTAAGAAAGTGGGCTAGTAACTGTCCTGAGTTGCTAACAAGAATGCAATCAGACCAGGTTTCTACCATCAACTTTCAGGACGATACGTTATCGTCATCTCTCAAGGTTTTGGGATTGACATGGTTACCCTCGTGTGACTCATTCTCTTTTAATTATAATTTAACTGACTCAAAACAAACTAAGCGTTCCGTTTTAAAACTACTCGCGAGCATCTTTGACCCAGTAGGTTTTATCGCACCATGTACTTTTGTCGCAAAGTGCATAATGCAAGATCTTTGGAAACTCGGCCTTGGCTGGGATGATCAGTTGCCAACTGAACTGACCTCCCAGTGGAATAAGTTCATTTCCGAATTGCCAGTTCTAAGTAAATTGCGAATTGAGCGTCATGTTTTAATATCTCACTTCAATCAAGTGCAGCTAATAGGATTCTGCGATGCGTCATCGCGTGGCTATGCAGCTTGCATCTACTTGCGTAGTGAAGATAATGATGGTCACGTGAAAGTTAGGTTGCTGATGAGTAAATCTAAGGTCGCACCACTAAATCCAATCATGTCAATACCGAGGCTTGAGCTTGAAGCTGCGGTTCTATTATCAAAACTAGTTAGTTTTGTCGTACAAAACTTAAACGATTTCAAGGTTTCTATTATTGCGTTAGGTGATTCGAACAACGTTTTAGCATGGCTGCAAACGCCACCTTATAAATTAAAAACGTTTGTGGCTAACCGTGTTAGTCAAGTGATCGCCGTGGTGCCACCAAATTGTTGGTTTCACGTGAACAGCGAAAATAACGCTGCTGATGTTTGCTCGCGCGGAGCGATGCCAGCTCGTTTCGTAAAAAATGCTACGGATTGGGTTCACGGTCCAACATGGCTTTATGAAAACCAACAACAATGGCCAATAAAACCATTTTATGTAAAGGAAGGTTTCACCATTCTTGATAGTAAAATTAATTGTGATACGTTCGCTTTAACAACGTGTGACTATCAAAATGCATCATTCAAAAATAATTTAGAAGATACATTTAATAAATTTTCATCTTTTAATAAATTGCAACGTCTTATGGCTTGGTGGCAGAGGTATATGAATAATCTCAAGTCTGAGGCACCTGTAAGGGCATATGGGCCTCTCAGTGCTTCAGAGCTAAAGAAAGCTCGTGATACCATAATACGAGTGATACAATTAAATCATTTTCATACTGAAATCGAATCGTTATTAGAAGATAAAAATAAAAACATTGCTTCCCTTCGTAAACTTTCACCCTTTGTAGATTCTCAAAATTTCCTCAGGGTGGGGGGTAGACTCGTGCATTCCGATCTACCTTATAACACTAAGCACCCTGTGCTCTTGCCTAAATGTCACACGACTAATTTAATTATTGAGTATTACCACAAGTTATATTTGCATGTTGGGCCTCGTACCTTACAAGGCATATTATGTAAAAATTACTGGATGATTAGTGCACGTAGAATGATTAGATCCGTTCTATCGAAATGCAAGAATTGTTTTCGATGCCGACCTAGCTCAATTCAGCCTGCAATGGGTCAGTTGCCTGCACCTAGACTAAAGCCTGGTAAAGTCTTCGACCACGTTGGTTGTGACTTGGGTGGCCCCTTCTTTGTGAAAGAGAGTTTGAGACGCAATGCAAAGGTCCACAAGTCATATTTATGCTTGTTCGTGTGCTTTTCAACGAAGGCTGTACACTTAGAGGTTCTTACAGATTTGAGTTGTGATTGTTTTTTGGCGGCATTCGACCGCTTTGTAGCTCGCCGCGGACTTTGCAGTTGTTTATATTCTGATTGCGGCACCAATTTTATTGCAGCAGCTAAACATTTAAAAGAAGTTGCGAACTTCTGGAATAGTAAAACTAGTGCTGATAAAATTTCTAACGGATTAACGTCACGTCACATAGAATGGCGTAACAACCCTCCTAACGCTGCGAGCATGGGTGGGCTCTGGGAAGCAGGAATAAAATCTGCTAAACATCACCTCTATCGTGCAGTAGGTGACAGATCACTCACTTTTGAGGAATTAAGTACAATTTTCTGTAGGATTGAAGCCGTTTTAAATTCACGGCCTTTGTGTTCTTTATCGGACAACCCAAACGAGTTCGAAGTATTGACCGCAGGTCATTTTCTCATAGGTCAGAGTTTATTAGCTGTACCGGAATACGACTTTGAGGACATTCCTCAAAATAGATTGTCACGTTGGCAATTCGTTCAGAAGGCTTCACAGTCCTTTTGGAGGCGTTGGTCAGATGACTACCTTCACACTCTTCAGCAGAGAGCGAAGTGGTTTTCAACTCCGCCTAACTTAAAAGTCGGAGATTTAGTTTTGATGAAGTCTCATTTGACTAAGCCCCTCCAATGGAATTTAGCCCGGGTTGAGAAGGTGCATAGTGGTGTCGACAAAGTAAATCGCGTTTTGACTCTACGAACTAGAAATGGACTAATCCAAAGACCTACAAACAAAGTTTGTCCATTACCCTATGCAAATTAATTACATTCACAATTATCTTATTATAAATAGTTTATTTAAGTTTTCCTTATTGTTTTCTCTGTAGATACATTATACACTTTACATTTAGAATACTCTCTACATGTAGAATTATAAGTTTATTTATGTTTAAGTAACTTTTATTTGTGTAACATATTCCACACTCATCATTCATTTAAGGAAATCAATCATATTGATTTCGGTGGGGGGTATGTTCGATCCTTATTATCGAATTGAGGGTAGTTGGTAAATCATCACTAAACCTGCTCACTACCTACGTCGCGGTGATATACATCCGTGACGGCCAGTACGATTTGACGCCCTGAGCTGGATGAACGTTTCTTCCTCTCCTGTTGTGATCGTGTTCCAAGCTAAACGTTTTAGCATCTATAGTGTTTGTGGACTCACTACCGTGTGGTGTGCGATCTTCAAGACTTTTGAACACAGAGTACTTACATCTGAACTGCCTATCTGTGAAGTGCCGTGCACGCTGAAGCTCCCTTGCTGATCCGGGAGTTGAGACAAGGTAGGTGGTGTTCAATTGCCTTCTTGGAGATAGTAGGAAAGGACGATTTCCACCCACAAATACTCTACTTTCAACATTCTAAGGTTCACAAGCCGCCAGCAAATATTTTCTTAAAAAGGTTGGTCCAAAACCGAACAAATGGTTTCAGTGTTATGAGATAAAGCTGAAGTTTAGTGTTCAGCACGATGTTACTATAGACTGACCAAGTTTGGAGGTAACTAACAAATTTTTGATAGTCTAGGACAACCGTCATAGCAGTCGGGTGTCTTGGACTTACCTGTACATGCACAGCACCCTCGACAGGTATCGTCCAATGCTTGAAGGATTAATTTGATTATCAGGTTTTTGTTTGAAAACAATCACTAGAATGTCTAAAAATAAGCCAGTTATGCTTCAATCCATCATCTTCATCAAGTCTTATTTTATGAAATTAGACAACATTTATCATAAGTTGCAAACAATGTAAAATTTTATATTGTTTCTAAATTTTTATACATTTGCTCTACGATAGGGATGCAAGAAGTGGCAAAAACTATCGATATTTAAAAAAAAATAGAAATCGATTTCGATAATTTCGAAATTGTATTGCGTTTGTTTTTTATTCATTTAAATATCAAATTAGGAACATCATTTCTGACGTAAAATCATAAATGAGTAAAACATAAGTCTTCTTTTTACGGCTCTAAATTCCAGCGGTTTTAGTCGTAAATCGTATTTGATACGTTTTCGATACTTGATATTTTATATCGATGTATCGAAATACATAGATATCGCCAAAAAATATCGATATATCGAACAATATCGATGTATCGATACATCGATATATTTTCTACAAGCCTAATCTACGATGAATATCTTCATTATATTATGTGTTTCCTAGGTCAGTTAGGGTGGACTCAATCCGCATGGTGTTTCCCTACAAGCATCGTTTCGCGGAGGCGGTGCAGGGTGACTTCGTATCTCTGTTCAAGTGGATCAAGCTGGTGCACGACATCAAGAAGAAACCTTTCACTGCTGAGAGTCCCCTGCCTAGTGATCTGCATATAAAGGTAGTTTAAGTTACTGTTATTTAAAAAACTTGCTTCTCTATTATACAGGGTGTTAGAGTAATTACGTGCCATAGCTTCAGGGTAGGTTCAGTATCGATAAAGGAACCGAGGAAAAAAAACAATAATAAAAAATAAAAAAAAGATCTACTTTTTTAATTTGTAGGTTTTAATTTTGAAGGACATAAGCACGCTAACGTAGGAAGAAGAAATACTTGGAATTGTAATATTTACTTACAGTACGACACAACTTAGATGTAGCATAGATTTGAAAATTTTCATTCATTCATTTCAATTTTACGAATGTATTTGGCTATAAGAGTTTACAAGTTATTGCGTTTTCGAAAGATCATTTTCACATAAAGCAGTAATAAAGATTGGTGATTTTGAAGGCGCACTCAGTTCGGATGGTGATCGGTTTTACGAATTTTGCCGATGCTACATCTAAGTTGTGTCGTACTGTACCTAGTTACCTATCCTTCACTCGGTGTTATCGAAGTGTTCAGGCGTAGGTATTTCATTGCGTTCGATAGTAGGTAGGTAACTCTAGGAATTTATGAATTTGCATGTAAAAAAAATAAAAACATGTTTTAAGCAATTTTCTAATCAATTCTAAACGATCGCTATTTAATTATTAGGTACTACATTAGGTTCGTCTTATGATAATTTTCGTTTTTTTTTTTACTTTTTTTTAAATGTATTTTATTTTTATTTTTACGGGTTCTTTTATCGATACTGAACTCACCCTGAAGCTATGGCACGCAATTACTTTCACACTGTATAATAAATATGTTCTTGTTTGAGTTTTTTTCGGGTAGTAAGTGGCAAGTTAAAATATAAATACATAAAAAGTCATTCCATCTCATCCTCGCAGCCTCTAAGGTTTCGGAGCCAGTTATTGTATTTTGAATTTTATTCCGACAACTGTAACGTTCGTCATACAAAATTGATAACCTAGACACGAGTTTAACGTCAGTTTTTGTAATTAGAACTTTAACAAATAAAGTTCGAAATAAAATAAAGCAAAATTATTCAAAAAACTAAAAACCCGACTGCAAAAACACTTAACTGAAAAGAGAAAAACAAGCATTATAATCTATAGAACTTTGGTATCGCAGGCGGGGACAAACAAAAGTTACACCATATTTCCGGTTATTATTGTTAAATTATTATTGTCCCCGCCTTTTTTTGAATAATTTTCTTTATTTCAAGTTTTTTAGTTTTATCTTAATTTGGAATTGACTCATTACCAGCTTTTATTTGATACCAATATTGTTGTAATTTATTTTTAGAAAAACCTTCCCCTCCCTTTCTTTTGTATTTGCAGATGCAATACATAAATATTATATAGCCTATGTCACTTCTACGATTAAGACGAATCTAACGACACCTCATATGTTAAAATCCATCAAGCCGTTTAGGCTACAGAGCGTGCCAAAGAAATAGACATACATACATACATACATACTCTCGAAAAACATTACCCTCCTTCTGGGGCAGTCGGGTAAAGATAGATCTTGTTTTTCTTTTGTTATCATATAGATTTCGACGAGGAATAGATGTACAGTCATCTACACGTCCATTTGTTATTGCGGTTTTACATCGTACAGTAAGAGCGGTTTTTGTAGTTCATGTCTTACCATTGACTTTTGGTTAATCATTCTCGTAGACTACTGAATTTTCATCTTAGTACTAGTAATAAAATATATTTTATATTGTTTAGATTGAAGAGCTCCTAATAGAGTTGAGTGACGATCCGTTCGAGGTCAAACTACGCGATAACTACGAGCTTCTAGAGGACGAGTACAAAGAGAGTCAGAAACGACGCACCATGCTCGATGCTAAGGTATATTAAGTTATTTTATGTATATTTAATTAACAAGTAAAAACAATATGTTAGTAACATTATCAACTATCTTAGTAAACTTAGACACTTAACGAATCCCTGCTACACGCTCAACACAGATTTGGAAAGCTAACAGCAGCGATTCATATACAAACAGTCCAGTCTGCTCGCGATACACTGCAGTATATTGTTGGGGCTGGCCCGCACGCGGTTCACCAAGGAAGAGCATTTTTTTCGCATTGTAGGATAGAATCAATTGACACGAGCATCAGCAAACATCCCTGATGCGCTACAGAAGCGGAACAGCCCCATCAATACCCGGAACGCATTATTATATTGAACACGAAGGGCGCTGTACTATTTTTGAGTGCAATCTACCCACAGGCTGTACGTGTAAACTGAGGTCCAATATGCACGAAATAAGGTTCTTTGAAATTAAAAAAGCAAAAAACAATGTTACTGTAAGTACTGAAATAAGCTGTTTCACTAACAAATACCCTCATTCGATTTACATCGCCCTCATTTGTTTGTGAAACAGCTTATTTCACCTACAAATAAAATTGTTGTTTAGGTATCGGCATTTCATAGTTTAGAATTTATCTAGTGTGATGTTATACTAACAGCCATAAGGCTCATATTTGCATCTTGAATGAGTAAAAGAAAATCTTTGCTAAACAATACACGGGCTATTAAAAATGGAGAATGTAATAATCTTGTTTTATTTCACTGCACTCATCTTCTGATATCAATGACATTGGGTTAGTGTCAGTTTGAGAACCAAGTGTTGTTGACGATCATCTTAGTTGTGATAGTTTAATGAATTTGTGAATTTATTGTATGTGCTAGATGGGTGGGATTTGGATAACTGGATAAAATAATGTTCAGGGCGGTAAGTTTTGCCAAAGTAATGACTAGCTTCTGCTCGAGACTGTCCGCGTGAAATGCCGGCCCGGACTCACTGCGTCGCATCCCATCGCCCGCCCGCGCTGTTACTTCGTTCTCGTTTAGCGTTCATTCTGTCTTTTTTTGTGTGATGTTACATAGCCTATAATCTTCCTCAAGAATTGGGCTATCCAATGCAAACAGATTTTTCAAATCCGACTGTTTCTGGAGATTATCCCCTACTTACAAAATTATAAACAATCAAATCTGACCTCTTTATAATATTATTATTAATATAGATATAGATATATAAGAGCATACAGGATTAGATCAAGCTATGTACTTAATTTTTTGTCAGTTATCACTTTCTGATTTGCTAGTCATCCTGATTGCCTATGAATGACATATAAAATATATGACAAGGCAGTATTAATTGGTGGCAAGGTTTTCGTGTTTATTTATTCATCTCATAACTTGAGAAGTAGTTCTAAGGTCACTTAAACTCTCCCCGTCCAGTGGTAGTTACTTTTTATTATGCCAAAAAACTTACTACACAGGTCCAAGAACTCTGCAAACCCCATCTCTTCTTACCAGCCGGTAAAGTTGAAGAGCTCTACGCAGCATTACGTCAAAAAGACGCACAGATTTACGTACAGCGATGTCGCGCCGCGCCGCCACCGCGCACGCGCCTCGTCGCGTGTTGTCTCACCAGGTTCACGTTGATAGCGCTTGCTGATACAACCATACATGGTACCCAGAATGCGCAAGCGAAACTGAGAGATATGGATTATGATAGGTAAGACATTCAATTGTTGTATGAGCTTTAACGTAGTTCGCACTTTGTCAAGGTTTGGGTTAAACATGTGGCTCGAGAGTACAAATTTTCGGGTAGCAGATTCTACAACAGCCCGCGCCCGACTGCTAGTCACCGCCTGAGGTAAGTGAGCGTTGAGACGGGGAAGGTTGACAAAGGCCAAGATAACTCAGTTTGCAAATTTAGTCAATGGCCCTCCCCTCTCTCACCGCTCAAACACCTCAGGAGATGACTAGCAGTCACGCGCGGACTATAACGTTGTGCATTCACGTCAATTATAGTTTGTAAGTTCTGGAATGGTGGGTTCTTGGGAGCTGAGCGATATTCGGTTTCGGATTAGATGGGCAGATGATGGTAAATCTCAACACACAAAGAAAGCGGGTGCGTGTCTTGCGCGGGTCGGGACGGCAGTACGGCGGGCTTGTATAAACTGTAAGTCCGAGTATTATATGGATGTCAGCACATGAAAACAGTGCGCGGGTCGGGCGCGGAGCAGATCGGGAGCGGGAGCGCACGTTTTTCGTGTGGTGACATTCATATAATGCAAGGAATTACAATATATACAAGCCCGCCGTATTCCCGTCCCGACCCGCGCCCGACACGCACCAGTTCAGTTCTAGAGTACGACTTTCTCGAAGTGATAATTAACGAAAAACTAATTTCTATATTCCTACATCCACATATTTTGTAACATAGTTTTTCTCCTACAGTCCATGGCCGGAAGACGGCATCGAGTTCACAACACTCTGGTGTCGCAGCATCAACATGAGCTGTGCTCAGTGGCAACTATTGCTGAGAGACTTCCCACAGCCGCTGCTCAGCATGAGCGAGCTGAGGATGTGGGGAACCCTGCTGGCTGCAGAGGAACAGGCCCCGCCACGAGGTAATCCTTCATAACATGAGCTGTGCTCAGTGACACTGTTGTTGAGGGACCTCCCACAGCCGCTGTTCAGGATGAGCGAGCTGAGGATGTGGGGAACCCTGCTGGCTGCAGAAGAACAGGCCCTGCCACGAGGTTAGATAAAACTTAGACTTATATATTCGACCTCATAAATGCTTTGCCACAATAAAAATGAATGTCACTTGCATGTCAAAAATCGACAAGGTCGTAACAAGGTCGGGCTATTCTGTATACTTTCATCTGCTATGGCTGGTCAACAGATATTGTTATGAAAAGCAACAAAAAGCTGCCTAGTTATAATTTTGATTAGTCAATAATAATAAGTATATTGCTGATAGAGCTATGAGTTTGTATCAAACATGTCACAAAAAATATCGGTATGGCAAGTTACTATAATGTAGAATTGTACCAATAATATTTTGGTCACAGGAACAATATGAACAACAACGTAGGTTTTATATGTATTTATTTATACCTAGTTGTATAAAAAAGTATCACATTAAATAGATAATGAAAAACAGGCATTTAAATAACAGAAACATTTGTTAGAAGATTATTTGGAACAGCTTCAGTAATGATGGTGATGAGGCACGATGTGGTGGGTGCTGTGCTTTACCGTAGCGTGGAAGCTAGAAAAGAAATAGAACTTTGTTACTACTGCAGTACAGTTTTTAAGAAGATGATATATTTTCTTAATCCTAGTAAGTGCGACTTGAGGTTACATTAGTTTTCCTAACTAAAGTTACGTTTCTACTTAAGCGGCGACGAGTGGAGCGGAACAAAAACGTGCACGTATGGACCTGCCTGCTGGAGAACTGCCCTGTGGATTTCAACCAATGAGATTGGTCGATTTCTACACGTCTGCAATTCAGTGGAAACGCTCCCTAAGGCTGCCTGTCCACCGGAGCGGAGAGGAGAGGAGAGGAGCGGAAATGTGTCAATATTAACCAATAGAATCAAAACTCCACTCCAGAGGTGCGATTCTATTGGTTAATTTTGGCACATCTCCGCTCCTCTCCTCTCCTCTCCGCTCCAGTGGACAGGCAGCCTAATAGTTTCTCTTAGCTGATTCGACATAAGAATTTAGCTCCGCCCCAAAAGACTATTCTTCTTTGTGGAACCAAGAAGCGTTTGGTAGCGTAAGGTATTAGTTTCTTTGTGGAACCAAGACACGTTTGGTAGCGTAAGGTATTAGTTTTTTTGTGGAACCAAGACACGTTTGGTAGCGTAAGGTATTCGTTTCTTTATGGAACCAGGACGCGTTTGGTAGCGTAACGTATTGGTTTCTTTGTGGAACCAAGACACGTTTGGTAGCGTAAGGTTTCTACTCACCCGGTGTGGTCGTCGCCGTGGTAGTCAACGTGTCTGTAGCCGCCATCAGGCTCCTGCAGCGAGTAGTGCCCCTTCACAACGTCACCGTCGCGGTGCTCGTGCTGCGACTTGTGGTCGCCCGTGTGAGCGTCCTTTACTTCGTAGCCGAACTCGTATTTGGGGTACGTCTGGAAGTTTAGGAAAAAGTGTGTAAATTACATCATCATAATCGGCCTATTAATGTTCCCACTGCTGGGACACAGGCCTCCTCTCTGTGAGAGGAAGTGGGCTGTAATCTACCACGCTGGCCCAGTGCGGGTTGGTAGATGTCACATGTCTTCGATTTTTTTATTCTAAGATATGTGACCGGGCATGAATTTTTTATTCTAAGACATGGATGGTGATGAAATTATTTACACAAAGTAAAGCGCCTGCTTCGGTTCGAACCTACGACCTACAATTTGTAAGTCGGGGCCGTTACCTCTGGGCCACCACAACCACTGCTCTCTTTAATTCACATACAGTTACCTGATATACCAGGGAATTTATGTAAATTCCTTTTTTCGTCATCTGAAGTTTGGTAATCTGAACTCTGAGGTACTGGGATAAAATTAAATATAATAATAGGTTTAAACCATGTTAGTAGTTATTACTATTAACTGGGAGCTATAACTAGATTCGAAGTGAATTTCAAAATAGTTAAGAGATAAAACCATAAGTATTTAGTTCTTATACACCATTAAAGAAAAGAGTAGTAGATTTCCTTGTGAATAGTCTAATTTGGGAAAGTATTATTCCATTTCATTAAACACAGTTTTCTTTTGATAGAATGGGTACATTTGAACAGTTTCTTTGTCAATCTGGGGCAACTTACATAGTAGTCGTGATGGCCGTGTCCATGATGAACAGGCTCGTGGTGGCCGTCGTGACGGTGGATGTACTGCGAGGAGTGGCCATAAGCAGAGACCACGGCAACTGCTACTGATAGCACACACACAACCTGGAAGTAAACATATTTGTAAGGCAATAAGTTATGTGGAAGGTGTTAGGGAGAACCATTTTTTTACTGTGAAAAAAGGGTTGTTTGAATTTTTTGGGGTTGGACTGATAGAATTCTTTACGGTTTGTAGAACTGTATACTAATAGATAGCACGGTTATTTTGGTCTTGTGCGTGATATAATAACTTAAGTGAGCTGTTATGGCATTTTTTTGGAGCCGTGGAGTCTTTTGTGCTAAATTCTAGTAAAGACCTATTTTGTTGGATTTCAAAAGAAAAAGGAGTAAGCTCAACTATCACAGACTTAATTAATGTCTCAGTAATTATGTCAAAAATAAATAAAATTTTATACCTTGATAAACATATTGGAATGTTGTAGTTTTGGAACTTGCTACTCACAAACTGATACATACCACCAAATTCTCAAGTCTTATATACAGCTTTAAAAAATGCAGCCAAGGTAGTATTGATTTCACTAGAAATTATATCGAGCGTAAAATTATGCACGATATGTTACGCATTGCCCATTATTTCGTAAAACTTATGAACTAAACGTAGTTACGCGTGCCGTAAGTCAAGGTCAAACGTAATTGTGTTTATTATTATTACTTTATACGCTATTTAAATTGTATTTAGATTAATTATTGTTATTGTAATATGTTTATAACAGTCAGGGCAAATAGAAATCAGTAATACCTAGGTATTACTGCAATATTGCAATATTCCATTTCACGAATGCCTCCAATTTATGCTAGTCTAGCAATTTCGCCGAAAACTACACCAGAAATTGAAAATAAATAAATAAATACATATTAGAGACCTGCAATATAGATTGTGTCTTAATTTTGTCCTCATACCCTAGACTCCCTAGAGAACCCGTACATAGGCAAAAAAAAAAGCCTTATACGATTCTAGGACTGGTATCGGAATCGATAGATCGTATCACATTGCTACAAATGCACATTCATTGATCCAAGAGTCACCAAGGAAAGCATGATTTGATGATACATGAATATGGCGTCCACCAATATATACTGAGTGTGCTAGCTGTGAGTGAGTGGCAGTCGGGCCTCTGGCTTCCCAATAACCCAACATAGGCACTATGCTGGGTGACACCACCTTCCGGGTCGCTACTCATCTTGCGTCTGGGCGCTCCTTGCGTGGCTCCGCAAGGAAGGTAGGTAGGCTTTTGTTTGGGATGCAACTTGACGTGTCGACAGCCTTGCGCCATCCCATGTTCCTCGCATGGCGGGCTGTGTTGGGGCGTTTGCTGCAGGTGCGGAAAACCTCTAATGGCGCAAATATTTCAATCTTATTGGGACGGCTCAAACTTGTAATTGAGCCGTTTGGGGTTCAAACACTAGGGCCATGGGGTCCCATTGCCCACTTAGTTTTTTGAGACATCGCCAAGCGATTGGTCGACTCTTAACGTGACCAGAGGGCTGGCCTATTTTTTGGCCAAAGAATAAGCATTGCCACGCAACGTGGCAATGCTGCCAGCGTTTTGGGCACTTTTATTTATAATGATACAAGAATATTATTTTTATTTGTCAAAATAGAATAAAAATAAATTAAGCAATCTGCTGTGTTAAAAAAAAACGAATAACGCTTTTTCAGTCCTGAAAATTAAATCCTGAACCGCGCACTTCAATCCGTAACATTTCTTCCACAGCCGTCCGCACAGTGACCATAGACCAAGGCGCGCCGTGGGGTGAGCAGGAGTTGGAGCGCAGTATGATGCCTCTCAAGTGGTACTACGACCTGTGCTGCGAGATGTCGGAGTACAGCTACGCGTTCGGACCTTGCTGGGAGCCTGTCATAGCTCATTGTAATCTGGGTTAGTATTTTAATTGTCTTGATTATTCTTACTAAGTAACTAGGTTGTCGAGGTCAGTCGCTCCATATAAAATACTGTTATTCAGCTGCATCCGGTTAGACTGGAAGACGACCGCAACAAAGTTGAGAAAAGGCTAAGCAAATGATGATAATGATCAGGATTTCTTTAAAAAAGTCTGTTCGAAAAGTGGATAGTTGGGAATTTTAGAGGAGAGAGAGCTGAGTGAAAAGAGGCCTATGTGCAGCAGTGGACTGCTACCTAGGTTTATGTTTCATTGTGATAAAAGCGTGTTGTTTTAAGTAGCGTCCTACAATAATTTCCAATTATAAATATACTTTTATAACCTTTTTATAATATAGTTTTTACCTATTTATAAATAAATGATTTATTATTATAATTAAAAGTACACCTAGACTTTACCGTTACTTCTCCCTAGAATATTTCCTAGAATATTTTCTCAATTCGATAATCTATTCCATAATGTTGGTAAAACCGGTGGTAGGCTTAAAAGTAATTAAACAATTTTGAACCCTATTCGGCACAGCATAGAAGGACAGAGGAGGAAGACCGCTTATTTGCGCGGTTTGAGCTTTTATACGGATAACATAAACAGCAATTATGATTATTTTTTTGTTCCAGTAAAAACCATTTTTTTTTTAAATGACGAAGGTTTTGACATTAAACTACAGGTTTTTTTTCCTTTATTATGTTCATAGCATTCGACCAAGTTTCCCGCCCATCTCTGGACCCGTCAGTGCCCCTGTCTTTCTGGGACAAAGTGCGGCTCCTAATGCACGGTCGACTAACAGTGAACTGTGCCAAGTTCACGTGTCTACTGCACGTGTCGCTCGACCCTTACAACACTACGGAGGAGATGGAGGTCACGTGGACTGATCTAGTACTAGATTGGACGAATGGTAAGAGTTTTAAGTGTACGTTGAGCTTGAAGTAACTACCCTATGTAATTTTTTCAGAAAACAGGAATAATGTTGGTTATTCTTTAGTTGAGACTTGTGCTTTTTGCTAAGTAATAATAGCAGTACGGGTTGCTCCATCAGGTTAAGCTACACGTGTGGGTGACCCACTTTCAGAATGCACGCTCTTAAATCTGTCTTTCTGCAGTTAATTTATAACACCTTCAGTATTTACATTATATTTCTTTAGGAAGACTCGGCTTCCTGGGCACGTTGGACGTATACGTCCGAACAGCGAGCAAATATGACGACTGTCGCGTACTCCGAGTGCCGGCGTTACGTCTGTCTGTCAAGTTGGGTTGGCAATGCGTGGCCGACCCGCGTGATCATCACTCTGTGGCTCCTTGTGCTCCCACGAGGCTGCCTGAGTATTCTAGTAATCAGGTAAGCAGAAGCAATAACTCTGCATCCGTTATTATAACTGTTATTTGTCCTTTGTTGAACATAGAAACAGTCTAGACAATCAAAGAATAATAACTATTACTAAGAAAGCTCCCCTTTTTTTATTAATGTCTTATAGGCGTATGAAGAACAGGGTGTAAAGTTCACTCATCCTCCATAGAAAAGGGATGATCCTCCAACCAGACGGGTGTCGTGTCTGGTGGGTAACTGCCCGACGATTGATGTCGGGAAGTTAGATATATGCTGATCGCTCGGTAAACTCTGCTTGCGCGATGCACGATTTCGCGTGACGTCAATGCGATGCGTAGTTCGTATGTGGCGATGTAAATGTCGCCACAAATATATAAACAGTCTAGACAATTAAAGAATAAATTACTAAGAAACAACAAAAATGTTAACAGATTGTGATTTTTATAAATCTCCCCCCTTTTTTAAAGTCTTATGAGAATTTTATGTTTTATGTGATGCATTTCATAGAACATAACAGATGTTTTCGCTTGCAGGAACACGATTCATACAGAGCATTCCGTTCTCAAGGACTAGATCTACACCTAAGTATGGAGACGAAGCCTGTCGATAAAGAGGGAAATGGCCCCGTATTACTTTTGTATGGAAGTACACTCAGGTAATATAAACATTTTCTCGGATTTCTGTTTCATTTTCCTTGTTCTGGTTCAATCTGAGTATTAGCCGCAGATTAGTACAGAAGGTTCAGTTCGCTAAATCATTTAAATAAAAAACGACTCTTACCACGACACAATAAAGTGCATTTCAGCTCGCACAGTGCTATTTACCGACAGTTTTATTCACCTAGAAGTTGCCTCTCTTTCTGTGGCGTAACTCGACTACGTTACGCTCACTGAATTGCCCCGACAAGACGAACCCGCTGCGTACTTGTAGCTTCATAACTATAATGCGGAGTGCGCCTTCTGTGCTATTCGGTGGTATTAGTAGGACTACGGATTCTGAAAGGCACACAAAAGCTCACGTAACCTGCTCTGAAATAATCTACTTGGCTGGGATAACATCCTTTCAGAAACGGTCGATTAAGGGCCGGCGCTCACTGGCGGCACGGCACGGCAAAGGATATTTATGTGACGAATAGTAATATAACTTATGATGTGTATAACAATAAATTTGAAATTTTAATGATGATGCCTAAAGACGTCGCGGCATGCCGCGGCAAGCCTAAGGATACTGCGGCATCGCTGATTTCAATTTTATTGTCATACTGTTAAGTTATATTTCTAATTGTCGCATAAATGTCCCTTGCCGTGCCGTGCCGTGCCGCCAGTGAGCATCGGCCCTAATTAATCTTTTATTTATTCCATTTATCCCTTTTTAGGTGGTTCGAGAGTCTAAAACTAATACTATCAGGTATAACTCGACCTACTCGTCGCGGACGCATCTTCAAGAATGTGCGCCCGCGCAAGCCGCAACTGTCACGTCACTATCGAAACGTCAGCGTGTCTGTCACATTACATAATTTACAGGTAATTTTCTTTTAATAACTATGAATTCCTTAAATTAAAAAAAAAATATGTTAAAACATAAATACCAAGTAGTGTCATTGAAAGATTCAGAGCAGTGGTGTGGTAACGGCCGCGACTTTCGAGTTGTGGGTCGTAGATTCGAAGTTTCAAACCTAGACAGGCGCTTTACTTTGTGTAAATAATTTCGTCACCACTGCTCTCAAAACGGTGAACGAAAACATCGTGAGGAAACCGGCATGTCTTAGAACCAAAAATTCGAAGACATGTGACATCTACCAACCCGCACTGGGCCCGCGTGGTAGATTACGGCCCACTCCCTCTCGCAGAGAGGAGGCCTGTGTCCCAGCAGCAGTGAGAACGCTGAAAAAAAAAAGGCTGAAGGTTGATGATATATTTATATCAAAATCAGAAAAATACTCCTTTTCCTTTACCATTGTTACCGATTTAGCACTCACTATTTCCGGGCATTAAAATCTTCCAGAAGAACGTTGCTATTTTCAAACCATCCTTATCGTTCCAGGTATTCTACTGGTCATCATCATCTCTCCAACGTGGCATCGAGATGCTCGGAGTCCGGGTAACATGTGGTTCCAAACACCGTCTCTCCCTGGTGGCCACCAATGATGGACTGGTTCGAAGACCCCGGGCCAACTGGACCACGGTGTATATGAACTGCGACCTGAACGATGCTGAGATCTGGCTGAAGACCCTGGCTGCTGATGAGAGGGATGGCGAAGAGGTGGGTGGTTGGGGACGAATGTTGGTGATTGGATGTTGGTTAAAATGTGAAGTCTCGGCGCAATATAATTTGCCAGTTTCTGAAAGCTTGTTCAGTGAAACTAATGTTAAATATTAGATTAAAGTTGCTTTTTAGGGTTCCGTACCCGAAGGGTGACAAACGGAACCCTATTCATAAGCCTCCGCTGTCCGTCTGTCTGTCAGCGAGCTCTATCTCATGAACCGTAATAAGTAGGCAGTTGAAAATTTCACAGATTGAGCATTTCTATTGCCGCAAGAGCAACAAATAATAAAATTAAAAATTAAAGGGGGGTCGCCATACAATAAAATTAAATTTTGAAAAAAAAAAAATCTGACCCTGGCATGTGGGGTATCATTTTCTAGAGCTCATCGAGTAGAGAATAAATATAATTTTTATTTGTTTTTATCTTCAAAAATGATGAATTAGGGGGCCGTAGAAGTTGTCTGTTTTAGACCATTTTTGTACGAGCTCTATCTCAACAACTAAACAAATTAGGAATTTGAAACTTGTGTGTATCATGTAACATATACTGTTTATAATCAACAAATGCTAAAAACGCCGATTAATAACGTATTTTATACCATTCCCCCTCTAAAAAGCTTATTTTATTCACTGAAAACAGTGAATAAAAAGCTCTTTTAATCACTATTTTGGTGTTTGAATTTAGAACACACCGATGTATTCGACCTCTATCTCAATGCTATACAACCTCCTTAACACTTTCGACTCTACCCATTTTCATAGAACTCATAACTCATCATTCCGCCATAAAAGTCTATGACTTTTATTATTCGTAGTTGGAAGTGAAACCTCCCGGAGGTTTCACTTTCACCCGGAGGAGCACTCCACGAGGGCTCCCGGCATCCCATACCCAAGTAGGTGAACCCTCCAGGAGGGCTCCCGACACTGAACGTCTACATTTAAAATGAGCCCTCCGCGAGGGTTCCCGGCATTCCATATCCAAGTAGGTGAACCCTCCAGGAGGGCTCCCGACACTGAACGTCTACATTTAAAATGAGCCCTCCGCGAGGGCTCCCGAGATCCCATATCCAAGTAGGTGAACCCTCCAGGAGGGCTCCCGACACTGAATGTCTACATTTAAAATGAGCCCTCCGCGAGGGCTCCCGACATCCCATATCCAAGTGGGTGAACCCTCTAGGAGGGCTCCCGACCCTGAATGTCTACATTTAAAATGAGCCCTCCGCGAGGGCTCCCGACATCCCATATCCAAGTAGGTGAACCCTCCAGGAGGGCTCCCGACACTGAATGTCTACATTTAAAATGAGCCCTCCGCGAGGGCTCCCGACATCTCATATCCAAGTAGGTGAACCCTCTAGGAGGGCTCCCGACACTGAAAGTGTTAACCTTTTATTAAATGTCCTTTTTGCGCTTAAATCTTTCTTTTTCTCGTAGTCATGGTATAAAGTATAGTATGCAACTCTTGAATAAAACGAATTTATATCGAGGGCCATGAATCACTCGCGTCGCTCAGGATTCTAACACTTGAATCACTCGCTGCGCTCGTGATTCAATCATCATGAATCACTCCCTACGGTCGTGATTCAGTCGTTAGAATCCTTCACTTGATCGTGATTCATCTATGGCCCTCGCTTTAAATCCGTCCTTTATTCATTAGTTGCATAATATACTATTATACCATTCCCCCTCTAAAAAGCTTATTTTATTCACTGAAAACAGTGAATAAAAAGCTCTTTTAATCACTATTTTGGTGTTTGAATTTAGAAAACACCAATGTATTCGACCTCTATCTCAATGCTATACAACCTCCTTAACACTTTCGACTCCACCCATTTTCATAGAACTCATAACTCATCATTCCGCCATAAAAGTCTATGACTTTTATTATTCGTAGTTGGAAGTGAAACCTCCGGGAGGTTTCACTTCCAACGTCCACGAGGGCTCCCGACACTGAACGTCTACATTTAAAATGAGCCCTCCGCGGGGGTTCTCTGCATTCCATATCCAAGTAGGTGAACCCTCCAGGAGGGCTCCCGACACTGAACGTCTACATTTAAAATGAGCCCTCCGCGAGGGCTCCCGACATCCCATATCCAAGTAGGTGAACCCTCCAGGAGGGCTCCCGACACTGAATGTCTACATTTAAAATGAGCCCTCCGCGAGGGCTCCAGACATCCCATATCCAAGTGGGTGAACCCTCTAGGAGGGCTCCCGACCCTGAATGTCTACATTTAAAATGAGCCCTCCGCGAGGGCTCCCGACATCCCATATCCAAGTAGGTGAACCCTCCAGGAGGGCTCCCGACACTGAACGTGTTAACCTTTTATTAAATGTCCTTTTTGCGCTTAAATCTTTCTTTTTCTCGTAGTCATGGTATAAAGTATAGTATGCAACTCTTGAATAAAACGAATTTATATCGAGGGCCATGAATCACTCGCGTCGCTCAGGATTCTAACACTTGAATCACTCGCTGCGCTCGTGATTCAATCATCATGAATCACTCCCTACGGTCGTGATTCAGTCGTTAGAATCCTTCACTTGATCGTGATTCATCTATGGCCCTCGCTTTAAATCCGTCCTTTATTCATTAGTTGCATAATATACTATTCTTCACAAGATTTTAAAACCGGCCAGTATTTTTTGAGTTTAAGAACTTTATCGACTTTTTTCAAAGTATCCGTAGACGGTGTTGATGTGTGTACCTCAGGTTAAAACTACACTCCAATAGACAATATATTCAGTAACATTGAAATGAATGCTGGCACATACCTACAGTGTACTATTCAGTTACCTTAAACCGTTGTGGATACAATTTCATATTGAGAAAAATTATTGGTGTAAAAATATTCGGTCACGGCGGCCAATCTCAACGGAGACTGGCCTTCGGCGCGGGAGATATTATAGTGCACAAGTGTGTGCGCAGACACGAGTGCACTCTCTCTTCCCTCACTCTCATAGTCCGATGGGATGTGTAAAAATAATAAGTAAGAAATAATAGATTTCTGTATGACTATCAAAAATAACGTAAATAAATACCTGTATTGACCCGTGCGTTTGCACTGGCAAAACATCACGACAAAACATGTTGAAATCTCTAGTTCCTGTCAAACATTGTATGAAAAATTGACAGAAAATAGAGATTCCAACATGTTTTGTTGTGAATGTTTCGCCAGTGCAAACGCACAGTTATAATTAAAATTTGGCGTACTACTTACATTCTATTTTGTACAATATAGTCTGATGTAGCAAGAGAAATCCTTTTATTTATAAGTAACTAGCTTTACCCGGCCTGGCTTCGCACGGTTAGCACTAAGTACTTATCTACGGCGCATCTACCTTTCCTAATTACCTATTTCTACCTAATTACCTAACCTACCCTACCTACCCTACATATCTACCTGCTTACCTACCATATATACCTATTTATACCTACTAATATTATGTTAGTAGCAAATAAATAACTTTGATTTAGTTAATGCATGTTACTGGATAAAGTTAACTTAATATTTTTCTCTTAAAATAAATGAAATATACTCCTACACCTATATTTTAACACAACAACATTTTTTTATTAAAATTAGACAATTTCTTTACAAATCTTTGTTTTTTTATAGCGCCTCTGTTGTTACCTTTACGAAAGTATTACAAAAATTCATAGTGTTAAATCTTGTACGACATGGTATGGAACCCTTCGTGTGCTAGTCCGACTCGCACTTGACAGATTTTATTTCATATTTTTTTGTGAATTTGGCAAAGATACTAACTACATCTTTCTGACTGATTGACTCCGTGACAATTCAAAAGTGCATGTAATTGTTTTCATTGAAACAAATGCTTTGAGTTCAGTTTGAGTTTGATATAGATTAAACGTAGTTAGTATTTGAAAATGTTATAAAATGGCCCAGAATTTCAGCAGAATATTCAATGAATATTAGTAAAAGTAAATAAATGTGTTTTTTTATAACTTCAGTCATATTATCCCCACAAATCTTTTCTAATTTCTGTTCTCTTTCAGTATTCAGCCCTAAACCCCCGCGTAATGGAGAAATGCTACTGTCTGTCAGTCCGCCGCGTGTCGTACGGCCGCGAGGCGGGAGTGAGCGCAGGCGCACCGCCCACGCACAGGCTGGCTGTGCACGACCTGAGGGGCGCCTGGACCAAACTTAATAGGGATCTAGCATTCGCGCTTATTGATACTTATATTAAAACACAAGTAAGTTAATACGTCACAAGACATTTACTTAGTTAATTGACTCAGGCGTGACTTTACAGAAATCCATTATACAATGTTAAACGTAAAGTGATCTGATCCGCTTAACTGTTCTTAAAGAGTCATAAAGAACCCTGTAAGAAATCGAAACGTGTTTCACCTACTCTCAACAAGCCATCCTGAGGATGACGATTGACTTGTTGCGAACCCGGACACGACGTGTTGCCACGACAAGCGTCGAAAGCAAAGTGAGCTTTACCGCCGTGCTGCGGTGAGAGGTGAAACTCTTGTCGATTTCTTACAGGGTCTTTCTAACAGATTAAGTTACTAAATATATGTCGTCTATTGTATTTTTTTCTGTTTTACGTGACATTAATGGTGGATTGATTGATTCATAATTTTACAATTGTATTTTTGTGGAGATGACTAAGTAGTCACATTTTGACAATTCTTTTTTAATCTCCAGCAATTGAAGAAGAATCTATCAACGAAGGCTTTAAAAGAAGAAGAGCAACCGAACACATCTCCGAAGCACCAGCGCGAGGCTGACGTCATCTCACCGCCTCCTCCGGTCACTACACAGGTAAGTCTCTAAATTATTTCTTCTTATTATTGGAACGAAGTTCTTTAACGCGGCTTATATATTTGCGACTGTCTTGTTCTTATTCAAATAGAAAGAAAAAGAGAGAGATAGAATGCCGGCAGATAAAACAAAAGAAAAGAGTAAAGTGATTACAGTGTTGTGCGATAAAATTATACACATCGGCCCGTGTACACTGCATGTTGGAGAGAGAGAGAGAGAAAGTATGAATTTGGTCGAACTGTAAATCCAAGATGGCGGCTGGGTAAATTTTCAAATTTTTCGTCATTGGTGTCGTTTTCATAGTTTTCGAGGGTGTTAAAGCTGATATTGAGGTCAAAATGTAAATCCAAGACGACTGCGAACATTTTCAAATTTATCGTAATGGGCGTCGTTTTGATTATTTTCGAGGGTGCTAAAGCTGATAGTGACATTAAATTAAAAAAAAAAAAATCTCATGGGTATCATTTTCATAGATGTCGAAGGTGATGAGGTCAAAATGTAAATCCAAGATGGCGGCTACAAACATTTTGTTATTGTTTTAAATCAGACGTGAGAAGGAACTTTGTTCCTGACGAGGGTCCCGCGACAGCACACGTGTTTTTTTAGTGTTTTTAACTTTTGTTAAATTGCATCGCTCGACGTTCGTATACATTCAGTTTAGGAGGCATTCTTAAATTACGTCATACGGTAATGTGAAAGGAAGGGGAACCTCGGTTTTTTACCACGTTTGCGTCCTGCAGGTGAGCGGCGGCTCGGCGGGCTGCGGCGGCGGCATGCTGGCGGCGCTGGTGGCGGAGGCGGGCGGCTCGGCGCCCGTCGTGTTCAGCGACGAGCTCAGCGGCGCCGAGGACGCGCCGCCGCCGCACACGCCGCACTCCAAGCACGTGCTGGACGACGACAACGCGCACACTGCTTGTCTTAGTGAGTGTACTATTGATTACGCTCTCTAACACTGAGCGCACTGCCATTTTAATCGAGAAAACTGTTTCCTTCTCTGACTTTCACCTTATAAGTTTAGCAAATTCTTCCTCTGAATCAATTGAAACTTCCAAAAGTCGATATACTCAATATAACCGTCCAAAAATCCCAGCAAAACGCTAGCACTTGTAAGTAAAATTATCAAGGAACATATAGCATTGATAATAATTGTCTAACAAAGTGAGAAGCCATAAAAAATAAAAAATAAATTACTTATTCTTCCAGGAACTCTATTCCCTTAGCTTTAAAGAAAAAAAAAACTATTACACATTATTTTTTAACATTTTTATTCTTGAAAATTTAAATAACTATTTCTTCTTTTCACAGTCGAGCTAGTAAACTCGCAAGTCGTCCTAAAAGGCTGTGAGACACGTGGCTACGTCATACTATGCGCGGCGAGAGCAGAAGTACGGCAGCGCGTGCGCAGACAACCTGCCGCGGCCGCGTGGAGCGGTGCCCTATCTGCCATGCAGTACTATGCTACTGTCAGTGCGGCTGATAGAGATCAACTACTAGGTTAGTACAGTTAGAAATAGAAGTAGAAATAATTTATTCATTATACTGTATGTAGGTATACAGATAAGATGGATTTTAATTTATTAATTAAATTTAATAATTCATTGAAATCAATTTGCCGTGTTATAGCCATGTCAAACAACTGTCAAAGAAATGTCGAGTAAGTTGTGATTTGAATACGAAAATTGACTACAGGTACTGTAGTATATTTTCGTAACAATTAATTTCTTTGAAAGAAAATAAGAAAAAGTATTTATTGCGACTCGCACAGGAGATCACAAAATAAACTAAACAGACTCATAGGAACATAAAAAAAAAGCAAAATGAAAGTCCTATACGAGGCCAGAAGGCTCCTATTTAAGCATGATGCGGCGACATTTAAAATCTTGACTATACATACATCATTTAAGACGAAGGCACGCACGTCTGACTTTTCGGATTCATGTGCGTATTGTATAATTATCACTTGCTTCAAAAACGGTTAAGGAAAACATCGTGAGGAAACCGGCATGCCTGAGAGATATTACCGACAGCATGTGAAGCCAAGTCAGAGGCCCTTGGGCGGCTTTAAAACTCTGACATCTGGTTAGTCACTAACCACATGAAAAGAAGAGAATATATAAGACGAAACTATCGGAGTGCAGAAAATGAGATGGTTTCTTCACGATAAGTGAATTAAAATCGTATGGTCTGTAATATCATTTGAACTACGAAAGCCATCTTTAATACTTCAAAATAAAGCCGCTGTCAATATGTTACCATGGATGTATTAATTAACTAAGAGCTCGTGGCTAAGTAATAACAGCCGCACGGGTCGATCCATCAGGTTAAGCTACGTTTGCCGGGGTTGGTCCGTGAATGGGTGACCATCTTTACATACCGAGACTCCTCCGTGCCTCGGAAAGCACGTTAAGTCGTTGGTTCCGGCTGTCATTCGTAGATCTTTGACAGTCGTTATGGGTCTTCAGAAGACCAAAAGTCTGACAAGCACTCCAAGGGCTATCGTAGTACCCAGTAACTGGTTTGTGGAGGTCAGATAGGCCAGATAGGGCAGATAGGTCTATATAAAATACTGGTATTCAGCTGCATCCGGTTCGACTGAAAGTCGATAATAAACATCTAAATCGAGGTCTGCTGGAAGAAATTTCTTAAGAAATAAGCAGTACCTTTGTACTTAAATTATAACAATGTGGTATCTTTATGTATTTTAGTATGTGTACATACATAATAAAATAAATAAATAAATTTTCCAGAAAACATCCAATGGGTATCAGTAGAAGAGATAGAAGAGCGGTGGCAGAGCACGGAGATCAGCACTCTGCCGGACGTGCCGCGCCTGGTCGGCAGCGGCCACTCGGCCGGCGGGGTCATCGGCCGGACCGTCGGGCCCAGCGCCGACACGGGGCTGGCGCAGGTCATTGTATGGAAACATAGTCAAATTACTTCAGCAAATGTGACAAGTCTTAGTCGCTACAGTATTATAAGGCTGCGTTTCTACCAGAGATGAGCGAGGATGCGTAGCGAGGGATGTGTGTGAAACTAACCAATAACGTCGCTAGCTTAGCTCAAGCTATGACAGAGAAGCGACGTTATTGCGTGTTGAAGTTTCACACACATCAACGACCTAATGCGACTTGGTGGGCGTTTTTTCCCAACAAAAATCAAATGATTCAAAATTTATTTCTTTAGCTGAATATAAAGACTAATGAACCTCAAAACTCCTATAAAACTGTTCCCAAAGCCCACTTTACATGATAAGGTTAGTTTTTACTGACCCCTAGCGAGGCACATAATGCTAAATACTTAGCTAAATAATTAATATTGTATTTTCTTAAGAGCAGTGGTGACCCAATAGTAACGGCCGCGACTTACGAGTTGTAGGTTGTAGATTCGAACATAGACAGATACATTACTTTGTGTAAATTTCATCACCATTGCTCTCAAAACGGTGAAGGAAAACATCGTGAGGAAACCGGCATGTCCTAGAACCGAAGACATGTGATATCTACCAACCCGCACTGAACCCGCGTGGTAGATTACAGCTTCACAAAGACTAGGCTTCTGTCCCAGCAGTGGGAACATTGTAGGCTTAATTTGCATACAATATTCTATTAATTGATACTAAAGCCAAATTGTTATTGACAGTTTTATGACATTTTTATTCTAAAACACCGATTATTTTCGTCAACAGCTCCAACGTATAGTGTCCCGCTGCGCCTGCGAGTTCTACTACGTATCTCACGAGGAGGCCGAGCCGATCACCGGCCAGGGCACGGGCTGGGCCCAGCAGCAGCCGTACGACTCCTTCACCCTCATGCACCACGACCTCAACGTGTGCACCAACTCCTTACAGGTAATATACAAGAGATTTAAACGTCGACACATCATAGTTGACCAAATAAATGGTTTCCGCATTCCTATATCGGTGACTCCAATACAGACATGTTTGTGTTAAAAAATCTTAAAAGAATCGATTTTTATAATTACAATTTTTTTCATCGCTGCTAGTATAGCGCCCCGAAATGAGAAAAACAATATTCCGAAAAAAAAGAGTGTAAAAGGATTATCTTCAATAATACCTCATTTATTTATTACATATTTTATTTATTACAAACACTTTAATTTGTAAAATCACACACGAAAATCTAACGTCATTCAAACCAAACCCAGCTGCCATTCAGAGACATCACCATCTATCTCGCGCATGCGCGTCATTCGCGCATGGCACGCAAGCTTTGAAGCGCTGAGTTAGCGCACGTTACAAATGTTTGTTTCGGGTATGCCTGATTGTGATTAGTAACGGGACTCAACCATAAAAAAATGCACGTGAGTAAATCGGAACGTAAACGGCATCTTTTATAAGCCTAGAAGTGTTTGTTGTATTTGTTGAACGCCGCTTTAGAGATTATCTGCATCCATAGATATCATATGAAGTACTTAAAGTATTGTTATTTCTTTTGTCGCCAGTACGCTATGCTGCTAGATGTAGTCAACAATGTGGTTCTTCATGTGGAGCCAGAACGGCGACGTACTTTAGAAAGACGAGCACGTATGCGTTTCCAACTGCAGCTACATCAAGACCAGGATCCAAGGCAGCTTATACACAAGCTGCAGACACAGGTATAACAGTTTTAAATATGATTAAGCCACTCATCTTAAGAGGGTTTATTCTGAAAGTTGGCAACGTCGCAAATAGATGTCAAATATTTCGCTGTTTTGATTAATTTGATCATTTTTCTATAAGGAAATAAAAAATGTGGCTAACTAGCGAACTAGAATATTGATTATGAAATGCAATAATTAATATCTTAACACCGAATAGTTTGTTTTAGATGTAAAAAAAGTATTTGGAAACTTTTCAAATGCCTTTTTGTCACCTAAAACGGGTACAACATCAAATTCAATGTTATAATTGCAATTCATTATTAATATTCTAGTCAATTAGTTAGCCACATTTCCTAGTTCCATACAGTATTATTTCCAAATTAATCGAAACAGGTAAATATTTGACAGCTATTTACGACGTTGCCAACTTTTAGGATGCACCCTCTTAACTTTAAATGTAAAAAAAACTTTATTGCAGACCATAAAAAACACAATAAAAAATAATGAAAAAATCTAATAAAAAAAAACAAGGTTCAAATTAAGATTATACCTTTATAAATATAAAAATACATTACTATCCTTTTGGGCTCTATCGCAGTCAGGTAAAAATCTGTTACCAACTAATGCAAACTATTTTTAGCAAAAGGCCAAAATTTAATGAGGCACAACCGGCGAAATGTGCGTGTATACATATACTATTCTGCCTACCCTTTGGGGCATACAGACGTGATGTCAAATGTGCGTTTCTTCTAAAAGACGATGAGATGAAAAAGTTCGTTTCAATGTTGGCGAAGATTTTGAATAAAATGAGTTGATATTCTCAATCATCCAAAATTTATGAAAAAAGTCTAAAATTGTATTCATTTCTCAATAATTTCTACTTATTTCGCCTCGCTAATGTTTGGAATATCGATAATTTGGAAAATAAAAATGCAAAAAGATTCTCTCCGGCGGGGAATCGAACCCCGGTCTCCCGCGTGACAGGCGGGGATACTTACCACTATACTACCGAAGATGTGAAAGAGCAGTTGAAATAGCGGTTCTATTTGCGAGTATGACTAAGATAAATATCTACTCGTAGAATTTGCAATGTGTGAGTCATAGATAATTTTCCGCATGACCGATTATATTATTACGCTATCAAATTGGTTATTATGCCAATGAGTCATACTTTTTATAAGAATCAATTGTAATTAAGTACAGGAAGTTAAACCGAATCATTCATTAATTTCTATAAGAAATAATAAAATTTTTTTTTTTTGTAGATCTTATATTTACAGAGAATTTGTTTTCAATACATATTTGCAATTTTTGAGGAAACTTGACACAGGTTTTGTGCGATAGCTTTATTTACTGATTCAGAAACGATTTGTTTATCTCAAACATTGCAATCTATTATGTTGAGCCATCACAAAAACTGTCTTGATAATCCAAGTAGCCTCAGTTAACGACACATTCAAAGGAACGTAATAGTTGAAATTATCACGCCTGTATATGCCTTGGCTTGGGCAGAAGCGTATATTATACCCACATTTTGCTAGTTATGTTATGTATTGGAACGAAATTCTTCAACGCGACTTGCGGTAGCAGTTGTCTGCGAAAAAGCGTTATGACCCCTCCATGCGGCTTTCTCTCTCTCTCTGTCTCTTTCTATTATATACGAAGGTGTGTGCGTGCGAGTATCGCGTAAAGATCTTCGTTCCTGACGGGGGTCCCCTGACCGCATACGTTTTTTATTGATTGTTTTTCTTAAATTCAATGTATTGTAGACATCCATTAAACAAATGCGAACAAATTGCGCTATCCATTGTAACAGTTAAGACTTGAACTACTCGTTTGTTGTGACAGGTCAGGGAGTCCTTAGCAAGGCTTCGAAGGCTGGAGAAGGAGTACTACCTCAAGAACAGGTCCATGACCGGCAATGATCCCGTCGCCATGGATGAGCTGAAGAATTTAGATGACCAGGTAATTTATGAAGATAATTATAATAATGACCTAATGTAATGTAGTTTAATATGACTTGAGATCTGTGTTAGCAATTTGAGGTCCTGTAGATACTCACCTCCTTCTGCGAAGCAGTAATGCTCGCGAAGGAGGAGGCGGAGCGCGTGAGGGAGAGGCAAATGTTGCGCCCTCGCGCCCCTAGCCGCCGCCGCCGTAGGAGACGCCCCGGGCGTCGGGAATTGGTAGTCGATTTCCGGCCACCGTAGGCGCGGGATTGCGGACGGAGAGCAATGGGCAGCTCGCCGTCCGATAAGGACCAGGGGCGGCAGTCTCGACATAGATAGCGATCGCTATAAGACCGAATTCGGTCGCAAAATCCTAAAGTGGTCCCTAGACGGTTAACATTGAATCGACAAGCAGTGTAGACATAGATAGCGATCACTTTACGACCGAATTCGTTCGCAAAGTCGGATGTA
The DNA here is from genome assembly GCA_948150665.1 of Conistra vaccinii. Classification (NCBI taxonomy): domain Eukaryota; kingdom Metazoa; phylum Arthropoda; class Insecta; order Lepidoptera; family Noctuidae; genus Conistra; species Conistra vaccinii. The sequence goes on from OX411325.1 coordinate 22,540,905, forward strand.
ACGTTATTTGGTAGTTTCGATACTCCGAGTTATCGATTGTCATCGGTATTGTACCGTACTTTGTCGTAAATGATCGATGTTTACGAATATATTTTGCGACCATTTTTGACAGCCCGCAAAGTGATTCGTTAACTCGTATGTAGTCTGTGGTGATTCGTTAAAGATTGTCATTGATGTTGTTAGAAGTTATAGAGGAAGAAATCACATTAAGTAAATTTAAAATTATGGCGGAGGCATATTTAGCGTGGGATTTAGTCGTGCTTGAACACAGACGCGACATTATTGAACGACGACAATTCGAAAAAAACCGGCGCGACTGTGAAAATGTATTAGATTTGGAGGATTCGGAATTTCTATCTTTATACAGAGTGAATAAAGAAATGTTCAATGAGCTCGTCATTGAACTTCAGCCATCTCTGCAGAGACAACGACCTTACGGATTTTCTGTGGAGTTTCAAGTGAGTGTCTGCATTTATCTTTTGTTTTTTAAATCCAAATCAATTTTTTTTTGTCTTATGTACTTACTTGTTTCTATTTCCTTCCAAATAGGTACTGACGGCACTCCGATTTTACGCAAGTGGCTGCTACACATAACAAATAAAACAACATAACAATAGTAACAATACAAATAAAATACACGTTTAAAATCAAAAAGTTTTTAATTAAAAAAAAATAAAAAAATAAAGAAAATAGCAGAAGCCCTAAGAAAATTAACTGAAAAAATTTGATTATTTCACTTTTTTTCAGCTATTTTTATTAAGGCTTCTGCTATTTTCTCATTAGTTTTTGCTGCTACGAGCGATGCCTCCGCTTGAATTTTGATTGCATCGCTAATTGTGGCCGCAGCGTTCGCAAACATGATGGACGCCTCCGCTTTCATTTTTGCTGCAGCTGCAAGCATACTGCAATTAAAGATAGATGGATTGAAAAAATGTTTGCAAATTCACTGTAGCATGCTGTTGAATACCACAACATGACATTACGGGATAGGGACGGGATAAATGTTCAGGATAGTTAAATTTATGCTAAAACATACCCTCATCGATTCGGCATTTGATTCTGCTACAGCCAGAAAATCTCGCCGTGCAGAGCTGTATTGATCGTCCACATAGAAAAGTGCAATACCTACGCGGTCAAAATGTATGGAACAGCAGATTTTTTTTTTAATAACCGACGAAAAATTTCAACGCAGGGGGGTTCAGAATCATGTACTGAATCCATGGTAACCGGCTTCGCGTCGATGTCCCTGCCACCCTGTATAAGTACCGAACTAATGGGTGTAAACTTTACCGTCATCCACTGCTCTGGTGTTTTAGTGGAGCCATTTGGCAGCTGGTTTAGCTCCGCAGCAACCTCCTTCCAGCCCTCGTCAAAATTTTCACGGCCCTGAAGGCCGGTAAACTTACGGGTGTGTAAGTACGGGCGGGCTTCTAAAATGGATAAGAGGGCATCCACTTGGCCACTCGTTACACGCGGTGTACGCTTACGCCTGAAATATTTAAGTAAACTAGAACATATTCAAAATCTTAACATTAGTTGATTACAAAATAGTCAATAGAAAAAACGTTTAATATTGAACCGACAAATTAGATTCAAAAATAGGTATTGTAGGTTGAGATACTTACTTGACGCCGGTCGGAGCCGGGCCTGCACCTGCTTCAGTTTGTCCTCCAGACATTTTATTTTTTAATACAACGACACTACGATTTCTCAAACTTGCAAGACAAAATACAACAAACGACAAATCGAATTTGTTTTCATGTCAAAAAGTTGTTTTGACACCGACGTACGACATAACTAAAGGGCATTAAAGTTTACCTCCTTGCAACTCGCAAGGAGGTAAACTTTAATGCCCCTAGATATTTAACAAGTTATTTTAATTCTTTAAAATGGTTATTGCTACTTATTACTTTCCATGAAAAATAATGTTTTCAAGATAAGTTTTACTTATTCACTATACAATTTTCAAGAAAAACAATTATTTTTATTAAATCATGTTCTGCAATTTTCCCGGTATGTATGTAGAGACTGCAGGCCAGTGCTTGTCAAGCAATGTTGACCGTCTAGTGACCCCTCTATGACTTTGCGACCGAATTCGGTTGTTTAACGATCGCTATCTATGTCGAGACTGCCGGCCCTGGCCCGGGTCGACCGCTCGTCGCGTTCCACGCGCGCCTCAAAGAGGTGTCAGCAAAACTGATCGGGTCCGCTAGGGCCGAGATGCCTGCCGGGGGTGCGGGATCTCCTCAGGGGCACCTGTAGATATTAATTTGATGCTGATTATTTTGTTACTCTGTGCCATTTACTCAGGTTAGATATCAAGAATTCAAAATCTAAGAAGCGGACTACAATAAAATTATGGAATCGAGTCAAAATAAGTTTTTTTTAAATACCATGCGCGCATGTGAGGTAGCGAGTGGATAGCGTAGAGTAGAAAGTAGGAAGGAAAACTGGTTTTGCAGATAATTACTCGTCTTTATCGTGCTTGATTACTGATTTTGATTAACTTTAATCATTTATTTTTTATTTCTCATCACTTAATGTTGATTTAGACAGGAAGTGCTTAATTTAAAAAAAAAATGTGTTAACATTTGTGAGAGACTGGTGCCCAAAAAAAGGCATAAAATAACTGTATTACGTTACGGGTCACCAAGTCCCCCAATACTTAAATATTTACATTTTAATTTAGATTTAATTAACAAAAGTAAGAGTTAAAACGTGAAGAAAATTTAAATTAATGTAGGCTGATAATGCATATGTGGTTTAAGTCTCTGTGTGTTTGTGTGTGTGTGTGTGTATAGGGATACGCGAATAAGGATCAGAAGACTCTCAGTCGCCTGATAATCGAGAGTTATAACTGAATTCGTTTTTGACAGCATACTTTATTTCTGTAACGGTCTATTATTTACTGCAGTTGTGATATTTATTTATAATTTATTTATTTTAATTTTTCACACTCAAAAAAGGTACAAAGGCGGACTTAATGCCTGTGACATAATTTATGTATTTTTGTCTTAGGTAAACGAGTGCAAAGAATCAGTCTGGTCGCTGGGTGAGGAACTAGACGCGATGGTCCGAGCGTGGCGCGAGATAGGCCGAGCATCAGCATTGCCGGCCGTGCGCAGTGCGCACGCGCCGCCGCACAGATACAACGAGATCTGCTTCAAGAGCGCGCGCTGGCGGCTCACGGATGCTGATGGACAGCTCGGCATTGCTGATTTGCTGCTTACCAACTTCCTGTAAGTAGTTAAGAAGAATGATAAGCAAGAATGTTGTGCTAACAGGGCCGGATTATATTTCTGATATTCCAATCCAGTGCCAGTTTATGTTGATTAAGTAAAAAAAAAACGGGGCAGTCTGGGACTGCCGATTGAAGTGAAAACTAAGTAACGCCATCTAACGAAAATGTCAGGAATTTATGTGGCTTGCTGTTAGTCCAAGAACTAAGGCTACAGCCTTAAAAAAAATCCAAAAAAATAAAACAGAGCTGTCAACAAAAATTTGAACATTAACGTTGTGCATTTCTACTCTCCCTCTGTCTTACGAATTATCGATTAGTCACGTGTCCTGACGCGAGTTTGACATTTTTTACCCATCCCAAAAAAAGTGCACAACCCCGCTAAAGAAGTATTCACTTCAAAAAACATCTACGAATATAACCGAATAAGGACGTCCTTTCAAGGTTAGGTAATGGATGTTGGTTTAAGTCATTTGAAGATCATTTCAGGTTTTGTAAAATCTTTTTAAGACTCCAAATCGAGTGCCCTAACCAAAGTAGAGTCAGTATTGAACGTAATCATTGACCTCGGTAACCTTCATCTGTTGAATCAGACTGTTGGAGAAATAAATTAAAAACGGATGTTTTTAATTTATTTCTGCTGAATTATTCGTCCGATGAATTTGTTGCCCAAAAATCCTAATATATTTGACCTGGCTTAAAGTTAAAACGCTGTTAATGTGTGTGTTTTCTAACTCTTTTATATGTTTTGTCCTTCTGTGCAGGTATACTAAAACTTCACGGTCAGACGACTCCGTAGAACATCAGTTGGAGGTCGGCTATGTTCGCGTCAAGAACCTGCTGCCCAACGAACCCTTCCCAGAAGTAAGATCACTATCATTTACATTCATTATTTATAGCTTGTGACTAAGTAATGACCAGTGACCGGAACAGGCTGAATATATTTGCCTAAACTTCGGAGAACAGAGACAGAAAGTGGAGACTTCCTTACTACTATTTTTTTTTTCCCGGGTTTCGGGAAAAATCTTCAGTAAGTTGAAAATAAGCTTTATTTATGATGTGTAAAGGCTATTCGGCTTCCAGTCTAACCGGATGCAGCTGAATACCAGTGTATTCAGCTGCATCCGGTTAGACTGGAAGCCGACCCCAACATAGTTGGGAAAAGGCTAGGCAGATTGATTTATAAAGAATTCAAACTATGCGCTTTTGTGTTATTTTATTGTATACCGTGATAAGAAACATGTATTTTTAATTGGAAGGTCGATAACGGTCACATGACAATGCCAAAGGTGGTTTGATTTTGATACGGCTTAGCTGCGTAATATAGTTTTGTATTTTACATTCTACATTCATTTTTTAGCTAATCTGTCAAGAACACAAAGATTGACGTTCATAACCCCTTCCTCTCTGCTGTAGTCGGGTAAAAAATCCGTAATGGCTATGGCACCGTATTCTAGACTTTACCAACAGCTATGAAACTTCAAATCATGTTCAAAACAAAATTATATTCTTTCAATGGGTCGATACGGTCCAGGGGGGCTATTCCCTAAGCGCTTACTTCCGTCTCACTTACGGACATACCGGAAGTTAGACGGAGAGAGAAGCGCGCGCAACGACGGCCGAAACTACGGATTTAGCTTAGGGAGTAGGCCCCTGGGCCCCTGGGCCCCTGGGTTCGATTCCTAGGTCCCGCATCGGTTTCCGTCAGGAATTTCTCAGTAGCAGCCCGGAGTCTGGTTTCGAACCCGGTTGATAGCAGTAGGTCCGCCCCCTATTACATATAGGTGTACTATAACTACGCATCTGCTTTGTGTGTAATGTTTGTTAAAGTTCTTTTTCCAAAAACACTTTTGTTTACATCTTTGGACACTAAATTTCGAATGAAAAAATTAATGAATTGATGATTTCTCTAGGAATGCATTGGTAATATTACGTCATCATAATCTTCACTGTATGACACAGGTGTTGGTACCTCAAGAGCCGTCAGGCCGCGCGCCGCTAGCTCGCCGCGCGGCGCTGCGCGTGTTCTGTCGCGACCGGCCGCCGGTGGGAGGCATCGCTGTTAAAGAACACTTTGAAGTTAACATAGTACCGATAAAGATAGGTGAGTACTCCTTTATTATAGTGATAGAAGACATCAACATTTTTTTTTAATAATATAGTTAAAGTATAACTACACATTATAAAATAAAACAAAGTCCCCCCCGCCGCGTCTGTCTGTCTATCTGAACGCAATAAACTCAAAAACTACCGAACGGATTTTCATACGGTTTTGACCAATGGACGTAGTGATTCAAGAGAAAAGTTTACGAATATAATTCATTAGGGTTTTGTGTAAATTGGCTTAAATATGACGATGATTGTTGAAGATGTCGGAAATATCATGCCGACAGGAGCTGTACTGGCGTCAGCCGCGTACCAATAAAATTATATGAAAACAATGAATTACGGAATTATACATTGTTTACCTGGATTAACACATAAGGTACTTTTAATCCCGGTAGTACGTTCTCGTGGGATATTTTCCGACTTTAACGCGGGGGAAGCCGCGAGCAAAGGCTTGTATACAATAAAGTTACCTTAATTTGTTCTGAAGAAAAATTGCCAAGTTATCAATAATTTAATTAAAAATACTGATATTATTATGTACTCTACGTTAATACACAATAGAATTTAAAACTCAAACCAATCACTAGAAATGATATATTAAAGTCACGCCCTTAGAAACTTCTAATAAGTATCATGACTAATTCGGCATTCAAGAAATTAAAACAATTATGTTACCGTAACATTTTCAAGCCTATTTCTTGCGCAAGAGACTCTTACGCTCACTACAGAATCACTTGTACAAATAATGTAGCGGCAAGAAACAAAGTAGACACGTATGTTTGGATTGAATGGGTCACCAATAATTAAAACACATATGTTTTGACTTCAAGTTTTGTATTTCCTATTATTACGACACAGTGCTATTATAAATGTATTGAATTGATTGGAGTTAATAGATGTCGATTTTGGAACTGATATTGTCATATCTTTTCATTTTGAATAGACTTTCAATTTATTCTTTCTGCAATAGTCATCTATCAATTTCCCAAGAAAAGTATGTGCTTCGAGAACCATCGGCTATCTTCGGAAATACGAACACGCGATGATAAGATATAAATAGAGTTGTTGCAACCATGGAAGTACTTACCTATTTGGTATTAACCAAGGGGTAATTCTCATAGTTTTAAGAACGTTTGCATTCCAATCTCGATCTGTCATAAATACCTCGAATTTACCAACATTTTTGACATTGGCTGTTGACAGATGAGATTGCTACTAGAATTTGAACGAATTCGGGCAATGGCCTTCAGGTAATGATTACAAAATTATAGATTAACAACTCTATGCAATTCCAAAATACCTTCAAAACTTTTCACACTTAGTGACAGATGACGATCTGCGATTGGAGTAGGTAATGCAACTAAAAGAAAACTTCATACTGCCAACTTCATACAAACGCTCGATGCTAGAAGTTATGCCTCTGTGGGGGTTACTGGCGCGACGTTCGTGCTACTTTGAAAAAACGAAGGTTACCGAAGCACGTACCATTTTTGGTTTACCTTTACATGGTTTTTTGATCAGCTGTTTTTTAAATGAGCCTTGCAGTGTAATCTATATTTTAACCTAAAACAAACTATCTCTCTGCCAGGTCTAACAAAAAAGTTCTTCAACACGATGCTAAAGTTCTGCTTCCCGGAACGCGACCCTGACTCCATAGAAGACGGGGAAGAGGAGACGGAAGGCACCCTGAAGGCTGGAGCCTCTTCCTCCAGCCTCGTGTCTACTGGCTCTAAGAAGATCAAGAAGAAGGGCAAAGATTCTAACTCTAACTTCTATGTGAAGAGGGATAAGAAGGATAAAGATGATGTTGAGAAGATGAAGGTTTGTGCTTTTTATTTATGTGGTACACGAAAGGATAGAATAAGAAATGAGTACATAAGAGGAAGTTTGAAAGTGGCACCGGTGACTGAAGTTGTGCGGAAATCGGTTGTCATGGTATGGGCATGTAATGCGTAGGAATGGGGAAAATGTCGTGAGGAAAGTTTTGAGTATGAATGTCCATCGCTATTAAGCTAAACACACAAGGTGGGTGCGTGTCGGACGCGGGTCGGGACGGCAGTACGGCGGACTTGTATATTGTAATTCCTTGTATTATATGAAACGTGAGCGCGGCTCCTGCTCCCGACCCGCCCAGCGCCTGACCCGCTCACGCGTGTCGTGTGCTGACATCGATATCGACGCAGGTACCATTATCCAGATAAAAAATAATAATATTAATACACTAATATTAATAACAAACTAGACTTTTTTAATTTAAAAACTTATGGATTTTGCATTTATATGCGTAACTGAATATTATACTACTTGAATCAGAATACAAATTTTAGCAGTTTATTCGAAGTATTGAAAATCGGAATGTCGTTTTCCGGACCGAGAACCCATCGAGCATTTGCTTCTTCGAACGTATGAAAATCGGAATACAAACAATCGCATTTACGACTTTCGGTAAAATAAATTTCGTGATTTTTAATAATAGACATTATAATTCTTAGGTATTATGAAATTCGGACTTTTTAAAAACGGAACATCGAAATTCGGAATATCGGTATTCGGATATTCGGTTTATTTTGGAGTATTTGGGTGTTCCCACAGGTTATAAATAAACATGAAGTAAGCCATGATTCGATGTTTGTTCACGGTCAAGTGATGCATTTTCGCATGAGTTGTATGTAAGCAGATGAGCAATAATGTTTAGATGAATGCATGTCCTGAAATATGTATGACGACGTTATCGAAGAAAAAGCAATTTTAGCGTTGTTCTTGAGGGACAATATGGACGTATATCGTAGAAGACTGCCAGGATTTCTCTAACAGTTACTTATTGTATGACCCACGTGATCACAGCTCCTAGAGCCGTTCTTTACTCTCAAATTACATTATAATAATGTATACTCATGCTTTTGTACAAAGTGGCAATGAGGTTATCACGTTAATAAAAATTGATATATGTCTGTTAAAATAAGATACCGGCACGTAACTTGGCAAGAATCGTAGTTGCGCAGAGTTCGTTTTCGCATGTTTTTCTTAACAGACATTTTGAAAAATAAATTATGGCAATAACTTTAGAATGACATGCAATAAGTGTCAATTTTTTTCTTGTACTAAGTGTACATGCGCAAACTTATGTCCAAAACCTTGCCAAGTTACGTGCTGACTGTACTAGAATGTTAATTGTTAGTATGTGTTTTTTATTATATATGTCATTTAGGATGCGCCGTTTCAATTAATTTGATAATCTCATCGCCACTCTGTATAAGACTTCTACCTCAACTCTTTTTTCTTCTATAACTCTGTTTTGTAAACAGGAGCGAGCCGAAAAGAACAAACTATTCATCTACATCAAGATTCCCGAGGTTCCTGTGAGAGTGTCCTACAAGGGCAGCAAGGAGAAGAATCTAGAAGATGTACGCGACTTACCGCTAGTCCTGCCTACCTTGGAGTACCACAATGTGACGTGGACCTGGCTGGACTTGCTGCTGGCGACCAAGAGTGATACGAGACGGTGAGTTGCTTGGAAAACCAGACACATAATCGGCCTATTAATGTTCCCACTGCTGGGACACAGGCCTCCTCTCTGTGAGAGGGAGTGGGCTGTAATCTACCACGCGGGCCCAGTGCGGGTTGGTAGATGTCAGATGTCTTCGAATTTTCGGTTCTAAGATATCCCGGTTTCCTCACAATATTTTCCTTCACCGTTTTGAGAGCAGGGGTGATGAAATTATTTACACAAACTAAAGCGCCTGCTTGGGTTCGAACCCACGACCCACAACTCGTAAGTCGGGGCCGTTGCACTGGGCCACCACTGCTCTAATTTGTAACAGATAATTAGTATTCTAGAAATATTTGTCTATTTATTTCATGGGTAAAGTTGCTCATGGAAAGTTAAGATGCCACAGTTGACGGTACCTAAAAATTGCTCAACATTGTATTGCGACTTGTATCCTTGTGTCGTGTATTAAGAGGGTTTACGTCGTACGGCTTTTCATACAAACTTATAAGCCCTTATTTTTCGAAATGACTGAACCTATTTTAATTAAACTTCTTACGCATATGCATGATACAAAAGTCTAAAAACGTAGTTAAGAACATTTTCGAAAAATAGTGTTACAGCCAAATTAGACCGATTTTTAATTTTCCATAGAAACAGATATTTCCAGTTACCTGGTTTTAAATAAGACATTTCGAAAATGTTCTTAACTAAGTTTTTAGACCTTTGTATCTTGCATATGCATATGAAGTTTCATTAAAATCGGTTCACTCATTTCGAAAAATAAGGGCTTGAAAGTGTGTATGAAATGCCGTACGACGTAAACCCTCTTAATGTTTGTGAAATTTTTCGTTCGTTTGTGTGATATTGATCTTATAATTATAAGAAGCTCACTATCAAGTAGTTATCAAGACTTTTATCACGTTTTTCTAGAAAAAGTTATGTTTCATAGATAATCTCTGAACTGCACGAAGCGATTGACTTAATTTATATTTTTCAAGCTGTTTATCTTTTCATACACGAAGTCACGATTTATTACTTTCAATCTGGTAATTTCCACGTACTCTTGACTCCATTGTATGTTTTTGTAAAGTCTTTATCGCTTGAACGATTCTGTTGTTACTGTTTAAAAATAGAGATCATATTGTACCTAAACTCTACATTGACTTGGTTTTGCTGTATTTTAATATTACGAGTATGTATTTTAATTATTTATAATTCAAAAAGTTTTCATAAAATAATAAGATTCTTAAAAATTATTAGTATTTTTTGTCGTCATCATGGCTTCAAAATGACTCATATATAATATTATATTACGTGAGGTATCGAAAGTCTTGCTTCTTGAATGTCAACATCACTAATTAAATATCTGACTGTATGTCTATGACAAATTACAAATATTTCATCGCAATCGGATGAATAGTATGGGAACGATTATGGGACCAACAAGGAAACATTTGTAAAGTAAAGTAGGTAAAGATTTATTGATTGACTAGGACTAGATGACATGTCAAGGTAATATATAAAACACAAGAATAAAGTTCTTAAATCTACACACATCAAAAGTGTCTAGGGATCAAGCATTTTTATGCGGATTTCTTGAGATTGAGATGTGGCTTTGTAATAAATTTATGATTTTATAAATTTATATGGATCCTTTTTGGTGCATTTCATAATTTGAATCAGGAACTGTGAATCAAATTCGAGTAAAAGATGAAAATCAGCTGTCAATATTTTCCCTATAAAAACATACAACGCATTGAAGACATTATTAGTGCTACTGTTTCCCTACTACTGATTAAAACCAACGTTATTATGGAGCAGCGACGTCATTTAAGCAGGGAAGAAATGATAGAAGCTGGTTCCCGGCAACGTACTGTGGCTTTAGCTCTGAATACAAGTCAGAGTGTTATCAGTCGACTTTGGACACGTTACCGAAGCACTGGTACCGTGGCTGAGCGCCATGGAGGACGGTATCGCTGCACCACACGGAGACAAGACCGATACATTCAAATCTTAGCTCGAAGAGCTCCAACAATAACCGCCATGATGTTAGCCGTGAGGCTTCATCACTCTTCAGGGAACTTAATTAGCGACCAAACAGTCAGAAACCGCTTGCATGAAGTGAACCTTCATTCCCGAAGACCGCTACGGGTACCACCTATAGCAATGCACAATCGTAGGATTCGATATCAATGGGCTCTTGAACACAGAAATTGGGCAGAAGAACAATGGCGTTTCGTGTGCTTTTCTGATGAGTCTCGTTTTGGTATGAGACCGGATACAAGACGTATACGACACTGGAGAACCCCTGGACGCCAACAGCGATTAAAATCCTGCCAGGAAGTCCATCCTTATAGTGGTGGAACCATCATGGTATGGGCGGGTATTTGGATCGGCGGAAGAACTGAGTTGATTTGGATCAGAGGCAACCTCAACGCTCAAATTTATGCTGAGACGATTGTATCAGACGTCATCGTTCCTCTACAAGTGCAAATCGGTCCCTTATTTCAGTTAATGCATGATAATGCACGACCGCACACCGCAAGAGTTGTAAGACAGACTCTCGCCGCAGCTAACATCAATGTCCTGCCCTGGCCTGCTCAGTCGCCAGACTTGAACCCGATTGAGCATGCATGGGATATGCTACAGAGAAGAGCTCTGCCGAATATGGAGGGTATCCAGTCGCAAGAAGACCTTTTTTTGTTATTGCAACGAACATGGGCGGCCATTCCACAGCGTGATTTGGATGAACTCATTTTGAGTATGCCAAACCGATGTTCTTGTGTTGTTAGTGTTCGCGGTAGAAACACGGATTATTAATTGTTTAAGTTACCCAATAAAATTTTAAAGAAAACTGTTATTTCAGTCTTTTTTTCGAACTTTAATGTTAGTGGTTCAAATGTCAAAAATCCCTTTATTAGGAAAATGGCAAATTTCTTTATTAATGCAAAGGTGACTTGGTTTATCGTTACTGTGACAAACGAAAACACTTTATTTGATGAATCCTTAAAGAAAATTTTAATTAATATCAATCAGGAGAAAAGTTATTGCAAAAATATATGTTGATCCCTAGACACTTTTGATGTGTGTAGTTAGTGGGTGCCGTACTGTTCTCCTAGGTTACAAAATAACTTGTGTTTAGGAGAAACAGAACAAACAACAACAAACAAACACACAACAACGCAACATCAACAACACATTCACAAATATGAACAATCAACATATCAAACATGTTCAACTATACATATAAAACTATATTAGAACTTAATTTTTCCTCACACAGGGTATTAGTATCGCAAGCTATCCGCCAGAAGCTGCAGCTGCACAGGCGCACAGCCGCCGCGCCCGAGCCGCACGAGGAAGACAAAGCCAGGCTACTGCTGGGAGAAAGAACTGTAAGTTAATTACTGGACGTATAAAACTTGTAAAGACTGATTTGACGAACTTTTTATAAAGCTGTTCATCAACTATACGATGTGTTCTTTTTGATTATCCCATATCTCTAGGCCCTAGAGTTGACATGGTCTCATATACCATAGAGTCTAGGGTATATGAGACCATGTCAAAGAATCAAGGTGCATATAACTTTATTTTTCGTTTTAATAATTATAATAATTCGACAAAATCACGATTATTTTTGTAAAACACCCTTCCGTGAAATATGACAACGTCGCGTTTCGTTAGCTTAAAATATGAATGACTGTTTTGATTGAAAATGATTTACTCGTACTTATCGTTACTTAGTGTTATGTTATCTTCGAAACTTCGTATTTTTGGAACACTTGTTCTAGGAATTTTTAAGATAGTTAATTGAATCAGGCGTGACTTTGCGGAAATCCATTATAAAATGCAATAGACGACGTACGTTGACTTTGCGTTCGGCTCTTGTCGTGGCAACATGTCGTGTCCGAGTTCGCAACAAGTCAATCGTCATCCTGAGGATGCCTCGTTGAGAGGTGAAACACGTGTTGATTTCTTACAGGGTTCTTTATGACTCTTTAAGAACAGTTAAGCGGATTAAGTTACTAAATATACGTCGTCTATTGTATTTTCTGGAATTTTTGCATGATTTTTACTTAGAGCATATAACCTTAGAGGCATGGGAAAAGGAACACGTTGTATACGTGTATTGGTGATATCATTCATGTTACTGTACGAAGGTTAACTTTGCCATAACTTCGTAGAGCTGGTTCTCACATTATTGTTACGATTTTTGTTTATCATTGAAAGATTGTCGTTTGTAGCTGATTCACTGGCTTGTAACAGAAAATTATTAGAAAGGTTTACTTTAATATAGTCTTTGACGGTAGTTAAAGGTTCATGCACACGTTAGTCACGTCAACGTCAAATCGCCTCCCACAAGATGGACCGATGACCTTGTAAAGGCGGCAGGAATCCGCTGGATATGGGAAGCACAGAATCGGTCGAAGTGGCGGTGCTTGGGGGAGGCCTACGTCCAGCAGTGGACGTCTTTCGGCTCATATGATGGCTAGACACATCAGTCACGTCACTACCGGCGCGTCTTAGTCGACGTCGCGTCACCGGCAAATCAAAACTTGTATCAACTACGAACGAAACAAGGATATTGAAAAATGTATTGAGTGACTATGACGAACTGACTCACTATCTGTTTGTTATACAAAATACACAAATATTTATTTTAACCAAAACATTGTTTCATACATAAATTGAGGCAGGCCCCCCACACACGAGTTGATCTGTGCGCACACGTCCTTGAAAGTGACGTGACTGATCGGCGACCTGACGACTACGAGACTGACGTGTGTGCATGAACCTTTAAACCTATTAGCCGACGTTCTTACGGACGTAATAAAATCGCGGCGATTTTTTTTCGTATTGGATTTTCGACGCTCTACTTAGCGTCGAGAGTTGAATATCCAAAAAATCGCTGTGATTTTATTACGTCCGTGCGTACGTAGGCTTATAGTACATATAAATAGCTCCATAGACAAGGCTCGACACTTCGAACAGAATGATAAGCCGATTCAAAGTCGCGTCGAATCTTCAATTAATCAAGAACCTTACTTCTAGGTCGCCGAAAACAAGCCTCAAAAGAAAAGTACACCGAGCGTATTCAAATTCTCCAAATCATAGCGTAAGATATAGACGCTATAAATAACATTTATAGCGCAGCATTTAAGTGTGAACCAAACCTTAGACTGTCACTAGACTTGGCGTATTTGCGGTATTAAGTGAGCTTTAGTTCAATTAGAATAGAGTTTATTTTGTATTAAACGAGTAACGCGAATATTTGTCAAATACCACAGAAAAGTACAGAAGGCGCACTCCGCAATTTCGGTATGAAGTTACAAGTACTTGCTCGTCTTTTCCGGCCAATTCAGTGAGTGTAACATAGTCAGAAGATTATAACAGTTACGCGATAGAAAGAGAGGCAACTTCTAGGTGAATATAACTGTAGGTAATTAGCTCTGTGCGACCTGAATTGCACTTTATTGTGTCGTAGCAAGAGTCGCTTTTTATTTAAATTATTTTGCGGGGTGGATCATCTGTATCTGTGCAAATACGCCAATTTAAGTGCTAGCATTAGACTGTATCGAACGATGTAAGACATTCTATAGTTAAGAGGCTAGTATTGTTATATAAGTATACGCTATTCTAAGGCTTTTTGAATGTACGTATGGTTGTCAAAATGTATAGAAATGTATGCTATATTGGTGTTATTAGAATACATCATATTGTTAGCCTTTACACTGTCTTAATAAATATAAATGTTGTATGGATCTGATATTGGAAAAATGTTTGGTAGACCTATACAGAGTGGATGGTTTGGGACGGCGCTGTCTATCCATCATAAAAAAGTATTGTGAAAAGATTTTCGCGATTTCTGACTTTTCTAGTACTCAAACCTCAGTTGTTCCGATAGAGTTTTTTGGTTCTTCTAAGAAGCAGGATTGATTGGCATTCAAACAAGTTTTTGTGAAAATTGGCAATTTTCTTGCTGATTTGTGAATGCGTATTAAAATTTCTCATAAAGATAATGACATTCCATAATACCGTTTTCCTGTAGCTACAATGGTCAAGGTACCTGGCTGCCCCATCTCAAAAACCCACCCTGTATAAGAAATACTTAAATCAAGAACAAGAAATATAATTAAATAGATCTAGTTTGAAACGTCTGTGTTGACCACTGCACAGCTTTTTTGAGGATTGGTATGATCCTATAAAACGTCCTGTTATAAAAAGTTAGGACTGCCAATGTCTTCTATCTACTTTGCTATGGCAAATTTAAAAAAAAACCTGTTATTATTGCCTAGTGCTACAATTAATAATATATTTAAGAGGACCAAAACTTGTAATATGGTGCACTATTCACTATACAGGGTGTTTGGTAGAAGGACCGACACAATTTTCTTAGGGATAGGGGGAGTCATATGCTATAAGTTTTCACCAATAGAAAGTGACATGGTAACTGAGATATGTTTTCTTCATGTCCATATATCTTCTTTGTTATTTGTGGTTGTTATAGAACTTAATAAACTAACACATTTAATATACTTACAAGTACGAACATATAAATTTTAAAATTCATTTAAACATAAATAATAAAACAATTTTGTGCTAATAAAAGACAATCCCTATCTCTCAAAAAATGTGTCGGGCCTTCTACCAGACTCCCTATATAATTTCTACTCTGAGATGGCAGAAGGTAATCGGAAGCATGGCGGTCAACATAGGTCGTCTTGGCGCTCTACTGTCTACAGAAATGTAAAATCTTTCACACACACACTTTCAGATACACTAACCGAAAAACGCCATAAAACTTAAAGCGCCAAGCCCTCCTATTATTAACTATATCTTTAACTAAGCCGGCCAACTCTACTGCATTCGTTGTGACCGAGTATTAGAGCAAATAATAATTTCAAAGGGTCATTGAAATCGATAAAGATGACTGTTATATAACGCACATACTCCCTCTAATAACTTGGTCAATTTAGAATTAAGCACTCATTAACTTCATCGTAGAAAGAGAAACACGTAGGTGCGAGAGAGAAAGAATCTTTGCCAAAAGTAAGACTGTTGTGATCTTTATTATATTTATGATCTGCTAATGTATTTTTAACTGTAAACGTTGAGCAATAAGATGCAATTTCGTTAGTTAAAACTTTTTGAACAAAGTTACATAAAGTATTGGTATTATTTTTTATTTATTTTGTAGCTTAATGCTGCAACTGCCAATGAGTAATGTGCGAAACGTATGAACCAGTTTAATGAGAGAGATTATTGATAAGAACGTACGGTTGCACTGTATGCGGGCGCCGTTTTTACACGTCGTTTTAGGGGCGCTCAACCTATTATTACGGCTCTTCCTAATGGCATATTAGGACTTTGTTCTTCACACTTGGTTCTAGCTTGACAACTTAACACCCAATGCCACCTACATTTTTATTCCATTTAAAAATATATACCGGAATGTGTGCTCTTAAACGACTTCTATCATTTGCATAAGTTGTTTCCCCGAAGATGTTGAATAAGTGGGTTATCAACTAATTATAATTAATTAATGAATCATTGGCTCATTATAACTTCGGCTTCGTGTGCTGCCTATGTAATTAAAGTTGAATGGAAACAATTAGAATATTTAATTATTCTGAAAGGCTTTAAAAGGCTTTAAAATGAGTCTTTTACGTTTAAAAGTCTAGTAGCCTTAGGACCATGGCCGGGACGCGTAAAGCCAATCCCTGTATCTTAAAAACGGGGACGCAAAATATTGCGGCTCAACGCCTAGAGCGCTGGTTCATACACAGATATTGGCTTCACGCATCCGGGGCTGGCCACGGCCCTACCACCTCCCGGGCGACTGACTCTGACCTCCACAACCCAGTTACTGGGTAATACGATACCCATTGCTAAGACTGGTGGTCAGACTTTTGGTCTTCCGGCTATCCGTAACGACTGTCAAAGATATTTGAATGACAGCCGGGACCACGGCTTAACGTGCTTTCCGAGGCACGGAGGGGTCTTGGTATGTAATGGACGGTCACCCATCCAGAGACTGACCTTGGCAACCGTAGCTTGACCGTCGATCAACCCGTGCGGCTGTTATAACTTAGCCGCGAGCTCCTGTCAAGAATTATGCATACTTAAATATCAAAAACGGTGCGCGTGGGCGTGTATTTCATTAAGATTCATTAACGGTTGTGAAGCAAAAGGAGTTTATAAGAATCGTAGCACACACATGGCATTTTGTGGTTTCTGCTTACCCCCGCGTCGAAAGGGCGTGAATATATGTAAGCAAAAAAAATATCTATATGAGAAAGGTAATATGAAGTAAAATGAGCATCAAAAGACAGACATTTAATTTAAAACCCTACATTATTATGTAAATGGATTGATTTCATGTCGAGATTACTATAATTTTATGCGCAAGCGCAAACATTTTTGAACGGATATTATTTTAAGTATTTCAGTGACGTCATCCGTCATCGCCTTGGAATTGGTTTTTGATTATTATTTTGTGTAAGATTTAGTTATTTATTGTTACGAACAAATGCAATTTAAGTTTAAATAATTGTTATTAATTTGATCTAAAATGAAAAGACATTAACGAAAATGTAAAAGATATTATAAGATATTATTAAATTGGAAAATTAAATTCAATCTATTTAGTTAAGAGCACGATTTACTCGTTCAAAGCACTAATTATTTTAGTAGATGATGCATTAATTGGTAATATTCCACTTAATTATGATTACTGCCCTTTCAAAGCAAATAAGAATAGAAAATGACTTGTCAATAAGTCACTTGTCAAATGAGGTCATCTACAGAGTCACATTAAATTAGTGAGCGAAACTCCGCAGGCGTGATGGAATTCGATATTTAAACACGATAAAACAAAAACAAAAAAAAAATAGTTTATTTTTATGATCAACGACCGCTGGTTGTACAATATTTACTTGTAGAAAAAAACCGTTTTTCATGTGTAACCTCTTTCCTCTTGCTTTTTTGCAATCAAAATCTAAAAAAATCGGAATAATCATATCTTTGGGAGTGACTTGGTGAAAAGGGACGGAAGTGTGTCACAGGAAGCCGGGGAAGCGCTAATTTGACCAATGAGCGTGGCGTTAAGAGTTGGCCATCAGAAACGACCTTGACGAAGCCCCGCCCCGTTAATGCTTATTACCTTAATATTACTTATTACCTAGTCGAGATGGCAGATGTTATACATAATAATATATACTACTGTAAGGATGGCTCGTTTTTGTTTTTGTTTTATCGTGTCTAGATATCGTAAACCATTACTTCTGTAAAGATTCAGTAACAAATTTTAATTTGACCTTGTTTAACCCAGTTGCACAACAAAGAAAAACAATACGTAATGGATCATTTACGCTAATGATTTCATTAATTTTCTCAAAGAACCATTAAAATCGAGTCTAAAGTTGCTTTTTGCAACAAGTTAAGGGGGCTGCGCCAAGGTAGCCCACGATATTCAAATTTTCTTACGTTTTTTGCAATTTGCAGTTGAAGGGCACAGGGGAAAAACATGCAATGTCACAAAGACAATGAACTGAGAAATTGCTAAATTAATATTTTGATCCTTGAAAAAATGTACAATAAAGTTTCAAATAGAAGGAAAATATATTTATTTATAAAGAAAATATATTTGTAATATTAATTTAGCAATTTCTCAGTTCATTGTCTTTGTGACATTGCATGTTTTTCCCCTGTGCCCTTCAAACGTCAACCTAACAACGATGGACAATGCTTATTTTTCTCCTGTACGAGTTGGACATTGCTTGTTATTGCACTGTATCAATATTTTACTATGAATATTACTCAGTGACTATGCATGTTACTGCAAAGTGTGTTTTGGCGTTTCGTTCTACCAAATTTATACTTCACAATGGCATTGCCAGTTCAAAAAACATAAAAATGTGACATAGCATGTTTTTCCCCTGTAACCTTCAGTTGTAATCAACATACAACCTGACACTGAGCTACAAATTGCAGAAAACGAAAGAAAATTTGAATTTCGCGGTCTACTTTAGCGCATCCTCCTTGATGGAAGATTAGCATTTAATGACAGCTTTAAAAGTTAAAGTTCGTTTCTGCAACTGGCGGTATAACTGTTAAAATACTTAGCTATGTTGGTGTATATGTTAATAAATCAGATAATTATTTACGAAAGCACAAACGTATGTGAAGTACTGCAGTCAGTATTTATTATGTAATTTATTGATGTAAGCTTAAATATTATATCTACTCCTATAAATTTTATATTCACCAATGTATAGTATACGAGATCCGTATCAAATGTACTTGTTAATAAATGTTGTAAATATGTATTAGAGACTTTTATTTATATTTTGAATTTCATAGAACTATATTTGTGTTTGCTTTTAGATTTTTTATTGCGAGGGAAAGGGACCAAAGCGGAGATGTGCGGAAATGTCCGAAGCCGAGACGAGAAGAAATGTTTTTGAGCTAGGGTGTATCCATCGAAGCTGTGCGGAGATACGTACGTTTAATTCAAACACATCTCCTCTCCTCTCCTCTCTTCTCCGCTTTGGTGGAGTGCGGGCCTATTGTTTTTTTTTCTTATTGTGATTTTATACATTTCTGAACTGACTGAAAACCACATGTAAATATTGTAATAATAGTTTGTAAGGAAAATTAATGACCGCTACAAATTGCAGCCAAGGTTTCCATTGAACTCTATTAATCATTATTCCCTCTATTCTAAACAGTCCATGACCGAATTAAACTTTACGCGCAAACAAAAATACGACCACGTAGTCGAACAAAATACCTACTCATGTTCCTGGGAAAACGCGCGAAAAGTCATCTCGGGTACCGACTTATTTCCACGCTATTACCTCACCGACCGGCCTTGCTCGTGTGGAGCGCCGCGTCAGTTAACCGCCGACAGTCGCGCGGGACGCATGTGCCGCGTCTCTCCGTGACGAACACGAACATCGTAAAAAGTTATTCGAACGACATGAGGACGAATTATGTAAATTCATACAAATAGTGCGATATTTATTTTATATATTTTTCTGTGTGAGTGAAAAATTGTGTACTTTATAATGGCGTTAGCGTGGTGCGTATTTTTGAGCGCGTGCGCCTGTGCGTTCGGGTTCAATGTGGACATACCATCGAGGGTGGTTTATAAGGGTAATCCGAATTCCATGTTTGGATTTTCGGTGCAGGCCCATGTTGATGGCGATCGGAAAATGTAAGTAACCATTTTCTTTTTTTTTCTAGAATAGTGGGTAGTCGCATAAATACACCATGACTATTATGGTTTTCGCGCGCGATTGTGCGCTCAGTCTTGGCGGTGTGATTTTATGGAGATGATGTAGTCAAATATTTTTATAGCCGGCGCTAATGCATAGCGTTGTTAGGCAGAGTTAGTGTTTACATAAAACTTGGCATATTTTACATGTACGCGAGTCGGCTGAAGGCTGAAACATCGCAACCGTATGAATGAAACATTTGTTTAGACAAGTGTTTACCAAATTATAAATTACGACTGCTAAGACCGGTCTAAAGATTTTTGTGGTCTTTTAACGCACATGAATGATATTATTAAATACTTTTAATTAGAAACACAAGAGCTCATCAGTAAAAACGCTGAAAATAGTCGATCGCTGTTCCGTGAAGAGTTTGGGTGCTTTCAGGAGTTTCAGGACTCCTCTCCCTTTCCTTATTCAGACCATATTTGTAATGAAGAAGCTAAAATGCTAAATAATGCTAATAAGAAGCTAAATGGTTAAATAAATAAATAATTTGAAAAACAATTTAATTAACCAATAACCAAAGATGAAGGATTCTATTTATAAATTAATGTTACGCACCTCTATCGTAACCAGTTTCCATATTTCCTTGGTTATGTTTGTATCGAATTAAATAATATACAAAGATTTCAGAAGGCCATTTATTTAAGATTTATAGAGTAAGTTCACGGATTAGTCGTCGTTTATTTTCTCGTGGTCACGAGAAGCATGTTCTGATGCCCGATCTACATGTAAGTCTCTGTTTGTACCGCGAATTTGTGCCTAGTACCTCTCCAACGGAATGTAGGTTAGAGCAAAGCAATAAAGTCGTGCGCTTAGAACAACGTTGTTATAATTCCTTTGAAGAAGACTTTGTCGTGCTCATGGAGACATAAATATTCGGTCGTGGCTTCCGTCATTTGTATAAGATACAGCTTCGTATAAATAATAAATCTTTCTTTGGGTTGAAGACTTTGGACACTGGTAAAGGAAAAGGGTTTATTTTATGGAAATCTAAATTCCTTTGGGGAAGTATGTAATAATCACAGTTCTAACAATTAAATTCCGATTCTCGCGTTTTTTCTATCCTTTTGGGATCTTCCTTCAGTATTATTGACGAACCGCGTGCGAGTGTCTTGGACCCTCTAAAAAGCTCCCACAACTGAGACTGGCGCAAAATTCGCTGAATTAAACAGCTCCAAAACAAGCTGTTATTTATCATAATTGTTATCTACACATAATTCAAAGACTAGCTTTTATACTGCCACACACCACCCAAGGTAAGCAGCTCAAGATCGGCGTATATTGCGCGATGACATCACTGGCCAGGCAGCTGACGGGTGCGAATTTTAGCGACCCATTGCGTTTATTGGCCGGCCATGATTGTGGAGCGTTGGCGTGGCCAAGTACAAGTGGTGAACTTATTAAGATCTGGACATGAGCAGAACAATTGAAAAGATGTCCTTTGGACTGTGGAATTGGTTTCTTCAATCAGAAAAGAAAAGCCTTATAATGCTCCCCTAATTATGTTTTTTGTCCAGAAAGGGGTTTAAGTAGGATACGTCAAAGAAGACTTTAAGAAATAACCTACGTAGCCATATGCAGTGATTTTTTAATAGGTATCTTTAAGCGATTTAAATTAGGCTTGTGTAAATAATTTTCAAAAGATCATGTAAGAATTGTATGCATGAATATCAGAAAAAAAATCGTTTAGGAATGTAGGAGGCAACATTTTTGACTTGCCAAAAACTTACTGTTTGACTTTTCGGGCGTACAATCGTACATTGATAAACTACTAACTACTGCCAAGGACATCTTAATTATGAACAACAATTAGCGTATACGGTAGCGGTTAAATTTTAAAACTACCTCTCCTCATTTGTTACTAGGTGAAATAAAAACTCCAAAATTTAAAATAATTAGTGATGCTGATGCCAACTGTCATTACTAGTCTTACAATTTATTATTTATATAAAAAATATAGTTTGGTGCAATTTTTTTTATTATAATGGAATTAATACCTACCGAATTAATTTTAAGTAATTATATTAATGGCTTACTCGGAGAAATAAGGTAACGAATTACTCAATGTTTATGTAAGGTAATTATTTAATACTACGCCAATTTCTCATTACGCATGTAAAAAGTAAATTACGGGTCAATTAGGCTGGTAGGTAAGTACTCTAATTAATGGTGCTTGGTGCGAGTGACTTAATTTTTACGTTGTCGCATTGCATAAATTGAGTTGCTAATAAGTAACTCATTTGGACTAGTGCAACTTTATTTAAATGAAACCATTTAGCCATTTATGTAATGCCTGTTAAGAGCATGCATTCTGAAAGTGGGCAACGTCGCAAATAGCTGTCAAATATTTTGCAGCTTTGATTAATTTGGCAATATTACTGTTTGGAAATATGAAATATTGGTTATGAAATGCAATAATTAATATCGTAACACTGAATATTTAGTTTTAGATTAGATGTAAGAACAAATTAATAAATACAAACTTATTTGCAACGTTCCAAACTTTTAGAATGTAACGTCTATAAAATACTTTCTTACCTAGTCAAGAATCTTGGTTTATGCTGGCCAGCCACAGTACCTAATAAGACATCAGTTGTCACCTAAGTGTTACTTATTTAATTTAATCTCTAAATTATTAGAGTGACCATTACACCATAAGTGACATTGAACTTTTTCGTTTCACACCACCCATAAACAATGCAACGCAAATTCTAACCGGAAATACGTCACATGCGCAGCACATGCGCAGGCGCAACGCGCGCCCTTTTTAACTTTTTTTAAGCTTAATTTAGTCGTGAATGCTATTTTTGTTTGTCGAGGGTGATGCTTTCCGTTTGATTTATAGTTACATGCGTTTACAAATAATGCTGCTTTGGTTCTGGTGGCAAAAAATGCTGGAGTTCAATTTGTCTCTGGCTTTTTGGGAAAAGGCCTTTTGCACTGCATTGTTGAAGGTTTTTTTGGTGAGCAAGTGCATGAACAAGTGGTAGCAACATGTGTTGATGTGAGAACAACATGTTGCAGATTGCGATCTTTCTTGCCAGTCTCTTTCCGCCATTTTGGTTTCGCGAGTTCTTTGTCATTTTGTAAGTTTTGTTGATTCACGATCCTTTCCTGTGCTGTTAAAGTACTACATGGATCTCTTGGTGCCTGAATAACATTGACAGGGGGCTTATTGGTAATTTATTTGTAGGCGAATCGACAACTCTTGAAATCGATTTGCTTACAAATAAATTAACTTCGCGCGAATTGCGTCGCTAAAGTGTCAATTCGCCAATCCTATCCAATCACCAATAAACCTGACAGGGAGGCGTTGTTGCCTTGTTGGTACACATTTGTGACATTGTATTGACATATTGAAAAGACAAGATGGCTGGTTTAGATCCGATTTTGGTCTCGCTCTAAAAGAGCCTTGTACGACTCTACAAAGACGCCAAATTCACGGGCGAGAAAATTGCGGCGATAGTCGTTCGCCGTGCCATCAAATTCAATAGAAACTCAATAAATCAATCTCCATAGGCGATGTCATCGCGGCGATAATTTGAAGGCTCAGTGTGACCGCGATCGCGAACACGTAGAGCGGTAGAGCCACCGCTTTTTAAACCAGTGATTCATACGGTTGATCCTCACAAATAAACACAGCACAGAACCCTCTTCTGAAGCCTCTTACACACATTTTAGTACGTACATGTCATTAACTCCGTCAGAGAGTCACAACAGCTCTTTATCCGACTAATGGTTAAAGATAAGTAATGAGTTGGTTGCGCCCGCGCAGCTGTGCTCAGAACTCTTTTATTGATCACTGATCGATGTTTAATGGAGTTTCTGTCGTCGGCTCAGGCGTTTGGGATGCGGTTTTGTCATTTATCAACGTTTTATAACTTTGAAATGTGTCTTGAAATAGCTAGGTTAAAAAAAAAAGTTTTTTTTTGGTCAATTTGAGGGTGTTGATCGGGATGAGTAGTATAAATCTGGTACCTATAATTCAATGAGTGCTTGAGATTTTTTCTTGAACTGGTTCTCCTATTCCTATTTTTGATTATTTTACGTAGGTTACAAGATAACTACTTGCATAATACTATGAACACAATAGATTTCAATCTTCTCACAGTTCACCTCTTTTGTTGCCAAGTAGAACTTGAACTCCCAACCTTTCCGGTCGTCATTCAGCGCCTTATCCATAAGTTTATGAGTAGTCGGGTAGTCGCTACAGTTATTACTCTGAGTCGCTACACTATCCAATCGTTTACTTCAAATCTGACGTCATTAGAATAACTATCACTCTTAGATTACGCTCTGCTATCACAATCAACACAAAGCAAATAACCGATAGACTGCAAAACACTGTCTTTACAAAACCTATAGAATTTTAACTTTTGTACTGTTAAAAAACATCCCAATCCGGAGGCAATACAAGAGATTCTTTATCGGAGAAATATTTTTTTAAAGCGTCACCATTACTGATAATAGTGACGCTTTTAAAAAATATTTCTGGAAGCGATAGTTTCCAGTGAATCGGTGCTTATGCATGTTCGTTTGTGTGCGATAACCTCTGGACCTCGATGCTCCCTTATCTTGGCACCAGGCGACTCATCTCTTAAAACTGTTATTTTTAGATGCATTGAAAGTAAAAGTATTGTGATGTTGAGTTATTGTTACTCAATTGTATTGGAAGAGTAAATTCTATGATTGATTTAAAGTTCACTGTGGTCCATATTAATTGCATTGTAGTCATTTAGATTATTGTAATGATCACCATTGATTAGCTTTGCAGAATATTGTCATCTAAGCTGTATTTCACGCTGTATATGTGCCTAAATCATGCCAATTTTCTTATTTTTTTGTCAACATTTGATGTTATGAATATGAACTCTAACATTATAGACCAATATCAAATGCTCAACACTAATGCAAGTATTTGTTACTTTGAACGACTGACAGCGCAGCAATAGTCTAAGATACATAAAGACTAGAATTCTCTGTAAACAGATCCATTTGATGCAGTAACCTCGTCACTTCAATTTAGCAATAAAACAGGTTTAAAAGGTACAATAAGTGCAGGTAGATAAATATATTTCCTTAATAGCCGCGTAGGTTATATCATTTTCCTCTGATGATGTCAAGTCATCAAGTGGCCTCGATGACTACTGATCATGGGTGCGGAAAGAGTTAGGTTAGGTTTAGGGCAGGTTTGCCAGGTTAGGGAAAGAGCTAGATATTGAGATTTTCCGTCAGAAATTTACCTATTTCATTCTCAGTAGCTGTCAGTTTTTGTGGCCGGTTAAGCAATAAGCACTCAATCTCTATGTACATATATGGGACTTTTTTGCCGGTGCACTCTTGACAGAGCGGTCGTGGGCATCACTTTGCAGTGAGATTTCGGACAGCCGTGATTTGCCTCACCATGCGACGCCATCCTTCTCTGTCGGCTGTATGCGTGCATTCATGTAATGGTCAGCCCACTGCGGATCGCATGGGCGATCTGCCTCGTGCTCTTGTTCCTTCGACCTTTCCCTGCACTACAAGACGTTCTATGGAATCGTTTCCCCGTCGTGACACATGCCCAAAGAATTGGAGTATTCGAGCCTGTACTGTGGCTGATAGACGCTGCTTGATGATATGGGACTCAATGGTGAAATGTCGGTGTGCTATCTAATATACAGCTCTGCTTACCTCTGTTGGGATCACAGGTGTACTGTTTATAGTAGGTATAACAGATATGGTACTGATGTGTGTGTGTTGTGTGTGGAGTATGTAAGGATCGTAGCAGGGATATCAGGCACAGAACAGATAAATATCTGTTATGTGGTATCAGGTATGCGTTCTATAGTTTCTGCTTACTTACCCCGATGGGAACAAGGCGTGAGTTTATTTGTAACAGATTACTAAGCCACTAACTGCTGTGTCTAGGTATTTTTTTGCAACGAATGACAACTGACACTTACGTAAGTTAAAAGTAAGGTCATCAGGTGTTCGTCATGCGATTCTCATTATTATTTATCATCACGTCTGTTACAGGTATGTTTTTATAATAACAAGTAAATTAAAAACCAGAAATATGTGGGATTTTATTGTGTGTAGTATGTTGACTGATGACATGCTTTTCAGTAAACGAGACATACCTATTTGAAGAATGGAAATGCAAATCAAGAGTTTAATAACTTCAAATCTATAGAATATATCTATGTATTGAAGAGTTATTGAACTCTCATTTCTTCATTTGCTTATACATATATAGATAAGAAATCCGTCAACGCCAGCTGTAGCTGAAAACCAGCGCTGGGGCTCTGTCTCGCATAGGGTCGCAGCATTATGCTGAGTGATTGTCGTTTTGCGTGGATGTGACGCATATTTACTTCCAACATGTTCTTTCGTCTGTTTGTGTTCTTTCTTTGACGTTTTGCAATAAACTTGCGAAGAAAAGGTAAATTAATTATTCCATAAAATAAAGCTATGAGTACCTAAGTACTGTATGACCGATATTCATAGTTTAGTCAGTCAATTCTTTAGATAGACTGTCAAGAAACTTAAAGTAGCTGCTGCGCTCCATTAATTAACAATCAAGAATATTCAAGAAGCTAAAAATATTCCGTCAAAAAAAAATCAAACCAAACAAAATGCAACCGATACATTTTCTCAAAAGAAGATGAACGCTCATCGTCTCTCATCGGTGCGCCGGCGCAGTATCCGTGACCTCATTACAAATATGGCGCCCGCAGACGACCTCACAGCGTCTGAGTTTACTTTGTGCCGCAAATGTTCTAACCATTCTAACATGCTCGCTTTTGTAAAGATTTATTATTTTCAAAAGATGAGAAAGTATCAGAATATACTTAGGTTGACTTTCTTAATTTTTGAGAATTTTATTCATAAATCATCATTCTCAGCCTAATTTGAATACCTAAACGATATATGATAATCACTATCACTACATATTATAAAACAAAGTCGCTTCCCGCTGTCTGTCCCTATGTACCTATGCTTAGGACTTTAAAACTACGGATTTAACAACGGATTTTGATGCGGTTTTTTTTAATAGATAGAGTGATTCAAAAGGAAGGTTTTTTATAAAACAGGCATAATATATTAAGCTATAATAAAAAAATAAGAAGCCGCTGGCGGAAGCTAGTCAAATAGATAGAGTCATAATCTGTTCTTTGCCTCTATAATTGTTGATAGCGTCAATAGGTCAAGTTGACAAAATTGTATTAGGTAGAGACAGTTTAACCTGTCTTCTTTACCTCATGTCCTAGTAATTTAAAAGGAAATAGAAGAGCGTTGCTGTAGTAGTCATCGATAACTAAACCTTGTAAATCCAAAACTCCGGAAGGCACATGCAATATTTACACTTCGCGCCAAAACAATCTACCGACTGCCTAAAAAAATGACATCCGATATTTTTGTCTACTCCATAAGGGATGCAGCGTTAAGATAAATAAATAACATTATTATTTACATAACATAGAAAAAGAGAAGACTTGCTCTCGTCTTTTTTTCTGACACCTACTTTGTGTTTTTTCTAATGACGTAGGTACGACCTACTACAAGTTACGTGTTCGCGCTTGCCAACTGCTCCGAAATAGAAGGCTTAGGTATATATTTAGGTGTTTATCATTTCAGAATGAATCTTGTGTACATATTTATTTATATCTTGTGGCACAGATATACGAGGAAATCTAGTTTTCTATTTGTTTTTGCATTCATTTTGTATTCGTTTTTTCATTAATTTGCCATTTGTTAAAAGTGCGATGTCCTTTCATTAGGTTTACATTTTTTAATGATAATCATAATAATTTATTTGCAATAGGTATTGGTACAATGTTGATCTTAAAATGTCGAAATTCGTCCCGGCAGAGCGGTTCAGGAGTGAAAAGGAAACAAACACACACACAGAGTTACTTTCGCATATTTAATATTAGTTAGAATAAAATTTTGGGAGCAGTTGGGCTTTATAATACGAAATTAACGAAATTAACCAATTAATAACTGTTCCGTTAGTCCGAGTGTAAATTATCACTTAAAAACTAATTGCTAGTCTGCTAAATTAATAGGTCTGGCTTTGAACTTGATGATCATGTGCGTTGAACTTGTTAACAGTTTTGTCATTCATGTCTAGAGTAATAGGATGTTGTATATTATAATAGTTGATTGACCATAACTTTTTGGTGTTTTTATTTTAATGATAAACCGCATTTTGCTTATAATCGAGTACGTAGGTGTTCTTAGAGCACGCAGTTTTTTAAAATTCACTTTTAGATATATTCAAATTTGATTAGTTTGCCCGACCAATATTATCTAAATAAACTGGTTTTTTAAAGTTCAAAGTTCAATTTAATATGACCTTGCTTTATTTTCTGCTTTATGTCAATAAATTCATACTAAATACCTTTACTAGGTAAGTCTACCTAGATGACGTCAGAAAAAAGAGGTCAATGTCGCAATCAAAACAATGTTTTTCCCTTAAACATGTGCTGATGACTGAATTCCAAGTAAATGTATCGTTCTCCTTGACACAGTATGGCGCGGGCGCACCGCGAGTGTATCGCTTTCGATACAAGGTGATCTGCTGTGTGGGATCGGTTAATTTAATAGGTGGTTATTTGGTTATTCTCGGGATCTTTAGCAGGTGTAGACTCTTGAGTTTAAATGGGAGACAATTTATCGTTACGTAAGTACCCGATTAAGAAAGTACGAAGATTCAAGAATATATTCTAAATTCTACAAATTTTTTACCAACAATAAAAACCTCTCTTAGATTAGAAACAGCAGAATAATTTGTGAATTTTGATGACGTATTTTAACAAAATCACATTTCTTAATCGGGTACTTACCTACGTTTAAAAAACGTTCCTACCTATACGAAAGTTATTTTAAAAAGAGTATTTTTTTCCGACACTGCAATCTCGTCACCGCCAATTTAAATTGTAAAAAGCTCACCGGACAAAATAATTACTACCCTCCGCAAAACTGTCGTTTTTATTCGTGCGATAATGCGCCAATATCGTTTTAATAATCGCCTTGTCTCAAATAAGAGCATGGCTTGTAGTTATTAATTACTTTTATCAGTTTGTACT